>JAWNOE010000060.1:0-592959 GCA_035046095.1 Drosophila pseudotakahashii
GACAAGGGGTATTCCAATGGAGAGTCATGCCATTCGGACTACACTCGGCATCGGCGACATTCCAAAGAGCGTTGGACCAGGTCATAGGGCCCGAGATGATGCCGCACGCTTTTGCGTATCAAGACGACATTATCGTCATCGGACGGACCATAAAGGAACATATGCAGAACCTAAAAGAGGTGTTCAGAAGACTGCGGGCAGCAAACCTGAAAGTAAATGCTGATAAGTGTAAATTCTTCAGGAAGGAGTTGCAATACTTAGGGCATCGAATCACAGACCAAGGCATTGGGACGGACCCGGAGAAGGTCTCGGCTATAGCTCAGCTGAAGCCACCGGCAAACGTTAAGGAGCTGCGCCAATATCTGGGGGTGGCATCATGATATAGGCGATTCGTACCAGACTTTGCCACCATAGTACAGCCCTTTCTTCCTCCGGAAGAAAGCAAAATGGGAATGGACGAACGATCACCAGCAAGCGTTCGAAGCCGTCAAGGCCAGGCTAGTTGCTGATCCAATCCTAGCATGCCCCGATTTCAGCAAAACGTGCTATTCTCACACAACATTCGGACCAGGGTGAGCGGGTGATTTCCTACTCCAGCTGATCCTTGAACGGGGCGGAAAGGAATTACTCTGCAACAGAAAAAGAATGTTTAGCGATCGTGGGGGCCATCAGTAAATTAAAACCTTACCTGGAGGGCTACCACTTCAAAGTGATAACCGATCACATGGCCCTGAAGTGGTTGAATAGCATCGAGAGTCCGTCCGGCAGAATCGCGAGATGGGCTCTGGAGCTACAACAATACGATTTTGAAATCGCATACAGGAAGGGCCAGCTTAACATAGTAGCGGACGCCCTGTCACGGCAGCCGCTACCAGAAACGTGCCGAAGACTGGAAAATAAGGAAACCGATCTGCAAGAACGAGCACAATGCCCCTGGATAAAGGAAATGCAAGGAAAGGTCACGCAGAATCCACAAAAATACCCCGATTATCTGATGGAAGCCAACCGGCTGTACCGACATATTCCACACAGGGCTGGCAACGAGGACGTAGTCGCCTGGAAGCTGTGCGTACCCACCGAGTCGAGAAAAAGGGTCATCTCGGAAAATCACGACATGCCAACGGCCGGGCACCTGGGCAGTCGGAAAACGATTGCAAGAGTGGCAGCAAGATAACATTGGGAACATTGTGCTTTCCGTTAGCGGGAAAAGAGAGAGGACGATACGGTGTATCGAAACGGGCACAACACATGGAACACACACGGATACACGAGCACACACACAATCAGGAGCGCGAGAGCGGGTCAGAGGAGGGTCAAAAACGCGATTACCGTTACCGGCTGACGCACACCGATGCAATTCCGTAGGAGGAGTACACGGAGGTCAAGTCCCGTTACCGGTACAAGCCCTGCGGAATAACGGAACAGGAGCGCGGCGGAAAAACAGAGGTTACGCGGAGAGTAGAGCAGAGCGGATCTGCTATTCCCGCCTATGGGGGCCTCAGCCACAAGAAGATGAAATGGTCAGATGGCTGAAAACCGGAGGAAAACAACAGAAAACACTTACCATTTCAAAGCAGCCACGTGGTAATGAAAAATCGGGATGGGGGCGCTGCGATAGCGGCGGTCGATCGATAGTGCGATCGATAGGGAACACGATATGGAAATACTAGATTTTTCACAGTGGCCACACTATTGGTCACACTGCGAACTGGAATGGAAATGGCAACGCTGGACACGGAACATATGGAATTGGAGACATGGAAGTGGCAACGCCGCTCACCACGATCGATAAACGCAATTGTGAGTTGAAGCGGAGTTGCCAGACTGCGGAGAGAGAAGTGGTGAATTTCGACGTTGGAGTGGCGCGGAAATTCAAAAATTCCGTCCGGAGGCGAGGATCAGCGACCAAGGAGGAGGAATCGTCGGGGAGGAGAAACATGGAGCAGGAGCAGGAACAAGGACGGCGCCGGGAGGGTCTATACGCGGGGGTCGAGATGCCTATAGGACACGGCTGAGGCTGGCATCGCTGTGATCCGACCGGTGGCCAAACGGCAGGAGAAAGGCATCAGCGAGGGTTAGACGCGGTCGTCAAGATGCCTATAGGACACGGCTGAGATTGCGCCTCTGCGTCAGGACTGATGGCCAACAACAGGAGTAGGGAACCAGGATTCAGAGAGGACGAGGAGTACAACGAGGGAGCTGAGAGGCGTCGACGGAGTGCGCCGGGAGGAGAAAGCACCTTCTTCAAAAATTTCCGAAGAAAGGGGGAGATGTGAGGAGTCGTAAAACTCCCCACAAATCTCGAGGCAGGAAAGCCCCTAGCAACAGCGAAGGCAGCGAGAATGCGGCAGACCCCAAGGGCATCCAGGTCCACCGGTAAATACTGGACCTTGGACCCGGCCAAAGCGGAGAGACCGTGAAATAACGGTGCCGCGCTGGACCTTGGACCCACGCCGCCAAAGGGCAATGAGGTCGAACGGTAAAGCCGTGGACTTTGAACCGGCGCAAAGAGGATGCACCGTGAATTAACAGGACAGCTTGGACCTTGGACCCGATGCGTGCCGTGTGCAAAGGGAACTAACGGGACACCCTTGGACATTGGACCCTAGCGAGCCGTGTGCAAAAAGGGAAATAACGGGACCACGCCGCAGCCTATAAAAGGACGGCGCAGGCGCAGCTCGAGACAGACAACCGAGATACGTGAGCGAAAGTACAAGTGAGACAAGAAAACCAGATATCAAGATTCAAGTGCGAGGATTCAATCGAGTGCGTGACCGTGAGAGTACCGAGTAACCGAGTGCTCAACGCCCAGATCAAGATACCAGAGTCAAGACGCTAGGCCAAGGCTGAGACTGCAACGGTGAGATCTGCAGGAAACAGAGCTTGGAGTGGGGACGAGTGCTGGGCAGGAGCAGAGTCGAGAGAAGGACGAACTACCGGCAGGGTAAGCGCGGATCAAGAGACTGACGATAAGGCTGAATCCTCGGATTTGACCTGTCGGGACATTTGTTTCTCAGGCTAGAGCCAGACCGACCTCAGGGAACACGACGAAACAGGTGGTCCCAGGATCATTTTGGTCGGACCCGAAAGGAAGGTTGTGCAGACTTTTGAGTCCTACGAGCCGGCTGGAACTGGTGAGACGACGTTGGAGAACGACGCCGCAGGAGTCCACAAGTAGCACGAAGAGATACGAGAGCAGCGACGCCGTCGAGGAGCGCCGCCGAGAAACGCACGAGGTGAATCTTGAGCCAAGGAAGGCAGGTCGCCGACCAGGCAAGCCGCAACAGCAAGCTGACGTAGAACCCAATTCCAGCGAAAAGAAAACTTAATAAAGTTTTCCCGATTTGTCCCAATCGGATATCACTGCATTTTCTTGGGTCACGGGCAGTCACGCAATACAAATTTGGTGGGACGAACACACAATATCTCTGAGCTAGTCGCGGCGTTTTGCGTAGCGATCAAACAGTTGAAAACGGTTTGTTACAAAGGTCGTTTATAAATAAAGTAAAAAGGAGCGGCTCCAGGTGGCTTCCTTGTGGGACTCCGGAGGTAACCTGGAGAATGTAAGAAAGATAATTTTTTAAAAGGACCCTTTGTGTCCTGTGGTTAGATAAGTTAAGATCCATCTCAAAAGATCAACGGGGAACCCAATTGAATCAAGTTTTCTAACCAGAAGTAGGTGATTTACGGAGTCAAATGCTTTTCTAAAGTCAGTGTAAATAACGTCTGCTTGAAAATGGTTTTTGAAGCCCTGTATCACAAATGAAGTGAGCTTCAAAAGGTTAGTGGTTGTTGGTCTACGTTTCAAAAAACCATGTTGGGATGATGAAATAACTGACCTACATAGGTGCTGCAAATAAGGTGTAATTATATTTTCAAAAATCTTCGGGATTGCTGACAATTTAGATATACCTCTATAATTGGTTGCTTCCAATTGTAACGATCCGTTTTTAACTGTTTGATCGCTACGTAAACGCCGCGACTAGCTCAGAGATATTGTGTGTTCGTCCCACCAAATTTGTATTACGTGACTGCCCGTGACCCAAGAAAATGCAGTGATATCCGATTGGGACAAATCGGAAAACTTTATTAAGTTTTCTTTTCGCTGGAATTGTGTTCTACGTCAGCTGGCTGCTGCGGCTTGCCTGGTCGGCGACTTGCCTTCCTCGGCTTACGATTCTCCTCGTGCGTTTCACGGCGGCGCCCCTCGACGGCGTCGCTGCTCTCGTATCTCTTCGTGCTACTTGTGGACTCCTGCGGCGTCGTTCTCCACCGGCGTCTCACCCGTTCCACCCGGCACGTAGGACTCAAAAGTCTGCACAACCTTCCTTTCGGGTCCGACCAAAATGATCCTGGGACCACCTGTTTCGTCGTGTTCCCTGAGGTCGGTCTGGCTCTAGCCTGAGAAGCAAATGTCCCGACAGGTCAAATCCGAGGATTCGGCCTTATCGTCAGTCCACTGTAACTCCGACGCCTGGCACACACTCTTGATCCGTGCTTACCCTGCCGGTAGCTCGTCCTTCTCTCGACTCTGCTCCTGTCCAGCACTCGTTTCCACTCCAATCTCTGCTTCCTGCAGATCTCACCGTTGCAGTCTCAGCCTTGGCCTAGCGTCTTGACTCCGGTATCTTGATCTGGGCGTTGAGCACTCAGTTACACGGTACTCTCACGGTCACGCACTCGATTGAATCCTCGCACTTGAATCTTGGTATCTGGTTTTCTTGTCTCACTTGTACTTTCGCTCGCGTATCTCGGTTGACTGTCTCGAGCTGCGCCTGCGCCCTCCTTTTATAGGCTGCGGCGTGGTCCCGTTATTTCCCTTTTTGCACACGGCTCGCTAAGGTCCAATGTCCAAGGGTGTCCCGTTAGTCCCCTTTGCACACGGCACGCATCGGGTCCAAGGTTCAAGGGAGTCCCGTTAATTCACGGTGCCTCCTCTTTGCGCCGGTTCAAAGTCCACGGCTTTACCGTTCGACCTCATTGCCCTTTGGCGGCGTGGGTCCAAGGTCCAGCGCGGCACCGTTATTTCACGGTCTCTCCGCTTTGGCCGGGTCCAAGGTCCAGTATTTACCGGTGGACCTGGATGCCCTTGGAGTCTGCCGCATTCTCGCTGCCTTTGCTGTTGCTAGGGGCTCTCCTGCCTCGAGATTTGTGGGGAGTTTTACGACTCCTCACATCTCCCCCTTTCTTCGGAAATTTTTGAAGAAGGTGCTTTCTCCTCCCGACGCACTCCGTCGACGCCTCTCAGCTCCCTCGTTGTACTCCTCGTCCTCTCTGCTTCCTGGTTCCCTACTCCTGTTGTTGGCCATCAGTCCGGACGCAGCGGCGCAGTCTCAGCCGTGTCCTGTAGGCGTCTTGACGACCGCGTCTAACCCTCGCTGATGCCTTTCTCCTGCCGTTTGGCCACCGGTCGGATCGCAGCGATGCCAGCCTCAGCCGTGTCCAATAGGCATCTCGACCCCCGCGTATAGACCCTCCCGGCGCCGTCCTTCTCCTGCTCCTGACGATTCCTCCTCCTTGGTCGCTGATCCTCGCCTCCGGACGGAATTTTTGAATTTCCGCGCCACTCCAACGTCGAAATCCACCACTTCTCTCTCCGCAGTCTGGCAACTCCGCTCCATCTCACAATCGCGTTCATCGATCGTGTTGAGCGGCGTTGCCACTTCCATGTCTTCAATTCCATATGTTCCGTGTCCAGCGTTGCCATTTTCATTGTAGTTCGCAGTGTGACCCATAGTGTGGCCACTGTGAAAAATCTAGTATTTTTCCATGTCGTGTTCCCTATCGATCGCACTATCGATCGACCGCCGCTATGGCAGCGCCCCCATCCCTATTTTTCACTCCCGCGTGGCCGCTTTGCGATGGTAAGTGTTTTTTTTGTTGGTTTTCTCAGTTTTCCAGCCATCTAACCATTTCTTTTCCTCTTGCAGCTCCATGGCGATGAATGAATGCATGCCCCTGGATGCTCCGGGGTGCGAATCCTGGCCCCCGCGCGCCCCGGAAGACAACTTGCGGCTGCAAGTGCCCCCGTGTCCCGCGCCTGCGGCAGCCTCGCGTCGTATTCGCCGGCCCGCGCGCCTGGCTTTCGCGCCCCTCGATCCGCTCCTGGCATGGCTGTCGCAGAGGTCGCTAACCCCTTTTTTGTTGCTGTGCTGCAGAGCTACTGCTTGTGTTGTTGTGGTTGTTGTTGGCGCTGGCTGCGCCTGCGCATATGTTGCCGCGCATACCCTCCCCTGTCCCAGAACATATTTTCTCTTGGTTCTATCCCCGATCTGGGGCTCCTTTGACCCTCCTCTGACCCGCTCTCGCGCTCCTGATTGTGTGTGTGTGCTCGTGTATCCGTGTGTGTTCCGTGTGTTGTGCCCGTTTCGATACACCGTATCGTCCTCTCTCTTTTCCCGCTAATGGAAAGCACAGTGTTCCCTCGACGTCGTGGTCGTTCCACTCTGTTCACTCCCGGGCTTTAGGTCGCTTATGTGTGCTGTTTTTTCCCTGCCGCTTTCCTCGTGTCGTACCTTGCAGATCACAGGCGAGGTGAACTTTGTGATTTTAAACGGCCCATCGAATTTTGGGGCCAGCTTCGCCGCGAAGCCCTCTACTGCCTTGGACAGGTGGTGCTCCTTGACCCAGACCTTGTCCCCAACCTTCGGCTTCCATGGTCGCCTTCGTAGATTGTAGTGACGCGCCTGATCCTGCGCCGCCCTTTCCATGTTTCTCCTGACCAACTCGAAGATTTCTTTTAATTTTTGTGCGTTTTCCGTGGGTGTTTGTGTTTCTTTTCCTGTTCCGGTTGTCTGCTCGTCATACAGCGCGTTTGGGAGTCTCGGCTCTCTACCCTGCGTGATAAACGCTGGCGAATAGCCAGTTGTTTCCGCCACACTTGTATTCATGGCCAACTGCAATTCTGGCCATTTTTCATCCCACGTCCTCTGATCGGCCCCGGTGAATTGCGCGATCATTGTTTTCACGGTCCTGTTGGTTCTCTCCGTCGGGTTTTCTTGTGGCGTGTACGGTGCTGTAAACTGATGTCGGACACCCAGTTCCTCCATGAACTTCTTGAACGCTCTGCTTGTGAACTGCACGCCGTTGTCGGTTATCATTATTTTAGGTACTCCGTATCGCGAAATTATTCGTTCTCTGATGGCCTTTTGAAGGGTTTCCGTGGTTGCCCTTCGCATGGGCACGATTTCGGTCCACTTTGAGAATCGATCCACCAAGACTAGTAGCATCGAATTCCCGTGTTTTGACCGTGGCAGGGGACCGACAAAATCGGCGCATACCGTAGCCCATGGCTCCTCCGGAATTTGTGTTAGCATTTTTCCGGCTGCCTGGAGTTGGTTAGGCTTGTATTTCATGCAGCTTTCACAGTTCCGCACATATTTCCGTACGTCTCGATGCATACCCGGCCAGTGGTATCTTGCTGCCACTCTTGCAATCGTTTTCCGACTGCCCAGGTGCCCGGCCGTTGGCATGTCGTGGTTTTCCGAGATGACCCTTTTTCTCGACTCGGTGGGTACGCACAGCTTCCAGGCGACTACGTCCTCGTTGCCAGCCCTGTGTGGAATATGTCGGTACAGCCGGTTGGCTTCCATCAGATAATCGGGGTATTTTTGTGGATTCTGCTTGACCTTTACTTGCATTTCCTTTATCCAGGGGCATTGTGCTCGTTCTTGCAGATCGGTTTCCTTATTTTCCAGTCTTCGGCACGTTTCTGGTAGCGGCTGCCGTGACAGGGCGTCCGCTACTATGTTAAGCTGGCCCTTCCTGTATGCGATTTCAAAATCGCGATTCTGCCGGACGGACTCTCGATGCTATTCAACCACTTCAGGGCCATGTGATCGGTTATCACTTTGAAGTGGTAGCCCTCCAGGTAAGGTTTTAATTTCCTGATGGCCCACACGATCGCTAAACATTCTTTTTCTGTTGCAGAGTAATTCCTTTCCGCCCCGTTCAAGGATCGGCTGGAGTAGGAAATCACCCGCTCACCCTGGTCCGAATGTTGTGTGAGAATAGCACCGAGGCCGTAATCGCTGGCGTCTGTTTGGAGTACAAACGTTTTGCTGAAATCGGGGCATGCTAGGATTGGATCAGCAACTAGCCTGGCCTTGACGGCTTCGAACGCTTGCTGGTGGTCGTTCGTCCATTCCCATTTTGCTTTCTTTCGGAGGAGTGCGTTCAAGGGCTGTACCATGGTGGCAAAGTCTGGTACGAATCGCCTATACCATGATGCCACCCCCAGATATTGGCGCAGCTCCTTAACGTTTGCCGGTGGCTTCAGCTGAGCTATAGCCGAGACCTTCTCCGGGTCCGTCCCAATGCCTTGGTCTGTGATTCGATGCCCTAAGTATTGCAACTCCTTCCTGAAGAATTTACACTTATCAGCATTTACTTTCAGGTTTGCTGCCCGCAGTCTTCTGAACACCTCTTTTAGGTTCTGCATATGTTCCTTTATGGTCCGTCCGATGACGATAATGTCGTCTTGATACGCAAAAGCGTGCGGCATCATCTCGGGCCCTATGACCTGGTCCAACGCTCTTTGGAATGTCGCCGATGCCGAGTGTAGTCCGAATGGCATGACTCTCCATTGGAATAGACCTTTTCCCGGGACTGTGAAGGCTGTGTACTGCCTGCTGTCCGTCTCCAAGGGTATCTGCCAGTACCCGTCCTTTAGATCCAAGCTGCTGATGTACTTGGCTTCTCTCAGCTGGTCCAGGATGTAGTTTATCATTGGCATCGGATACGCGTCCTTAACGGATTTTGCGTTTATTTGCCGGAAATCTACGCACAACCTCCATTTCCCTGTCTTCTTCCTGACCATGACGATTGGTGAGCTGTAGGGACTTTTCGATGGTTCTATGCAGCCTTTTTCGAGTAGCTCGTCGACCTTGGAGTTAATTTCCCCTTGCATCTTGGGATTCTTGGGATAGTACCTTTGTTTGACCGGCTGATCATCTTTCATGGTGATCTTGTGTACAGCCACGGTCGACGTTCCTTGTCTATTCTCCAAATCTGCCAATTCTGTTTTCAGGAATTCAGCTACGTCCTCTTCCGTGAATTCTTTTGGCGTTTCCGTGACCGCGACGGACAGTCTTTCCTCTGTGCAGTTTTGTTTCCTGTTTCTTGGTGGTATTGCCACCCGAAGTCCAGCGCATTCCATTTTTGCTCCTATTGTAGTGAGGAAATTCCATCCTAGCACCAGGGCGTCTATGATTCCAGGAAGGATCAGCAACTGTATTACCACAGTTCTCGTGCCGAGTCCTATTCCTATTTCCAACTGCGAGGTGATGCTCCCGCACCGTCCGTCTGCCATCCGTACTTGCCTCCTCGTGGGCCTGACTTGTCCTGCCGCCTGCAACCTGTTCGCCAGCTCCTCGCTTAAAACTAGCCGTGGCGCCGGTGTCCACCGTGGCCTTCAGCCTCTTCCCGGCTATGAGCACTGTGGCGGACAGTTGCATTTCTTCCGCCTTCAGGTCGCCCATTAGATTTGAGGGGCAGTGCCTCGCGAACCCTAGTTGCCCCTCGGTGGCTGGGATCGCTGGGCATTTCCCGATCTCGGGCAGCAATTGTTTGTCAGTATGCCTATTTTCCCGCATTTCCAGCAGAACAGCACCGGGCGGTTTCGGCATTCTGTTGCCCAGTGCTCTTGGCTTCCGCATCTTCGGCATGCTGTTTCTGGGTTTGTGACGTATCCTCTCCTTCCCTCTGTCCTTTGGTCCTGTGGACCTCGCCTCCGGGGATCATCTGTGCCGTCTTGGCACATTCTGCAGACTGCTCCTTGCTCCCTTCGAGTGGCTGCTGGGTGCGCGAACTCTCTTCGTGCTGTTCCCGGTTGTTCGAATTCCCGTCCTGCAGCTACCGGGTGTTGGAACTCTCTTCTTGCGGGTACGGGGTGCATCCTGGTCTGTGGGGTGTTGGCCTCCTCGAACTTCCTCCTTTGCTGGTCCAACTCCTCGAAGTCGTCTGCCAGTGCCATCAAGGCGTCCAGGTCCCTGCACTCGTACGGGCGAATGAATATCCGCAACGCCGGTGTGCTGTTTTCTATTATCCTCTGCAGGACCTCTTCTCGGGACATATCCAGGGGCCGCATCAAGGTCTGCATGTCTACCATGTAGTCTTTAAAGGACTCATTGAAGGCTTGTTTCCTCTGCCTGACCTGATCGGCTAGCTTCACCATGAAGCCCCTGGGCAGGAAGAATTCCTTGAAGCTCCGGGAAAAGTCTGCCCATGTCTCCCAGAATCTGTTGTTGGCGATAAACCATTTGAGGGCTCTTCCCTGCAGGAGTTCCGGCATCGCTCTGGGGATTAGATCGGCGTTGAGCCCGTACGTCACCGCTGACCACTCTACTTGTTCTAGGAACTCCAGGGGTTTGTCGTGGCCGTCGTACTTGAAGGTCCACTCTCGTACCTGCTTCGCCACCTTGGCATAGTCCTGCACTTCTGGCTTGGCCCTGTCCTTCCTTCGATAGGAGTCCTCCTGCCTTTCCCGACTGTTCTCCCTTTGAGTGGAGTTTCGTCGCTCCTGATTGCCGGCGTCCCTGAGGCTTTGGACGTCCAAACTGCTCACCAAGCCCTCTGCGCTCGTGATTTTCATCTCGGGAGTCTTCTTTCCGTACTCCCTTTCCAACGCTTCGAGGATGGCAACTGTCTCCGGTTCTTTGGTTGTGCGGTCTATGAACTCCGACAGTGCTTTTCTCATGTCATCCACGAGACCCTCTAGCCCGATTCCAAGGGCGGCTGCGATGGCGGGAAAGTCATCCCTTTTGAGGGCATACAGCCACGACTTGCCCATCTTCTATCTGCTTTCTTGATCGGGACAATCACGTTGGGCGCCAGATGTAACGATCCGTTTTTAACTGTTTGATCGCTACGTAAACGCCGCGACTAGCTCAGAGATATTGTGTGTTCGTCCCACCAAATTTGTATTACGTGACTGCCCGTGACCCAAGAAAATGCAGTGATATCCGATTGGGACAAATCGGAAAACTTTATTAAGTTTTCTTTTCGCTGGAATTGTGTTCTACGTCAGCTGGCTGCTGCGGCTTGCCTGGTCGGCGACTTGCCTTCCTCGGCTTACGATTCTCCTCGTGCGTTTCACGGCGGCGCCCCTCGACGGCGTCGCTGCTCTCGTATCTCTTCGTGCTACTTGTGGACTCCTGCGGCGTCGTTCTCCACCGGCGTCTCACCCGTTCCACCCGGCACGTAGGACTCAAAAGTCTGCACAACCTTCCTTTCGGGTCCGACCAAAATGATCCTGGGACCACCTGTTTCGTCGTGTTCCCTGAGGTCGGTCTGGCTCTAGCCTGAGAAGCAAATGTCCCGACAGGTCAAATCCGAGGATTCGGCCTTATCGTCAGTCCACTGTAACTCCGACGCCTGGCACACACTCTTGATCCGTGCTTACCCTGCCGGTAGCTCGTCCTTCTCTCGACTCTGCTCCTGTCCAGCACTCGTTTCCACTCCAATCTCTGCTTCCTGCAGATCTCACCGTTGCAGTCTCAGCCTTGGCCTAGCGTCTTGACTCCGGTATCTTGATCTGGGCGTTGAGCACTCAGTTACACGGTACTCTCACGGTCACGCACTCGATTGAATCCTCGCACTTGAATCTTGGTATCTGGTTTTCTTGTCTCACTTGTACTTTCGCTCGCGTATCTCGGTTGACTGTCTCGAGCTGCGCCTGCGCCCTCCTTTTATAGGCTGCGGCGTGGTCCCGTTATTTCCCTTTTTGCACACGGCTCGCTAAGGTCCAATGTCCAAGGGTGTCCCGTTAGTCCCCTTTGCACACGGCACGCATCGGGTCCAAGGTTCAAGGGAGTCCCGTTAATTCACGGTGCCTCCTCTTTGCGCCGGTTCAAAGTCCACGGCTTTACCGTTCGACCTCATTGCCCTTTGGCGGCGTGGGTCCAAGGTCCAGCGCGGCACCGTTATTTCACGGTCTCTCCGCTTTGGCCGGGTCCAAGGTCCAGTATTTACCGGTGGACCTGGATGCCCTTGGAGTCTGCCGCATTCTCGCTGCCTTTGCTGTTGCTAGGGGCTCTCCTGCCTCGAGATTTGTGGGGAGTTTTACGACTCCTCACACAATGTATTACCTTTCTTGTGCAGAGAAATTTCAAACGATTCCTTTACATAGAAGGAAATTGTGAGATTTCTAAAGATAAGGTAAACAATTTGAGAAGGGGTTTGCAAAGAGCTCCTGCGCAATATCTAAGCACGCAGCCGGGAGCGTAAAGCACGGTAAAACTAGACAGAGCGCTTAAGTACCTAGAAAAAATAGATTGAGAACCGGTGTCTTTATGTTTCCTAAAAAGTCTGGACTTTAGGTGTGTCAGCTATTTACTGAACCAAGGTGGTTTGGTGGAGACTGACGGATAGTACAACGGAACACAAGAATTAAAAAGGAATTAACTATTTTAAAAAAAATATTTATAGCATCACCCATATTATGGTATGAGTATAGACCAGTCAAAGCCAGATATATAAAGGTTTAGACTACGAAAGTCGACCTTGCGAAAACAAAGTAGGCGCTTAGTAGACTTCTCTGTTTTTTTTTCTAACCACTTTACTGTGCGTTAGAAATTTTCATCTACTATACATATGTATTGTTTTCCAAACTCTGGTTCTAACACAGTACCAGTGTCGATTGAAACCTCAAACGCCGGATGATATGGATCTTCAGGTTGAGTAAGAGGTGCTATCTTGGACAGAAATTCCCGATCCGGATTTGATACGAAACATAGGTCTAATAAACGACCTAGTGAATTTTTAATATTGTTAACTTGAGACAATGATATATCTAGCAAGCCTTCAATAAAGTCATGTTGGGCTAGTAGAAGTAAGACATTTGATTGTTTATCTGTTGATCACGCTGCACACTGGGGCGCCTAGAACAAAAAGCCAATAAGAAAAAAAAGTATTTTTATAAATCTTTGAAGTTTTTCTGAAAGCGCCTAAGGGCCTAAGTTGTATATGTAACCTTTGAAATTTTAAGAGCAACCAATTCTTAGAATATTGCAAAAAAAAAAACAAATTTTAAGTGCATAATAACTTTTATTTTTTTTTTTTTGTAAAGTGGTAAAAAAACACCCTAGATCCCCGTTTAGTTTTTTATTTTTTAAAGGTTAAATTTTTAACTACAAATTCTAAAAAAAAATTTGCCTGAAATTGAAATAGAACCGAGATATTCCCTTTTGTACTAAGCGTTTATATGGCACCTATAAGATAAAGTTGACCGATTTGAATAATTTTTTTTTTCAAAAATAAAGTTAAATTAAAAAAAAAATATTGAAAAACTTGGAACCCTATAAAAAATTTAATTATATTTTTTTCTTAAAAAAAACATTTATTTTTTTCTTAAAAATTTCCTACAACAAAAAAATTTCAATAAAAAAATTCACTTTATGATGTTTTTTTACAGATTTAATTGCCTTTAACAAGACATTCGCTATGGGGCTCCGATGATTTAAGGCAGACTTTTGTCTTTTTCGGACCACTGTGCGCTGTTCCCGGGATATTAAAATCTCCTAGAACTAAAAGTTGGTCTCTATCGGTCAGTTTGTTGAACACTAAGTGTAAGATGATGAAGGCGGAATGTACGAGAAGGTGATATATATAAAACTACCGGAAAACGACAGCCTTACACTTATGAATTCTATATTATAGAATTTCTCAAATGTTACCACTTCTGACGGGAGAGTTGAGTCATGCCTATAAGTAGTGTACAGGTTAAAACCACTTTTAACCAGGTTTCTGTAAATACAATAATTTGGGATGAAAAAGAAAGACTATCCGAATACAATTTATTCAGATAAAAAAGAATAAGCTATTTTTAAGTTTTTTGAAATAGAAGTTAGGTGTAACGAACTGATTTTGTATGTCTGCTCGCTACGAGATTCGTGCGGCTAGCTCAGAGAAGTTGTGTGATCGTCCCACCAAATTTATATAAACGTGACCGCCCAGTGAGAAAGCACAGAATTCACGGGTTCGAATTGGGTTTATTGCGGGTGTGATTACAGCGGGTTTGATGGGTCGATTGGCCTTGGTATCGCCGCTCGTGGGCCTCGGTTTCTCCTGGTGATGCTCGTCTCTGCACTTTGTTGCGTCCCTCGGTGGTTTGCTTGCCTCGTTGACTCCGTGCTCTGGTCCTGCAGCTCCTTGTAGCTCGGTGTAGATGCCGGGCGATGCTCGCCTCTGCTGCGTGGGCTCGATGACTACTAGTAGCGCCTCGGACTCACAAGGAGATCGGCCGTGTGGGCTTAGGGAAGCGCTACCGTTCTCAGGCTAGGGTGAACAGGTGCTGCGTTCTACAGGACAGCGCCCTGACTCTGTCCCGGATGGACCCACTACGGTCTTGCTCGGATCGCGCTGACAGTCTAGGTAACACCCGGAATCTGCCTAGAGCTTCTCCTCGCTTTTACGCCTTGTGTAAACGAACGTTCCACCCTGGCCTCACCCTCTTGCTTGTTGACCGTAACGTTTCCGCGTAGCTCGATGTCCGATGTTCTACTCCTGGATGTGCTGGCTGTGAGATTGGACGTAGCATGGCTTCTGGTACTTGGGGTTCGGACACACGCCGGTCCCGGGCTCGTAGAACCGCTGGGTCTCCCTAGGACAGCGCCTTGAAATGTCACCCGGCCTACTGCTTGCCCTTTCAGGCTCGTAACACTCGGGCCTTGAACACGTAGAACCGATGGGTCTCTCTAGGACAGCGCCTTGAAATGACAAACGCCCTGTTCTTTCTAGGACAGCGCCTTGAAATGTCAACCGGCCTATTCTCTCTAGAACAGCGCCTTGAAATGACAACCGACCTATTCTCTCGATGACAGCGCCTTGAAATGGCTGGTCGCGCCAGGACCTGTTCGATTTCCACTTGACGGACTCGGCTGACGCCGGGACCCGCCAAAGTAGTGTTTAAAACAAGGCACCCTGGGCTTAGATGGCTCTCGCCCCGAGTTCACGATCTCTTGTCGCAGGACGTCACTGCTCGACTCTGAGGGACACGCCAGGCGCGATGCGAGGCATGAACAGTTTGTCTTGACTTAGCCGTGCGATGCCCTTTGGACCTCAGCTACCTGTGTCTCAATTCGGAGATTCCTGACGATCCAATCCCGAACGTCTCGACGTAACGATCTTGCTCCTTGTAGGCTCCCACGGCGCTGCTTTCGACGACTTGACTTGTGTTTTACTTGTAGATTACTTGGCACTGGTTGACTGACTTGTTCACTTTGATATCTTGACTGATCTTGACGGATTGACTCCTCGTGATCGACTGATCCAGTTGTCAGCGCTCGGCGGCCTTATATAGGGCCACCGGGAACCTTTATTTCCCCCGGCTCCCACGGCGCTGCTTTCGACGACTTGACTTGTGTTTTACTTGTAGATTACTTGGCACTGGTTGACTGACTTGTTCACTTTGATATCTTGACTGATCTTGACGGATTGACTCCTCGTGATTGACTGATCCAGTTGTCACCGCTCGGCGGCCTTATATAGGGCCACCGGGAACCTTTATTTCCCTTTTTCGCTCTGCCCGCTGAATCTCTCCATTCCAGGCCAAAAGTCCTTGGCTCCTGTTTGAGCCCGTTGTTCTTCTTACCTGGCTTCAAACTGAATTTCCATGTGTTGCTGCCGTCCCGCTTATTCCCCTGGTGTATGTGGCACGCCTGTGTGCCGCTCTCTTTGGTAGAGTTCTCTCTCGCCGCGTCGCTACTACGCTAATTCGCAGCGTAACTGGTAAGCGACCGGCCCTCCATTATTCCTGCTGCTGATATTTGTGGGGAGTTATTCAACTCCTCACATAGGGTAGAATATGAAGATGCCACATTACTCTGGCCTCGATTGGGGAGTCTTTTTTGTACGGGTCTATTTTTTTTACTTGTATCGTTTGTAACAAAGATCTTAAACGAAGAGATGTCCCTCACATAAGTGAAATTAAATGTTTCAAACCGAAACGTTTTTTGCATTTGTTTTGCGCTGTATATAGTCCAACACCTCGGATGTCGTTTGGGGTAGTAGCCAAGTCTTGTGATCCCGTTAAATAGCTTGCATATAGCATCCACTGCGCAGTTTGGAAGTTCAATTAACATTTTTGGGGTTATTAGGTCGCCCCATTGGAGCCTTTTTCGGTTTTATTTGCTTCCTAATGACATTAGAAATTTCAGGCACTTGAAACAAAATCGGGTTAATTGCAATTTCAGAGCTAAGCGGGGGTAGTTGAAAATAGTTGGTGGCGGCGTTTGGCTGAAATACATTTCGTAGGTGTAGAGCAAATGTTTCGGCTCTGTCTTCGTCACTGCGGGCCCAAGTACCCAAGGAGTTTCTAATCGGAGTGACTGATTCTATCGGAGAGCTTAAGTTTGGGTGAGCTCTCCACAAAGGATGCTTTGTACTGGTCGGTGACAGTTTCTCGATGTACCGGCGCTGCGCAAGCTCTTCTTCTTGCTTGAGGGTTTTGGTGAGTCTGCGTGTGGCTTCAGTAAAGAGTTGCTTCGAACCGCGTCATAGGCGTCGTTTTTCCCGAACCAGTTGTTCGATTTACTGATTTGTTTTGTATTGGTTGCTACGCACAAGTGTCTCTTCTGGTGTTGATATTTTGGCTGCTGCCACGAGTACCGACTCCAGGGCATCAGCACAGTAGTCGATGTCATTCTCAGTGTTAAGCTGTGGTGTTAGCTCAATGTGAGAACTTACGTACTTTTTGTACTTTAGTTCTAGGCGAGGTCAGCATGAAGGGGTGCTCAATTACTTTGGGGCTTTGAATGAGAGTTATTAAAACAGGCGAGTGATCCGATAATAAGTCCGATAGCGATTTGTCGCTTACTTAATTTCTTAGGATGTTCTTGGTTACAGCAAAGTCAATTAAGTCCGGAAGTTTTCTGGGGTCAGCTGGCCAATATGTGGGGCTGCCAGGGGAGACATAGTCGAGCTTAATGCTCAAATTTATAATTGCTCTGTACAGTTGCCTTCCCTTGGGGGTCATGAGTCTTGATCCCCAGTGCGTGTGCTTGGCGTTGTAGTCTCCTCCTGCTATAAAGCGATCTCCGAGTGAATTGTAAAAGTCCAAGAATTGCTCTTCAGTTATTTTAAAACGCGGTGGGCAATAGACAGCGGCTATAGTGATACTGCCATTGCCTGCTTGTAATTTTATGGATGTAGCCTGCAAATAATTTGTTGCAAACCTCTGTTGAAAGTGGTAATTAATGCGTTCCCCTATTAAGATTCCGGTTCCTCCGTGGGCCTTGCCGTCCGGATGATCTGTGCAGTATGAAGTATAGCCTCTTATTTGTAAGTTGTATTTACTTGTGAGATGCGTTTCTGCCAGCAGCATTACATCTATTTGGTTTTCACTGAGGAATTGAGTTATTTCAAGTTTAAGCCGTGAAACGCCATAGGCATTCCACATGGAAATTCGAAGGCAAGACATCGATTATTTAGATTGTTGGGATGTGAGCAATTTTATTAAAATGTTTTGATTTTGCATAAGGTTATCCATTGTTGTTTTCATGAAGGACATAAATTTCATCATACCCTGTTGTAAAGCAAGCATCATGGTTTCGATGCTGTTTGGTATTTGCTGAGGTGTAAATATATTTTGCCCAGAGCATTGAGCTTGGCTAGTCCTGTTTTTAGGGCACTGGCGTATGAAACTCCCCCATTTGTGTTGAGGGGCCCATATGAAGATCTGGCTGCTTTCGCAAAGAAAACATCAGATGTGTTTTGCGATTGAACGTATGCATTTCGTGCATTCTGGGAGCGTGCATATTTTGCTTGTTGAAACTGACTCTTCAGCTCTTTATAGACCGGGAATCCTTTGTAGTTTGCGGTATGGTTTTCTCCACAGTTAGCGCATTTCTTCGTCTTTGGGTCTTCTTTGCTTGCAGGGCACGGTTCGGTTTCTGGTGTGTCCATACTCTTGGCAGTTTGTGCATTGCAGCGGACCATTTCGCTTATGCGGTTCTTCAACAGTAATCCTTCTATGCAACGGGAATTGCAGTTTGTAGATCGGGTGCACTTCATTTTTCTTCAAGGCTCTGCATTCTGCTGACAGTTCGATATTCCGTTGATAATATTAATAATATTTTTGGCGAAAAATCCTTTTTGCTTCAGTGCCTCTATTATCTCATTGGTGGATACGTCGGGCTCTATGCCCTTTAGCACTACTTGCAAGCCCTTGCTACTCTTGAGCTGGTAAGTGTAGTAGGGCTTCTTAGCCTCGTTTAGGTATTTTGTTACAGCTCTGAATTGATCTTCAGTTTTTGCTTGAAGCTTTGTTTCGTGAATATTCCCTTTGATAAGAGGAGTAACATAAAAGCTGTCATTCCCTCATTTGAGTTCTGTTCCTTTATGTAAATTGGTGGGGGCTTTGGCATTTTTTGGACAGCCTGTCCAGCTTCGGATTGATTATTTTCAATATCCGACAACAGGGCGAATCTGTTGTTACGAGATGCCCCTGGTTGTTCGCTGCCTTTATTAGGGCAATTTTGTTTTGGTTTATTTCCAACCATTTTATTTTGCGGGATTAGCTTCCGTTTGATTTGGATGTAACGATCCATGCCAGTCTGTATAGCCGGACCCACTTGTTGTCGTTTAATGTTGCCGATATTGATACCCGTACATCCAATTGGCTTTGTAGTTTTATTCGGCGCTGCTGAAGTTGCTAACGCATTCGAAATCGCGTTGTTGGTAACGGAGACCGTTGGTGTTTTTGTTGCAGTGCTCGTGGCCGGTGAGCTGTGAGTCGGAGCTGGAGGTGGAGTTTTACACTGCAAGCTCCATGAAGTGGGAGTTGGTGTGAGTAGGGCGGGAGAACAAGACCGTGCTCTCGCACTGTCAATGGTCAGTAGGGCTGAGTTGCTCTTTGATGAAGTTCTTTCTACTTCTGTATCACGGGTTGAGAAATAAGAGATATAACTGTTTCTCTGGTCTACGGAGCTTCTACGCTCATTTTCTGGATCGCCGCTCATTGAGCTATTACTCGTGGCACTTCTTAGTTTTTATAATAACTTTGCACTAGTTTTATACATTGCACTAATTATTATTTTCTGTTTTTAGCAATAAGATTGCCTTTTTACACTACTCCAGTATTTTTTTACTTATTTGTTTTTCACTTTTAAGCTGCTTTTTCCGAAGCTCGCGCAAAACACGTCTGCACTCTCCGAATTCGCACCTTAAGTCGAACCACTGATAGGGGTTTTGGTACTTCAGATTGAGTTTCTGCAGAGCCAACTTGATCCGGTAGACCGGACTTAATATCCCTGGAGGTGACAAATTATTAGAAATGGGCGGAACAACTGGTGAGTCTACTACAAATGATCTGGATTCCAATTGATCCACATCTTTTCTAGCTGCTGATCGTAGCAACATTTGAGGATTTGCTGCGGTCGACAGCTGATCCAACATGAAGCTCTGTTGATCACTTTCAAGAGATTGCGGGGTGTTTTCCCTAGGCTGCCTACTAACAGTGGCCTTTTTGGAGATTTGTCAATTAGCTTAAGACTATTAAATTGAGAGTCCAGCGATAAGAGTAAATCATGCGTTCGGCGAAAACTATCTCCAGCAATACCAAAACTATTGATTAGACTCTTTAAGCCGTCTTTAGTTTGGCGCATAAAAGATCTTACCTCTTTCGCAAATAGAAGACAAGAGTCACAACAATAAAGTAAGTTATGACCCTTAGCTAGGTCATCACTGGTTCGGCCAGTATAGCCGGCACACTTAGTATGAGCCGGTTTTTCATACAGCCAACAAGTCAGTTTTGACTGATCGGCTCTAATTAATTGATGTCATTTTTTAATAGAGCAGACAAAATTATCCATAATTGTATATATTTTGACCAACGCACCAAACAGAAATTTAAGAGAGTGTAAGAGAGCGGGAGCGTAATGCAGTTAATGCGCATGCAAAAAACTACAACGCAAACAGCACTGTAGCTTTGACGGATACCGCACAAGACATCACAAAAATAAAAAACACACAATATTAAAATTGCGACTGAATATTAAAAGATATAATTAAAACCGTCTAAAGGTAAACACGAAAACAGACACAAATTCGGAAAAAACCAGGGTTCGGAAAATAACACACACTGTAAAAAACTTGTGTTATTGACATGTTAAAAAATAGTATCCTACATACGTTAGAAACATAAACAAGAAAAACCAGGGTTCGGAAAATAACACACACTGTAAAAAACTTGTGTTATTAACATGTTAAATGTCAAAGTGTTAAGTTCAAAAAAAGTTATTGACATGTGTGTAAAAAATTGTATCCTACATACGTTAGAAACATAAACAAGAAAGGAAGCTATATAC
Source organism: Drosophila pseudotakahashii (assembly GCA_035046095.1). Classification (NCBI taxonomy): domain Eukaryota; kingdom Metazoa; phylum Arthropoda; class Insecta; order Diptera; family Drosophilidae; genus Drosophila; species Drosophila pseudotakahashii. The sequence continues at coordinate 20,304 of JAWNOE010000060.1, forward strand.
CCTTGCAGATCATTTCTATTCATTTACAAAACTTTTAGCTGCTTTCGTGTTACTTTGGCATTAATATTTTGATCCTTCCTATGGCAGCTATATAATATCCGTCCGAATTTTGTTAAATTTAATACGAATTTTAAAATGTTACAGAAAAGCCATATCCCAGAGAAGAAGAGAATGTAATAAAAGTCAACAAAGATATAAAACACATTGTGTACAAAACACGTCGTGTTAAAAACACATTGTGTAAAAAACACAATTAAGCTGTGTGTGCTAACAATTATTTTTCACATTTTAACACTTTTGTTTTTGACACACATGTCAACTACTTTGCACACACTGTAAAATACAATTTGACATGTTTTTAACATGTGTGTTAAATTCCGAACCCTGGAAAAAACACAACCGTTCACTTTGAAAGTCAAAGGTATGGTTTTGGATATTAACAAGAGAGAACGCTATAGTCGGGTACCCCGACTATCAGATACCCGTTACTCAGACAAAGTGAGTGCGAGGGAGATGGAGATATACAATTTTTAATCCGGCATAACTTTTTAACGAATGGTCCGATTTAAAAAATTCGATAGGTATTGATAAATACAATAAAACTGCATTTTTACTTTTCCAAAATCTTTGAAGGTGTTGGCAGCAGACACTTTTAAACTCGTTTATTGTGGGCGTTAGGCGATTGTGGGCGTTAGAGGGGGCGTGGCCCCCGGCTGAAACAAACTTTCCCTGCGTAGGAAGCCAAAGAATATGTGTGGGTAATCCCAATTCTCTAGCTTTTTTAGTTTCTGAGATCTCAGCGTTCATCCGGACGGACAGACGGACATGGCTAGATCGACTCGGCTAGTGACCCTGATCAAGATTATATATACTTTATAGGGTCGGAAACGCTTCCTTCTACCTGTTACATACTTTTGCACGAATACAATATACCCTTTTATCCTACGAGTAACGAGGTGTAAAAACTTATTCTGCTGCTCCGATCAATATGATTTTTTAATCAACAGTCAGTTCTATGTACCAAATGCTTAGGTTTTATTTTTCAAATTTCAATCATTTTTATACCATTGCAGGGTTATTATAATTTCAGTCAGATGTTTGCAACTCAGTGAACATTCGGGAAAACCCAGTAAAAGCCAACTAGATTTCTTACAAAAATTAACATAAGTAAAAGTTTAGACAAATGAAATTATACAGGAAAATAAACTCGATTCAATTAATTAAGATTATTTGAAATATGAAAATTGAAATTAATTACAAGGACTTCATGAGATCCATTTGAAAAATAAACCAGAATATGAATTCAATTCAATTACTTAAGGCAGTAAATATGGAGATTGAAAGACTTTAAGAGATTTATTTCCTGTTGATGATGAATTTTCAGCAACAGTTCACACGGTTCGAGTTGGTTTATTCAGAAAGTCCCAGCTGGCTTCTCAAGGATATAAACCGTGCAGATGGTAATGGCTTCGTCAATATGTCGGCTAGTTGCAGATCTCTGGGAATATGCTTTACACAAATTAGTTTCTTTTTAATTTGCTCTCTTGTAAAGTGATACTTAATATCTATGTGCTTTGTTCTCTTATGGCAAGTAGGATTATTTGCAATACTACTATACTACCTTGGTTGTTTTCAAAAATATCTATTCTAGGTTCTAGATTAATCTCATTTATTAGTGATTTTAGCCAAACAGCTTCTCTTACTCCATGTGTTCTGCTTCAGTAGATGAAGCAGCAATAAAGTGTCTAATTTCACGTAAATCGGTCACTTGAAACCAAAGCTCGCAAATAACTGTTGACCGATTCGTGCGGTCACCAAATAAATGTTTTTCACTGAGACTTTGGGCAAAGAGCAACCGATTGAATTGTTCGTACGAAAATTTTGCTCGCACTCAGCCGACGAGCAGTTTTTTTGGTTTTTTTTTGCTCGGCTCTCTTACAGACCGATTGCTCTTGAACGACGATTCAAAAAGTATTTTGCGCATGTGTGTGTAATCCCAATGCGCAATGTAATCCCTTTGGTAGTAGACCGTTAACGATACTGATAGAATGCGCGAGTGAAAGGAAAGAGCGATATCGCCGAAGCACGGTAACTGACCAAAAGCCAAACTGAAATTGTACCATGGGCTTTTCAAGAAATTATTTTCATTTCTGATCATACATTAAGTAACATTGTGACTTTATTTTCACGTTAGATTTTGAAAAATTTAAGCATAAATAGAAAAAAAATTCAAGTTTTCTTTTAATTCATTTATTAAGAATTCAGTTTAACAATAAACAGTGCGTTTAAATGATCCGCATTAAATGAGCTTCGTCGTTCACTTAGAATAAAATGTAAAGCTGAAAATGCTCTATCAACTGAGACTTGAGTAGCAGAGAAAAGCGACTTTTATTCTATTTTGAACTCCTTAAAACTATTGAAATCATTTTATGACCCTAAAATACAATTTGGATAAGCAAATACAAAATTTAATGCTTGGGCAGCGTTTAACCTTCTGAGCTGGCAAAAGTGGCTATTTTTGTTTCTGAATAACTTTGAAACGTGACTTTTTACAGTAATGTGTTATATATCAAAATTTAAGGAATCTCAAGGGCTATTCAGTTTAAAGCAGGGACCGAAAATAATAATTATTTTTATTTCTTCAAACAAAAAAATCGGCCACTTATAATAGCCCTAAAAAATAAAGACTTTCACCAAAATAAATATCGCTGTCCAATCTATGCATTCCCGCCATGATTTTTAAATTTATGATTTTTATCTTTTTGTTCAATGGATATTTTTATTTTAGAGCAATATAATAAAACTTATAGTATAATAATTATTTTTAATCAAAAAAAATATCTCTCAAAAATAATGATTATTGATGTTTTTTTTTTTTTCCTCTAAATAAAACTCCTTAGACGGTTGTGTAATCAGATTGGCGAAAAGTTTTACAGGAGGGCTCCGAGGGTCTAATGAGTTTTATTTTGAGCAAAAAAATAAAAATCCTCAATAATCATTATTTTTGAGACATATTTTTTTTGATCAAAAATAATTATTATGCTCTGAGTCGTATTATATTGTAACGATCCTGCTTGGGCTGAGATAGTTCAACGGTGTCCAGTAGTTCCTTCCAACATTTATTTATGTCAGGAGTGGTTGCTGTAAGAGTTTGACCCGGTTCCCAGAGTATGATACGAGCGGGGTTCGGTGAATATTTATTTATTTATTTACTTAAAGGTTAAAGAGTTTAAGACAAGGAAAGGGCGGCGAGGCTGGTTCTGTCGTCGGCGGTGTCGTCGAGTGCGGTCGTGGGTGGCTACTGGTCGTCCTTCGGTAGATGCGCCTCCGCTGGCGTCCTTTAGATGAGAAAGAAAGAATACGGCTCTCTGCGCTGGAAAGTATGGCCCCCCGGTGAGTGGACACGAGCGCCACGGCTACCTGTTTGCGCCGGAAAGTATGCCCCGGTATTATCTCTAAGTAATTTTCCCCAAGATCCCTGATGTGTGTGAGAGGGTTTGGAGGCCACTTAGGTCTTCCAGGTTATGCGAGAGAGTTTTGGAGGCCCCTGAGGTCTTCCAGGTTAGTAGAGAGAGAGTGTGGAGACCACTGAGGTCTACCAGGTTGTAAGACGAGTCGCACCCCACTGTGGGTCTACGAAGGTGGGTTCGGTGAGACGAGGGGGGAAAGAAAAACGAGAGGGTGGGCGACTCGGTGAATTGAGGGATGGATCGAGCTTTAGAGTCCGCTGCCACTGATGGCGGCTTCGTCGCTCGGAGTCGGGTAGTGGTGGGTGGGTAGTGGTGAGACCCCAAATATCGGCTGGCACTGACGGCCGGTCTTTCGGAGAGTGGGTAGAGGAGGGGGAAGGGGGTTTCGCTAACTACAATGTATTTGGACGGGGTACTAGACCCTATCCTAAAAAAGACCCCACAAGTAACTCCCAGAGAGGTTGCTCACACCAATGCGTAAGGCTCACCTTCTCCGATCGCTGTCGGTTGCAGAGTGACTTGAACTGGGCAACCGGTGCCCTTTTTATACTTGTTGGCGTTAAAAAGTGTGCCCGGACCACGGCAAAATCCCGGGTCATACGGCTCAGCGCGTGTGACCAGCTGATCGTGGATCAGTGTGACCAGGTGATCGTGGATCAATGTGACCCGGTGATCGTGGATCAGTGAGCCCAGCTATTTCTATTGGCGCGCCCGCCATCCTATTTTAATTTAAATTCGTTTCAGTTTTTTTTCTCTTAAACTAATTTTATTATTATATTTATCCTATTCCCTATGTACTATGTTGACGCTTCATGGTTTTTATCTCTCTTAACCTAAACTTATTGTTCTATGTTTACTTATATTGTGCGCTCTGGAGCGTCACAATATTACTCCAATATAAATATTATCATTGAAGCAAAATATAAAAATTTTAATTTAATCATTACCAAGTAATTTTTAATATTTAACTTATAATGATTACGGTCCCTGGCTTAAAGTTTTAAAGAAAATCGTTGGAGCCGTTTTTGAGAAAAATATAAAAAAGCTAAAAATAGAGTTTAAAAAAAATTGTTTTGTGCATATTACATTAACACAAATTACATTAAGAAGGCGTTTATAGCATTTCAAAATACCTTTAAAACGAGGTATAGTGCAAGTCAGTAGCTTTAGTAGTACAGAAGTTACGGCCTTCCCAAATTTCGCTATTTATAGCTGTTTTCCCGCCAAGCTAGCTAGTTTTTCCAAAAGTGGTAGAACTAATGTTTCTTATATCAATTTGTTTAACACTATATACAATTTTCAAGACTTTATGACCCCCATTCGACGCGTATTTTCAATAGGAACACATCTAAAATAATGCGATGCGGCATTTATCCCCACCGGCCCCAACAGCTCCAAAATTCGAAATTTTCACTTTTTTACTTTCTCTGTTCTCTCTCCCAAGCCAATTGATTTTCTTTAAGTCTTGGTATGCAATCCTGTTTGTTTTTTATACCTTTCGATTGGTGTATCACTCATTATGATCGGACCATCACAGCAGATTTTCAATTCTGCGGCTATATATAGTAGTCGCCTTCGCACACACTCCTTGTGCGCTTCGTCACCACATGGACTGCCGTCCATAGTGATAATGAAAAATTCACTATAAACTAAGTTTTCCTCCTGCAACTTTAAGGTACCATCATATGCGTCCTGTAACGATTCGACAGACGTTTCCATCCAGTCCCATTCTATGTATTAACGCAATCTTGAGTGGACAGGAATTCTTTTAGCTCAAGTAGTTTTTTTACCATTGAGTATGTTGAATTCCACCTAGTGACAACGTCTAGCGATGGTACGATTTGGTTATGCTCGATTAAGACACGTCTGCGCAGGTTACATATATATTTAATACATCTATATCAAATAATATATTTTTATTTGGACGTTACTTACCTATAGGTTTCAGTGCGCAATTTTTTGCATAATTTACGGCAGACGCTAATTTTGTCCCTAATCTCGTTTAGCTTATTAATGTCATAGACACAACGCTGAAGTGTGTGCGCAGCACATCGTACGAGATGTATGTTAGCCAAGTGCAGGTCATCAAACTTTCCCATCAAATTTTCCCCTCCAGTGTCATCCTCGAAAAGGGTCTCCTCTGTGCCGTCATTTAATGTTTCTCCCGTTATCAAATGTTACACTGTGTGTATACATTTTATTAAAGTCATATGCAAAATTAATTGAATTTTTACCTGAAGATTTGATCAAGAGTTATGCCGTAATTGTCGAGAATCTCCAACATTTTTTTGCTTAATATATACCCCAGTGTGGGCACAGGTGAGCTGGATCATGCCCAACGTCTTCACTATTATCTCAGTCTTATTAATATTTGTGTGAATCATTTGCAGGTTCACACCTAGTATCGCTTTGTCCATTCTTCTTGCCACGTCAATTTTTAGCGACAATAGCTTTCCCTTGACCAAAGCCCTTATGCCGTCTTTGATGGAATGTTCTCGAGCGGACACGAATCTCATAATGTTTCTCGATGTGATTAATGGGTTCATTCCCAGAGTATTGTAAATTGGATCAACAATTTCTTTGAATTGTTGAAAAATTGATGAACTTTTTTATTAGATTCACTCTCCAATTATACAAATTAGTTCGTTAACGTGCTTGGGAGATATTGCTCTCCCTTTCACTCGCACGTACTTTCAGTATCGTTAGCGGTCTACTACCAAAGTGACTACATTATATAGTTGTATTAGTGAAAAGACCGTCTGCGTTGTCTTTTCCATTCAATCGGTCTTTGAAAAAGTGTCCCTGTGTGAGCGACACTCGAATCTCTCATTGTACGATGTTCGGTAACAGAGCATCTCACGAACAACTCAACGTAAAGGGCTCAACAGAAAACCAAAACGAAAGGAAACGAAGTCTGCCGCGCAGGGAGAGACCGAAGTGCATGCTATTTTTCGGTTGTTCTCAGGAGTAGACTGTAAGGAAAAAAACGGTCAACAGTTATTTATTATAGATTTAAAATTGGATATTGTATCAGATTTGTTTGTAGCAATTACTACAATAACTACATCATCCACAATGTGGATTCCACATATAACAAGATATATATATTTATCGAAATATCTCCCTTGTCCAAAATAATAAATACACCGATCAAATCCAACATCCTTTACCACACTTTTAAAAACTTCGAACCAACATCTAGCAGCTTTCTTAAGACCATATATAGCTTTCTTAGGTTTATATACTTTATTCTCTTAAGAGTGATTCAGGCCTTTTGGAACGCTCATGTACATTTTATCCTTTAGAGTTCCGTTTAGAAATGCAGTTTCACCCCCCGCGGTACAAGTCTTGTTTAGTTCTTTACTAAGTTTCCAAATTCATCTTATTTTATACAAAATACCCATTTGCAATCAACTATGTTTTCATTTCCTGGCTTATGCACTAAGGACCAAGTATTATTTTGAAGATGAGAATTAAGTTCATCTTGTATAGCTTTCTCCCAGAAAGACCTGTCCTCACAAAACTTAATTTTATCAAAGGTATTAGGAGTTTCATTTAAGCAGTATTCTTGAGACATCTTTCTAAAAGTTGATAAGATAATTATAACAAGAAAGAAAGCTAGCTTCGGCCAGCCGAAGCTTATATACCCTTGCAGATAAAGTAAATAAAATAAAGTAATAAAATAAATAAAATAAAATAAATATATATATATTATGTGGTCGGAAACGCGTCCTTCACTGCGTTACAAACTTCTGACTGAAATTATAATACCCTCTGCAAGGGTATAAAAACGAATTTCAGATCGATCGGTTATGGAAAATTTCGATACTTAGACACTTTTGCCGGACTCTATCTGTTGGTATGTTATTTTTAAGACCCTAAAAAATTTTTTAATTTTTTTAAAAAATTTTTTAATTTTTTTAAAAATTTTTTTTAAATTTTTCTCAAATGTCAAAGGTAAAGAGGTCTAAGCCTCGTAGCGGCGTTGCCAACAGCGGCAGCGGAGAGACGGCCTATCTATTCTTATATTCTAAAGTATATAGCTATGCTCACTTAGTCTGGAGCGCGGAGATATATGCACATACATGAGGTCCGCTCGTGTTGCAATTATGCTGACACTTGCACTTTCAGCGAGCGGGCCAAGGCACAGCGAGTGGTTCGTATTTCGGGCATGTTGATGACCGAGACCTTGAATTGTATAAACACTGTACTCATGGTACAGTGGGTGCTCGATATATATATTTAATATGTGTGCATACTACATCTCTCTCCTTTTGAAAAATAACGTAATATAATGGAGTTATTTTCTAGTATTAATTTTACAAACTTTGAGAAAAAAATAATATTATTTATAGCCAAATTTTTTTTGTTATTAATTTGTTTTTCTGTTATTTTTTTTTTATTGTTATTTTATTATTTTTTTTTTTATTAGTGTGTATTCTTATTTTAGATTTGGTTATCTTATGTGGTCTTATATTATGTATGGCCATACGTGATATATTTATGAAATATAAATTGATTATGAAATAAAGAGTTTTAATCTAATTTTATGTACTATTTGCTTTTTATTTTTATTATTTATTATGGTTATGTTATCTCTGTCTCCTATTTGTTCTACCCTATAAGGACCTGTATATTTGAAATCTAACTTATGCCCTGTTTCATTTTTCAATAAAACCTGATCTCCTATTTTTAAATCGAAATCGCAACTTGTTTTATCGTAATTAATTTTCTGTTTTTGCTTATGAGATTCTAGCATTAGTCTAGTTCTTTTAAATGCCTGTTCTAATCTAAATTTGGATTCCTTTGCATAATCTTCTATATTATAAAGGGGTTTTATTTTATCTATGCTATTAAAATGTTTAGGTAGATTTGAAATTTTACCAAAAACTAGCTCATATGGACAATAGTCATGTGCCATTGCCCATCAATTGTATTAAAACAATATACGAAGTATTGCAGCCATACATCCCAATCTTTTTTCTCAACTGAGATGTATGAACGAATGAACTCATTGAGCGTTCTGTGGCTTTGCTCCACGGTACCTACTGTCTGGTGGTGGTGGTGTGCAGTTGAAATTATGTTTTTAATATTTAAATATTTACATAGATCTTCAATAATTGAATTTTTATATTCTGTTCCCATGTCCGTAATGAACGTCTTCATTGGACCGTACTTTAGAATAAAATCTTCAAATATAGCTTTTGCTACTGTATTAACACTTTTATTTGGTGTAGGTATAGCTACTAGGTATTTAGTTAAATCGCAGATGAGTGTTACTGCGTATTCGTTTCCATTATTAGATTTTGGAAGTGGACCAATAGTATCTACAATTACTATATCGAAAGGTCTTTGTGGAGTTTCGGTTATAGTTAGTGGGGTCTTAGTATGTTTAGTCGTTTTTGACTTTTGGCATTTATGACATTTTTTTATGTACTCTTTTATGTCTTTGGACATATTTTTCCAGTAATAGTATCTCTGGACCTTGGCCAAGGTTTTTGTAATGCTTGTATGACCACCTCGTATTAGATCATCATGGAATGTAGACAATACAGCTTCTTTTTCTTTATAATTTTTTATTACGGTCACCGTGTTGAGTAGCGCTACTCTTAATGATTTTAATATATTATTGCCCATAATTTAAAAATTATCAATTGAAACATGTTCAAAGATATTTTTCCACGGTGCCACTTTGAGTTGGCTGATTTTGTGAATACCGGCCTGCTTTTCAAGCCTTTGAATGAATTGATTCAATGGTTCCATTAGTATACAAATCGCTAACATCATATCTTGCTGTAATTTTCTTTCCGTGCATAAATAAACACATCTTATTATTTACATGCAAGGTCACTACTTTACGTACTTCATCATTATTAATGACTTCATATACGTTGGGCTCTGATGCTTTATCTATAGATTGCTTATGCAGTTCTATTTGTTCTTTTCCTGCGCAGGATTTTAGTCTACTTTGGTTTCTGGTAGTGACTTTCAGAATTGTATTGTTTGTTTGTATATTTTTCAAGTCTGTGATGGTTATTCTAGAGAGCGCATCGGCTACATAGTTATCTTTACCCTTTAGATACTCTACCGTAAAATTGTATTCCTCCAATTCAAGTCCCATTCGTGTTAGTTTGGAGCTGGGATTTACCATTGAAAATAAGTAGGTAAGTGCTCTATGATCTGTTTTGACGGTGAAGTGTCTACCATAAATATATGGTCTGAAGTGTGTTATTGCCCAATGAATAGCTGCTAATTCTTGTTCTGTAGTGCTCTTGTTGCTTTCACCTTTCGTAAAGGATCTTGATGCGTATGCAACTGGAAGCTGTAGTCCATTTTTGTTTTGAGTTAGGACTGCTCCACAAGCGTATTTGCTAGCATCCGTGATTATGCAAAATTCTTTGCTAAAATCTGGGTATTGTAACAGAGTAGGGTTTAAGATGATTTAAGATGTTCGAAGGCCTTTTGACATTCTGTTGTCCATTCGAATTTTACATCTTTCTTACATAATCTTGTTATGTAACGGGAGTATTCAGCAAAATTCTTTACAAAGCGTCTGTAATAATTGCAAAATGCAATGAATCTTCTAGCGCTGTCCGCATCATGTGGGACTGGATATTTTTCAATGACGTCGTATTTTTTGTCGTCGGGCAAGATTCCTTTAGCTGTGCATTTATGTCCTAAGAAAGTGACTTCATGCATGAAAAATGAACATTTTTCAAGATGTAACTTTAGGTTGTGTTGCCTACATTTCTCGAAAATATCAGTCAAGTTCTTGAGCATATGTTTTTCGGAACAACCTATGACTATTAAGTCATCCATATAGAGAAATGCTTGCGAAGGTTATAATCCAGAGAAAGCTATAGTCATCATTCTCTGAAAAGAGTTGGCCGCTATTTTTAAACCGAATGGTAATCGCATGAAGCGAAACGAACCATTGTTTGTTGAAAAGGATGTTATATCCCGTGAACTTTTTTCCAGTTCAATTTGATGAAAACCTCATTAAGTCAAGGCATGAAAAATATTTTGCTCTACCTAGTTGGCTTTTTGTTATGCCACATTTCAAATGTTTGTTTATCTTTTGCAATGCTCTACTTGTGGATCTGTTAATTAAAAAGGATTCTGTTAAAACAGCCTCACCCCAAAAATGCTTAAAAATGCACAACTGATCATAGATCGAGCCTTTTCGGCGATTGTTCGAATCATCCGTTCTGATACACCATTCAGTTGTGGAGTATGAGGAATCGTTAAATGATACCTGTTGCTTTTTTCGACACAGAAATCACGCATTACATTAGAAAGACATTCCTTTCCATTATCGATATACAAATTCACAATTTGTAAATTTAAGTGAGCCTACAAAGTCTTTGTAAACGACTTATAAGTAATTTAATAGGCCACACTGTAATCTGTATACTGATCAACAAAAACTACATAGTAGTTCGTATTACCAATGGTAGAGGGTGTTATTGGACCACAGACTTCGGAATGGACAGCAAACAATGGTCGTGTAATATTTTCTTTATTATGACATTTTTGAAACTTTTATCTAGGATGCTTGCATAGTTCATGGTTTAAATCAATATTGTTTAAAATATAAGTGTCTTTAAAAAGACTTTTTCTTTTTATGTGGCCTAACATTTTCCTCCACTTATGTCGCCTAATCTTTCATGCCATAATCGATACTCAGCACTATTAGAAATATTAGGTTGTGTGGAATATCCTTACAATACAAAACGTTTTGCAAGGTGATTTGTTTTTCGCAGCTGTTATCTCTGTAGCGTAGATAAACTGACCGCATTTGGCAATCTCAATGGCCACAATGCGTGCTGTGTCATTTATAAGGTGGTCCGATGCTCCTGAGTCTAGGATAAACTCAGCGTCGATTGTCTTTGAATTGGAAGTTGCATTTCTCAACATTAAGGAAAAACAAGAGAGAACGCTATAGTCGGGTGCCCCGACTATCAGATACCCGTTACTCAGCTAAAGGGAGTGCGAGGGAGATGGAGATATAAAACTTTTAACGAATGGTGCGTATTGAAAAATTTCTACATTTCGATATATATTAATAAACACAATAAAACTGAATTTTTACTTTTCAGAAATCTATAGAGGAGTGGGCGCCAGACACCTTTTAAAATCGTTTAAGGCAATTGTGGGCGTTAGAGGGGGCGTGGTCCTCGGCTGAAACAAACTTGCGCTGCGTAGGAAGGTTTTTGTAGTTTCTAGCTTTTGTAGTTTCAGAGATCTTAGCGTTCATACAGATGGACAGACGGATAGACTGGCATGGCTATATCGACTCGGCTAGTGATCCTGATCCTTCTACATACTTTTGCACGAATACAATTAGGGTATTCACCAGTCCTGGAAACTGCGGAAAAAGGCTGATGTAGAAAATCTGACATACGGTTACATAAAGTTTGCTACGTTTGATTTTCAAAATATAGACATAGGTCGACCTACGGCAGGTCTAGAATATTTTATTTTATGTATTTTGTTCTTGGATATGCGAAATGTTCACCTGCCAGAGCTGCCATTGCGACACCTGCCAGGACTGGTGAATACCCTAAATATAACCTTTTACTCAACGAGTAACGGGTATAACTACGCTCTGGTTGGGTTGTTGCCGCTGTTGCCATCCAAGCCTGTCCATCTTTTCTTTTGTTTTCACTAAAGTTCGGATCTGGCTGCCTTTTCAAAAGGAAACAATCTTTCTTTAAATGACCTGGCTTACCGCAATGAAAACATGTTGGATTCGGTTTGAAACTTGGCTTAAACGTAATCTTCTTGAAGTTCTGCTTTGGATTATTTTTAAATTTTATATCTTTTAACATATTTTACCTGCTGCGTGCAAGACTTTAACACTCGGATCCTTACTAATGTTCCTTAGCTTAAACTCTTAGAATATAATTTTAAGTTACTTTCAGATAGAGTCTTGAGAGGAGTTGAATAACTCAAAACCAGAGCTCGTAAAAAAAGGTCTCACTTGTGCTTGTTGTCAGGAAAAAGCCCTTCACATACTGACCCCATACGAACCTGTCAAAGAGAGACCCCAAAATTTCATTTGCCCCTGGGTTGCTCCCTGCTCAACCGATGAGCGATTTGGTTTGCTCGATCGAGTTTGTGTTCACCCGAGACCCTTTTCATCGAAAATACTCGGCAAAGGGTCTTTTGAGCATGTATGTGTGCTTCTCGTATAGCTCGGTAAAAAATTTTACACGGCTTGCTTTGTTGCTCTCGTATAGCTGAATAAAAATTGGAATGCTCTTTCTCCACCGAGCAGCCTTAATGATTCTCAGGGGACATCTCTTTTTTTCACCATTCTGGTGAAATTGAAAATTGTACTTTGTTTCATGGTCCCCTACCATTAATGACCAACAAAATTAATTTTTCTGCCTAAAATTTAAGTCACCTTATTTGAAGGAAGTTGCGAAAGTGGTGCTAGTCTCTTTTGCATAACAAATATCAGTGGAGAGGTCATTTTCAACTCTTAATTTCATCCTCAACAAAAGACATAATATCTTCAATAATTTCAATGCCTAATTTGTAATTTTAAATAAATAAACTTGAAAAAAAAAAATTATAATTGGGTTATTTCATTATATAAAAATGTATCTACATTTTAGAATATTTGAATATAAAGTTTTTTTGGCCCTATATATTTCTCTTTTATTTTCCCCATAATTTTTGTTCTCTCTCTCTCTCTCTCGCTTTCGCTCTCTCTCAAATGCTTCTCCTGTCACAAAATATCTGAGGCAACAACAAGCAAACCCAGCAACAAAAATAAAGACCTTTTGTAGGAACCCTTTTGTTGTTTTGCTCACCTACTGACTGTCAATATATGAGCGACGAAAGATTTTGTTCGTATCGAGCGGTCAGTTGGAGACCGACCCGAGTGTTCCGGTCAATCAAAAACCCGAGACCGAGAGCACGAACGAAACGAAAAATTGTTGTTGCTCAGACCCTGAGCTAGATATTCTAGAAAAATTCGGTTGACCGAATTTTACGAGCTCTGCTCAAAACAAATAGCAGCAGCAAGAATAACGGATGGCCGGCCACTTACCAGTTACGCGGCGAGTTCGCGTAGTAGCGAGAGAGTAGAGAGTTTGGAGACCGAGAAGCGGAGAGTGAAAGTTTGGAGACCGAGAGAACTCTGATGAAGAGAGTTTGGAACATAAGGATGGAGAAAGAGTGGAGACTTGGCGGGCAGAGCGAGAGTGCCGGGTGTAAAAGGAAATAACGGAACAGCTCTGGACTTTGGACTCTGCCGTGAACTTTGGACCAGAAAGACAAATGACACATCTCAGCAGCGGAGCGGCACACACGCGTGCCACATGCACCAAAAGTATCAGAGCGACGGCAGCAACAAGTATAACTCCAGCTGTAAGCCGTGCGTGAAGGACTAGTGGGTCAAACAGGAACCACGGACTTTGAACCTGGAGTGGGAGATATAGCGGCAGAACGAAAAAGGGAAATAACGGTTCGCGGAGATCCTATAAAGCCACAGGGCGCTGGCAGCTGGATCAGTCGATCACGAGGAGTCAATCCATCAAGATCAGTCATGATATCAAAGTGAACAAGTCAGTAAACCAAGTGAGCTACAAGTCAACAACAACAAGTCGAATCGTAGGAAGCAGTGCCGTGGGGGCCTATAAGGAGCATGATTGCTACGTCGAGACGTTCGGGATCGGAACACCAGGAATCGCCGAATTAAGACACAGGTAGCTGAGGTCCAGCGCGCATCACACGGCTCGTCGATATCTGGGCCGAGCTAGAAGCAAAATCCTCCTGGAGTGTAGATTAGAGTCTGAACATTGAAAGCCTGCGACAAGAAATCGTTAGCTCGGGGAGATACCTATCTAAACCCAGAGTACCTCGCCTAATCACTACTTTGGCGTATCCCGGCGCAAACCCAGTACGTCAAGTGGAAATTGACCAGGTTCTGGCGCGATCAGCCAAAAGGGAGATTGGTCGATCGTTTGTGGTCTCAGGTGGATAACTTCAGGAGAGCCCTATGGTTTGAAAGGGGATGGCTAGGGTCGAACGTTCGTTTACACTAGGTGCAAAAACGAATCGAAGCGCTAGGCAGCCTCCCTGCTTAAACACTAGTCAAACACTAGTGGGTACATCCGGGACAGAGCAAGGGACAGGCGGTGGTGTGTCGAAAGAAGACATTCCTGGAGATCTGTTCACCCTGATCTACTGTCGAGTCCAAGGCGTTCCAAGTGGTTGTCGATTCAGGGAGCTTTAAGGAATCTTTAGGGAGCTGCAGAGAGTCACAGGACCGGCAAACGAAGGGATCCATCGACGTGCTGAGACGACGATTATCAGGAACAGTACGAGCCACAGTAGACAACGCGTGTCGACACCGAAATTTTATCCATATCATCTAACTTTGCTTCGGACGCGATAAGTTCAGTAGCTACTAGGTATTTAGTTAAATCGCAGATGAGTGTTACTGCGTATTCGTTTCCATTATTAGATTTTGGAAGTGGACCAATAGTATCTACAATTACTATATCGAAAGGTCTTTGTGGAGTTTCGGTTATAGTTAGTGGGGTCTTAGTATGTTTAGTCGTTTTTGACTTTTGGCATTTATGCAATTTTTTTAATAATTTTAATTTTAAAATTATCAATTGAAACATGTTCAAAGATATTTTTCCACGGTGCCACTTTGAGTTGGCTGATTTTGTGAATACCGGCCTGCTTTTCAAGCCTTTGAATGAATTGATTCAATGGTTCCATTAGTATACAAATCGCTAACATCATATCTTGCTGTAATTTTCTTTCCGTGCATAAATAAACACATCTTATTATTTACATGCAAGGTCACTACTTTACGTACTTCATCATTATTAATGACTTCATATACGTTGGGCTCTGATGCTTTATCTATAGATTGCTTATGCAGTTCTATTTGTTCTTTTCCTGCGCAGGATTTTAGTCTACTTTGGTTTCTGGTAGTGACTTTCAGAATTGTATTGTTTGTTTGTATATTTTTCAAGTCTGTGATGGTTATTCTAGAGAGCGCATCGGCTACATAGTTATCTTTACCCTTTAGATACTCTACCGTAAAATTGTATTCCTCCAATTCAAGTCCCATTCGTGTTAGTTTGGAGCTGGGATTTACCATTGAAAATAAGTAGGTAAGTGCTCTATGATCTGTTTTGACGGTGAAGTGTCTACCATAAATATATGGTCTGAAGTGTGTTATTTGACATTCTGTTGTCCATTCGAATTTTACATCTTTCTTACATAATCTTGTTATGTAACGGGAGTATTCAGCAAAATTCTTTACAAAGCGTCTGTAATAATTGCAAAATGCAATGAATCTTCTAGCGCTGTCCGCATCATGTGGGACTGGATATTTTTCAATGACGTCGTATTTTTTGTCGTCGGGCAAGATTCCTTTAGCTGTGCATTTATGTCCTAAGAAAGTGACTTCATGCATGAAAAATGAACATTTTTCAAGATGTAACTTTAGGTTGTGTTGCCTACATTTCTCGAAAATATCAGTCAAGTTCTTAAGCATATGTTTTTCGGAACAACCTATGACTATTAAGTCATCCATATAGAGAAATGCTTGCGAAGGTTATAATCCAGAGAAAGCTATAGTCATCATTCTCTGAAAAGAGTTGGCCGCTATTTTTAAGCCGAATGGTAATCGCATGAAGCGAAACGAACCATTGTTTGTTGAAAAGGATGTTATATCCCGTGAACTTTTTTCCAGTTCAATTTGATGAAAACCTCATTAAGTCAAGGCATGAAAAATATTTTGCTCTACCTAGTTGGCTTTTTGTTATGCCACATTTCAAATGTTTGTTTATCTTTTGCAATGCTCTACTTGTGGATGTGGATCAGTTAATTAAAAAGGATTCTGTTAAAACAGCCTCACCCCAAAAATGCCTAAAAATGCACAACTGATCATAGATCGAGCCTTTTCGGCGATTGTTCGAATCATCCGTTCTGATACACCATTCAGTTGTGGAGTATGAGGAATCGTTAAATGATACCTGTTGCTTTTTTCGACACAGAAATCACGCATTACATTAGAAAGACATTCCTTTCCATTATCGATATACAAATTCACAATTTGTAAATTGAAGTGAGCCTACAAAGTCTTTGTAAACAACTTATAAGTTATTTAATAGGCCACACTGTAATCTGTATACTGATCAACAAAAACTACATAGTAGTTCGTATTACCAATGGTAGAGGGTGTTATTGGACCACAGACTTCGGAATGGACAGCAAACAATGGTCGTGTAATATTTTCTTTATTATGACATTTTTGAAACTTTTATCTAGGGTGCTTGCATAGTTCATGGTTTAAATCAATATTGTTTAAAATATAAGTGTCTTTAAAAAGACTTTTTCTTTTTATGTGGCCTAACATTTTCCTCCACTTATGTGGCCTAATCTTTCATGCCATAATCGATACTCAGCACTATTAGAAATATTAGGTTGTGTGGAATATCCTTACAATACAAAACGTTTTGCAAGGTGATTTGTTTTTCGCAGCTGTTAAGATTGACCACTCCTTTCTCTGTAGCGTAGATAAACTGACCGCATTTGGCAATCTCAATGGCCACAATGCGTGCTGTGTCATTTATAAGGTGGTCCGATGCTCCTGAGTCTAGGATAAACTCAGCGTCGATTGTCTTTGAATTGGAAGTTGCATTTCTCAACATTAAGGAAAAACAAGAGAGAACGCTATAGTCGGGTGCCCCGACTATCAGATACCCGTTACTCAGCTAAAGGGAGTGCGAGGGAGATGGAGATATAAAACTTTTAACGAATGGTGCGTATTGAAAAATTTCTACATTTCGATATATATTAATAAACACAATAAAACTGAACTTTTACTTTTCAGAAATCTATAGAGGAGTGGGCGCCAGACACCTTTTAAAATCGTTTAAGGCAATTTTGGGCGTTAGAGGGGGCGTGGTCCTCGGCTGAAACAAACTTGCGCTGCGTAGGAAGGTTTTTGTAGTTTCTAGCTTTTGTAGTTTCAGAGATCTTAGCGTTCATACAGATGGACAGACGGATAGACTGGCATGGCTATATCGACTCGGATAGTGATCCTGATCCTTCTACATACTTTTGCACGAATACAATTAGGGTATTCACCAGTCCTGGAAACTGCGGAAAAAGGCTGATGTAGAAAATCTGACATACGGTTACATGAAGTTTGCTACGTTTGATTTTCAAAATATAGGCATAGGTCGACCTACGGCAGGTCTAGAATATTTTATTTTATGTATTTTGTTCTTGGATATGCGAAATGTTCACCTGCCAGAGCTGCCATTGCGACACCTGCCAGGACTGGTGAATACCCTAAATATAACCTTTTACTCAACGAGTAACGGGTATAACTACGCTCTGGTTGGGTTGTTGCCGCTGTTGCCATCCAAGCCTGTCCATCTTTTCTTTTGTTTTCACTAAAGTTCGGATCTGGCTGCCTTTTCAAAAGGAAACAATCTTTCTTTAAATGACCTGGCTTACCGCAATGAAAACATGTTGGATTCGGTTTGAAACTTGGCTTAAACGTAATCTTCTTGAAGTTCTGCTTTGGATTATTTTTAAATTTTATATCTTTTAACATATTTTACCTGCTGCGTGCAAGACTTTAACACTCGGATCCTTACTAATGTTCCTTAGCTTAAACTCTTAGAATATAATTTTAAGTTACTTTCAGATAGAGTCTTGAGAGGAGTTGAATAACTCAAAACCAGAGCTCGTAAAAAAAGGTCTCACTTGTGCTTGTTGTCAGGAAAAAGCCCTTCACATACTGACCCCATACGAACCTGTCAAAGAGAGACCCCAAAATTTCATTTGCCCCTGGGTTGCTCCCTGCTCAACCGATGAGCGATTTGGTTTGCTCGATCGAGTTTGTGTTCACCCGAGACCCTTTTCATCGAAAATACTCGGCAAAAGGTCTTTTGAGCATGTATGTGTGCTTCTCGTATAGCTCGGTAAAAAATTTTACACGGCTTGCTTTGTTGCTCTCGTATAGCTGAATAAAAATTGGAATGCTCTTTCTCCACCGAACAGCCTTAATGATTCTCAGGGGACATCTCTTTTTTTCACCATTCTGGTGAAATTGAAAATTGTACTTTGTTTCATGGTCCCCTACCATTAATGACCAACAAAATGAATTTTTCTGCCTAAAATTTAAGTCACCTTATTTGAAGGAAGTTGCGAAAGTGGTGCTAGTCTCTTTTGCATAACAAATATCAGTGGAGAGGTCATTTTCAACTCTTAATTTCATCCTCAACAAAAGACATAATATCTTCAATAATTTCAATGCCTAATTTGTAATTTTAAATAAATAAACTTGAAAAAAAAATTATAATTGGGTTATTTCATTATATAAAAATGTATCTACATTTTAGAATATTTGAATATAAAGTTTTTTTGGCCCTATATATTTCTCTTTTATTTTCCCCATAATTTTTGTTCTCTCTCTCTCTCTCGCTTTCGCTCTCTCTCAAATGCTTCTCCTGTCACAAAATATCTGAGGCAACAACAAGCAAACCCAGCAACAAAAATAAAGACCTTTTGTAGGAACCCTTTTGTTGTCTTGCTCACCCACTGACTGTCAATATATGAGCGACGAAAGATTTTGTTCGTATCGAGCGGTCAGTTGGAGACCGACCCGAGTGTTCCGGTCAATCAAAAACCCGAGACCGAGAGCACGAACGAAACGAAAAATTGTTGTTGCTCAGACCCTGAGCTAGATATTCTAGAAAAATTCGGTTGACCGAATTTTACGAGCTCTGCTCAAAACAAATAGCAGCAGCAAGAATAACGGATGGCCGGCCACTTACCAGTTACGCGGCGAGTTCGCGTAGTAGCGAGAGAGTAGAGAGTTTGGAGACCGAGAGAACTCTGATGAAGAGAGTTTGGAACATAAGGATGGAGAAAGAGTGGAGACTTGGCGGGCAGAGCGAGAGTGCCGGGTGTAAAAGGAAATAACGGAACAGCTCTGGACTTTGGACTCTGCCGTGAACTTTGGACCAGAAAGACAAATGACACATCTCAGCAGCGGAGCGGCACACACGCGTGCCACATGCACCAAAAGTATCAGAGCGACGGCAGCAACAAGTATAACTCCAGCTGTAAGCCGTGCGTGAAGGACTAGTGGGTCAAACAGGAACCACGGACTTTGAACCTGGAGTGGGAGATATAGCGGCAGAACGAAAAAGGGAAATAACGGTTCGCGGAGACCCTATAAAGCCACAGGGCGCTGGCAGCTGGATCAGTCGATCACGAGGAGTCAATCCATCAAGATCAGTCATGATATCAAAGTGAACAAGTCAGTAAACCAAGTGAGCTACAAGTCAACAACAACAAGTCGAATCGTAGGAAGCAGTGCCGTGGGGGCCTATAAGGAGCATGATTGCTACGTCGAGACGTTCGGGATCGGAACACCAGGAATCGCCGAATTAAGACACAGGTAGCTGAGGTCCAGCGCGCATCACACGGCTCGTCGATATCTGGGCCGAGCTAGAAGCAAAATCCTCCTGGAGTGTAGATTAGAGTCTGAACATTGAAAGCCTGCGACAAGAAATCGTTAGCTCGGGGAGATACCTATCTAAACCCAGAGTACCTCGCCTAATCACTACTTTGGCGCAAACCCAGTACGTCAAGTGGAAATTGACCAGGTTCTGGCGCGATCAGCCAAAAGGGAGATTGGTCGATCGTTTGTGGTCTCAGGTGGATAACTTCAGGAGAGCCCTATGGTTTGAAAGGGGATGGCTAGGGTCGAACGTTCGTTTACACTAGGTGCAAAAACGAATCGAAGCGCTAGGCAGCCTCCCTGCTTAAACACTAGTCAAACACTAGTGGGTACATCCGGGACAGAGCAAGGGACAGGCGGTGGTGTGTCGAAAGAAGACATTCCTGGAGATCTGTTCACCCTGATCTACTGTCGAGTCCAAGGCGCTCCAAGTGGTTGTCGATTCAGGGAGCTTAAAGGAATCTTTAGGGAGCTGCAGAGAGTCACAGGACCGGCAAACGAAGGGATCCATCGACGTGCTGAGACGACGATTATCAGGAACAGTACGAGCCACAGTAGACAACGCGTGTCGACACCGAAATTTTATCCATATCATCTAACTTTGCTTCGGACGCGATAAGTTCAGTAATGAGAAAATAAAATAAAATAATTGGGGAGTGAAGCTTTTTTTTTTTTATATGTGCTCTATTTATTGAATCTTCTCTATATAAGACTAACAATAAGTATATCAAATCTTAAAAATATAACTTAACTTACAGTCATGTAGACTGAATTTAGACTAACGGGCCCTAGTATTTATTGCTGGGCTGGCAGATCGTTTCGATGCAGACGAGTTCTGTTCGAAGCCCGTGTTAGGTTCCTTGCGAGATTATTTGGGTGCTGTATGAGCTTGTTGTGGTAGGCCGCTTTCTGCTTGGATATTTCATCTTTGACCGGTGGTATGCCCAGATCCCTGTGGATGTTTTCGTTCCGAATATACGAATATATGGATGCTTTATATTTGATGTTTTGTTAAATTTAAAAATAATCTTGAAATAAAAAACCTGGCGCCACCCAGATGTGGGCAGCGATAACGCATTTCCAGTTGTTATTCTCCTCAATGTTCAATCCCCAGTTTCATTCCTTTCCTCGCAGACTCCCAGATTTTAAATTTGGCGCTGGAAACTGCGAACTTAAAAGTACTGTAATTACAACGTTTCTTATTTTAAGCACCCACTCTCACTTTAAAATTTTGCGACCTCCGGTCGCCTACTCTTTCTCAGCTTCTAGGTTGTTCTGATTTGACCCTTAGTTGCCCTTCTTGTAGTTGGCTCAATTGGATTTTCGAGAGAGAGTTTTCCGAAATTTAAACCTATCTTGAGCCCACTACTCTACCAGTTCCGCTATGAACCAACACGACTCCGGAACCAGTTCTCCTTTCCCAGGCTCTAGTATCGCATCTGCTGCTCTTGTCTGACCCAGGTACGCGGTCGTTTGTTTTTATTTTAAATATGTTTATTTTCTTTATTTTTGACAGACCATAACACCACTCTATGGTTCCCCTTACTTGTCGACGGAACAGGAGTACAATTGAGGCTGCCAGTAGGCCAACGCAGGTCACGCCCACGCCGTGAGATATATTCGTCCTGCCGCTTTGAAAGAGTTATCCGGGCCATTAACTAGGTACGTATTTGCACGTCCCTATGCTGCAATTATTGTTTCAAATTTTTCGCATGAAATACTCCCAATCGCTTTCGTTGTAATGTGTTCAGTTCATATAGATAATAATCCTAATGTCTGCAAGTACGGATTGGTTCACGCGCTCTGAGGCATTTGACTGTGGAGCATACCTGCCAATCCTCTTGTGATGAACTTGGTATCTCTCCAGGAAACTTTGAAATCGACTTACTATAAATTGGACTCCGTTGTCGGTGAGTATTATCTAGGTAAGACCAAACTCATGCCATATTTCTGACTCCAGATACCTGATGACTGCGTCTCCTGTTGCTTTAGCCAAACAAACTTTGTCAGATGGAACAGCACTAACAAAATGTAGCAGTTGCCTCTTTTTGACCGTGTGTATTTCGCAAGGAAATCCATATACAGCTGTTGCATGGGTCGTGAGGGGATTGTTTGTTGGCCCATTTTTGGCCTGGTTATCTGGGTTGTGTGTTTGGTTTCCTTACAGATGTTGCAGTCTTTAATATAGTTTAGTGTGCTTGCTGGATTAAAGTGTTCGTTAACGCTTCCGGAATCCACAGCTTCTACGGGAATTCCTGTGTGTCGCCGGTCACAAATTCTACTCGTTTAAGCAAGAGGCCATCTTCCAACACTAAATCTTGAAAATGCTCCGCGTTTTCCTTTACCGTTTGAATTCTTTCCAGATACTCAGACTTTTGAATACAATGGGTTCTAAATAGAACACATCGATGGCTTTCACCTCCAGGATACGAGGCAACATGTCAACTGTCTTAGGTTCTTCGGTACTGGAATTTTGGCTATTGCCTGAATCTTCCCTGGATCCGTCCTCAAGGAGCACTCCCCGATCACAAAACCCAGATACTTCAGGAATCGGAAGCAGAACTTAGATTTGTGTAGCACGATCGTGAGGTTGGCGTTTTGTAAGCTATTGGCAACCTCGGTAAGTACCCGCATATGTTCCATTAACGTTTTCAAAATTATTAAAAGATCGTCTAGGTACACAAAGATGTAGCACCTTAGCTTCTGAGGAATGACCCGGTCCATGAGTCGACATAGCCATGAGTCCATGAGTTGAGCCGCGGTACATAAACCAAACGGCATCCTCCGGAATTGATACAGTGGCCTCCCCGAGATGGTGAAAGCGGTGTATTCCTACTTTTTTGGTCGAGGCATCCTTGACCGTTACCTTATTGAGTTTCCTTGCATCTAAGCATAACCGGGTTTTCAAAGGTTTTTGGGCCAGAGTAACTCTATTGTTTCATGGGCTTTCACTAGTCTCGATTACACCTAGTCGCAACATTTCATCTACTTCCGGGACTTTTGGTGACACCGGAAATAACCTTTCCAGCCTCCAATTGTATATAATGCATTTCCTATTTCGTCAGTCTCATGCCGTGTCTTTCGTAAGTTAGAAACTTTCCCTGCACTAACTCTGTGTTTTTTCTTCCTCAGACAGGACGTGATGTTCTAACGGTTCGCTCGTAACATTAAACTCATACTCAATCGAGGACAATTCACCTACACCTACGACATTCGGAGAATACAACATACAAAAGCTGATATAACAGCTGTAACTTCCTGAAACGTAACATTGAAGACCGGTCTTCTGTTAAAGTATTCTAGAAAACACATTTATAGTTTAACGATTTTATTAAAATGGGTTTTGGCCAAAAAAGTAGTCAAATTCCCCATAGTGCAGCGCCTTTGTTCAGGCCAGAAGATCCAGCTGCCAGAAGATCCAGCTGCCAGAAGATCGGATGGGAATCCAAGTGCCGGGCGTAGGGAATATAAAATCGATATGAACCATTCCAGGAAATGGGGCAATGGAATGCCAATTGGAGAATTTATATTCCGGACAGACGGCTTACCAAGTCACGTGGGAAGATGTCCTTCAATCTTTTTACTGCCTGGTAGAGGGTCAGGCCAAGGAATGGTTTTGGATGCACGTACGCACAACGGGATTGAGGGATTGACCAAATTTAAAAAACGCGCTGAAACCACGTTTCCAACAGCTGCGTTCGAACTTCGAGCGTGAGCGAGCGAAAATAACGACCATGAGATTTTTTCGAAATTCAGAAATATTTAAAAAATAGAATTCCCAAAAGTAGAAGGTAATATTTCAAAAAACACCAAGGCTAGAATTTTTTTACGTTTTGTTTTTTTGATCCTTCCTATGGGAGCTATAAGATATAGTTGTCCGATCCGGTCGGTTCCGACATATATACTACCTGCAATAGAAAGTTTGAGCCCGATAGCTTTAAAACTGAGAGACTGAGAGACGTTAAAACAGACAGACAGACGGACAGACGGACGGACAGACGGACATGGCTAGATCGACTCGTCTTGTCATGCTGATCAATAATATATATTCTTTATGGGGTCGGAAACGTCTCCTTTACTGCGTTGCAAACTTCCGACTGAAATCATAATACTCTCTGCAAGGGTATAATAAGAGTTTTTAAGCATTCTAAGTGGAGTTTTTGGAACTAATTCAAAGGATAGTTTTGTGCACTAAGTATTTGTATGATTAAACATTTGAAATGAATCGTGGTTTTCTTGTAATTGATTATTTTTTTGATACAGCGGAGTCAATCGATCAAACCTTTTGGTTTGATTAATTTGAAATGTCTACTAAAGTAAGGCAAGAACACTTATGTACTATCATTGGACAATTAAAACTGACTTTTTCTGTCTGTCTGTCTGTCTGTTTCTACGCAAACTAGTCTCTCAGTTTTAAAGCCAGCGGGCTCAAACTTTCCCAAACGTCTTCTTTCTATTGCAGGTAGTATAAATGTCGGAACCCACCGGATCCGACAACTATGTCTTATAGCTCACATAGCAAAAAAAACCGTAGAAAAATTCTAGCTTTGGTGTTTTTTTAAATAATACTTTCTTCTTTTGGGAATACTATTTTTGAAATATTTCGAATACATTTTTTAAAAAATCGGATGACTATATCATATAGCTGCCATAGGAACTGTCGGAAAATATTTGGAAATGAATAGGAAAAAAATTATATCTTTGTTGACTTTTATTACATTCTCTTCTCCTCTGGGATATGGCTTTTCTTTAACATTTCAAAATTTCTTATTAAATATATAAAAAATTCGGACGGCTATATTATATAGCTACCATAGGAAATATCAAAAAATTAATGCCAAAGTAATACAAAAGCAGCTAAAATTTGGATTGTTGTAACATATACGCAAATTAATTTAAATTTAATTTTTTTGTAAATGAATAGAAATGATCTGCAAGGGTATAAAAGCTTCGGCTGGCCGAAGCTAGCTTCCTTTCTCGTCAAAATTGAGGGAGTTATTCATTTTGGCCAAAAAAGTAAAATTCCCCATAGTGCGGTGGCTGGCTATACTGATGCCAACCAGCCCATACCCTCTGTTGCTCTTCCCAGAGTCTGCCGTCTGCTCGCTGCTGCGCTGGATTAAGCATTGTAGCTTCTATCGATGGTCTAGAAGGAGGCTCCTGAGAGTCTGTCGGTGCCTTCACGGTCGGGCGGACGATCTGATTAATTTCCTTTATAAAATTAATCTTATTCTGTTGTATTTATTTCGGAAAGCAGACACCTCAATAAACGTTGCTTTACGGTAAGTTTCATGAGCTTGGAATAGGGCAAATGCACAGTACTCTTCCCTTCCTCAACGCTAGTGAGATTGTGTTGGTCGCCGCGGGGAACGCCGTCGCTAGTTTTTCCTTCCACGCCCCCCACTGCTTAACTCAACGGCTTTGCTAGCAGGTGTTATGGTCTGCCAAAAATAAAGAATACAAACATGTTTAAAACAGAGCTCGTAAAAAAAGGTCTCACTTGTGCTTGTAGTCAGAAAAAAACCCCTGACATACTGACCCCATACGAACCTGTCAGAAAGAGACCCGAAAATTTCGCTTGCCCCTGGGTTGCTCCCTTCTCATCCGATGAGCGATTTGGTTTGCTCGATCGGGTCTGTGTTCACCCGAGTCCCTTTTCGTCGTAAATTTTCGGCATAAGGTCTTTTGAGCATGTATGTGTGCTTCTCGTATAGCTCGGTAAAAATTTTTACACAGCTTGCTTTGTTGCTCTCGTATAGCTGGATAAAAATTGGAATGGTCTTTCTCCACCGAGCAGCCTTAATGATTCTCAGGGTCATCTCTTTTTTTCACAATTCTGGATGGTCAAACCTATACACGGAAATTGAAAATTGTACTTTGTTTCATGGTCGCCTACCATTAATGACCAACAAAATTAATTTTTCTGCCTAAAATGTAAGTCAACTAATTTGAAGGAAGTTGCGAAAGTGGTGCTAGTCCCACTTGCATAACAAATATCAGTGGAGAGGTAATTTTCAACGCTTAATTTCATCCTCAACAAAAGACATAAAATCTTTAGCAATTTCAATGCTTATTTTGTAATTTTAAATATATAAACATGAATAAATAATAATAATAATTGGGTTATTTCTTTATATAAAAATCAGGGACCGTAATCATTATGAGTTTTGTTTTAAAACTCACGCAATAATCATTATTTTCTGATCAAAAAAAAATAAAACTCAACAATAATGATTATTGTCACTTATTAAAAATGCATCTACATTTTAAAATATTTTGAATATAAAGTTTTTTTGGCCTCTATATATTTCTCTTTTATTTTCCCTATAATTTTTGTTCTCTCTCTCGCTTTCGCTCTCTCTCAAATGCTTCTCCTGTCACAAAATATCTGAGGCAACAACACAAGCAAACCCAGCAACAAAAATAAAGACCTTTTGTAGGAACCCTTTTGTTGTTTTGCTCACCTACTGACTGTCAAAATATGAGCGCCGAACGATTTTGTTCGTATCGAGCGGTCAGTTGGGGACCGATCCTTGTGTTCCGGTCAACCAAAAACCCGAGACCGAGAGCACAAACGAAACGAAAAAAGGGTTGTTGCTCAGATCCTGAGCTAGATATTCTCAATTTTGGGGTCTTTCAGCAGCAGCCCGACTAGAAAAATTCGGTTGACCGTATTTTACGAGCTCTGGTAAAAACAAATTCAAGTACATTCCAAGCCAATAGAAATGTCGATGTTTTTTGACATAAGCATCGAAAACATCGATGAACCGAAAAATCGTTATTTCTCCACCTCTAGTAGGCAACTGTTACCATAACAGCTAAGCTGGTTTCTTATCCAGAGGCTTATCGCGGGGTGCGTGTCGCACCCTTTTAGGCGATCCATTATAGCATCCGTCTTGACATTGTTGAATGCTCCGGATATATCTTCGAATACTCCAAGCGCATATTCCTTAATGTGTAGGGCTCTCTCAACGGTTGCTACTAGCGAGTGTAGTGCCGTTTCCTCAGATTTCCCTTTGGTGTAGGCGTGTTGGTTGGATGACCTGAGTCTCCCTACATCATTCCTGATGTGTAGATCCAGCAGTTTTTCCAGTGTTTTGAGGATGAAAGAGGTAAGGCTTGAGGCTTGCGTGACTCGCACTTTCCCGCTTTTGGGAGGAAGACAATCCGAGAGGTCCTCCATTGGGATTCTCGTATGGACGAATTTCCAACGCGCCTCCGTTATCTTCCCATTCTCGTCGTTTCTTTCAATGAGTGCCACGATCACGTGTCGGTTCACTACATCACTGACCCTGGCCTTCCTTGGGCCCACGTTTTCGCTTGCTCACCGGAATGTCCTTGGCAGCACTCTCGTGTGAGAGAGTGCTCTGCCCAGGCTAGCTTTTCCTTCTCCTCCTGGGAGAGCGTCGGTTTATCCTGGAGCTGGCTCTTGGTCTTGAGGGCTGCCTTGTATTGCGCCTTAACCTTCATTCCCTCGCTTGTACTCTTCGTCCCTTCCCTACGCGGGAAGTTGAAACCTGGTTCAGGCCAGCGCGTACGACTTGTTTCGCCTTTGTGTAGCACGCTCTGCAAGTCCGAGTCTATTTTAACAACGGCACCCGTGCGGCTTTACTTTGCCTGAGATGTCATAGCAGTATCATTGCCACTAAGGTTACCTGCTCCCGTCATCCTAGGGGTTCGACCGCTGGCGACACGCAGAGAGGATTGCTCCTCCCCGTGTCCGCTGATAGTAGCAGTCGTACTTTCCATCGACGTTTGGGCTGAAATTTTCGCCAGTTTCACAACAAACAAAGAATCCGCTTCCCTGTAATACCCCGGAAAGTTTCAAATTTCTAGCATTTTTTAAACTTTGTGGTCCTGTTTCTCAGAATCCTTGCGTCGCGGAACTTTTTGGAGAACGCAGTTTAATTTGGGAATTCCTAACGAATTCAAATTGGTCACATCAAGCGAATTAAATTTGAAAACCAATAATTTTTCATTGCGGAAATTAAATAGCGCTCTCACTTCTGCTAAAAATGAAAAAACTGTTCAAAATGTTGGAGATTTGATTAAAAAAACCTAAGCATTTGTTCCATAGATCTGACTATTGATCGAAAAATCACATTGATCTAAGCAGCAGTATATGTTTTTAAAATCCAAAACAAATTTTAACTTAAATTGCCACTCCCCTTTCCTCACAGCTTTCCTTTCATCAATTTTTTGACTCTTGTTCTCTCGGTCTCTCCGTCGTTCTCTTGGAATTCGCTCTTTGGATTTCGCTCTCTCGGCAGGGTCCCTCAAAATCCGTCGCAAAACTGAGAAAATCCAAATAAATTCTTTAAAAATAATTAAAAATTTGGTTTAGTTGGGATTTGTTTTAAATCCAAAAGATAATTTTAAATGTAGCCACCAAATTATGGGAGATTTTAAATGTTTTTTTAAATAATAATTAGGTTTTTTAAATTTGTGTAACATCAAAATTTCGAGATTCCAACAACTGTAGAAGTTAAGCATATAAATAGATTTCTTTTCCCCGGAATTTTGGGGCCACTGGGAGGACATGCTGGATCTTAGTTGGCGGTTAGGCCCTTGATGGAATTCTGTGCAACAAATTTGGCTGCTCTAGCTCCTACGGTTTGGGCTGTTTCCGTATCCTCTTAAAAATCTCTCTTTTTCATTTTATAATCCTTAGAAATAAAGGGAAACCGCTAAGGCAATATAACTTAAGATAACTTATAAGTTAATTATTTAATATACCTGTTACTCGAGGAATGAAAGGGTATATTGAAGGTCGAAGAAAGCCTATGTAGTATAAACAGTGAGCACAATAAGCCTACGACTTCTAAAATATATCGTAAAAACGAAAGCAAAAAATTAATTTTGGTATGTTAAAAATGGATTTAAAGTGAAAATGGCGCTATTTGTTCAACTTTTTTGTGAAGGCAGGAAGAAAAATTTCAGTTATGTGCCTATTTTTACTACTCGACGCAAGAATTCGCGTATTTTTTGACCTGAAGAATTCGTAAATCATTTTACATGAAGAATTAGTGGATTTTCTGGAACCAAAGAATTCGCCAATTTTTGACATGAGACCTCTCTGACCTGAAGATTTAGAACTTATATACAATAAAGATCAATGAAGCTATAATCAAATAAAAACACCTCTTAACGAGGTAAGAGGCCCGCCCTAGCAAACTATTCCAGCCTTTTTCCCTTCACATGCATTTTCTATTGCAGCGTGCCGAATGAGAAAATATTAGAAAGTGTATTTATTGACGAGTGTAATAATTTTTCGTTGAAGGTGTGTTGAAGGTGCGATCGTTACTACTTTTTTACGTCGCTAAAAGGTGTTCTTATTTGATATCAGAAGTTTTTGTTTGTTTACATTTGCGTTCATAGGAGCCAATATGTACATTTAAATTCATAATTTTTAAACTATTGTATTGAAACGAATTAAATTAAAAAAGCGTTCAAGTATTTCAAAATAATTTTTAAACGAGGTATAGCACATGTCTGTAGCTTTAGTAGAAATTTAGCTATTTTTAGCTTTTTTCATGCTAAAGCAGCGGGGTTTTCCAAAAGTCGGAAAACAAAAGTTTTCTATTTGGAACTCCTTAAAACAATTGAAATGATTCCATGTCCCTAAAATACAATTTGGATACGCAAATACAAAATGTAATGCTTGGGCAGCGTTTATTCTTCTGAGCTGGCAAAAGTGATTTTTAATGTAATGTGTTATATATTAAAATTTAAGGAATCTCAAGGGCTATTCAGGTTAAAGTTTAAAAGAAAATCGTTGAAAAAAAGCTTAAAATAAAGTTTAAAAAAAATTGTTTTGCGCATAACTTTTTATACCCGTTACTCGCAGAGTAAAAGGGTGCAAAAGTATGTAACAGGTAGAAGGATGCGTTTCCGAACCTATAAAGTATATATATTCTTGATCGGGTCAGTAGCCGAGTCGATCTAGCCATGCCCGTCTGTCTGTCCGTCTGTATGAACGCTGAGATCTCGGAAACTACAAAAGCTAGACAGAAAAAAAGAAAAGGAAGAGAATCTCCGGCTGGTCGTCGACAACTTGTGGTGGTCCTGGATAATTGCTACCAACAGCAAATCGTAGAAGTCCCACTAAAATTTGGTTTGCTCGTTTGGGTCTGTGTTCACCCGAGACCCTTTTCGTCGTAAATTTTCGGCAAAAGGTCTTTTAAGCATGTATGTGTACTTCTCGTATAGCTCGGTAAAAATTGTTACAGAGCTTGCTTTGTTTCTCTCGTATAGCTGGATAAAAATTGGAATGCTTTTTCTCCACCGAGCAGCCTTAATGATTCTCAGCGGTCATCTCTTTTTTTCACAATTCTGGATGGTCAAACCTATACACGGAAATTGAAAATTGTACTTTGTTTCATGGTCGCCTACCATTAATGACCAACAAAATTAATTTTTCTGCCTAAAATGTAAGTCAACTTATTTGAAGGAAGTTGCGAAAGTGGTGCTAGTCTCACTTGCATAACAAATATTAGTGGAGAGGTAATTTTCAACGCTTAATTTCATCCTCAACAAAAGACATAAAATCTTTAACAATTTCAATGCTTAATTTGTAATTTTAAATATATAAACATGAATAAATAATAATAATAATTGGGTTATTTCATTATATAAAAATGTATCTACAAAATATTAAAAAAAATATTAAAATCCTTCTTAGTTCACTTAACTGGAATTTACCCTGTAGAACAGTTCGCCGTTTTCGTCCGTTGTCCCTACCAATATTATAATTCACTGTGCCACGTCTTACTGTTTGATACCCCTAATGCTACTAATTATAATAAACTTATGTATTTTCTGTCGTCAAATAATTTGTAAATTCTTTGTGAGCATGTATTCTTAAACTGTCTATTGTTAGATCGTATTTTTCCATGTCCGCGATTCCGCTTATTTGCCCAAAACGGTTTAGGGCTCCGCGCGTTACAAGCTTTGCTTGGTGTCGCAAGGGCCACTTGTTTGTACTGACAATAGTGCATCAACGTCCAAAAAAAAATATAATATATTTGTATATCAAGTTCGTTTGGTCTCTATATATTTCTTGTTACGTGGGCATATTAGTGCCCCAGTCCTGAGAAGGACTTGGGCCGAGGAAGTTGCGTCCTGAGCAGGCACGCTGGCTGCCTGCTAAGCTCGCCGTATTTGGGGTGGGTTCTTTGGAAGCCACTTCCTCTCCAACATAATGAGAATAAATTTATCGTGCCTGATAAATGGATAGAATTCGTAAGGTCCGTTGGTCTTCTGTCTGCACTGCCCCACAAGCTCAGCTGTAGCTTGATCGTAACACGATCGGGCTGTGTTTCGGCCACATTCCCTCCCCTTCACACTTCGTGTGCCAAATGGATCGTCGCGGGCCGCGCAATACGATTCCCTAATGTCGCGGTCGTCAGTCAAAAGTTGTCACTGTTCTTGACTCCTTCTTCCATGCTTACCAGATCCCCCCCTTTTTAATCGGTTTCTACCAACACATTATGAGATTCAATTCACATTATAAATTTATTGGAAAAAGGCTTTGTGTATGTGTGCATGATGATTGCGAAAAAATATATAATAGGTGTAAGTGTGTTGATGATAAACAAAACAAGAGAGAACGCTATAGTCGGGTGCCCCGACTATCAGATACCCGTTACTCAGCTAAGGGAGTGCGAGGGAGATAGATATATAAAATCTTTGATCAGGCATAACTTTTTAACGAATGGTCCGATTTGAAAAATTTCTTCTACATTTCGATAGGTATTGATAGTCACAATAAAACTGCATTTTTAGTTTTCCAAAATCTTTAATGGTGTGGGCGCCAGACACCTTTCAAAAAATGGTGTAGGGCGATTGAGGGCGTTAGAGGGGGCGTGGCACCATTTTGAAATAAACTTGCGCTGCGTAGGAACTCCAAGAATATGCATGCAAAATGCCAATCCTCTAGCTTTTATAGTTTCCGAGATCTCAGCGTTCATACGGACGGACAGACGGACAGACGGACATGGCTAGTTCGACTCGGCTAGTGATCCTGATCAAGAATATATATACTTTATAGGGTCGGAAAAGCTTCCTTCTCCCTGTTACATACTTTTGCACGAATACAATATACCCTTTTACTCTACGAGTAACGGGTATAAAAATATAAATGTTGTGTTCCTTTGAAATTATGGTGATTGTTACGTCGGCATATTAGTGCCCCAGTCCTGAGAAGGACTTGGGCCGAGGAAGTTGCGTCCTGAGCAGGCACGCTGGCTGCCGGCTAAGCTCGCCGTATTTGGGGTGGGTTCTTTGGAAGCCACTTCCTCTCCAACATAATGAGAATAAATTTATCGTGCCTGAAAAATGGATAGAATTCGTAAGGTCCGTTGGTCTTCTGTCTGCACTGCCCCACAAGCTCAGCTGTAGCTTGATCGTAACACGATCGGGCTGTGTTTCGGCCACATTCCCTCCCCTTCACACTTCGTGTGCCAAATGGATCGTCGCGGGCCGCGCAATACGATCCCCTAATGTCGCGGTCGTCAGTCAAAAGTTGTGTCACTGTTCTTGACCCCTTCTTCCATGTTTACCAGCTCCCCCCCCCCCTTTTAATCGGTTTCTACCAACACATGATGAGATTCAATTCACATTGTAAATTTATTGTAAAAAAGGTTTTGTGTATGTGTGCATGATGATTGACAAAAATATATAATAGGTGTAAGTGTGTTGATGATAAAAAAAAAATATAAAAGAGAGTTAATTAAATATATAGAATGTTGATGAAGACTAATACTAAAAGTATCAATATAAAGATTATATAAAAAATATGTATAAAAATATAAATGTTGTGTACTTAGAACAGATTAATTATCTTTATTGATCATAAAAATAGTGACATCACCTAGCAAACTGTTGGAAATGAGTTCTGGATATACACGTACATTGGGTACCGTGGCAACTATAATAGCTTTTTCTTGTTTGTTGCAATGAATTAATGGAGAGAAATCTAGACAGAAGGTCTCAAGGTATACATTCTCCAGTTCTGTTACGGATATTGGTAGATTGACTTTGGATAGCAAATATTTTACTTTAATAGCGAAATGAGGTTCTCTTGAAAGAGTAGTTAACATCGCCTGTGTTGTGATCATGGTGCAATTGTACATATATATATATATTTAGAGGAAAATGAACATATATAGAAACTTACTCATTGATATCCTGGCGATGAGATCTCGACGATCTGGATCATTTTGGTTGTAGATAGATATTAAATTGATTATATATATATATATATGGAATTAGTGCACTTAAAAATAATATTTATGGGTAATATATATTTTGGAACATCGCGCCTTTCGTGTAACTATTATAAAACTCTTAACAGAAAAATAAAACTATAAGCATATGGAGGAAATGAAAGAAGCGGCACTCGGTCATCCAGGCGAACTTCACTGCGGGAACTTCTCAATGAGCTTCTTATTACACATGCACGTTTGTGTGGTGGCTGATTTTGTTTTGTGTTTTCTGTTCTGTTACTGTTAATTATTTTTATTTTTTATTTTATTTTATTTTTAAATTAGCAAATATCTGCCAATATAAACCTAACTCCTACCTCCGCCCGAGTAAAGGAGATTTTTTTAATGATATGCTCCGACTCACATCAAGTGGGCAGAGGCAAGGATAGGTGATTAAAAATATTTCTTACATTAAAGTCCACGGAACATTCAACAAACAACAAAAAATACAATTCATTATATTGAGTACACAAAACTCGAAAAGGATCGTGCGCTTCGAAATTCGATTTGCAAATTTCAAGAGCAATAGGCCGAAAGTAGCGGGATGCTCTTACGGGGATCGAAAACCGTATTTGGCCAAGTAAGAAGCTAGAATTTATAAGTCCAGTGATCAACTTGTGGAGGAACATCACTCCGTGGCAGGTCCGACGATCCATTAGCGAGGGCAGGTTCAGAAGACGCAGTCTATCGACGTAGGATGGCAGGTGACGTTGTGGATCCCAGTTTAACCCACGTAAAGCAAACAAAAGGAACTGTTTCTGTACCGATTCGATGAGGTCCTGATATTTAGCATACTGAGGTGACCATACGCACGAGCAGTATTCAAGAATAGGTCGCACAAGAGAAATGTAAAGGTGCTTTGTGGTGTAGGGATCCTCAAATTCTTTAGACCAGCGCTTTACAAACGCAAAAACCCCTTTTGCTTTACTAACAATGATGCCGATGTGATTGGTAAAGTTTAGGTTGTGGCTAAATAAAACTCCAAGATCTGTTACGGAATTAATGCGTTCAAGATCGTTCATCCCGATGGAATAATTAAAGAGGAAAAGCCTCTTCCGATAAAAAGACATGAAGCTACATTTAGAATTATTTAAGAACAGCAGGTTCTGGAGGCACCATGATTGCAGATTGCACAAGTCCGCTTGCAGGAGTACGTGAGAATCAACGTTTGTTAAGGGCATGCAAAGTTTTACGTCATCGGCGTACATCATCACGTGGGAAGAGAGAATTACTTGAGGCAAGTCATTTATAAAGATTCCAAACAGAAGTGGTCCAAGGTGACTCCCTTGAGGAACACCAGAAGTCACATGGACAAGGTTTGAGATAGAATTTTTAAATAATACTCTCTGCGTCCGGTTTAATAAGTATGAAGAAATCCACTTCGTCAACGAGATCGGGAATCCCAGAAGCGTAAGTTTTTTTAACAGTAACTGATGGTTCACCGAATCGAAAGCTTTACTGAAATCTGTAAAAATTACATCAGTTTGGGTGTTAGTTTTAAACGCATTCCTAATAACTGTAGTAAACTCTAGAAGGTTGGTTGACGTTGATCTACGTTTCATAAAGCCGTGCTGTGTTGGGGACATTATTGAACTACACTGGTGCTGAAGCTGAGCAGTAATTAATTGTTCGAAAAATTTGGGAATCGCACTAAGTTTTGCAATCCCTCGGTAGTTATTAATGTTCGATTTACCTCCCTTTTTATGAAGCGGAATTATAAAAGATTCCTTCCAAACTTCTGGAAAAAAGGAGTGCTGCAGGGATAACTGAAATAGTTTTGACAGTGGCCCACACAATGCGCTAGCACAATATTTTAAAACGCAGCTTGGTACAAGATCGGGACCAGAAGAGAAGGATGACTTGATTCTTTGCAGATTTTGAAAAACATCATCTACGCTTATTATAGGCATAAACATACCATTAGAGTGCGGAAGTGAAAAGGGATACGCTGAGGTATTATCGTAGCTTGTGGATGAATACGTGGACTGGAAAAAATTTGCAAATAAATTGGCAATATCGGCATCATTAAAAGCAGAAACGGAATCCAGATGAAGGCAGCATGGAAATTGTTGAGACTTGCGTTTGGAGTTAACAAATGCATAGAACTGTTTGGGGTTATCATGAAACTCAGTTCTGCAACGATCAAGGTAATTTTTGTAGCATTGGGAATTGTGAGTTATGAATTCAGATCGCGCAGTAAGGTATCTCGAATAGTCTACTTGCATCCCTGTCCTCTTAAATTTCTTAAAAAGTCTGGACTTGCAGTTTTTTAAGTAAGAGAGTCTACGAGAAAACCAAGGAGGCTTATAAGAAACATCAGGTGAGGGGAATGAAGGCACATACATATCGAAAACCGTGCCGAGAATGCCGTAGAACTGTTTAACAATGTTAAGAGGTTCTACGTTTAAGTCCATAAAAGACCAATCTACTTCGGATAAATAAAGATTCATATAAGTAAAGTTGGCCTTTCGAAAGCAGCGAAAAGATGCTGGTTCGATTTCAGGACCAGGTAATAGAGGAGCCGAGGCTTCCAGAATGACCTCAAGTGTAGGGTGATAATTGTCTTCAGGACTAACGAGCGGGTCAATTCTAGAAACGTAGGCATTGGCGAACTCAGACGCAAAAATAAGGTCCAAGATTTTATTCGAGGAGTTCTGAATAGAGTTCAATTGTCCCAATGAGAGGTCGATAAGGCCGTGTACCAACTCGTGAGGTAAAGAGGGATCAAGAACATTTGAGTCAGGTGATGACATCCAGGATATGGAAGGTAGGTTAAAGTCGCCCATAACAATAAGATGGTCGTTATTGCCGAGGGTGGAGTGAATACTCTGAATATGAGCAACGTGCTGCAGATATACATTAATATCGGACCGAGGTGGAATATACGAGCATGAGACGTAAACAAAATAGTCATGAACGTTAATACGAACAGCAACAGATTCTAAAGTGCTTTCGGAGTCGATTATCGGAATTAATTCTGAAACCAGATCGGACTTGACGGCAATAAGAACACCGCCGCCCAGACGCACTGTACGATCCCGTCTATAGATGACATAGTTGCCCGCAAATATTTCGCAGTCAGACACAGAGGAATTAAGCCACGTTTCAGTAAAGGCAATCACATTGGCGTCAAAGGAGACACTATTGACGTGCAGTTTACTGAGTTTACCCAGTAAACTACGTACATTCTGATAGTGTAGGGAGAATGACTCAATTAGTTTTTTGGAACCTTGGCCGAAGGGGTTTGAGGCCCACGAACTCGAGAATTTGATTTGTTAACATACTCGTGAACGATGGCATGCTCCGGCCAGATTGCTATATCAAGGACTTTATCAATTAGAGTATCAGAAATTCCAATCTTAAACGACGATATTTCGCGTCTTTGCTTAAAACTGAACTTTGAGACAGTAATTTCGGTGCTAGAAATATTCAGTTTGCTACTTAGGTGGGTCTTAACGTCGTTCTCAGAAGCCCCAGGATTCAGACGGGAGACGAAAATGAACCTTTTGGGTGCAACGCCAACTATGGGCGCAGATATCCTTGGCGCGACACCAGATATGATTGATCCACAGTTGATTCTTACAGTCGCCGAATGTGTGGCATTGGTGGTACAAGTAGAATTGGCTACGTCCATATTATCGGAAATAGCAGACGACCGGGCGATGGCCAACAAAGCGTCTGTTGGTGCCGCGGCGTGCGACGTAGATGCCTGGTCTTCGTTGGCAACAGAGCCAAGATGCAGTCCACTAGGTAAATGCAGAGGAGGAGAAACCAGGGCCGTCGCCGGGGTAACTGTTGGTACAGTTGTCGAGTTATCTGAAGATATGTGGTCTTCATCAGCTGCACCACCTTCCGGCAGGGAGGAAGTGGTAAGAGTGGGGGAGGCTTGATTGAAGTCCATAAGTGCTCTTGTAATAGGGCTCAGTTGCATTGAGGCGGAAGACTGTGGAACATTTAAGGTATTATTAGGCAAAGAGTAAGATTGGGCGACACTTAGCATTTTCAGGTTCTTAAAGTGTGATTCAGCAGAGCGGAATTTATCTTGAAGCTCGAGGAACCCAGTCGACAGGGCTTGGAACTCCAGGTGGGTTTGACGCATGAATGTTTTCATATCAACCTCTATATGCCTGCAGTTTGGGCAAGTCCAATTAAGGCCAACCCGTGACCTAAGCTTGTCCACAATTGGGCCACTTGTCCGCCCTAGCTCCACGCAGATAGGATGTGCCAAGTTGTCACAAATCCAGCAGCAAACCGAAGATTGACGGGAAGTTATTTTGTTGCCATAAGAGCAGGAAGCGGCACAGCATGAACTCATTTCGTTTGTTTTAATATATAAATTGATTTAGTAATTGGTTTAAAAAACGCGGCGAAGAACCGATCAAAACAAAAAGCGAAGAGCGCAGGTAAAGCTTTTTGTTTAAGCTCCAAAAATCAAGTGCGTGTGATTGTTCAGCAGCAGATGACCGGAGAGTAATTACACCAACAACAAACCACACTGTTAAACGATAAGCGTAATGCACAAGAGCGATAGGAGAGCTAAAGCGCGAGCAACAACAATTCTAGCGGTTAAAACGCAATGCACAAGAACGGGGCGGCAAAGCGGATAGGGAACTTTTTCACAAAGTAGTTTTGCGAAATAAAAAGTCACTGTCTTTATTTAAAACGATCCGGTTTGTTTGGATTGTTAAAATTCACAAGGTCACCAACAGTTCGCTGAAATTCTGGTCAAAATGCACAGATTTTTCACGGAGAAAACTTTGTTTGAAGATAGAGCGATATAAAGCACGTCTAACAGCGGCAGCGAACGATATGTGATGATGTGAAGATTTAATTTAATAACTTTGGACCCCATTTTTTTTATCTTTGGTCCTTAAACGGAATCTCTGTGAAACGCGAAACAAGGAATCATGTTCACTGTGTTGAGCTTTCCGTCGAACGTATTATTTTTGTTCTTTGCGCTCGATGGGTATTATTGCCGGCCGTACCTGCGAATCTGACTGCCTTCTCCGTCAAGTCATAGTTCTTTTATACCGTAGTTAGAGCTTTTCTTTTTGCTTCCGGGTTCTTATATTCGTACCTAAGTGTTCCCATCTAGGTACTCATTTCCCCTTGTTCTAGCTAACTGGCCCGCTTTGGATTTAGCTAGCGTCAGCTTTCGGGTTCATTTCAGTCTCTCGTTGCTTTTACTGACCGATATATTATTCCATTGAATTGCCCAATTGGTGCATTATATTGCATTGTGCAAAGCTGGTCTTTCTTTCTTCTTTCGCAACTTCAGAGACTGTGGCTTCTGCTGTCCCCCTTTTTGCCTCGCTTCCCGCCATAACCGGCGCTCGTAACAGGCTCGATGTCGTCGATGCGGATTCCGTATGGAACGACCTCGCAAAAAGGATCCTACGACAGGCGGTTACAGGGTGTTTGTTTTTTTTCTCTTTCTTTTTATTTTTTTTTTCCTGAGTCCAGCCCAACGTGTGGCCACGACCCATACCCTGGGATACAGAGTCTCGTGCTCTATCGACTGAACTAGCCGGGCTATTTTGCTGTGGCTGTTGTCAATATCTTCCCCCCCTTTTTTTTTTTTTTTTTTTTTGAAAGACAGTTTTTTCCTCAGTATTTTTATCTATATTTGTATTTATTTATTTATTTATTTTTTTTATTACAATCTGATCAGGCTCTTGGGTGCGGGTCGCGTCACCCATCCTTCCAGCCGCCGCAGCTCCATTCGCGTCCGGTAGACGGACAGGATGTTCCAGTCCACATTTCCATAGACCACTCTGTAGGTGGTCCTGATCATCTGATATATCCGTCTTGATTACTCCAATTTCTTCCCGGAGGCGGTTTGCTTCCTTCTCGTCCTCCTCTTGCCGAACTTGGATTAGTTTTTGCCGGACTTGGTCCTCCCTCCATGCTATCATATGTTTGAGCCAATCAATTAACGCGAGGGAAAGCTCAAGAAAGGATATTTTTTCTGTTATCTCCTTCTTGATCTCGCGTATATCCCACGCGACTCCATTAAACCGACGCTTTTGGGGCCTCATGGTCATTGCAGTCTGATTCGGATTTGTCGTGTTGTCGGGTTTATATAGAGCAGGTCTCTCCTGGCCTGATTCCGTAATTCTTACAAACTCTCTTCACCGGCGGGGATTCTTCGAATTTCATTCAGGGGGTCAGGCCATATACAGGTCTTTGGCATGGTATATACCAACACTTTTGCCAACTCCATTGCCTAATTCGTACAACGAATTCCCTTGTCGTTTAAGTATGACACACCGAACTCGGTTTGGCCCTAACTTTGCATTATACCCTTCCGCTCGGTTACTTTGCCGGTAGTTTTTTCGGTATACCACTTGTCCCACTGCAAACTCAACTTCTCTGCTGCGGGTATTATATGTCCTTTCCGCTTTCTCGTGTGCACGGGCTAAACCTTTATTCACTCGATCTCGGGTTAACTCCATCTTGTCCGCTAAGCACACTACTTGATCGGTTGCTGAGACCCCGCCAAGTTGTCTCATTATCGCATACGCACTGGCGTGCGTGACCATCCGTGTCCCAAACATCGCATAGTATGGTTCCAATCCCAACGCTTCATGATAGCCACTTCTTAGAGTACACGCTATTCGACTTAAGTGGGAGTCCCAATTCCGCTGGTCTTTCTCAGTCGTTGCGCGGAGCATTTGCAAAATGGATCGGTTTACCCTTTCAGCTGCATTAGCTTGTGGAGCATAGAAGCCAGTTCGTATGTGTCGAATTCCATGTTGCTCGAGCAGTTCTGCGAATACCTGAGAGACGAACTGCTTGCCGTTATCGGAGTGTATAAACTCTGGCACTCCAAACTGATGAAAAATTGACTTCTCCAGAAAGCTGACGACTCCTCCAGCGGTGGCTTTCCGCATTGGTTCTAACCAAACGAACTTAGTAAAATGATCTAGACATACAAAGATTACGGTGTTTCCAGATTTTGTTCTGGGGTATGGCCCCATGAAATCAATATATAATCTTTGCCCAGGGCGTTCTGTTATGATTTGTTTGCCCATTGGGGGTCGGTTCGTTTTGTTGGCGGTTTTGCTGACTTTGCATATCTCGCAATTCTTTATTATTTCTTGTACGCTGACTGTCATGCCGGGCCAGTAATAAAACTGTCGAATTCTTTCCAGTGTTTTGTGGATCCCTCCATGACCTGCCGTCTTGCCGTGATGAGCTTGAAAGGCGATATCCTGCCTAAGCTCTAGCGGAACCCACAGTTTCCAAGCTCGGTCTTCGTTAATTACTTCTCCCGACCGGAAGCCTAATCGTTTGTACACATAGCCTTCAGAAACCTGGATGTCTGGTGTCTTTTCTGCGTGCCTCTCCACTGCCAGAACCAGCTCTCGGTACTCTTTTGACTGGAATGCGTCCGCCCCTAGATCCACTTGAATTTCTGCTGGGTCTTCTGTAGCTATCTCGTCCATATGTGTTCTCGAGAGCGCGTCGGGGACTACGTTCAGTGCCCCTTTCCTATGCTCAATCTGGAAATCAAAAGCTTGCAATTTTAAACTCCACCTTGCCAGTCTTCCTGACAAATCTTTTTGTCCCATGAGCCACTTTAAACTAGCATGATCCGTGATTACTTTAAAAGGCATGCCTTCCACATATGGTCGGAATTTACTAATACTTAAAATCGCAGCATAACACTCCAGTTCCGTAATGGAATAGTTCCGCTGGGCTTTATTCAACTTTGCAGACATGTATGCGATTGGATGTTCTCCGCCGTCCTCGTCGGTTTGAAATAACACGCCTCCTACTCCCGTTGTGGATGCGTCGCATTGAATTGTGAAGGGTTTGGAGAAATTCGGGGTTATCAGTACTGGCGCGGAAACCATGCTGGTTTTCAGAGCCTCAAATGCTTTCACTCCTTCTTGGTCAAGTTCGTATTTCTTAATCCGATCTTTTTTTAGACTCTCATGGAGCGGCGCCGCCGTTTGTGAGTAATTCTGAATAAAACGCCGATACCATCCTGTCATACCCAAAAATCTCCGCATTTGCTTGGCGGAAGTGGGCTGCGGAAACTCTTGAATCGCCTGTATTTTCGTCTGGTCTGTTTTTATGCAACCTCCGCCTACAATATACCCTAGATATTTAGCTTGGCTGTAGCAGAATTTACTTTTATCCACGTTAATCGTCAGCTTTGCCCTTCTTAAGCAGTCACTGACCTGCCGCAACATATTTAAATGTTCCTCGAACGTAGGTGAGCATACCAGCAGATCGTCGAGATATACAAATACATTCTCCCGAAGTGCAGCTGGAATAACTTTGTCCATTAGTCGGCACATTCTCTGTGCTGCATTGCATAAGCCAAACGGCATAACCGTAAACTGATACAACGGCCGACCTGGCACGGTAAAAGCTGTCTTCTCCCTGCTCTTGGCTTCTAAGGGTATCTGCCAGAAGGCGTCTTTCAAATCGATTGCCGAAATATAATAAGTTTATTGCAGCCGACTCAATAAGCCCTCAATGTGTGGTAAGGGATACGCATCTTTTATAGTCCGGGAATTTACTTTGCGGGCATCTAAGCAAAGACGGTTTTTCGTGCCTTTCTGCACCAAGGTGACTGGGGAGCTCCAGCTACTGTTACTTTCCTTAATCACTCCCAAACTTAGCATTCGATCAAGTTCGGCAAACACCAGCTGTTGTTTTGCTGGCGAGATGGGATAATGCCTTTGCTTAATCGGCAGATTTTCCTGGGTAACTTCTATGACATGCTCTTCTAAACCAGTCTTCCCTAAGCCCATGTCTGAACATGATGGAAAGGTTGCCACCAGTTGGTTTAAGATGGTTTCTTGTTCTATCGAGAGTTTATGAGGAGTGTATGCGGTCTCCTGCCGTGCCGGCTTGTCTGCTTCTATGGGTGGCACTGGATCTACCTCGGCTACCCGCACATAGCGTTGTCCGGGTAGCGGAAGCCCAAACTCCTCCCAAAACTCAATCCCAAAATAAAACGATTGCTGTAAGGCTGGCACTATCAAGAACTCTAGTTCTTTCGTTTCTTCTTCCCATTCTACTGGTAAGGTGATCATGCCCGTAACCTGGGTTTTTCCCCCGCTAGCGGTTTGGACGTTCTGCTTTGTTAGCTTTTTCACTTTCTGTTCTCGCCCTCGCAAAAACACCTCCGCTCCTTTTCCAATGCAGTTGGCGCTTGCTCCGGTGTCTAGTAACGCGACTATCTCCTCGCCGTCTACTCTAGTCTTGGCAAACAAGCGGTTGTCGTTTTTAAGGCTGACAATGGAAGCCACTAATTTTTTCCTAAATTCCCGTGTGGTATCCATAGAATGATGTAGGTGTTGAAGCTTCTTGTCCTTCCGGTGCTGTCTCTCGTCCTTTTTTTAATCGTCCGGGTTAAAGATTCGTGCGCGAGCTGCCTCATACTCCGTCTTCCGCTGCTGAAAAGATTTATGCGGAGAAATCTGCGCCGGGCTCGCTATCGTGTTCTCTATTGCTTCTGGGTCTCGTTTTTCTGACCGGGCTCCCCTGCGTCCCTGGTCAGACCTTTCGATAAAAAAGGAGCCAGCGTTGAGTGATACGAGTCACTTTTGCCACAGTAATGACACTGTGTGTCATGGAACCGGGCTTGGCATACGGTCCCGTCTGCTTGGTTGCGGTGGCGATAGAAATCGGCCGGCTTGTTGCACGTGTAACACAAGTATGTGTGAAACGGGGATGAGCACTCTCCTTCTGCTTCTGGTCCGTTCCCTCCTGCGAAAACTTTCTTGTTCACATTTTGCCGGAATGGGTTCATCCTGCTCGGTTTTTCCGCCTTCGCTCCCGGTGATCGCCGGTCCTTTTGGAACGCCTCAAGTTGGTACTCTTCTGAT
The DNA here is from genome assembly GCA_035046095.1 of Drosophila pseudotakahashii. Taxonomy (NCBI): domain Eukaryota; kingdom Metazoa; phylum Arthropoda; class Insecta; order Diptera; family Drosophilidae; genus Drosophila; species Drosophila pseudotakahashii. The sequence goes on from JAWNOE010000060.1 coordinate 63,406, forward strand.
TTGCTGTCTTCCTCCGACTCGTTGAAAATCTCGTTGACGTGTCGCGGCCGTGCTCTCTTATCTCTTATCCACTTCTCCAACCGTCTTCCCTTCTTTTTGAACTCTGCTAACGAATCTATTGGAGAAGCCAACATAAATGCTCCGAGTTGGGAGTTCAAATTCTCTTTCAAAATCTCCACCAGGTCTGATTCCGGAATTTTCCTTCGCATTTTAAAATGCATATTGTGCATTGCCGAGATGTAATCGTCCAAACTCTCATTATACCCCTGGTGCCGCTCCACCAGATCTTTGATGGTAACATAATCGTTTTCCGAGGCTGAGAACGCCCTGGTCATTTCTCGTGTCAGCGAAAAGTAGCCGAATTCGTACTCATCAGCTTTGTCTTCTAACAGTTGCCAATACCACTTTAAGGCGGGGCCTGTGAGTAACACATGAAACTCTCTGAATACCTGTTCCTCCGTGCACCCGTATAAATCCTTCATCTTTTCCACCCGAAACAGAAAACTCTCTACGGACATACCCCTGGCAGTGCCATCAAACTTGAGATTCCACTTGTCGAGTCTGGCGTTTTGGTTTCCAGCTGATCGACTAATCAGCTGTTAAACTTCGTGCATACTAGTAGTCTCTCCCCTCTCTCGTTCATTCGGAGTAGGCGGATCCCCTGAAGCCTGTCCAGGATATCTTGGTGGTTCTGATCCTGAACCCATACCGTCGTGATTCCTATGTCTGGTATCTCGACCATTTGCTGTTGGTTCTCGTCCCCTTGCTAGTTGTGGAGTGGAGCTATTGCCTCCTGCTAAGTTTCCGGATCCCTGTGCTTCGCTTACTTCAGCGACTCGCAACTGGAGATTTATCATTTGTGTGTTTAACTCTGTGATCTGCGTTGCGAGTGTTGCCTTTAGTTCGTTGCCTTGTATAATAATGGCTGACATCATCCTCTCCAGCCTACTTTCGGAGGTGGAATGACGTGGCCTTGCTCCTGTGTTTGGGAGCATGCTGGACCTTCCTTGCGGTTGGCCTAGCCGGTTTGTAACTCCCCCTACGGCTCCTAATGAGTCGTCCATGCCTGAGTTGTTGTATTCCGCCAGGCTTCCCAAATTATCGAGCTTACTGCTGAAGCTCACCGATTGATTGGGTGCTGAATCCGTTGAGCGGCTGGTGCTCGCTTGCTCCTGATCTCTTCTACTACCGCTTATTCTAGCTTGACCAGCCTGTCTTGCCGCTAATGTGGATGCCCGTGCCGACCTAGTCAGAGGTAATCTTAACGCCACTTGCTTTCGTTTCCCTGCCATTAATGTCTACTAATATACTCCACTCGCTAGCTTAGCTCGTATCTGACCTACCTTACTTTATATTCTCCTACGTTTAGCTTGTGCCGTGGTAATAAGAAACTGACTGGCACGCGCCCTTCAGACGATCAAAAAACAAATAAATATTCAAGAATAAAAATAATTGAGGTAAATCTTCAAATTACCAAAGTGATCAAAGACGACTATATACGTGTATGTGGACGTATGGGTGTATTTATGCTGACTATACTTTTCATGCATAAGCTGTCTTTCAATGGACAAAGACTTGAAACAAATATAAATCAAATTTTTAGGTCGGGTTTGCTGGTATGATTGGGTATATACGGGTCAAGAAACCGTCCGAAATTAAGCCCCCGAATCTACAAAAAAAACCCTACACAATAGAAATCCATGAATGAATTCAACTGGTCTCCACCGGAGCTACCAGTTCCGCCCATGTCCTACTGACCCCTTCCCAGGACTACAGCCTCCACCGCAGTGCTGATTCCCCGTAGAAGGTACTGTCCGAACCCCCTCCCCCCAGTCATCGGAAAACAGCTAAGCTCACTCATAGACAGACGAAAAGAGCTTTATTCCAAGACACTAGGAACTGCCTCGCTGCTTCCTCTCTCTCTGGTCTCGAACCTCTCGAGCGACCTGGTTCTGTGCCTAGTACAAACGGATAGCGTCGGCCAGAGAGATACAATTCGTCACCCGCCCTTGTAGTTGTGGTATCCATACAGACTCGAACCTCTCGAGCGACCTGGCATAGCCTAATACAAACGGATAGCGTCGGCTGTATGGATCCGGTCAGTACGCCCCCTCCCCCCCCTTGGTCATGAGAACGCTGATCAGCCACATAATCGCAACATCCTGACACCGCCAGTTGTTACGCCGCAGCCTTTGCAGCAACTCAGCTTGATCTGGACTCGAACCTCTCGAAAGACCTGGCATAGCCTAGTCAAGCGGATAGCGTCGGCCAAAGGAAGCACTTGAATTTAAACTCCTACAAAAAAAAGGTCGGTCTTGCACGTAGTGTTTTAATAATATTATAAAAAGGAATTCTCATATTTCTCTCCGAAATTCTTAGTAAATTTTGCCATGTTCAAACAAAGGATATCTATTATTTTAAAAAGGAACCAAAGTATAAAGTCATACCTCAATTCTGAGACAAAATTCCGATTGAGCGGCCTCCTCAATTCTGACTGTCGCAGAAGTTGCGGACTTTAAATTCTAAATATTTTGCAATCTACCATAAAACCAAACAACAACAAAAAAAATGAAGCGAGCATTGATTTAAATTACTTATCTCCCCTGCGTTAACAATAGCGAAATTAAATTACATTTTGGTATTTAGAGATGTGGGTTATACCGAAGGTAGAAGGTACACCAACTCAGACACCATAAGTATCTAAGTGGTGGATCCTACAAAAATTCCTTAAAGAATATACAAAAGTCCTGCGTTGGGCGCCAATTCTGTTACGTCGGCATATTAGTGCCCCAGTCCTGAGAAGGACTTGGGCCGAGGAAGTTGCGTCCTGAGCAGGCACGCTGGCTGCCGGCTAAGCTCGCCGTATTTGGGGTGGGTTCTTTGGAAGCCACTTCCTCTCCAACATAATGAGAATAAATTTATCGTGCCTGAAAAATGGATAGAATTCGTAAGGTCCGTTGGTCTTCTGTCTGCACTGCCCCACAAGCTCAGCTGTAGCTTGATCGTAACACGATCGGGCTGTGTTTCGGCCACATTCCCTCCCTTTCACACTTCGTGTGCCAAATGGATCGTCGCGGGCCGCGCAATACGATCCCCTAATGTCGCGGTCGTCAGTCAAAAGTTGTGTCACTGTTCTTGACCCCTTCTTCCATGTTTACCTGCTCCCCCCCCCTTTTAATCGGTTTCTACCAACACATGATGAGATTCAATTCACATTGTAAATTTATTGTAAAAAAGGTTTTGTGTATGTGTGCATGATGATTGACAAAAATATATAATAGGTGTAAGTGTGGTGATGATAAAAAAAAAATATAAAAGAGAGTAAATTAAATATATAGAATGTTGATGAAGACTAATACTAAAAGTATCAATATAAAGATTATATAAAAAATATGTATAAAAATATAAATGTTGTGTACTTAGAACAGATTAATTATCTTTATTGATCATAAAAATAGTGACATCACCTAGCAAACTGTTGGAAATGAGTTCTGGATATACACGTACATTGGGTACCGTGGCAACTATAATAGCTTTTTCTTGTTTGTTGCAATGAATTAATGGAGAGAAATCTAGACAGAAGGTCTCAAGGTATACATTCTCCAGTTCTGTTACGGATATTGGTAGATTGACTTTGGATAGCAAATATTTTACTTTAATAGCGAAATGAGGTTCTCTTGAAAGAGTAGTTAACATCGCCTGTGTTGTGATCATGGTGCAATTGTACATATATATATATATTTAGAGGAAAATGAACATATATAGAAACTTACTCATTGATATCCTGGCGATGAGATCTCGACGCTCTGGATCATTTTGGTTGTAGATAGATATTAAATTGATTATATATATATATATATGGAATTAGTGCACTTAAAAATAATATTTATGGGTAATATATATTTTGGAACATCGCGCCTTTCGTGTAACTATTATAAAACTCTTAACAGAAAAATAAAACTATAAGCATATGGAGGAAATGAAAGAAGCGGCACTCGGTCATCCAGGCGAACTTCACTGCGGGAACTTCTCAATGAGCTTCTTATTACACATGCACGTTTGTGTGGTGGCTGATTTTGTTTTGTGTTTTCTGTTCTGTTACTGTTAATTATTTGATTTAATTTATTTTATTGTTAGCGTTGCTGCCTTTGTTGTAGTTGTTCATTGAAGTGGCTGACAATGATTTGATTTAATTAATTTTTTTTTTCTTTTTTTGTTCTGCACTTAATCCCGGCTTCTTTCGGGCCAGTTAGAGGCGGCGGCTACGATCCTCTCTAGTTCGTGTCCATGATCCCGACGGCGTTGTACTGTTTTCTTGTACATTCGGAGTCCTCGGATGGCTATAAGGAGCACTAGTAACCCGGCAATTAGACACAAGACATTAAAGACTTTCACGATTTCGTCCTTGTGGTCTATCACTTCCACATTGTTTATAACATTGGCAGTATTGCCTTCCGCTTTTGAAACTTTGGACCCCATTTTTTTTATCTTTGGTCCTTAAACGGAATCTTCGTGAAACGCGAAACAAGGATTCATGTTCACTGTGTTGAACTTTCCGTCGAACGTATTATTTTTGTTCTTTGCGCTCGATTGGTATTATTGCCGGCCGTACCTGCGAATCTGACTGCCTTCTCCGTAGAGTTATAGTTCTTTTATACCGTAGTTGAAGCTTTTCTTTTTGCTTCCGGGTTCTTATTTTCGTACCTAAGTGTTCCCATCTAGGTACTCATTTCCCCTTGCTCTAGCTAACTGGCCCGCTTTGGATTTAGCTAGCGTCAGCTTTCGGGTTCATTTTAGTCTCTCGTTGCTTTTACTATATTACCGATATATTATTCCATTGAATTGCTCAATCGGTGCATTATATTGCATTATGCAAAGCTGGTCTTTCTTTCTTCTTTCGCAACTTTAGAGATTGTGGCTTCTGCTGTCCCCCTTTTTGCCTCGCTTCCCGCCATAACCGGCGCTCGTAACAGGGTCGATGTCGTCGATGCGGATTCCGTATGGAACGACATCGCAAAAAGGATCCTACGACAGGCGGTTACAGGGTGTTTTTTTTTTCTTTTTGTGCCTGAGTCCAGCCCAACGTGTGGCCTCGACCCATACCCTGAGATATAGAGTCTCGTGCTCTATTGACTAAGCTAGCCGGGCTATTTTTTTTTTTTTTTTTGTAAATAAAATTGTGAAAAAATTGGACTATTGATTTTTTTTTCTTGGATATTTCATTTTACTTTATTTATTTTTTTTTTTTTTTTTCTGGGTCTTGTTTTCCTGACCGGGCTCCCCTGCGTCCCTGGTCAGACCTTTCGATAAAAAAGGAGCCTGCGTTGAGTGATACGAGTCACTTTTGCCACAGTAATGACACTGTGTGTCATGGAACCGGGCTTGGCAAACGGTCCCGTCTGCTTGGTTGCGGTGGCGATAGAAATCGGCCGGCTTGTTGCACGTGTAACTCAAGTATGTGTGAAACGGGGATGAGCACTCTCCTTCTGCTTCTGGTCCGTTCCCATCCTGCTCGGTTTTTCCGCCTTCGCTCCCTGTGATCGCCGGTCTTTTTGGAACGCCTCAAGTTGGTACTCTTCTGATTCGCTGTCTTCTTCCGACTCGTTGAAAATCTCGTTGACGTGTCGCGGCCGTGCTCTCTTATCCACTTCTCCAACCGTCTTCCCTTCTTTTTGAACTCTGCTAACGAATCTATTGGAGAAGCCAACATAAATGCTCCGAGTTGGGAGTTCAAATTCTCTTTCAAAATCTCCACCAGGTCTGATTCCGGAATTTTCCTTCGCATCTTAAAATGCAGATCGTGCATTGCCGAGATGTAATCGTCCAAACTCTCATTATACCCCTGGTGCCGCTCCACCAGATCTTTGATGGTAACATAATCGTTTTCCGAGGCTGAAAACGCCCTGGTCATTTCTCGTGTCAGCGAAAAGTAGCCGAATTCGTACTCATCAGCTTTGTCTTCTAACAGTTGCCAATACCACTTTAAGGCGGGGCCTGTGAGTAACACATGAAACTCTCTGAACACCTATTCCTCCGTGCACCCGTATAAATCCTTCATCTTTTCCACCCGAAACAGAAAACTCTCCACGGACATACCCCTGGCAGTGCCATCAAACTTGAGATTCCACTTGTCGAGTCTGGCGTTTTGGTTTCCAGCTGATCGACTAATTAGCTGTGAAACTTCGTGCATACTAGTAGTCTCTCCCCTCTCTCGTTCATTCGGAGTAGGCGGATCCCCTGAAGCCTGTCCAGGATATCTTGGTGGTTCTGATCCTGAACCCATCCCGTCGTGATTCCTATGTCTGGTATCTCGACCATTTGCTGTTGGTTCTCGTCCCCTTGCTAGTTGTGGAGTGGAGCTATTGCCTCCTGATAAGTTTCCGGATCCCTGTGCTTCGCTTACTTCAGCGACTCGCAACTGGAGATTTATCATTTGTGTGTTTAACTCTGTGATCTGCGTTGCGAGTGTTGCCTTTAGTTCGTTGCCTTGTATAATAATGGCTGACATCATCCTCTCCAGCCTACTTTCGGAGGTGGAATGACGTGGCCTTGCTCCTGTGTTTGGGAGCATGCTGGACCTTCCTTGCGGTTGGCCTAGCCGGTTTGTAACTCCCCCTACGGCTTCTAATGAGTCGTCCATCCCTGAGTTGTTGTATTCCGCCAGGCTTCCCAAATTATCGAGCTTACTGCTGAAGCTCACCGATTGATTGGGTGCTGAATCCGTTGAGCGGCTGAGGCTCGCTTGCTCCTGATCTCTTCTACTACCGCTTATTCTAGCTTGAACAGCCTGTCTTGCCGCTAATGTGGATGCCCGTGCCGACCTAGTCAGAGGTAATCTTAACGCCTCTTGCTTTCGTTTCCCTGCCATTAATGTCCACTAATATACTCCACTCGCTAACTTAGCTCGTATCTGACCTACCTTACTTTATATTCTCCTACGTTTAGCTTGTGCCGTGGTAATAAGAAACTGACTGGCACGCGCCCTTCAGACGATCAAAAAACAAATAAATATTCAAGAATAAAAATAATTGAGGTAAATCTTCAAATTACCAAAGTGACGGTCAAAGACGATGACGACTATATACGTGTATGTGGACGTATGGGTGTATTTATGCTGACTATACTTTTCATGCATAAGCTGTCTTTCAATGGACAAAGACTTGAAACAAATATAAATCAAATTTTTAAGTCGGGTTTGCTGGTATGATTGGGTATATACGGGTCAAGAAACCGTCCGAAATTAAGCCCCCAAATCTACAAAAACCCTACACAATAGAAATCCATGAATGAATTCAACTGGTCTCCACCGGAGCTACCAGTTCCGCCCATGTCCTACTGACCCCTTCCCAGGACCACAACCTCCACCGCAGTGCTGATTCCCCGTAGAAGGTACTGTCCGAACCCCCTCCCCCCAGTCATCGGAAAACAGCTAAGCTCACTCATAGACAGACGAAAAGAGCTTTATTCCAAGACACTAGGAACTGCCTCGCTGCTTCCTCTCTCTCTGGTCTCGAACCTTTCGAGCGACCTGGTTCTGTGCCTAGTACAAACGGATAGCGTCGGCCAGAGGGATACAATTCGTCACCCGCCCTTGTAGTTGTGGTATCCATACAGACTCGAACCTCTCGAGCGACCTGGCATAGCCTAATACAAACGGATAGCGTCGGCTGTATGGATCCGGTCAGTACAAAGGATATCTATTATTTAAAAAAAAAAGAACCAAAGTATAAAGTCATTCTCCTATTCTGAGACAAAGTCCTGATGGATCAAATCTGACTGTCGCAGAAGTTGTGGACTTTACATTTTAAATTTTTTTTCCAATGTATTATTGCCAGAAAAATGACGCTAGCCTTGTTTTAAAGCAAGGGAGATAAGTCCCTTGCTTTAACAATAGTCAAATTAAAGTTTGGTATTCAAAGGTGGAAGTTATACCGAACTAAGGTACCCCTACTCAAGCACCATAGGTATCTAAATGGTGGACCCTGCCAAAATTTCTTAAAGAATACACAAAAGTCCTTCGTTGGGCGCCAATTCTGTTACGTGGGCATATTAGTGCCCCAGTCCTGAGAAGGACTTGGGCCGAGGAAGTCGCGTCCTGAGCAGGCACGCTGGCTGCCGGCTAAGCTCGCCGTATTTGGGGTGGGTTCTTTGGAAGCCACTTCCTCTCCAACATAATGAGAATAAATTTATCGTGCCTGAAAAATGGATAGAATTCGTAAGGTCCGTTGGACTTCTGTCTGCACTGCCCCACAAGCTCAGCTGTAGCTTGATCGTAACACGATCGGGCTGTGTTTCGGCCACATTCCCTCCCCTTCACACTTCGTGTGCCAAATGGATCGTCGCGGGCCGCGCAATACGATCCCCTAATGTCGCGGTCGTCAGTCAAAAGTTGTGTCACTGTTCTTGACTCCTTCTTCCATGTTTACCAGCTCCCCCCCTTTTTAATCGGCTTCTACCAACACATTATGAGATTCAATTCACATTATAAATTTATTGTAAAAAGGTTTTGTGTATGTGTGCATGATGATATATAATAGGTGTAAGTGTGTTGATGATAAAAAAAATTATAAAAAGAGAGAAAATAAATATAAAAAATGTTTATGAAGACTAATACCAAAAGTATCAATATAAAGATTATATAAAAGATATGTATAAAAATATAAATGTTGTGTTCCTTTGAAATTATGGTGACTATGTAGTGTTTTCTTTTTGTTTTGTTTTTTTTTTGTTTTATTGTGTGTACTTAGAACAGATTAATTATCTTTATTGATCATAAAAATAGTGACATCACCTAGCAAACTGTTGGAAATGAGTTCTGAATATACTGGTACATTGGGTACCGCGGCTACTATAATAGCTTTTTCTTGTTTGTTGCAATGAATTAATGGAGAGAAATCTAGACAGAAGGTCTCAAGGTATAAATTCTCCAGTTCTGTTACGGATATTGGTAGATTGACTTTGGATAGCAAATATTTTACTTTAATAGCGAAATGAGGTTCTCTTGAAAGAGTAGTTAACATCGCCTGTGTTGTGATCATGGTGCAATTGTACATATATATATATATTTAGAGGAAAATGAACATATATAGAAACTTACTCATTGATATCCTGGCGATGAGATCTCGACGCTCTGGATCATTTCGGTTGTAGATAAATATTAAATTGATTATATATATATATATATGGAATTAGTGCACTTAAAAATAAGATTTATGTGTAATATATATTTTGGAACATCGCGCCTTTCGTGTAACTATTATAAAACTCTTAACAGACAAATAAAAACTATAAGCATATGGAGGAAATGAAAGAAGCGGCACTCGGTCATCCAGGTGAACTTTACTGCGGGAACTTCTTAATGAGCTTCTTATTACACATGCACGTTTGTGTGGTGGCTGATTTTGTTTTTGGTTTTCTGTTCTGTTACTGTTAATTATTTGTTTTAATTTATTTTATTGTTAGCGTTGCGGCCTTTGTTGTAGTTGTTCATTGAAGTGGCTGACAATGATTTGATTTAATTCATTTTTTTCTTTTTGTTCTGCACTTAATCCCGGCTTCTTTCGGGCCAGTTAGAGGCGGCGGCTACGATCCTCTCTAGTTCGTGTCCATGATCCCGACGACGTTGTACTGTTTTCTTGTACATTCGGAGTCCTCGGAGGACTATAAGGAGCACTAGTAACCCGGCAATTAGACACAAGACATTAAAGACTTTCACGATTTCGTCCTTGTGGTCTATCACTTCCACATTGTTTATAACGTTGGCAGTATTGCCTTCCGCTTTTGAAACTTTGGACCCCATTTTTATACCCGTTACTCGTAGAGTAAAAGGGTATATTGTATTCGTGCAAAAGTATGTAACAGGGAGAAGGAAGCTTTTCCGACCCTATAAAGTATATATATTCTTGATCAGGATCTAGCCGAGTCGAACTAGCCATGTCCGTCTGTCCGTCTGTCCGTCAGTCCGTCCGTATGAACGCTGAGATCTCGGAAACTATAAAAGCTAGAGGATTGGCATTTTGCATGCCACGCCCCTCTAACGCATTTTTTGAAAGGTGTCTGGCGCCCACACCATTAAAGATTTTGGAAAAGTATAAATGCAGTTTTATTGTGATTATCAATACCTATCGAAAAGTAGAAGAAATTTTTCAAATCGGACCATTCGTTAAAAATTTATGCCCGATCAAAGTTTTTATATATCTATCTCCCTCGCACTCCCTTAGCTGATTAACGGGTATCTGATAGCCGGGGCACCCGACTATAGCGTTCTCTCTTGTTTTTTTTATCTTTGGTCCTTAAACGGAATCTCTGTGAAACGCGAAACAAGGAATCATGTTCACTGTGTTGAGCTTTCCGTCGAACGTATTATTTTTGTTCTTTGCGCTCGATGGGTATTATTGCCGGCCGTACCTGCGAATCTGACTGCCTTCTCCGTCGAGTCATAGTTCTTTTATACCGTAGTTAGAGCTTTTCTTTTTGCTTCCGGGTTCTTATTTTCGTACCTAAGTGTTCCCATCTAGGTACTCATTTCCCCTTGTTCTAGCTAACTGGCCCGCTTTGGATTTAGCTAGCGTCAGCTTTCGGGTTCATTTCAGTCTCTCGTTGCTTTTACTGACCGATATATTATTCCATTGAATTGCCCAATTGGTGCATTATATTGCATTGTGCAAAGCTGGTCTTTCTTTCTTCTTTCGCAACTTCAGAGACTGTGGCTTCTGCTGTCCCCCTTTTTGCCTCGCTTCCCGCCATAACCGGCGCTCGTAACAGGCTCGATGTCGTCGATGCGGATTCCGTATGGAACGACCTCGCAAAAAGGATCCTACGACAGGCGGTTACAGGGTGTTTGTTTTTTTTCTCTTTCTTTTTATTTTTTTTTTCCTGAGTCCAGCCCAACGTGTGGCCACGACCCATACCCTGGGATACAGAGTCTCGTGCTCTATCGACTGAACTAGACGGGCTATTTTGCTGTGGCTGTTGTCAATATCTTCCCCCCCAGTTTTTTCCTCAGTATTTTTATCTATATTTGTATTTATTTATTTATTTATTTTTTTTATTACAATCTGATCAGGCTCTTGGGTGCGGGTCGCGTCACCCATCCTTCCAGCCGCCGCAGCTCCATTCGCGTCCGGTAGACGGACAGGATGTTCCAGTCCACATTTCCATAGACCACTCTGTAGGTGGTCCTGATCATCTGATATATCCGTCTTGATTACTCCAATTTCTTCCCGGAGGCGGTTTGCTTCCTTCTCGTCCTCCTCTTGCCGAACTTGGATTAGTTTTTGCCGGACTTGGTCCTCCCTCCATGCTATCATATGTTTGAGCCAATCAATTAACGCGAGGGAAAGCTCAAGAAAGGATATTTTTTCTGTTATCTCCTTCTTGATCTCGCGTATATCCCACGCGACTCCATTAAACCGTCGCTTTTGGGGCCTCATGGTCATTGCAGTCTGATTCGGATTTGTCGTGTTGTCGGGTTTATATAGAGCAGGTCTCTCCTGGCCTGATTCCGTAATTCTTACAAACTCTCTTCACCGGCGGGGATTCTTCGAATTTCATTCAGGGGGTCAGGCTATATACAGGTCTTTGGCATGGTATATACCAACACTTTTGCCAACTCCATTGCTTAATTCGTACAACGAATTCCCTTGTCGTTTAAGTATGACACACCGAACTCGGTTTGGCCCTAACTTTGCATTATACCCTTCCGCTCGGTTACTTTGCCGGTAGTTTTTTCGGTATACCACTTGTACCACTGCAAACTCAACTTCTCTGCTGCGGGTATTATATGTCCTTTCCGCTTTCTCGTGTGCACGGGCTAAACCTTTATTCACTCGATCTCGGGTTAACTCCATCTTGTCCGCTAAGCACACTACTTGATCGGTTGCTGAGACCCCGCCAAGTTGTCTCATTATCGCATACGCACTGGCGTGCGTGACCATCCGTGTCCCAAACATCGCATAGTATGGTTCCAATCCCAACGCTTCATGATAGCCACTTCTTAGAGTACACGCTATTCGACTTAAGTGGGAGTCCCAATTCCGCTGGTCTTTCTCAGTCGTTGCGCGGAGCATTTGCAAAATGGATCGGTTTACCCTTTCAGCTGCATTAGCTTGTGGAGCATAGAAGCCAGTTCGTATGTGTCGAATTCCATGTTGCTCGAGCAGTTCTGCGAATACCTGAGAGACGAACTGCTTGCCGTTATCGGAGTGTATAAACTCTGGCACTCCAAACTGATGAAAAATTGACTTCTCCAGAAAGCTGACGACTCCTCCAGCGGTGGCTTTCCGCATTGGTTCTAACCAAACGAACTTAGTAAAATGATCTAGACATACAAAGATTACGGTGTTTCCAGATTTTGTTCTGGGGTATGGCCCCATGAAATCAATATATAATCTTTGCCCAGGGCGTTCTGTTATGATTTGTTTGCCCATTGGGGGTCGGTTCGTTTTGTTGGCGGTTTTGCTGACTTTGCATATCTCGCAATTTTTTATTATTTCTTGTACGCTGACTGTCATGCCGGGCCAGTAATAAAACTGTCGAATTCTTTCCAGTGTTTTGTGGATCCCTCCATGACCTGCCGTCTTGCCGTGATGAGCTTGAAAGGCGATATCCTGCCTAAGCTCTAGCGGAACCCACAGTTTCCAAGCTCGGTCTTCGTTAATTACTTCTCCCGACCGGAAGCCTAATCGTTTGTACACATAGCCTTCAGAAACCTGGATGTCTGGTGTCTTTTCTGCGTGCCTCTCCACTGCCAGAACCAGCTCTCGGTACTCTTTTGACTGGAATGCGTCCGCCCCTAGATCCACTTGAATTTCTGCTGGGTCTTCTGTAGCTATCTCGTCCATATGTGTTCTCGAGAGCGCGTCGGGGACTACGTTCAGTGCCCCTTTCCTATGCTCAATCTGGAAATCAAAAGCTTGCAATTTTAAACTCCACCTTGCCAGTCTTCCTGACAAATCTTTTTGTCCCATGAGCCACTTTAAACTAGCATGATCCGTGATTACTTTAAAAGGCATGCCTTCCACATATGGTCGGAATTTACTAATACTTAAAATCGCAGCATAACACTCCAGTTCCGTAATGGAATAGTTCCGCTGGGCTTTATTCAACTTTGCAGACATGTATGCGATTGGATGTTCTCCGCCGTCCTCGTCGGTTTGAAATAACACGCCTCCTACTCCCGTTGTGGATGCGTCGCATTGAATTGTGAAGGGTTTGGAGAAATTCGGGGTTATCAGTACTGGCGCGGAAACCATGCTGGTTTTCAGAGCCTCAAACGCTTTCACCCCTTCTTGGTCAAGTTCATATTTCTTAATCCGATCCTTTTTCAGACTTCATGGGGCAGCGCCGCCGTTTGTGCATAATTCTGAATAAAACGACGATACCATCCTGTCATCCCCAAAAATCTCCGCATTTGCTTGGCGGAAGTGGGCTGCAGATACTCTTGAATCGCCTGTATTTTTTACTGGTCTGTTTTTATGCAACCTCCGCCTACAATATACCCCAGATATTAAGCTTGGCTGTAGCAGAATTTACTTTTATCCACGTTAATCGTCAGCTTTGCCCTTCTCAAGCAGTCACTGACCTGCCGCAACATATTTAAATGTTCCTCAAACGTAGGCGAACATACCAGCAGATCGTCGAGATATACAAATATGTACATGCTCCCGTAGTGCAGCTGGAATAACTTTGTCCATTAGTCGGCACATTCTCTGTGCTGCATTGCATAAGCCAAACGGCATAACCGTAAACTGATACAACGGCCGACCTGGCACGGTAAAAGCTGTCTTCTCCCTGCTCTTGGCTTCTAAGGGTATCTGCCAGAAGGCGTCTTTCAAATCGATTGCCGAAATATAATAAGTTTATTGCAGCCGACTCAATAAGCCCTCAATGTGTGGTAAGGGATACGCATCTTTTATAGTCCGGGAATTTACTTTGCGGGCATCTAAGCAAAGACGGTTTTTCGTGCCTTTCTGCACCAAGGTGACTGGGGAGCTCCAGCTACTGTTACTTTCCTCAATCACTCCCAAACTTAGCATTCGATCAAGTTCGGCAAACACCAGCTGTTGTTTTGCTGGCGAGATGGGATAATGCCTTTGCTTAATCGGCAGATTTTCCTGGGTAACTTCTATGACATGCTCTTCTAAACCAGTCTTCCCTAAGCCCATGTCTGAACATGATGGAAAGGTTGCCACCAGTTGGTTTAAGATGGTTTCTTGTTCTATCGAGAGTTTATGAGGAGTGTATGCGGTCTCCTGCCGTGCCGGCTTGTCTGCTTCTATGGGTGGCACTGGATCTACCTCGGCTACCCGCACATAGCGTTGTCCGGGTAGCGGAAGCCCAAACTCCTCCCAAAACTCAATCCCAAAATAAAACGATTGCTGTAAGGCTGGCACTATCAAGAACTCTAGTTCTTTCGTTTCTTCTTCCCATTCTACTGGTAAGGTGATCATGCCCGTAACCTGGGTTTTTCCCCCGCTAGCGGTTTGGACGTTCTGCTTTGTTAGCTTTTTCACTTTCTGTTCTCGCCCTCGCAAAAACACCTCCGCTCCTTTTCCAATGCAGTTGGCGCTTGCTCCGGTGTCTAGTAACGCGACTATCTCCTCGCCGTCTACTCTAGTCTTGGCAAACAAGCGGTTGTCGTTTTTAAGGCTGACAATGGAAGCCACTAATTTTTTCCTAAATTCCCGTGTGGTATCCATAGAATGATGTAGGTGTTGAAGCTTCTTGTCCTTCCGGTGCTGTCTCTCGTCCTTTTTTTAATCGTCCGGGTTAAAGATTCGTGCGCGAGCTGCCTCATACTCCGTCTTCCGCTGCTGAAAAGATTTATGCGGAGAAATCTGCGCCGGGCTCGCTATCGTGTTCTCTATTGCTTCTGGGTCTCGTTTTTCTGACCGGGCTCCCCTGCGTCCCTGGTCAGACCTTTCGATAAAAAAGGAGCCAGCGTTGAGTGATACGAGTCACTTTTGCCACAGTAATGACACTGTGTGTCATGGAACCGGGCTTGGCATACGGTCCCGTCTGCTTGGTTGCGGTGGCGATAGAAATCGGCCGGCTTGTTGCACGTGTAACACAAGTATGTGTGAAACGGGGATGAGCACTCTCCTTCTGCTTCTGGTCCGTTCCCTCCTGCGAAAACTTTCTTGTTCACATTTTGCCGGAATGGGTTCATCCTGCTCGGTTTTTCCGCCTTCGCTCCCGGTGATCGCCGGTCCTTTTGGAACGCCTCAAGTTGGTACTCTTCTGATTCGCTGTCTTCCTCCGACTCGTTGAAAATCTCGTTGACGTGTCGCGGCCGTGCTCTCTTATCTCTTATCCACTTCTCCAACCGTCTTCCCTTCTTTTTGAACTCTGCTAACGAATCTATTGGAGAAGCCAACATAAATGCTCCGAGTTGGGAGTTCAAATTCTCTTTCAAAATCTCCACCAGGTCTGATTCCGGAATTTTCCTTCGCATTTTAAAATGCAGATTGTGCATTGCCGAGATGTAATCGTCCAAACTCTCATTATACCCCTGGTGCCGCTCCACCAGATCTTTGATGGTAACATAATCGTTTTCCGAGGCTGAGAACGCCCTGGTCATTTCTCGTGTCAGCGAAAAGTAGCCGAATTCGTACTCATCAGCTTTGTCCTCTAACAGTTGCCAATACCACTTTAAGGCGGGGCCTGTGAGTAACACATGAAACTCTCTGAATACCTGTTCCTCCGTGCACCCGTATAAATCCTTCATCTTTTCCACCCGAAACAGAAAACTCTCTACGGACATACCCCTGGCAGTGCCATCAAACTTGAGATTCCACTTGTCGAGTCTGGCGTTTTGGTTTCCAGCTGATCGACTAATCAGCTGTTAAACTTCGTGCATACTAGTAGTCTCTCCCCTCTCTCGTTCATTCGGAGTAGGCGGATCCCCTGAAGCCTGTCCAGGATATCTTGGTGGTTCTGATCCTGAACCCATACCGTCGTGATTCCTATGTCTGGTATCTCGACCATTTGCTGTTGGTTCTCGTCCCCTTGCTAGTTGTGGAGTGGAGCTATTGCCTCCTGATAAGTTTCCGGATCCCTGTGCTTCGCTTACTTCAGCGACTCGCAACTGGAGATTTATCATTTGTGTGTTTAACTCTGTGATCTGCGTTGCGAGTGTTGCCTTTAGTTCGTTGCCTTGTATAATAATGGCTGACATCATCCTCTCCAGCCTACTTTCGGAGGTGGAATGACGTGGCCTTGCTCCTGTGTTTGGGAGCATGCTGGACCTTCCTTGCGGTTGGCCTAGCCGGTTTGTAACTCCCCCTACGGCTCCTAATGAGTCGTCCATGCCTGAGTTGTTGTATTCCGCCAGGCTTCCCAAATTATCGAGCTTACTGCTGAAACTCACCGATTGATTGGGTGCTGAATCCGTTGAGCGGCTGGTGCTCGCTTGCTCCTGATCTCTTCTACTACCGCTTATTCTAGCTTGACCAGCCTGTCTTGCCGCTAATGTGGATGCCCGTGCCGACCTAGTCAGAGGTAATCTTAACGCCACTTGCTTTCGTTTCCCTGCCATTAATGTCTACTAATATACTCCACTCGCTAGCTTAGCTCGTATCTGACCTACCTTACTTTATATTCTCCTACGTTTAGCTTGTGCCGTGGTAATAAGAAACTGACTGGCACGCGCTTTTCAGACGATCAAAAAAAACACAAATAAATATTCAAGAATAAAAATAATTGAGGTAAATCTTCAAATTACCAAAGTGACGGTCAAAGACGACTATATACGTGTATGTGGACGTATGGGTGTATTTATGCTGACTATACTTTTCATGCATAAGCTGTCTTTCAATGGACAAAGACTTGAAACAAATATAAATCAAATTTTTAGGTCGGGTTTGCTGGTATGATTGGGTATATACGGGTCAAGAAACCGTCCGAAATTAAGCCCCCGAATCTACAAAAAAAACCCTACACAATAGAAATCCATGAATGAATTCAACTGGTCTCCACCGGAGCTACCAGTTCCGCCCATGTCCTACTGACCCCTTCCCAGGACTACAGCCTCCACCGCAGTGCTGATTCCCCGTAGAAGGTACTGTCCGAACCCCCTCCCCCCAGTCATCGGAAAACAGCTAAGCTCACTCATAGACAGACGAAAAGAGCTTTATTCCAAGACACTAGGAACTGCCTCGCTGCTTCCTCTCTCTCTGGTCTCGAACCTCTCGAGCGACCTGGTTCTGTGCCTAGTACAAACGGATAGCGTCGGCCAGAGAGATACAATTCGTCACCCGCCCTTGTAGTTGTGGTATCCATACAGACTCGAACCTCTCGAGCGACCTGGCATAGCCTAATACAAACGGATAGCGTCGGCTGTATGGATCCGGTCAGTACGCCCCCTCCCCCCCCTTGGTCATGAGAACGCTGATCAGCCACATAATCGCAACATCCTGACACCGCCAGTTGTTACGCCGCAGCCTTTGCAGCAACTCAGCTTGATCTGGACTCGAACCTCTCGAAAGACCTGGCATAGCCTAGTCAAGCGGATAGCGTCGGCCAAAGGAAGCACTTGAATTTAAACTCCTACAAAAAAAAGGTCGGTCTTGCACGTAGTGTTTTAATAATATTATAAAAAGGAATTCTCATATTTCTCTCCGAAATTCTTAGTAAATTTTGCCATGTTCAAACAAAGGATATCTATTATTTTAAAAAGGAACCAAAGTATAAAGTCATACCTCAATTCTGAGACAAAATTCCGATTGAGCGGCCTTCTCAATTCTGACTGTCGCAGAAGTTGCGGACTTTAAATTCTAAATATTTTGCAATCTACCATAAAACCAAACAACAACAAAAAAATGAAGCGAGCATTGATTTAAATTACTTATCTCCCCTGCGTTAACAATAGCGAAATTAAATTACATTTTGGTATTTAGAGATGTGGGTTATACCGAAGGTAGAAGGTACACCAACTCAGACACCATAAGTATCTAAGTGGTGGATCCTACAAAAATTCCTTAAAGAATATACAAAAGTCCTGCGTTGGGCGCCAATTCTGTTACGTCGGCATATTAGTGCCCCAGTCCTGAGAAGGACTTGGGCCGAGGAAGTTGCGTCCTGAGCAGGCACGCTGGCTGCCGGCTAAGCTCGCCGTATTTGGGGTGGGTTCTTTGGAAGCCACTTCCTCTCCAACATAATGAGAATAAATTTATCGTGCCTGAAAAATGGATAGAATTCGTAAGGTCCGTTGGTCTTCTGTCTGCACTGCCCCACAAGCTCAGCTGTAGCTTGATCGTAACACGATCGGGCTGTGTTTCGGCCACATTCCCTCCCTTTCACACTTCGTGTGCCAAATGGATCGTCGCGGGCCGCGCAATACGATCCCCTAATGTCGCGGTCGTCAGTCAAAAGTTGTGTCACTGTTCTTGACCCCTTCTTCCATGTTTACCTGCTCTCCCCCCCCCCCCCCCCCCCCCCCCCAGAAACAGATTAATTATCTTTATTGATCATAAAAATAGTGACATCACCTAGCAAACTGTTGGAAATGAGTTCTGGATATACACGTACATTGGGTACCGTGGCAACTATAATAGCTTTTTCTTGTTTGTTGCAATGAATTAATGGAGAGAAATCTAGACAGATTTTAGCTTTTTCACTTTCTATTCTCGCCCTCGCAAAAACACCTCCGCTCCTTTTCCAATGCAGTTGGCGCTTGCTCCGGTGTCTAGTAACGCGACTATCTCCTCGCCGTCTACTCTAGTCTTGGCAAACAAGCGGTTGTCGTTTTTAAGGCTGACAATGGAAGCCACTAATTTTTTCCTAAATTCCCGTGTGGTATCCATAGAATGATGTAGGTGTTGAAGCTTCTTGTCCTTCCGGTGCTGTCTCTCGTCCTTTTTTTAATCGTCCGGGTTAAAGATTCGTGCGCGAGCTGCCTCATACTCCGTCTTCCGCTGCTGAAAAGATTTATGCGGAGAAATCTGCGCCGGGCTCGCTATCGTGTTCTCTATTGCTTCTGGGTCTCGTTTTTCTGACCGGGCTCCCCTGCGTCCCTGGTCAGACCTTTCGATAAAAAAGGAGCCAGCGTTGAGTGATACGAGTCACTTTTGCCACAGTAATGACACTGTGTGTCATGGAACCGGGCTTGGCATACGGTCCCGTCTGCTTGGTTGCGGTGGCGATAGAAATCGGCCGGCTTGTTGCACGTGTAACACAAGTATGTGTGAAACGGGGATGAGCACTCTCCTTCTGCTTCTGGTCCGTTCCCTCCTGCGAAAACTTTCTTGTTCACATTTTGCCGGAATGGGTTCATCCTGCTCGGTTTTTCCGCCTTCGCTCCCGGTGATCGCCGGTCCTTTTGGAACGCCTCAAGTTGGTACTCTTCTGATTCGCTGTCTTCCTCCGACTCGTTGAAAATCTCGTTGACGTGTCGCGGCCGTGCTCTCTTATCTCTTATCCACTTCTCCAACCGTCTTCCCTTCTTTTTGAACTCTGCTAACGAATCTATTGGAGAAGCCAACATAAATGCTCCGAGTTGGGAGTTCAAATTCTCTTTCAAAATCTCCACCAGGTCTGATTCCGGAATTTTCCTTCGCATTTTAAAATGCAGATTGTGCATTGCCGAGATGTAATCGTCCAAACTCTCATTATACCCCTGGTGCCGCTCCACCAGATCTTTGATGGTAACATAATCGTTTTCCGAGGCTGAGAACGCCCTGGTCATTTCTCGTGTCAGCGAAAAGTAGCCGAATTCGTACTCATCAGCTTTGTCCTCTAACAGTTGCCAATACCACTTTAAGGCGGGGCCTGTGAGTAACACATGAAACTCTCTGAATACCTGTTCCTCCGTGCACCCGTATAAATCCTTCATCTTTTCCACCCGAAACAGAAAACTCTCTACGGACATACCCCTGGCAGTGCCATCAAACTTGAGATTCCACTTGTCGAGTCTGGCGTTTTGGTTTCCAGCTGATCGACTAATCAGCTGTTAAACTTCGTGCATACTAGTAGTCTCTCCCCTCTCTCGTTCATTCGGAGTAGGCGGATCCCCTGAAGCCTGTCCAGGATATCTTGGTGGTTCTGATCCTGAACCCATACCGTCGTGATTCCTATGTCTGGTATCTCGACCATTTGCTGTTGGTTCTCGTCCCCTTGCTAGTTGTGGAGTGGAGCTATTGCCTCCTGATAAGTTTCCGGATCCCTGTGCTTCGCTTACTTCAGCGACTCGCAACTGGAGATTTATCATTTGTGTGTTTAACTCTGTGATCTGCGTTGCGAGTGTTGCCTTTAGTTCGTTGCCTTGTATAATAATGGCTGACATCATCCTCTCCAGCCTACTTTCGGAGGTGGAATGACGTGGCCTTGCTCCTGTGTTTGGGAGCATGCTGGACCTTCCTTGCGGTTGGCCTAGCCGGTTTGTAACTCCCCCTACGGCTCCTAATGAGTCGTCCATGCCTGAGTTGTTGTATTCCGCCAGGCTTCCCAAATTATCGAGCTTACTGCTGAAGCTCACCGATTGATTGGGTGCTGAATCCGTTGAGCGGCTGGTGCTCGCTTGCTCCTGATCTCTTCTACTACCGCTTATTCTAGCTTGACCAGCCTGTCTTGCCGCTAATGTGGATGCCCGTGCCGACCTAGTCAGAGGTAATCTTAACGCCACTTGCTTTCGTTTCCCTGCCATTAATGTCTACTAATATACTCCACTCGCTAGCTTAGCTCGTATCTGACCTACCTTACTTTATATTCTCCTACGTTTAGCTTGTGCCGTGGTAATAAGAAACTGACTGGCACGCGCTTTTCAGACGATCAAAAAAAACACAAATAAATATTCAAGAATAAAAATAATTGAGGTAAATCTTCAAATTACCAAAGTGACGGTCAAAGACGACTATATACGTGTATGTGGACGTATGGGTGTATTTATGCTGACTATACTTTTCATGCATAAGCTGTCTTTCAATGGACAAAGACTTGAAACAAATATAAATCAAATTTTTAGGTCGGGTTTGCTGGTATGATTGGGTATATACGGGTCAAGAAACCGTCCGAAATTAAGCCCCCGAATCTACAAAAAAAACCCTACACAATAGAAATCCATGAATGAATTCAACTGGTCTCCACCGGAGCTACCAGTTCCGCCCATGTCCTACTGACCCCTTCCCAGGACTACAGCCTCCACCGCAGTGCTGATTCCCCGTAGAAGGTACTGTCCGAACCCCCTCCCCCCAGTCATCGGAAAACAGCTAAGCTCACTCATAGACAGACGAAAAGAGCTTTATTCCAAGACACTAGGAACTGCCTCGCTGCTTCCTCTCTCTCTGGTCTCGAACCTCTCGAGCGACCTGGTTCTGTGCCTAGTACAAACGGATAGCGTCGGCCAGAGAGATACAATTCGTCACCCGCCCTTGTAGTTGTGGTATCCATACAGACTCGAACCTCTCGAGCGACCTGGCATAGCCTAATACAAACGGATAGCGTCGGCTGTATGGATCCGGTCAGTACGCCCCCTCCCCCCCCTTGGTCATGAGAACGCTGATCAGCCACATAATCGCAACATCCTGACACCGCCAGTTGTTACGCCGCAGCCTTTGCAGCAACTCAGCTTGATCTGGACTCGAACCTCTCGAAAGACCTGGCATAGCCTAGTCAAGCGGATAGCGTCGGCCAAAGGAAGCACTTGAATTTAAACTCCTACAAAAAAAAGGTCGGTCTTGCACGTAGTGTTTTAATAATATTATAAAAAGGAATTCTCATATTTCTCTCCGAAATTCTTAGTAAATTTTGCCATGTTCAAACAAAGGATATCTATTATTTTAAAAAGGAACCAAAGTATAAAGTCATACCTCAATTCTGAGACAAAATTCCGATTGAGCGGCCTTCTCAATTCTGACTGTCGCAGAAGTTGCGGACTTTAAATTCTAAATATTTTGCAATCTACCATAAAACCAAACAACAACAAAAAAATGAAGCGAGCATTGATTTAAATTACTTATCTCCCCTGCGTTAACAATAGCGAAATTAAATTACATTTTGGTATTTAGAGATGTGGGTTATACCGAAGGTAGAAGGTACACCAACTCAGACACCATAAGTATCTAAGTGGTGGATCCTACAAAAATTCCTTAAAGAATATACAAAAGTCCTGCGTTGGGCGCCAATTCTGTTACGTCGGCATATTAGTGCCCCAGTCCTGAGAAGGACTTGGGCCGAGGAAGTTGCGTCCTGAGCAGGCACGCTGGCTGCCGGCTAAGCTCGCCGTATTTGGGGTGGGTTCTTTGGAAGCCACTTCCTCTCCAACATAATGAGAATAAATTTATCGTGCCTGAAAAATGGATAGAATTCGTAAGGTCCGTTGGTCTTCTGTCTGCACTGCCCCACAAGCTCAGCTGTAGCTTGATCGTAACACGATCGGGCTGTGTTTCGGCCACATTCCCTCCCTTTCACACTTCGTGTGCCAAATGGATCGTCGCGGGCCGCGCAATACGATCCCCTAATGTCGCGGTCGTCAGTCAAAAGTTGTGTCACTGTTCTTGACCCCTTCTTCCATGTTTACCTGCTCTCCCCCCCCCCCCCCCCCAGAAACAGATTAATTATCTTTATTGATCATAAAAATAGTGACATCACCTAGCAAACTGTTGGAAATGAGTTCTGGATATACACGTACATTGGGTACCGTGGCAACTATAATAGCTTTTTCTTGTTTGTTGCAATGAATTAATGGAGAGAAATCTAGACAGAAGGTCTCAAGGTATACATTCTGCAGTTCTGTTACGGATATTGGTAGATTGACTTTGGATAGCAAATATTTTACTTTAATAGCGAAATGAGGTTCTCTTGAAAGAGTAGTTAACATCGCCTGTGTTGTGATCATGGTGCAATTGTACATATATATATATATTTAGAGGAAAATGAACATATATAGAAACTTACTCATTGATATCCTGGCGATGAGATCTCGACGCTCTAGATCATTTTGGTTGTAGATAGATATTAAATTGATTATATATATATATATATGGAATTAGTGCACTTAAAAATAATATTTATGGGTAATATATATTTTGGAACATCGCGCCTTTCGTGTAACTATTATAAAACTCTTAACAGAAAAATAAAACTATAAGCATATGGAGGAAATGAAAGAAGCGGCACTCGGTCATCCAGGCGAACTTCACTGCGGGAACTTCTCAATGAGCTTCTTATTACACATGCACGTTTGTGTGGTGGCTGATTTTGTTTTGTGTTTTCTGTTCTGTTACTGTTAATTATTTGATTTAATTTATTTTATTGTTAGCGTTGCTGCCTTTGTTGTAGTTGTTCATTGAAGTGGCTGACAATGATTTGATTTAATTAATTTTTTTTTTCTTTTTTTGTTCTGCACTTAATCCCGGCTTCTTTCGGGCCAGTTAGAGGCGGCGGCTACGATCCTCTCTAGTTCGTGTCCATGATCCCGACGGCGTTGTACTGTTTTCTTGTACATTCGGAGTCCTCGGATGGCTATAAGGAGCACTAGTAACCCGGCAATTAGACACAAGACATTAAAGACTTTCACGATTTCGTCCTTGTGGTCTATCACTTCCACATTGTTTATAACATTGGCAGTATTGCCTTCCGCTTTTGAAACTTTGGACCCCATTTTTTTTATCTTTGGTCCTTAAACGGAATCTTCGTGAAACGCGAAACAAGGATTCATGTTCACTGTGTTGAACTTTCCGTCGAACGTATTATTTTTGTTCTTTGCGCTCGATTGGTATTATTGCCGGCCGTACCTGCGAATCTGACTGCCTTCTCCGTAGAGTTATAGTTCTTTTATACCGTAGTTGAAGCTTTTCTTTTTGCTTCCGGGTTCTTATTTTCGTACCTAAGTGTTCCCATCTAGGTACTCATTTCCCCTTGCTCTAGCTAACTGGCCCGCTTTGGATTTAGCTAGCGTCAGCTTTCGGGTTCATTTTAGTCTCTCGTTGCTTTTACTATATTACCGATATATTATTCCATTGAATTGCTCAATCGGTGCATTATATTGCATTATGCAAAGCTGGTCTTTCTTTCTTCTTTCGCAACTTTAGAGATTGTGGCTTCTGCTGTCCCCCTTTTTGCCTCGCTTCCCGCCATAACCGGCGCTCGTAACAGGGTCGATGTCGTCGATGCGGATTCCGTATGGAACGACATCGCAAAAAGGATCCTACGACAGGCGGTTACAGGGTGTTTTTTTTTTCTTTTTGTGCCTGAGTCCAGCCCAACGTGTGGCCTCGACCCATACCCTGAGATATAGAGTCTCGTGCTCTATTGACTAAGCTAGCCGGGCTATTTTTTTTTTTTTTTTGTAAATAAAATTGTGAAAAAATTGGACTATTGATTTTTTTTTCTTGGATATTTCATTTTACTTTATTTATTTATTTTTTTTTTTTTTCTGGGTCTTGTTTTCCTGACCGGGCTCCCCTGCGTCCCTGGTCAGACCTTTCGATAAAAAAGGAGCCTGCGTTGAGTGATACGAGTCACTTTTGCCACAGTAATGACACTGTGTGTCATGGAACCGGGCTTGGCAAACGGTCCCGTCTGCTTGGTTGCGGTGGCGATAGAAATCGGCCGGCTTGTTGCACGTGTAACTCAAGTATGTGTGAAACGGGGATGAGCACTCTCCTTCTGCTTCTGGTCCGTTCCCATCCTGCTCGGTTTTTCCGCCTTCGCTCCCTGTGATCGCCGGTCTTTTTGGAACGCCTCAAGTTGGTACTCTTCTGATTCGCTGTCTTCTTCCGACTCGTTGAAAATCTCGTTGACGTGTCGCGGCCGTGCTCTCTTATCCACTTCTCCAACCGTCTTCCCTTCTTTTTGAACTCTGCTAACGAATCTATTGGAGAAGCCAACATAAATGCTCCGAGTTGGGAGTTCAAATTCTCTTTCAAAATCTCCACCAGGTCTGATTCCGGAATTTTCCTTCGCATCTTAAAATGCAGATCGTGCATTGCCGAGATGTAATCGTCCAAACTCTCATTATACCCCTGGTGCCGCTCCACCAGATCTTTGATGGTAACATAATCGTTTTCCGAGGCTGAAAACGCCCTGGTCATTTCTCGTGTCAGCGAAAAGTAGCCGAATTCGTACTCATCAGCTTTGTCTTCTAACAGTTGCCAATACCACTTTAAGGCGGGGCCTGTGAGTAACACATGAAACTCTCTGAACACCTATTCCTCCGTGCACCCGTATAAATCCTTCATCTTTTCCACCCGAAACAGAAAACTCTCCACGGACATACCCCTGGCAGTGCCATCAAACTTGAGATTCCACTTGTCGAGTCTGGCGTTTTGGTTTCCAGCTGATCGACTAATTAGCTGTGAAACTTCGTGCATACTAGTAGTCTCTCCCCTCTCTCGTTCATTCGGAGTAGGCGGATCCCCTGAAGCCTGTCCAGGATATCTTGGTGGTTCTGATCCTGAACCCATCCCGTCGTGATTCCTATGTCTGGTATCTCGACCATTTGCTGTTGGTTCTCGTCCCCTTGCTAGTTGTGGAGTGGAGCTATTGCCTCCTGATAAGTTTCCGGATCCCTGTGCTTCGCTTACTTCAGCGACTCGCAACTGGAGATTTATCATTTGTGTGTTTAACTCTGTGATCTGCGTTGCGAGTGTTGCCTTTAGTTCGTTGCCTTGTATAATAATGGCTGACATCATCCTCTCCAGCCTACTTTCGGAGGTGGAATGACGTGGCCTTGCTCCTGTGTTTGGGAGCATGCTGGACCTTCCTTGCGGTTGGCCTAGCCGGTTTGTAACTCCCCCTACGGCTCTTAATGAGTCGTCCATGCCTGAGTTGTTGTATTCCGCCAGGCTTCCCAAATTATCGAGCTTACTGCTGAAGCTCACCGATTGATTGGGTGCTGAATCCGTTGAGCGGCTGGTGCTCGCTTGCTCCTGATCTCTTCTACTACCGCTTATTCTAGCTTGACCAGCCTGTCTTGCCGCTAATGTGGATGCCCGTGCCGACCTAGTCAGAGGTAATCTTAACGCCACTTGCTTTCGTTTCCCTGCCATTAATGTCTACTAATATACTCCACTCGCTAGCTTAGCTCGTATCTGACCTACCTTACTTTATATTCTCCTACGTTTAGCTTGTGCCGTGGTAATAAGAAACTGACTGGCACGCGCTTTTCAGACGATCAAAAAAAACACAAATAAATATTCAAGAATAAAAATAATTGAGGTAAATCTTCAAATTACCAAAGTGACGGTCAAAGACGACTATATACGTGTATGTGGACGTATGGGTGTATTTATGCTGACTATACTTTTCATGCATAAGCTGTCTTTCAATGGACAAAGACTTGAAACAAATATAAATCAAATTTTTAGGTCGGGTTTGCTGGTATGATTGGGTATATACGGGTCAAGAAACCGTCCGAAATTAAGCCCCCGAATCTACAAAAAAAACCCTACACAATAGAAATCCATGAATGAATTCAACTGGTCTCCACCGGAGCTACCAGTTCCGCCCATGTCCTACTGACCCCTTCCCAGGACTACAGCCTCCACCGCAGTGCTGATTCCCCGTAGAAGGTACTGTCCGAACCCCCTCCCCCCAGTCATCGGAAAACAGCTAAGCTCACTCATAGACAGACGAAAAGAGCTTTATTCCAAGACACTAGAAACTGCCTCGCTGCTTCCTCTCTCTCTGGTCTCGAACCTCTCGAGCGACCTGGTTCTGTGCCTAGTACAAACGGATAGCGTCGGCCAGAGAGATACAATTCGTCACCCGCCCTTGTAGTTGTGGTATTCATACAGACTCGAACCTCTCGAGCGACCTGGCATAGCCTAATACAAACGGATAGCGTCGGCTGTATGGATCCGGTCAGTACGCCCAATCCCCCCCTTGGTCATGAGAACGCTGATCAGCCACATAATCGCAACATCCTGACACCGCCAGTTGTTACGCCGCAGCCTTTGCAGCAACTCAGCTTGATCTGGACTCGAACCTCTCGAAAGACCTGGCATAGCCTAGTCAAGCGGATAGCGTCGGCCAAAGGAAGCACTTGAATTTAAACTCCTACAAAAAAAAGGTCGGTCTTGCACGTAGTGTTTTAATAATATTATAAAAAGGAATTCTCATATTTCTCTCCGAAATTCTTAGTAAATTTTGCCATGTTCAAACAAAGGATATCTATTATTTTAAAAAGGAACCAAAGTATAAAGTCATACCTCAATTCTGAGACAAAATTCCGATTGAGCGGCCTTCTCAATTCTGACTGTCGCAGAAGTTGCGGACTTTAAATTCTAAATATTTTGCAATCTACCATAAAACCAAACAACAACAAAAAAATGAAGCGAGCATTGATTTAAATTACTTATCTCCCCTGCGTTAACAATAGCGAAATTAAATTACATTTTGGTATTTAGAGATGTGGGTTATACCGAAGGTAGAAGGTACACCAACTCAGACACCATAAGTATCTAAGTGGTGGATCCTACAAAAATTCCTTAAAGAATATACAAAAGTCCTGCGTTGGGCGCCAATTCTGTTACGTCGGCATATTAGTGCCCCAGTCCTGAGAAGGACTTGGGCCGAGGAAGTTGCGTCCTGAGCAGGCACGCTGGCTGCCGGCTAAGCTCGCCGTATTTGGGGTGGGTTCTTTGGAAGCCACTTCCTCTCCAACATAATGAGAATAAATTTATCGTGCCTGAAAAATGGATAGAATTCGTAAGGTCCGTTGGTCTTCTGTCTGCACTGCCCCACAAGCTCAGCTGTAGCTTGATCGTAACACGATCGGGCTGTGTTTCGGCCACATTCCCTCCCTTTCACACTTCGTGTGCCAAATGGATCGTCGCGGGCCGCGCAATACGATCCCCTAATGTCGCGGTCGTCAGTCAAAAGTTGTGTCACTGTTCTTGACCCCTTCTTCCATGTTTACCTGCGAAATGAGGTTCTCTTGAAAGAGTAGTTAACATCGCCTGTGTTGTGATCATGGTGCAATTGTACATATATATATATATTTAGAGGAAAATGAACATATATAGAAACTTACTCATTGATATCCTGGCGATGAGATCTCGACGCTCTAGATCATTTTGGTTGTAGATAGATATTAAATTGATTATATATATATATATATGGAATTAGTGCACTTAAAAATAATATTTATGGGTAATATATATTTTGGAACATCGCGCCTTTCGTGTAACTATTATAAAACTCTTAACAGAAAAATAAAACTATAAGCATATGGAGGAAATGAAAGAAGCGGCACTCGGTCATCCAGGCGAACTTCACTGCGGGAACTTCTCAATGAGCTTCTTATTACACATGCACGTTTGTGTGGTGGCTGATTTTGTTTTGTGTTTTCTGTTCTGTTACTGTTAATTATTTGATTTAATTTATTTTATTGTTAGCGTTGCTGCCTTTGTTGTAGTTGTTCATTGAAGTGGCTGACAATGATTTGATTTAATTAATTTTTTTTTTCTTTTTTTGTTCTGCACTTAATCCCGGCTTCTTTCGGGCCAGTTAGAGGCGGCGGCTACGATCCTCTCTAGTTCGTGTCCATGATCCCGACGGCGTTGTACTGTTTTCTTGTACATTCGGAGTCCTCGGATGGCTATAAGGAGCACTAGTAACCCGGCAATTAGACACAAGACATTAAAGACTTTCACGATTTCGTCCTTGTGGTCTATCACTTCCACATTGTTTATAACATTGGCAGTATTGCCTTCCGCTTTTGAAACTTTGGACCCCATTTTTTTTATCTTTGGTCCTTAAACGGAATCTTCGTGAAACGCGAAACAAGGATTCATGTTCACTGTGTTGAACTTTCCGTCGAACGTATTATTTTTGTTCTTTGCGCTCGATTGGTATTATTGCCGGCCGTACCTGCGAATCTGACTGCCTTCTCCGTAGAGTTATAGTTCTTTTATACCGTAGTTGAAGCTTTTCTTTTTGCTTCCGGGTTCTTATTTTCGTACCTAAGTGTTCCCATCTAGGTACTCATTTCCCCTTGCTCTAGCTAACTGGCCCGCTTTGGATTTAGCTAGCGTCAGCTTTCGGGTTCATTTTAGTCTCTCGTTGCTTTTACTATATTACCGATATATTATTCCATTGAATTGCTCAATCGGTGCATTATATTGCATTATGCAAAGCTGGTCTTTCTTTCTTCTTTCGCAACTTTAGAGATTGTGGCTTCTGCTGTCCCCCTTTTTGCCTCGCTTCCCGCCATAACCGGCGCTCGTAACAGGGTCGATGTCGTCGATGCGGATTCCGTATGGAACGACATCGCAAAAAGGATCCTACGACAGGCGGTTACAGGGTGTTTTTTTTTTCTTTTTGTGCCTGAGTCCAGCCCAACGTGTGGCCTCGACCCATACCCTGAGATATAGAGTCTCGTGCTCTATTGACTAAGCTAGCCGGGCTATTTTTTTTTTTTTTTTGTAAATAAAATTGTGAAAAAATTGGACTATTGATTTTTTTTTCCTGACCGGGCTCCCCTGCGTCCCTGGTCAGACCTTTCGATAAAAAAGGAGCCTGCGTTGAGTGATACGAGTCACTTTTGCCACAGTAATGACACTGTGTGTCATGGAACCGGGCTTGGCAAACGGTCCCGTCTGCTTGGTTGCGGTGGCGATAGAAATCGGCCGGCTTGTTGCACGTGTAACTCAAGTATGTGTGAAACGGGGATGAGCACTCTCCTTCTGCTTCTGGTCCGTTCCCATCCTGCTCGGTTTTTCCGCCTTCGCTCCCTGTGATCGCCGGTCTTTTTGGAACGCCTCAAGTTGGTACTCTTCTGATTCGCTGTCTTCTTCCGACTCGTTGAAAATCTCGTTGACGTGTCGCGGCCGTGCTCTCTTATCCACTTCTCCAACCGTCTTCCCTTCTTTTTGAACTCTGCTAACGAATCTATTGGAGAAGCCAACATAAATGCTCCGAGTTGGGAGTTCAAATTCTCTTTCAAAATCTCCACCAAGTCTGATTCCGGAATTTTCCTTCGCATCTTAAAATGCAGATCGTGCATTGCCGAGATGTAATCGTCCAAACTCTCATTATACCCCTGGTGCCGCTCCACCAGATCTTTGATGGTAACATAATCGTTTTCCGAGGCTGAAAACGCCCTGGTCATTTCTCGTGTCAGCGAAAAGTAGCCGAATTCGTACTCATCAGCTTTGTCTTCTAACAGTTGCCAATACCACTTTAAGGCGGGGCCTGTGAGTAACACATGAAACTCTCTGAACACCTATTCCTCCGTGCACCCGTATAAATCCTTCATCTTTTCCACCCGAAACAGAAAACTCTCCACGGACATACCCCTGGCAGTGCCATCAAACTTGAGATTCCACTTGTCGAGTCTGGCGTTTTGGTTTCCAGCTGATCGACTAATTAGCTGTGAAACTTCGTGCATACTAGTAGTCTCTCCCCTCTCTCGTTCATTCGGAGTAGGCGGATCCCCTGAAGCCTGTCCAGGATATCTTGGTGGTTCTGATCCTGAACCCATCCCGTCGTGATTCCTATGTCTGGTATCTCGACCATTTGCTGTTGGTTCTCGTCCCCTTGCTAGTTGTGGAGTGGAGCTATTGCCTCCTGATAAGTTTCCGGATCCCTGTGCTTCGCTTACTTCAGCGACTCGCAACTGGAGATTTATCATTTGTGTGTTTAACTCTGTGATCTGCGTTGCGAGTGTTGCCTTTAGTTCGTTGCCTTGTATAATAATGGCTGACATCATCCTCTCCAGCCTACTTTCGGAGGTGGAATGACGTGGCCTTGCTCCTGTGTTTGGGAGCATGCTGGACCTTCCTTGCGGTTGGCCTAGCCGGTTTGTAACTCCCCCTACGGCTTCTAATGAGTCGTCCATCCCTGAGTTGTTGTATTCCGCCAGGCTTCCCAAATTATCGAGCTTACTGCTGAAGCTCACCGATTGATTGGGTGCTGAATCCGTTGAGCGGCTGAGGCTCGCTTGCTCCTGATCTCTTCTACTACCGCTTATTCTAGCTTGAACAGCCTGTCTTGCCGCTAATGTGGATGCCCGTGCCGACCTAGTCAGAGGTAATCTTAACGCCTCTTGCTTTCGTTTCCCTGCCATTAATGTCCACTAATATACTCCACTCGCTAACTTAGCTCGTATCTGACCTACCTTACTTTATATTCTCCTACGTTTAGCTTGTGCCGTGGTAATAAGAAACTGACTGGCACGCGCCCTTCAGACGATCAAAAAACAAATAAATATTCAAGAATAAAAATAATTGAGGTAAATCTTCAAATTACCAAAGTGACGGTCAAAGACGATGACGACTATATACGTGTATGTGGACGTATGGGTGTATTTATGCTGACTATACTTTTCATGCATAAGCTGTCTTTCAATGGACAAAGACTTGAAACAAATATAAATCAAATTTTTAAGTCGGGTTTGCTGGTATGATTGGGTATATACGGGTCAAGAAACCGTCCGAAATTAAGCCCCCAAATCTACAAAAACCCTACACAATAGAAATCCATGAATGAATTCAACTGGTCTCCACCGGAGCTACCAGTTCCGCCCATGTCCTACTGACCCCTTCCCAGGACCACAACCTCCACCGCAGTGCTGATTCCCCGTAGAAGGTACTGTCCGAACACCCTCCACCCAGTCATCGGAAAACAGCTAAGCTCACTCATAGACAGACGAAAAGAGCTTTATTCCAAGACACTAGGAACTGCCTCGCTGCTTCCTCTCTCTCTGGTCTCGAACCTTTCGAGCGACCTGGTTCTGTGCCTAGTACAAACGGATAGCGTCGGCCAGAGGGATACAATTCGTCACCCGCCCTTGTAGTTGTGGTATCCATACAGACTCGAACCTCTCGAGCGACCTGGCATAGCCTAATACAAACGGATAGCGTCGGCTGTATGGATCCGGTCAGTACAAAGGATATCTATTATTTAAAAAAAAAAGAACCAAAGTATAAAGTCATTCTCCTATTCTGAGACAAAGTCCTGATGGATCAAATCTGACTGTCGCAGAAGTTGTGGACTTTACATTTTAAATTTTTTTTCCAATGTATTATTGCCAGAAAAATGACGCTAGCCTTGTTTTAAAGCAAGGGAGATAAGTCCCTTGCTTTAACAATAGTCAAATTAAAGTTTGGTATTCAAAGGTGGAAGTTATACCGAACTAAGGTACCCCTACTCAAGCACCATAGGTATCTAAATGGTGGACCCTGCCAAAATTTCTTAAAGAATACACAAAAGTCCTTCGTTGGGCGCCAATTCTGTTACGTGGGCATATTAGTGCCCCAGTCCTGAGAAGGACTTGGGCCGAGGAAGTCGCGTCCTGAGCAGGCACGCTGGCTGCCGGCTAAGCTCGCCGTATTTGGGGTGGGTTCTTTGGAAGCCACTTCCTCTCCAACATAATGAGAATAAATTTATCGTGCCTGAAAAATGGATAGAATTCGTAAGGTCCGTTGGTCTTCTGTCTGCACTGCCCCACAAGCTCAGCTGTAGCTTGATCGTAACACGATCGGGCTGTGTTTCGGCCACATTCCCTCCCCTTCACACTTCGTGTGCCAAATGGATCGTCGCGGGCCGCGCAATACGATCCCCTAATGTCGCGGTCGTCAGTCAAAAGTTGTGTCACTGTTCTTGACTCCTTCTTCCATGTTTACCAGCTCCCCCCCTTTTTAATCGGCTTCTACCAACACATTATGAGATTCAATTCACATTATAAATTTATTGTAAAAAGGTTTTGTGTATGTGTGCATGATGATTGCGAAAAAATATATAATAGGTGTAAGTGTGTTGATGATAAAAAAAATTATAAAAAGAGAGAAAATAAATATAAAAAATGTTTATGAAGACTAATACCAAAAGTATCAATATAAAGATTATATAAAAGATATGTATAAAAATATAAATGTTGTGTTCCTTTGAAATTATGGTGACTATGTAGTGTTTTCTTTTTGTTTTGTTTTTTTTTTGTTTTATTGTGTGTACTTAGAACAGATTAATTATCTTTATTGATCATAAAAATAGTGACATCACCTAGCAAACTGTTGGAAATGAGTTCTGAATATACTCGTACATTGGGTACCGCGGCTACTATAATAGCTTTTTCTTGTTTGTTGCAATGAATTAATGGAGAGAAATCTAGACAGAAGGTCTCAAGGTATAAATTCTCCAGTTCTGTTACGGATATTGGTAGATTGACTTTGGATAGCAAATATTTTACTTTAATAGCGAAATGAGGTTCTCTTGAAAGAGTAGTTAACATCGCCTGTGTTGTGATCATGGTGCAATTGTACATATATATATATATTTAGAGGAAAATGAATATATAGAAACTTACTCATTGATATCCTGGCGATGAGATCTCGACGCTCTGGATCATTTCGGTTGTAGATAAATATTAAATTGATTATATATATATATATATGGAATTAGTGCACTTAAAAATAAGATTTATGTGTAATATATATTTTGGAACATCGCGCCTTTCGTGTAACTATTATAAAACTCTTAACAGACAAATAAAAACTATAAGCATATGGAGGAAATGAAAGAAGCGGCACTCGGTCATCCAGGTGAACTTTACTGCGGGAACTTCTTAATGAGCTTCTTATTACACATGCACGTTTGTGTGGTGGCTGATTTTGTTTTTGGTTTTCTGTTCTGTTACTGTTAATTATTTGTTTTAATTTATTTTATTGTTAGCGTTGCGGCCTTTGTTGTAGTTGTTCATTGAAGTGGCTGACAATGATTTGATTTAATTCATTTTTTTCTTTTTGTTCTGCACTTAATCCCGGCTTCTTTCGGGCCAGTTAGAGGCGGCGGCTACGATCCTCTCTAGTTCGTGTCCATGATCCCGACGACGTTGTACTGTTTTCTTGTACATTCGGAGTCCTCGGAGGACTATAAGGAGCACTAGTAACCCGGCAATTAGACACAAGACATTAAAGACTTTCACGATTTCGTCCTTGTGGTCTATCACTTCCACATTGTTTATAACGTTGGCAGTATTGCCTTCCGCTTTTGAAACTTTGGACCCCATTTTTATACCCGTTACTCGTAGAGTAAAAGGGTATATTGTATTCGTGCAAAAGTATGTAACAGGGAGAAGGAAGCTTTTCCGACCCTATAAAGTATATATATTCTTGATCAGGATCTAGCCGAGTCGAACTAGCCATGTCCGTCTGTCCGTCTGTCCGTCAGTCCGTCCGTATGAACGCTGAGATCTCGGAAACTATAAAAGCTAGAGGATTGGCATTTTGCATGCCACGCCCCTCTAACGCTCTCAATCGCCCTAAACCATTTTTTGAAAGGTGTCTGGCGCCCACACCATTAAAGATTTTGGAAAAGTATAAATGCAGTTTTATTGTGATTATCAATACCTATCGAAAAGTAGAAGAAATTTTTCAAATCGGACCATTCGTTAAAAATTTATGCCCGATCAAAGATTTTATATATCTATCTCCCTCGCACTCCCTTAGCTGATTAACGGGTATCTGATAGCCGGGGCACCCGACTATAGCGTTCTCTCTTGTTTTTTTTATCTTTGGTCCTTAAACGGAATCTTCGTGAAACGCGAAACAAGGATTCATGTTCACTGTGTTGAACTTTCCGTCGAACGTATTATTTTTGTTCTTTGCGCTCGATTGGTATTATTGCCGGCCGTACCTGCGAATCTGACTGCCATCTCCGTAGAGTTATAGTTCTTTTATACCGTAGTTTGAGCTTTTCTTTTTGCTTCCGGGTTCTTATTTTCGTACCTAAGTGTTCCCATCTAGGTACTCATTTCCCCTTGCTCTAGCTAACTGGCCCGCTTTGGATTTAGCTAGCGTCAGCTTTCGGGTTCATTTCAGTCTCTCGTTGCTTTTACTGACCGATATATTATTCCATTGAATTGCTCAAATGGTATTATATTGCATTGTGCAAAGCTGGTCTTTCTTTCGCAACTTTAGAGATTGTGGCATCTGCTGTCCCCCTTTTTGCCTCGCTTCCCGCCATAACCGGCGCTCGTAACATTCTCTTTTATTTTCCTTATAATTTTTGTTTCTCTCTCTCTCGCTTTCGCTCTCTCTCAAATGCTTCTCCTGTCACAAAATATCTGAGGCAACAACACAAGCTAACCCAGCAACAAAAATTAAGACCTCTTGTAGGAACCCTTTTGTTGTTTTGCTCCCCTACTGACTGTCAATATATGAGCGCCGAACGATTTTGTACGTATCGAGCGGTCAGTTGGGGACCGATCCGAGTGTTCCGGTCAACCAAAAACCCGAGACCGAGAGCACAAATGAAACAAAAAAGGCTCAGACCCTGAGCTAGACCCCAAAATTGAGGGTCTTTCATTTGACCGTATTTTACGAGCTCTGGTTTAAAATCAAAAATTTCCAAACGACCGCGTACCTGGGTTAAAAAGGAGCAGCAGATGCAATACTAGAGATGACCTGGGAAAGGAGAACTGGTTCCGGAGTCGTGTTGGTTCATAGCGGTACTGGTAGAATAGTGGGCTCAATATAGGTTTAAATTTCGGAAAACTCTCTCTCGAAATCCAATTGAGCCGAATACAAGAAGGGGCACATCAGAACAACCTAGAAGCTGAGAAAAAGTAGACGTGAGTAGACGACCGGAGGTCGCAAAATTCTAAAGTGAAAGTGGGTGTTTAAAATAAGAAACGTAGTAATTACATTGCTTTTGTGTTCGCAGCTTCTGGCGCCAAATTGGAAATCTGGGAGTCTGCGAGGAAAGGAATGAAACTGGGATTGAAAATTGAGGAAAAAAACAAGTGGAAATTTGCGTTTTTTTATTTTAAGATTATTTCTTAAGTTAACAAAACCCCGAAAATAAAGCATCATTAACCACAAATAACCACAAACTACAAATATCTACATTATATATATGGACGTTGATGTTCTACGAGAAGTACAAACAAGTAGCCCAACGACACCAAGAACGTGCTTGTTACGCGCGCCCTCTTATCAATTTGGGCAAAAATAAGAGATCGCGAGGAAGAATATAGCTATAATGATTGGGACTTAGAAAATCGTAATTTCTACGCATTTCCTACTTCAGGCGAGATGTTGATTTGGGAGGGGTGCCGCACGCAATATACAAAAAAAATTTCCGACTCTCGCTCGCCAGCAATTAGGGTGGTGTTCTTGCCACGCCCCCCAAGGTGCCTATGTTCACTATTTCTACAAAAACTTGCGTGCAAAGGACAAGCTACATTTGGGTAAGAGGATCACTACTCATAAATAGCCAATGGGAAAAAGTTTAAGGAATAGACAGAAAAAAAAGAATTCATTTGCAAAACAGGGATTTGCTGCCCCTCCGAACGTCCAAGCCTATGGTGTTTTTAGGCCCGGTTTAGCATTCCGCTCGTAAATAGAAGCCCCTTTGTTCGGGGGTCTCAGACGGTCATATTAGCTCGGGTCAATACTGGGTTTTTTTTAAAACATTATAATAATTTATTTTCTCGCTAAATGAAATATAATACTTGACATAACCACACAACATACATGTTAAAAAATATAATAATATAAAAAGGAAAATATAGTAATAAATAAATAATGTAATGAATGGCAATGCTTATAAAATATTAAGTGAATTAAAATAAATAAACAAATAGGACTGATTTCTTTAATTTAAGTTTAAAATGAGACTGAGCAAAATCTTTGGAAGGCATTACATCGAACATACAAACGAACCCTCAAACATACAAACGAACTTACGTTCGAACTTGAGTGGATTTTGGGAGAAAAGAAGCTCGATCGACTTTTTTTTTGATTTGGTTAGATTTTGATTAAGTTTTGAACTTTCCTTTGATTCTTTCTTTCATATTTTCTTTTCTTACTTGGGGTCGCATTTCTTGGAAATTTTCTTGGTTACTTAGTTTTCTTTTCTTATTTTTATCGCATTGAAAAATTTGTGAAAAGTAATTCTTTGAAATTTTCACTCACCACACACATTGTATATCCATCGTCGAAAGCGCTTTCTCGGACGAAACTGCGGCTGAAAACATACACTACAAAAAAACAAGAAAATCACAAATAACACCCATTTTCTTCCAGAAGAAGGAAATTTTCGCTTCTCTTTGTAGAGAGGTTATGTACGGTTGAAACGAACCAAAAAAAAAAAATCACTCAGGTGGTTCGAGTCATCTCATCTCCCTTATTTCTTCTTTCTCCTCTCTTTTTTTTCTTTTATGAGTTTGCTTGGATCTCAAGAATTATGTAACTAAACTTATTCACTACAAAAAAATAACTTAACTTAAATTTAACACGCCGAACCTCATCTTTTCCGCGAGTTGAGCGTCTTTAATCTTTCCAACTGCGGCTTCTAGGCCGACATACCG
The DNA here is from genome assembly GCA_035046095.1 of Drosophila pseudotakahashii. Taxonomy (NCBI): domain Eukaryota; kingdom Metazoa; phylum Arthropoda; class Insecta; order Diptera; family Drosophilidae; genus Drosophila; species Drosophila pseudotakahashii. The sequence goes on from JAWNOE010000060.1 coordinate 100,655, forward strand.
CGTGGCCGTCGACTTCACCGATCTCCTCCGGGAAATCTCAGATCCGACGCGCAAGAGCGTTGCCGAACCCACGTCTCGACACCGGCTGACCTTTTAGTCACCTTTCCGCCGGAAAAACTGACTTTTCTTTCGCTTGAACTCCACGTACGCATCAAAAAAACTGAGCGCTTTCGAGCGCGGTTGCTCAGAAACTATTTGCACCCACAGGTTCGGAGCTATGCCTGATGAGTGGAACTCAAGCCCAGCCTTGAGCTTTTTGCTTATGCATATACTTTTTGAATGCAATCAAACCCAAAACAAATATATTTTAAATATCGCTGGTTCTGGCTGCTGGTTCTCTCCGCTGGCATTAACGATCTGTGAGGTTCGCTTCACCAATTTGGGCTGTCTTTGGATCTTCTTCCGTGGCAAGGTAAAATTTATGGAAGCGCCAAGCCTAATAAATATTGTAATTTTTTTCAAGCATTTCTTCACAAAACCTTTAACCTGTTCTCACCTCCATGGACTAAGCGCTGGCCAAAAACATAAGCCGTCTCCTTCCCGATCGGTAACTCTTGGCCGTTGAATATGAATTCGCACTTGCAATTTTTCGACTCAAAACTTATTGCCGCGCACAACTGACCTTAACACGGTGTGAAGAAGGAATAAAGGCTATAGACGCCGGACTTTTGGCGCTAACCCTTGCCAAGACCTTTGATCAGAGAGACAATGCCCCATAACATGGTTGACATTTCACCCTGTTACTCTCCTCCGAGTCTTTCTATGTCCCCTCTTAGTTCCATCCTTGACTCTTAGATGGCGCCCCCTTTCCAAATATCTCTACTCTTCAGATACAAGCGTTACAAAGCCCCCCACCAAGACTCTGGCTTGGGGTTTGACACCGTAAGACAGATCACACCAAGAGCTTGTATCTGCCTTGCTTACTGTCTCATATCTTTAGCATGGTAAGGTCCTCTAACTCATAGAATGAGTTTCCAGATCTTTTGCGAACTCTCGCTTTTACGAATGCTGGGCCTAATTTGGCACTATACCCTGCCGCAAAATTACGTTGCTAAAAATTTTTGTAGAATACTTCCTGCCCTTCTTGATAGGTTACTTCTCTAGACCCCAAATTATACTGACTTTCATTTTTCTCATTCTGTTTCCTCAACACCCCACACGCCTTTTTCCGGACTATTTCCAATGAGTCCTCTTCAGAGAACGCTAATGACCTGTCCTCAAGAATACCTAAATCTCTTAACAGTTTGTACGATGATCCTGAGGAGACGAAGTTCTGGCCAAATGACATATAATAAGGGCTGGTACCAAGCGCCGAATGGACTGCTGTACGGAGAGCGCAGCAAATACTACTGAGCTGCTCGTCCCAATTTTTCTGATCAGGTCTGACATAAGACCTAATTGCCGCAATGACCGACCGATTAACCCTCTCCGATGCTGAACTGTGATCCATTATCGGATACAATGGTTTCTGGTACGCCGAAAGTGTGAAAAAGATCTTGCTGCAGATATTTAATTACTACATATGCCGTAAACTTCTTAACCGCCTTTAAAAATACAAACTTGGAGTAATGGTCCAATACTATGAATATTCCAATATTACCACTTCGAGACCGAAGGTATGGACCGAGAAAGTCTATATAAAGACGCTGGAAAAATCGCTCTGATACAGGCGTCACGCCCATTGGGGGTCGTTGTGTTCTATTTGGCGCTTTGGTGGATTTGCAAATCTCACAAGATTGCGTATACGACTTCACGTCGTTGACTAATCCCGGCCAATAATAGTATCGGCGAACCCTTTCCAAAGTCTTATGGATGCCTCCATGAGAAGCAAGAGGTTCGTCATGATTCTTTAGAACCTCGGCAACTCTTTTAGAACCTCGGCAACTAATTCCTCTGCAACCCATAACTTCCAATTGAAAATATCATGCAGCTGGTCTCCTGTTGCATGATCGGATCTCCGATAAACGAGTCCGTCTACGACTTTTAAATCTGGCAATTGATTCTGATTGGCTTTGACTTTGTCTACAATTTCCAAATACTTTGCTGACTTAGACTTACTTGCATCGCATTGCACGTAAAAAGGTCTTGTAAAATCCGCGCTGCGTAGAACTGGAGCGGAACATAGCATATCCTTTAGCAAGGCAAACGCTTTTTCGCCCTCAGGAGTCATTTTGAACTTTTTCTTTGGCTTCAACAAATCTGTGAGTGGAGAAGATACTGACGCAAAATTATTAATGAATTTGCGATACCACCCCACCATACCGAGAAAACTGCGAAGGGATCTCAAATTCTAAGGAAGTGGAAAGTCTGCCATGGCCGAGATTTTCTCTGGATCAGTACGAATAATTCCTTCTCCTACGATGTGCCCAAGATATTTTACCGATCGCATACAGAATTTGCTTTTCTCCACATTTAGAGTGAGTCCAGCTATTTTAATTTTTATTCCAATGGGATCTGCCAATAGGCGTCCTTCAGATCGAGGCTGGAAATATACATTGCCTTTGGAAGTCGAGATAAAATCCCATCGATTTGGGGCAAAGGATAGGCATCCTTTGTGGTAGCTGCATTGACTTTACGACTGTCCAAACACAAACGTACTTTTCCGGGTTTTTGTACTAGGACAACTGGCGAAGACCACGCACTTTGAGACTCCTCAATCACCCCCATTTCCAACATTCGGTCGATCTCTTCGTAAAGAAGCTTTTCAATCGCAGGTGACACCGGGAAATGACGTTGCTTGATCGGCTTAGCTTCGCCAACGTCAATTTCGTGAGAAATAAGAGTGGTTTTTCCCAATCCCGAAGAGGCAAACGAAGGAAATTTCCCAATAACTTCACTGAGACTGCGTTGCTGACCTTCAGTCAGGTTATGTGAATCCGAAACAATTTCAGATACTTGCATGGACGGTGGCAACAAATTAAAGACTGACCAAAACATAATGCCTAAGTATAAATCCTGATTTAACGATGGTATAATATGGAACTCCAGATCCTTAGTCTCTTCCTTATACTTTACAGTTTGAAGTTGAAGTTTTCCTACAACATCTTGCTTTTGGCCATCTGCCGTGGTAGCAACTGTTGCAACTCTTTTAAACGGAATTCTACTTCGTATCAGTTGTTCTGCCAATTTCCCACCGATCACGTTAATGGCAGCACCAGTATCCAACAATCCAACCACTACCCTATCTAGGAGCATGACTTCGGCATACGGACGATTATCATTGTTTTTAAATCTAATAGTATTTATCGTTTTTACATTATTCCAATAGGACCTTATTCTATTAGTATTTCTAGACACTACTTTTTCCTTCAAATTTGGCCTTAAATCTACTACTTGTTGAACCAAAAGATCTGGCCAACATTCCTTGACCTGATCAGATGTAGATGCTTTCACTGGGTCTTTCAAAGTCTGAACTGGACATACTAATACTGATCCCCATTTATCGACTTGCCCTTCGGAACACTTGACTGCTGTCGACCGCTGAAAGTGTTCGCTTTCCCGTTTTTTAAACAATGCGGACAAGTATGGCTGTAATTATTTGGAGCGCCACATCCAAAACAAAACACCTTGCGCTTCATTTGAAATTGCTTGTATCGATGGCCTTCCTTGCGCCGACTTCGTTACTCGCTTCGCCCTCAGAGAACTCCTCCGCATCTTTCATCCGCTCAACCAACTCAGAGACTTGCTTGCGGAAAGGCACTACCTTCTGATATCCCTGGGATTTTCGGACATCTTCTAAAAAGCTTTCCCTGCGTCGGCATATTGCCCTTAAACCTTCCACTGACTGAACTGGAATATTTAGAATTTCATGTCTTATTTCTGGCCTTAGATTTCTTTTTAAAACTTCTACCACTTCCATATTGGTCAGAGGCATATCCAGGTGGTCCATTAATTCCTGTATTGCATCATAAAACGTATCGAACCCTTCCCTTTCCCGCTGTTTCCTATCTCGAATCGCTTCTCGGATATCTAAGTCCGTCCGTTCCTCTCTGAATTGCCTTCTATGTGCAGTGCAAAGATAATCCCATCGCAGTTCGTGGGTATTTTTATGATACCTCCAGTAAAATTCTCTTGCTTTTCCTATAAACAGAAGGCTAGCGTTGCTGCTTAGGATCGAAAAATTTCCTTCTAGCGTTTGTTTGGTGAGAGCCTCTACTCGGTAAATAAAGTTATCGACACTGAGACCTTCAGGATTTCCACTAAACCGCAATTTCCAACTGTTTAAAATATGGCCTACTTTGTCTGGCCTCTGGCTTAGGTCTGAGTGATTACTTCTGGGTGTTTCGCGTCCGGAGCCTGATGCTCTATCCATGTTGAGTAGTGGAAGTTGACCAAGAGAATCCCTTCCAAGTAATACCCCCGGGTTAGCAACTTCTTCAGCTGGAAAGGGTGCAGGAACATTGGCTTCAATCAACCTAGTCATCTGTTCTGATAATGGGTCATCAAATCATTTTGCATGGACTTTACAGCGTCTAAAATGGTGCTCTGGATCAGTTCTTTCTGAGCCAGTCCCAAAACTGCTGCCCCTGATGAACCACTGGGTGTAGTTTCTAATATCTGCCCTTTATTTCCCCGAGTATTTTGAGATGGAGTACCAGCTTTTTCGAAGCACACTGTGTTACAAGTAGGACACGTTGTTTTCTTGTTGAAATGGGCTGCCATGCAGGACGTATGAAAAACATGACCGCATTTGGTTTTAAAAGTCTTTCCAACGTCTAAAGAAGCTTCGCACAACGGACACTTTTGTGCCACATTCTCCTCGGTATCTGACATGGCGGAAGGACAAAAAAAAATAATAAAAATTTAAAACTCCCTGAGGAACACAAAAACGGAAAAAAAAATTCTAAGACTTATAATTAAAATAAAATAAATAAATTTGCGATTAAATCTTAAAGATCTTACTAAATTTGCAATCAGATCTGGAATTCAAGCAAACGAAAAGGTCGATGAACTTTAGTTGGATCAGCTGTATTACTTACTTCCAACAGAAGTTGACCTACTTTCTTTTTTGGTTTGATCGAACCGATAAAGAACTGACCTACGCCAATATAGAACTGACCTAGTTTTCTCTCCGGTTTGATCGAACAAATACGGGAGTTGACCTAGATTCGAATCGAACCAACTGATATGTTTGCTTGATCTAAAATTTAGAACCAAAATTATAATTAAAGGAGAAATTTATTTGGATACAAAAGTGTATGGCAAAATCGAAAGGATCGCAAACGACAAATAAATCATAAAATAATTGACCCTGAGCATACCTAAGCCCCCTGAGACAAAACCTGTATGCAAAGAAAAGAAGAGAGTAGGATAGAAAGAATAGATAAGAATGCACGTGATTGGCGCCTGACACCTGTTATTTGTGCAAACACAACAACAACAAATGTGGCTTGCCGACAGCGGTTAGGCGATTGCGATTAACCGCTTTTGCCTATCATCCAAGCTTCGTGCACTGCAAAAAAAACAATTTAGTTTCCCATTTTTTCGTGGTCAGCAAAAATTTCAACATAAAATAATTGCTGCAATTCCAAAGCGATTTTGTTTTGTTTGAGAAAGCTAATTTTATTTCTTAAATTTGAATATTCCTCTTCGTTTTAACATCATCCGTGGTCAGGCAATACCGGCTGTTAGTAAACCATTAATGCCTGCAATTCCTATGCGTATGATGATAAAACGTACGGACTTCAAGTGGATGTGGATAGAGGGTATGCTAATAGGGTTTTTCTCCCTCGCTCAAGTTTAGATCAAACCGTGGCCGGACGACCATACTTCCCAGTATTTAGTCTCTCCGTTTCCTAAGCGACTGATCGAACTTCGAACGAGGTTGAAATTGGTTTGAGCTACAAAACGGGATCAAACTCCATTTGTGGCTAAATCAACCAATAAATTGATTGATTTTTTTCCAAAGTAAGATCTGTTTTGCAAACTCTGGCTAACATGAGTAATTGTGATGGTGATATAGCTATAATGATTGGGACTTAGAAAATCGTAATTTCTTCGCATTTCCTACTTCAGGCGAGATGTTGATTTGGGAGGGGTGCCGCACGCAATATACAAAAAAAATTTTCCGACTCTCGCTCGCCAGCAATTAGGGTGGTGTTCTTACCACGCCCCCAAGGTGCCTATGTTCACTATTTCTACAAAAACTTGCGTGCAAAGGACAAGCTACATTTGGGTAAGAGGATCACTACTCATAAATCACTAAATAGCCAATGGGAAACAGTTTAAGGAATAGACAGAAAAAAAAGAATTCATTTGCATAACAGGGATTTGCTGCCCCTCCGAACGTCCAAGCCTATGGTGTTTTTAGGCCCGGTTTAGCATTCCGCTCGTAAATAGAAGCCCCTTTGTTCGGGGGTCTCAGACGGTCATATTAGCTCGGGTCAATACTGGGGTTTTTTTTAAAACATTATAATAATTTATTTTCTCGCTAAATGAAATATAATACTTGACATAACCACACAACATACATGTTAAAAAATATAATAATATAAAAAGGAAAATATAGTAATAAATAAATAATGTAATGAATGGCAATGCTTATAAAATATTAAGTGAATTAAAATAAATAAATAAATAGGACTGATTATTTTAATTTAAGTTTAAAATGAGACTGAGCAAAATCTTTGGAAGGCATTACATCGAACATACAAACGAACCCTCAAACATACAAACGAACTTACGTTCGAACTTGAGTGGATTTTGGGAGAAAAGAAGCTCGATCGACTTTTTTTTTGATTTGGTTAGATTTTGATTAAGTTTTGAACTTTCCTTTGATTCTTTCTTTCATATTTTCTTTTCTTACTTGGGGTCGCATTTCTTGGAAATTTTCTTGGTTACTTAGTTTTCTTTTCTTATTTTTATCGCATTGAAAAATTTGTAAAAAGTAATTCTTTGAAATTTTCACTCACCACACACATTGTGTATCCATCGTCGAAAGCGCTTTCTCGGACGAAACTGCGGCTGAAAACATACACTACAAAAAAACAAGAAAATCACAAATAACACCCATTTTCTTCCAGAAGAAGGAAATTTTCGCTTCTCTTTGTAGAGAGGTTATGTACGGTTGAAACGAACCAAAAAAAAAAATCACTCAGGTGGTTCGAGTCATCTCATCTCCCTTATTTCTTCTTTCTCCTCTCTTTTTTTTCTTTTATGAGTTTGCTTGGATCTCAAGAATTATGTAACTAAACTTATTCACTACAAAAAAATAACTTAACTTAAATTTAACACGCCGAACCTCATCTTTTCCGCGAGTTGAGCGTCTTTAATCTTTCCAACTGCGGCTTCTAGGCCGACATACCGCGTGGCCGTCGACTTCACCGATCTCCTCCGGGAAATCTCAGATCCGACGCGCAAGAGCGTTGCCGAACCCACGTCTCGACACCGGCTGACCTTTTAGTCACCTTTCCGCCGGAAAAACTGACTTTTCTTTCGCTTGAACTCCACGTACGCATCAAAAAAACTGAGCGCTTTCGAGCGCGGTTGCTCAGAAACTATTTGCACCCACAGGTTCGGAGCTATGCCTGATGAGTGGAACTCAAGCCCAGCCTTGAGCTTTTTGCTTATGCATATACTTTTTGAATGCAATCAAACCCAAAACAAATATATTTTAAATATCGCTGGTTCTGGCTGCTGGTTCTCTCCGCTGGCATTAACGATCTGTGAGGTTCGCTTCACCAATTTGGGCTGTCTTTGGATCTTCTTCCGTGGCAAGGTAAAATTTATGGAAGCGCCAAGCCTAATAAATATTGTAATTTTTTTCAAGCATTTCTTCACAAAACCTTTAACCTGTTCTCACCTCCATGGACTAAGCGCTGGCCAAAAACATAAGCCGTCTCCTTCCCGATCGGAAACTCTTGGCCGTTGAATATGAATTCGCACTTGCAATTTTTCGACTCAAAACTTATTGCGGCGCACAACTGACCTTAACACGGTGTGAAGAAGGAATAAAGGCTATAGACGCCGGACTTTTGGCGCTAACCCTTGCCAAGACCTTTGATCAGAGAGACAATGCCCCATAAAATGGTTGACATTTCACCCTGTTACTCTCCTATGAGGGTTTCTATGCCCCTTCTTAGTTCCATCCTTGACTCTTAGATGGCGCCCCCTTTCCAAATATCTCTACTCTTCAGATACAAGCGTTACAAGAATACATAAGACAAATGAAGACGGTACACATAAATTAAAATAAAGATGTAATTAGGAGTGAAGCAAATGAGTTAAAATATTAGTATTTAATACCAGGATAGAAGTTGAAGTGCAAATTATATGATAAAGGTTGTTATAATTATTACATAGAACGCGAAAGGGTTCGTGCAGACTACAATTTGATGTACATCGTGGTAAATTAGGAGGATGATAATTTCGTGTTAGTCTAACGGGAACATTAAAAGTTAGGCGGCTTACAAGTTCTATAGAATCAATATCACCTCTTATAAGCTCTTATATGCGTAAAAATAGCACCAATCATTTTTCTACGATTTGCAAGTGTCGGTAAATTAAGCAATAATAATCTACTCTGGTAAAAAGGTACAATGTGCACTTGGTATTGTGGGCTCCAAACCGAAGAATAATATTCCAATATAGGATGGACAAGGGACATCAAATTCTTTTGACCAACACTTTATAAACCGAAGAACACTCATAGCTTTGTTGACAGTCGACATTATGTGGCAGTCAAATTTAAGCTTCGGGCCCAGAAGAACGCCTAAATCATTTTCTGAATATATACGGTCAAGTGGCGAGTTCAGAAGCGAATAACTTATAAACGTAGGAGTGCCCTTATGAAAGGTCATTACGTTACATTTCAGGCAGTTAAAATTTAAGAGGTTGTACTCAAACCATACTTAAAAATTATCAATGTCTGATTGTAAGCCAAATCCAGACTCTATATTATTTTATGTCAAACAAAGCTTAACATCATCAGCATACATTAGTACACGAGAATTTGTTATGATAGAGGGAAGATCGTTAATAAACAAAGAAAACAGCAAAGGGCCCAAATGACTACCCTGGGGCACTCCAAATGTCACGTGGATCATTTTAGAAACAGCGTTCTTAAATATAACCCTCTGAGTCCTCCCATTCAAATAACTTGAAATCCCAGTTAATGGATTACATGGAAACCCAAGAAAGTCTAGTTTGAATAAAAGAAGAGAGTCGTTAACAGAGTCAAAGGCTTTACTAAAATCTGCATATATAACGTCAGTCTGCATTTTATTGTAAAGTCCATTTATTACAATGGATGACAATTCAAGTATGTTGGTGGTAGTCGAACTTCGCTTAACAAATGTTAATGTTGCAAATGAGAAGTGATAATACGTTTAAATGCTTTTGGAATTGCCGACAATTTAGAAATACCTCTATAATTCTGGGAATCCGCCTTCGCACCCTTTTTGTGAAGTGGAATAAAAAAAAAATCCTTCCAGATAGTTGGAAAAACTGATGATGAAATGGGCAAATGAAAAAGTTTTAGAATCGGTTTACAAATGGTTAATGCACAAAACTTAAGCACACACCCAGGAAGTCCATCAGGACTGGAGAATAAATTGGCGTTGTTGTTGTTAAATCTTTTAAAAGATAACATTCGGTTATTACAGGGGAAAAATACGATTTGGCCTATTTCAAGTATTAGGGTAGTTAGAATTTGACCAAAAAGACGAGCTATAAGTAGTTTGAAAGAAGTCTGCAAATAAATCAGCAATTTCAGAATAAGTCAATGCCTCCATTGAGTTTAAACGAAATAAGCATATCAATTTTTCCTGGCGTATCAAAATCTGGGTCTGCTAGAGATATGTCGCTTGGAATTGCATAGCTGAAAGAACTTAATTCCCGGACTGGTTGATTAGCCATAATCTGGGGAAGCACAAAAGTCATTGACTTTACTCGTATTTTGACTTGGGAATGGTACATTTTTGTACCGCCTCCAACACTCCCAAAACGGACGGAACAGACTGTCCCTTAAACGAAAGCCTTGATGCCATTTGTTCAGAAATCACATTTATCTGAGATCCTGAATCGAGTAGTGCTCTGAAGTTCATCTCACTTCCGGATTGTGTCTCTACTACCACTTTGGCTGTGGCTAGTAAGATGTTATGGTCAGTAATTGCTGCGCCTACAATAAGGTCTGGCGGATCTGTAATCTCCCAAACTTGGTTCTAAATGCAACATCGTATTGTGTTTCTTATCACATTTGAAACATGTGCGACTTTGACAGTCTTCTGACTTGTGGTGTGTGCTAAAACAATTAACACACATTTCTTGTTTCTGTGCCCAATTTAATCTTTAGGATACAGGCTTAGATCGGAACTCATCGCATCTGAATAAAGGGTGATTTCCTTTTTTTGCAGAATTCACATGAAGCTATTTTTTCGCTTGCTGTCGACGCAAAAGTTGAGTTTTTTGGCTGTCTATTAAAAGAATTTTCAGACTTTCCTGTGTTTAGGACTCGTACTCTTTGATTCAAAAAAATCAAGCATCGTATGTAACGGCTGTTTCGGCCAATGAGCTAGTGGGATGGCTTGGAGGCTGCCGAGCTGAAGGCTACCAAACGGGTCGCAGGTTGCGGATAGGAAACGCCCTGGTTTTCCAGGGTAGCTACGAATAAGTGTGGATGTTGACACGGCCCGACCACCGCCAAGCCCCAATATGAAGCGCAAATAAGTAGCCCCGGACAGTCAGCGGGTATTTGCGACGTAGCAGTACCGACATCGCGCTTGTGCTGCCGCCTCCAACAATTAGCTCACTCAAACAAAAAAAATATCGGCTCGAATTCGGAGAGTGCAGACGTGATTTGCGCGAGCTCCGGAAAAAGCACCTTAAAAATGAAAAACAAATAACTAAAAAAATACTGGAGTAGTGTAAAAAGGCAATCTTATTTCTAAAAACAGAAAATAATAATTAGTGCTATGTATAAAACTAGTGCAAAGTTATTATAAAAACTAAGAAGTGCCACGAGTAATAGCTCAATGAGCGGCGATCCAAAAAATGAGCGTAGAAGCTCCGTAGACCAGAGAAACAGTTATATCTCTTATTTCTCAACCCGTGATACAGAAGTAGAAAGAACTTCATCAAAGAGCAACTCAGCCCTACTGACCATTGACAGTGCGAGAGCACGGTCTTGTTCACCCGCCCTTCTCACACCAACTCCCACTTCATGGAGCTTGCACTTCTCCACCCCCAGCACCGACTCACAGCTCACCGGCCACGAGCACTGCAACCTCGTTAATTTGTGCAACCGCAGCAACTGCAACAAAAACACCAACGGTCTCCGTTACCAACAACGCGATTTCGAATGCGTTAGCAACTTCTGCAGCGCCTAATAAAACTACAAAGCCAATTGGATGTACGGGTGTCAATATCGGCAACATTAAACAACAACAAGTGGGACCGGCTGTACAGACTGGCATGGATCGTTACATCCAAATCAAACGGAAGCTAAGCCCGCAAAATAAAATGGTTGGAAATAAACCAAAACAAAATTGCCCTAATAAAGGCAGCGAACAACCAGGGGCATCTCGTAACAACAGATTCGCCCTGTTGTCGGATATTGAAAATCCTTGAAAATCAATCCGAAGCTGGACAGGCTGTACAAAAGAAGCCAAAGCCCCCACCAATTTACATAAGGGAACAGATCTCAAATGCCCTAGTAAAGAAAATTGTTGAGCTGGTTGACAGCTTTTATGTTACTCCTCTTATCTAAGGGAATATTCACGAAACAAAGCTTCAAGCAAAAACTGAAGATCAATTCAGAGCTGTACCAAAATACCTAGACGAGACTAAGAAGCCCTACTACACTTACCAGTTCAAGAGTAGCAAGGGCTTGCAAGTAGTGCTAAAGGGCATAGAGCCCGACGTATCCACCAATGAGATAATAGAGGCACTGAAGAAAAAAGGATTTTTCGCCAATAATATTATTAATATAATCAACAGAAATAAAAAGCCGCAACCACTCTTTAAGGTCAAACTAGAGCCAGAAAGCAGAGCCTTGAAGAAAAATGAAGTGCACCCGATCTACAAACTGCAATTCCTGTTGCATAGAAGGATTACACCAGAAACAACTGCGGGCTTCGATCAGTCTGCGTAGCTTATGGAGGCTTCCACATACGCCAGTGCCCTAAAAACAGGACTTGCCAATCACTTTCACCAGAGGTTTGCAACAAATTATTTGCAGGCTACATCCATAAAATTACAAGCAGGCAATGGCAGTATCACTATAGCCGCTGTCTATTGCCCACCGCGTTTTTAAATAACTGAAGAGCAATTCTTGGACTTTTACAATTCACTCGGGGATCGCTTTATAGCAGGAGGAGACTACAACGCCAAGCCCATGCACTGGGGATCAAGACTCGTGACCCCCAAGGGAAGGCAACTGTACAAAGCAATTATAAATTTGAGCAACAAACTCGACTATGTCTCCCCTGGCAGCCCCACATACTGGCCAACTTCCGGACTTAATTGACTTTGCTGTAACCAAGAACATCCCAACAAATTTACTAAGCGCCAAATCGCTATCGGACTTTTCATCGAATCACTCGCCTGTTTTAATAACTCTCCTTCAAAGCCCCAAAGTAATTGAGCACACCTTCATGCTGACCTCGTCTAGAACTAACTGGCTAAAGTACAAAAAGTACGTAAGTTCTCACATTGAGCTAACACCACAGCTTAACACTGAGAATGACATCGACTACTGTGCTGATGCCCTGGAGTCGGTACTGATGGCAGCAGCCAAAATCTCAACACCAGAAGAGACACTTGTGCGTAGCAACCAATACAAAACAAATCTGCAAATCGAACAACTGGTTCGGGAAAAACGACGCCTACGACGCGGTTGGCAATCCTGCAGATCGCCCCATTCGAAGCAACTCTTTACTGAAGCCACACGCAGACTCACCAAAACCCTCAAGCAAGAAGAAGAGCTTGCGCAGCGCCGGTACATCGAGAAACTGTCGCCGACCAGTACAAAGCATCCTTTGTGGAGAGCTCACCCAAACTTAAGCTCTCCGATAGAATCAGTCACTCCGATTAGAAACTCCTCGGGTACTTGGGCCCGCAGTGACGAGGACAGAGCCGAAACATTTTCTCTACACCTACGAGATGTATTTCAGCCAAACGCCGCCACAAACTCTTTTTAACTACTCCCGCCTAGCTCTGAAATTGTAATTAACCCGATTTTGTTTCAAGTGCCTGAAATTTATAATGTCATTGAGAAGCAACTAAAACCGAAAAAGGCTCCAGGGGGCGACCTAATAACCCCAAAAATTATAATTGTGGTTATAATGTGTTACGTGGGCATATTAGTGCCCTAGTCCTGAAAGGACTTGGGCCGAAGGAAAGACATCCGATGTTCAGGCACCAATTTTGCCGGCATAAGCTCGCCGGATGGGGTGGGTTCTTGGTAAGCCTTTCTCCTCTCCAACATAACGAGAATAAATATTAAAGATGCCTGAAAAATAGTACATGTCGTAAAGTCCGTTGGTCATCAGTCTACATTGCCCCACAAGCTAAGCTTTTGCTTGATCGTAACACGATCGGGCAATGTTTCGGCCACATTCCCTCCCCTTCACACAATCGTGTGCCAAATGGATCGTCGCGGGCCGCGCAATACGATCCCCTATTGTCAAGGTTGTTCGTTAAAAGTTATGTCATTATTCTTCACCTACTCCACTTATCGCGTCAGCAACCCCTCGTTTGAAAACTTAGCACTTCATGTTTTTAAGTTCGTTTTCACATTACAATTTTATTGAATAAAATACTGGCTAGTGCCATTTATGAGTAATATTATGGTTAGGAATACATATGAATTTAATTTTTAATTGACCAACAAAATTTGTTAGCGGAGAGTATCGAATTTATTACCCGTACAGGGTGCACACGTCAGCAAATTGCTGACTATTCACGACTACAAACGTCGCTCTGCGGGATCTTGTGATTGTTCATACAAACACAAGGCTGATACTCACCGCTGAAAAGTCAAATTTTATTATATTATAAAAGATTAACCTAGGTAAAGATATAGTTAACAATAGCTGGTACGATATTAGTGTGTTTTTTTTTTAAATTTTGTATTATTTATCTTATTAGTTCATCAGATGGATGACAAAGGTGCTAGCCTCCCCAAGAAATTCATTAGGGAAGTTTTTGGAATAAACAGTAGTCTTGGGTACTGTGGCACAAACTATGGCTTTTTCTACTTTAGTACAATGTAAAAGTGGGGAAAAATCCAGACTGAAGGTCTCAATGTATAGAAGTTCCAAATCATTTATAGTAATGGGCGAATTTACTTTAGACAATAGATACAGGACTTTAATATAAAAGTGTGGTTCCTTTCTAAGAGTGACCGCTAGGGCCTGACGGTTAATCATGGTGCACGGATATATATATGTTTGGTATAGGAAAAGGAACCGTGTTCCGACAAACTTACCCCTTTTTGTCCTGGGCGATGAGATCTCGACGCACTGGATCCTGGGCTTTTTGAAGAAATTAGAAATAAATATATATATACGTGCAAAACACTATCGTTAGAACACACATCAAAAAAAAATCTCGTTCTTAAACACAATCACTAATTGTATATATATATATATATATACGTATGTATGTAGATCCCTCGGCGGCACACGTCTGTTCCTACGGTAGGGTCTCAGGCAGCGGCGTCTCCAATGTCACTGCACTTCACTTGATATTATTGCTGTTGCACTTGCATTCATAAATGCCTGAGTTCACCATTTGTTTTTCTTTTTGTTTTGCTTCACGTTTGTCGGTAATTAAGGCATTTAATTGCCTTTATTTTTCTGTCACTTTTTATGATTTTTGAATAGGTTTCTTGCACTTTATCTTCTTTTCTAGACCTGGCGGCATATCGCCTGTTCCAGGGCGTGCTTTTGGTCCCGGCGTCCTTGCACGGATCGCTTGTACATCTTGACCACTTTCAGGATGATTACGAAAACAAACATAGCGATGACGATCTTCAGATTATGGTTCACGTCCTGAATTTAGTCCTTGTGATCGATTATTTTGACGGTGTTGATCACATTGGCCGTACTATGGTCCACTTTGGAATTAGTTCCTCCCATGATGAAGTCCTTGATAATAAAAATAATTCTTCTTTAGGACGAGGGTGTAGTAGGACTGCTCTTCCAGGAGATGTTTGCTGGCTTCAATGATGTTTGCTGTTCATCGACTGCAAACAGGACTATCTTCAGGATTCCGGTCTTGGCTGTAGTCGTTGGCGGCTTCGGGAATATAGTGCTCACACTATAGTGCCGTGAGATCAGAGTGAACTCTGTCTCCTGGTGGCATTGGACTCCGTGGGCAGATGCCCGAAGCCCATGGAGGAAATCGTCCTTCCTCGGAGCTAGTGGTTTCCGTCAGTATGAGACCAGACTAGATTCTGTCTCTCTTTTCTACCTGGCTACGGTGTTTTATACCAGTGTAGAGCTTTTTCTAGCCTCCAGTGATATTTGGGTTATTTAGGTGTTCCCACCTATGATTTCCCCTATCTGTAGCGTCAACGCCCGACCGATGCACTTTGCCAGCTGCCGGTGTATGGTTACCAGTAGGTCGATCGCGGTCGTTGTTCTGACCGAAAAGATCGTCAAATTGCACATTCCTTTGCTTGTTTCGGTGAGTCAACGGGTCGATTGCCCCTCTCCCTTTGCCGTAAGATTCGCTGTTGTTTTCTACGTGCATCTTTCTCCATCAAATAAAATGAAGAAGAAGTAACAGGCTCGAAGATATCGATGCGGAAACGCATGGAATGACTTCGCAAAAAGGAATTTTCGTACGACCAACGAATTAGTGCTTGTTTGTTTTTTCTTTTCTATTATTTAGGCGCCCTTAAACGTGTGGCTTCGACCCACTCCTGCACCAAGAGTCTCATGTGCATCCGACTGCTTTAACCGGGCTTTCCGAAACCTTTATCCCGACATGATGGGTATGTCTCAATTACTTGCCTCAGCTTACTGTGTTGTTCGGGGGATAGCTGATGAGGCGTGTACGCGGTTTCGGGTTTAGGAGGGTCGTTCATATCCAAGACTACTCGGGCTTGTGCATCTTTCGTATGTCCCGTGTGATGTTGCCCGTATCCTCTGAACCGTGGAAGATACGTTGTCTTGCCAGATCATACTCCCTCTCTCGTTGTTCTAGGTTCTTATGGGGAGAGATTTGTCTGGGAATGGTGGTCACTACGGGAATGTAACTGCCTTGGTCCGCCAGGCTGTCCCGGTCTGTCGAACTCCGCGGAAAGGACGCTGGGTTAGCGTCGGCATCGCCTCCTATTTTCTCACACACTCTACCAAGTGGCGTCATGGAATCTAGTAAGGCAGGGATCTTCTTCAGGGTGCTTTCGATAAAAATCCGCTGCCCTGCCGCATTTATAGCAAACTAATTCGTGAAGCGGTCCTCGGCATCCATGTCCGTTTTCTAACCCCTTCGCTTCCGGTTAAACTCTTCCAAATTCACAGTGTCTGGAAAATCCTGCGGCGTCTGGTAATCCTCGAGCTCACTGACCGGCCTGCTTCGTGCGGCCCTGCCGTTACTCCTTAACCAGCGGTCCACTCTAAGTCCTTCCTTTTTCAGATCCGCTAGCGACCTAATCGGGGATGTCAGCAACAAGCTTCCCAACTGGGCATTTAGATTGTCCTTGATAAGCTCAACAAATTTCTCTTCTTCTAGCTTGTTCTGCAATCGGAAATGCAAGTTATGCAAGTTATGTGACACATTACTTAGGGGCACTTACCCAATTTATAAACAACTTTGAGTTCAGAACAAATTTCCAAATATTTCAGACTGACTCCGAGATAAACCCGTGGTCAGCTATTTCTTTTAACTACGCCTTCAAGTTATTCCCACCCAGATCAATTTCACACATCCCGCATCAAAGGGATTCTGTAAACACCCAAGCCGATATTGTAAACATCGGAGCCCCAAAGCGGTCCCCGAAGTCCGCTAACATAAACACCAATTTCCGGCAGAAATTCAGTTTCAAATTTAATTGCCAAATTTCATCATCCTATTTTTCCGACTCTCTTGAGTCATTCTCTTAATCAGTTTTTCTGAGATAAATCTCTTAAGCCGAGATTTCATTATTGATCATTGAACTTGAGTCCGGGCAGTCCGTTTTTGAGAATCGAATCGAGAAGTTTAATAAGTAATAATCAGTGAGCAGTGAATTAAGTTCGACCTATGAAACAATTGTAATAGTGAATAAGTGAAGTTAAAAAAATAAAATAAATTTTTTTAATCAACTCACTAAGGAGAAAGTTAATTGGCGCCCAACGTGGGGCCGCGCGTTTAAAAATTCCAAAGTAAGGCTTTAAAACGAAATCCTAATAAAATTTTAAAGTGAAAAAAGAATTTGTGCGGCCAACAAACCCAGTTACAACCAACGAAATAAAAAAGTTTGTGTTAATTAAATAAGGAGGAAACTAATAAATGAAATAATCCCCTTAAATATAACCAACGAAATAAAAAAGTTAGTGTTGAACTAAAAATAAAAAGGTGGAAATTAATAAATGAAATAATCCGCTTTAATAAAAAAAATTACTCCCAATTAAAAATAGGGATCGTAACATAATTCACTGCTACGGACAATAAAAAGCAACAATCTAAAAAACATCAAAAATTAAATATTTAATAAAACAAAAACAAATCATCATCAACTAAAAAGGAGAATTTATTGGCTGAAGGGCAATCCCTCGCCACAAGATGACCAAAAATTGAAAAATAACATTTAAAAGGAAGGCACAGAGTGAAAAGAAGACCCCAACCAGGATCAACAATTGAAAAGAAGACCCCATCAGGATCATCATACAAGAGGAAGAATTTAATAAGGACGATTCGTCAGCGATAATATTTTTTATTATTTATATTTAAGAAAATTGAAAAAAAAAGAAAAATAAAACAAAGTGGAAGAATTAATTTTAATGTAGGAGAATTAATAAAACAGATTGTAAATTATGAATTGAATCCATTAAAAGACGAGATTGGAAATCTAAAACAGCAACTATCAAATAAAATAAAGAAGGTTGAAGATTATCAGATAGAAGTTATAGATCGAAATATTAAATGCGAAACATCATATGAGATCATCAAATCTGTAAGGGAATATAAAGGTGAGGAAGATAAGTATGTCAGCTGGAGAGAGTCAGCTGAAATAGCTATGGGACAATATGCCAGGGGCAGCGATAGGTTTTATTCTGCATTGTCAATCTTAAGGAATAAAATAACAGGAATGGCAAATGATGCCTTAACCCATAACGGTACAGTTTTAAATTTCGATGCCATAATGGCCAGGCTTGACTTTGTCTTTAGTGACAAACGTCCAATCCATATTATTGAACAAGAATTGAGTGTACTAAGCCAGGGTAAATTATCCATAATGGATTACTACGGAACTGTTAATAGAAAGTTAACTCTATTAATTAATAAAACTATTATGACTTACGGAAGAAATAAACCAATAACATTAGAAATGAACGAGAAACATAGAAAGACCGCCCTCAGAGTTTTTATAACCGGCCCTAACGGTCATATTTCTGACACAATATTTTCAATGAATCCTCAAGACTTACCAAATGCAATGGTTATAGTTCAGGAATTGGAAAGTAACAATATGAAAAATAATGAACAAAATTCAAGTGGAAACGGGCAAATATATTTAAATAATAAGCCCAGACAGCAAAACAATAATTATAATAACCAAAGGAATAATAATAATAATTTAAGATTTAACCAAGAAAGTAATAACTACAATAATAACAATCAAAATAAAAATGGTTATAATAATTATAACCAGAACAGGAATAATAATTGGAATCAGGGCAGATATAACAACCAGCAAAATCAGTGGAACTCGAATAAACCACAACAAAATAAGCCAGAGCCAATGGATGTAGATGAGTCAATTCAGATTCAAAATAGGAACAATAACGGTTATAATCAAGGTTATAATAATTACCAAAATAATAATTATAATCAAAATAAATGGAACCAAAATAAAAAACCTGACACACAACTAGATCAGGTTCAAAATAAAAGAGTACCGACTGGAACTGTTAACCAGCCGGCTAACAAGACCATGAGACTTAATAATATTGAGGAAGACCATTTTTTAGACCAAACCCAGGAGTAGGATTACCCTACTTAATTAGAAATAATAAAAAAAATTAAATAAAAAACTAAAAATATTAATAGACACTGGGGCAACCTCTTGTTATATTAAAACAGGAATTTATAAAAGTAAAAATGAGCTCCCAATATATAAAAGGGTATCCACAGTAAATGGATATTCAATAATAAAATATTATCATATGATAACTATATTTGATACGCGATATACATTTTACGAAATAGAAGGCTTAGATTCAGATTTGCTAGTAGGGTATAACTTATTAAAAAAAATTGGAGCTGTGATTGATACAGCTAAAGTAATATGATGGACGTTGATGCACTACGAGCAGTACAAACAAGTGGCCCAACGATACCAAGCACGTGCTTGTTACGCGCGGGACCCTTTATCAATTAGGGCAAAAATGCGAGTTCGCGAGGAAAATATATGAAACAAGTACTACAAATACTACAACTAAGATTGAAGCAAATGAGATAAAATTTTAGTTTTTAATACGGGGATAGATGTTGAAGTGCAAATTAAATGATAAAGATTGTTATAATTTTTACATAGAACACGAAAGGGCTCATGCAGAGTAAAATTTGATGTACATCGAGGCAAATTAAGAGGGTAATAATTTCGTGTTAGTCTAACGGGAACATTAAAAGTTAAACGGTTTACCAGTTCTACGGAGTCAATATCACCTTTTATAAGATTTTGCATAAAAATAGTACCAAGCATTATTCTACGGTTTTCAAGTGTAGGTAAATTAAGCAATAGTAATCTACTCTGGTAGGAAGGTAGCCTTACGTTTTGATCCCAGCTCAAACTACGAAGGGCAAAAAGGAGAAATTTTTTTTGCACCGACTCAATACGGTCGATGTGCACTTGATATTGTGGACTCCAAACTGAAGAACAATATTCCAAAATAGGACGGACAAGGGAGGTATATAATAATCTGGTTGTATAAGGGTCATCAAATTCCTTTGACCAACGCTTTATAAACCCAAAAACACTCATAGCTTTATTGACAGTGGCCATTATGTGGCAATCAAATTTAAGTTTTGGGTCGAGAAGAACACCTAAATCGTTAATTGAATATATACGGTCGAGTGGTGTATTTTGAAGAGAATAACTAATAAACGTAGGAGTACCCCTATAAAAAGTCATAACGTTGCATTTAAGGCAGTTCAGATTTAAAAGATTGTACTCACACCATCCCTGAAAACAATCAATATCTGACTGTAAGTTGAAACCGGACCCTACATCTTTATATGATAAACAAAGCTTAACATCGTCAGCGTACATTAGTACACGAGAATGAGCTACAATAGAGGGAAGATCGTTAATAAACAAAGTAAACAGCAAAGGGCCTAAATGACTACCTTGAGGAACTCCAGATGTCACGTTGATCATTTTAGAAACAGCACTCTTAAATATAACCCTCTGAGTCCTACCATTCAAGTAACTTGAAATCCAAGTTAATAGATTACATGGAAACCCAAGCTGATCTAATTTGAATAAAAGGAGAGAGTGGTTAACAGAGTCAAAGGCCTTACTAAAATCTGTATATATAACGTCAGTCTGCATGTTATTCTTATATCCATTTATTACAATAGATGACAGTTCAAGAAGGTTGGTGGTGGTCGATCTTCGCTTAACA
Organism: Drosophila pseudotakahashii; assembly: GCA_035046095.1. Lineage (NCBI taxonomy): Eukaryota > Metazoa > Arthropoda > Insecta > Diptera > Drosophilidae > Drosophila > Drosophila pseudotakahashii. Next base: position 121,429 of record JAWNOE010000060.1, read on the forward strand.
AAACCATGCTGACACGGTGATATTAGCGAGGAACATAAATGCTGCAAATGAGAAGTAATAATACATTCAAATGCTTTAGGAATTGCCGACAATTTAGAAATGCCTCTATAATTCTGGGCATCCGCCTTCGCACCCTTTTTGTGGAGTGGAATAATGAAAGAGTCCTTCCAGATAGTTGGAAAAACTGATGATGAAATAGACAAATGAAAAAGTTTAAGAATCGGTTTACAAATGGTTGAAGCACAAAACTTAAGCACACTCCCAGGGAGTCCATCAGGACCGGGAGAATACGTTGGCGTTGTTGTTGCTAAATCCTTTAAAAGAGAACTTTCGGTAATTACAGGGGTAAAAATACAATTAGCCCTATTTAAGGGGTTAGGGTAGATAGGGTTTGACCAAGCAGCCGAACTATAAGTTGTTTGGAAAAACTCGGCAAATAAATCCGCAATTTCAGAATCCGACGATGCCTCTTTTGAGTTTAAACGTACCGATGAAGGCAATGCCGAAGACTTACGCTTGGCATTAACGAAGTTATAAAACTGCTTTGGATCATTTGAAAACTCGAATTTACATCGATTTAAATACATGGAATAGCAATGACTGTTGAGAACATTAAAATCTGAACGAGCCACAACAAATTTCGCAAAATCAGATGGCTTACCCGTTTTTTTATACTTTTTATAAGTGTTGGATTTAAGATTTTTAAGTCTTTGAAGCGCATTGTTAAACCAAGGAGGCCTGTTTAGCTTCGGAGGAAGACTGTCAGGAACGCATTCGTCAAAAAAAGTGTTTAAAACGCTATAGAAAAGTTCAATTGCACTGTCAATATCCATGCAATTGTACAAATCAGTCCAATTATATTGCGAAATCATGTAGTTTAGTTTATTATAGTCACATTTACGAAAGCATCTCCTTTTAGTTTGAGGAACTAAAGGAGAAAGGGTATCAGTACAGGGGAGGCCAATTGTCAATTCCAAAGTTGGATGATATAAGTCTTCAGGTACAACAAGTGCGTCAATTCTAGCTACAGTGACTTCATGCGGATCTAAAACAAATACTAGATCTAATTGTCTATTTAATGAATTTCGTATAAAGCTTACTTGCTGTAACGATAATTCTAAAAGGCCATCCACAAAATCATGGGCGGATAAAGGAGTAGCGACAAGTGAGTCAGTGGGAAGAGACCAAGAGATATTAGGGAGATTAAAGTCACCCAAAACAATCAAAAGGTCTCTGTTGGAAAGAAAGGATAGAACAGATTTTATAGCAGACAGATGGTGCTCATAAATTATTAAATCAGAGCCAGGAGGAATATAAGAGCAGGTTACAAAAATAGATAAGGATTGAATGGAAACTTTGACACTAACAAATTCAATATCGTTAGGGATATGAATGTTAAGTCTCTCCGATGTTAAACTAGAGGTAACGGCAATCAGTACACCACCCCCCCTACGCGGGAAGCGATCGGTCCTGTAGGAGTTAAAGTTCATTGACAAAACTTCAGAGTCAGATATCTCTGGTTTCAGCCAAGTTTCCGTAAAAGCCAAAATATCTTCAGTAAATGCAGAGGAGTCAGCATAAAGCTTTGGTAGCTTCATATTTAGTCCTCTAACATTTTGATAAGCCAAAAATAAACCTGTTAGTTTTTTGGCACAGCGGAAGACCTATTATTAGGCACAGTGGAAAGCCGATTATTAGGCACAGTGGGAGGCCTGTTATTTGTTCTCGGTTTATTGGGAACAAATTCTTTTATTACCAAATCATCATTAAGCCAAAAGCTTTCAGAAAGTAGTACATTAAACACATCAGGCGGAGCAAATATTTTAAAAGAAGATATCCTACGGGCGTACGAAAATCGAAATTGTTCAACTTCAATGTCCTCGGATGGGAATTTTTCACGTATGAATTCCATAACATCCTCAGATTTGGTATCCGGGGTAAATCTAGAAACAAACAATTGCTTCCTATAAAATAATAACGATAAAATATAATGGAAAGGAAGAAAAATTAAATTACGACAACGGAAATAATTTGATTCAACATTCCTTTTCCGAAGAAACCACCATTCTTCCGTTAAAAGAATTTATCTTAAAAAAATACTTTGATGAAAAGACTCGAGTCAGATCCGAATCTGAAATGGGAAATCAAAGCGAATTTAGTTTGGGAATTAAAAATCCTGAACACGCCGTCGTTGAAGTATCCGACAATCAAAAAATTAACAATATGAAAATATCATCTGCAAATCAATTGAAAGATTTGGAGGATGAAATACTAAGCTTTATCAATAAAGAGCATTCGAAAATAAATATGCAAATTCCATTTAGGACAGATATTCGCGGTGAAATAAACACTGAATATATAGCAAACAATATCCGTATGCTTTATCAGCTTCAGATTTTGTGAACTCGGAAATAGATCGAATGTTAAAAGAGGACATTATAAGACCAAGCAGGAGCCCTTATAATTCCCCAGTACTAGTAGTACCAAAAAAGGGTTTCTACGAAGACGGAACTCCAAAACTCAGACTTGTAATAGATTATAAAAAACTAAATGATAATACAATTCCGGATAGATACCCAATGCAGGATCCTTCGGTAATTTTGTCAAATCTTGGGAAAGCTAAATACTTTTCCACAATCGATTTAGAATCTGGATTCCATCAGATTCTCATGAGTGAAACAGACGTAAAAAAAACATCGTTCTCAATAAACAATGGAAAATACGAATTCCTGAGAATGCCATTTGGGTTGACTAACGCTCCCAGAATTTTCCAAAGAGCAATGGATGATATATTAAGAGAAGAAGTCGGTAAAACATGCCATGTTTATATGGATGACATTATAATATTTTCAAAAACTATTGAACAACATTACAAAGATCTAATTGTCATAATTAAAATTTTACTGAACGCAAACATGAAAATTCCTATGGAAAAATCAAAGTTTTTTAAATTAGAACCCAATTTTTTAGGTTACGTTGTTTCCCATAATGTGATCAAAACCGATCCCGAGAAAATTTCTACAATCCTAAAATACCCAATTCCTAAAAATATCCGAGAGCTTAGAAGCTTCCTAGGTCTTATAGGATATTATAGAAAATTTGTCCAAAATTACGCAAAAATTGCAAAACCATTAACAAAATATTTAGAAGGTCAAAAAGTGTCTAAAAAAGCTTCACGTAGAGCTTCAATACAGTTGGACGATTCGGCTGTAAGAGCTTTTAACGAGCTCAAAGATAATTTAATCGCACAAATAGAACTGGTACAACCCGATTATAATAAAAAATTTACTTTAACCACTGATGCGTCTGATTTAGCTATTGGTGCCGTTCTTTCCCAAGAAGGAAAACCAATTACTTTCATTTCCAAAACCTTATCCAAAACAGAACAATTGTACGCAACAAATAAGAAAGAACTTTTAGCCATAGTTTGGGCATTTAAAAATTTAAGAAATTATTTATATGGAGTAAATAACATCGAGATCTATACAGATCATCAACCCCTGTCCTTCTCCATTTCTCAGAAAAATCCGAATATTGAAATGAAGAGATGGTATTCATTTATAGAAAGTTATTCACCCAAAATTATTTATAAGCCAGGAGCAACAAATGTAGTCGCGGATGCTTTATCAAGGATCCAAATAAATAACTTAACGGAAAGTATCGAATCGGTCTCAGATCAAAATACTCAGCATTCAGCTGAAAGTAGTTTTGAGAATGTCATACAAGATACCCGAAAACCCTTAAACCAGTTTAAGCAACAATTGCTAATAGCAACGGGGAGGTATACAATACATGAGTCGATTACCGTTTTCGGAAATACTAGGCATATAATAGAGTATGATACTCCAGAAAATTTAATATCAATCTTAAGAGAATATATTCCACCTAATATAACCATAGGAGTTCATTGTACTTTAGAAGATTTTTATATAATCCAAAAACCACTTAAAGAAAATTTTATAAATAAATATTTGTCCAGGATGTAGAAAATGCGGAAGATAAATCTCTTATCATCACAGAAACGCATTGTAGGGCACATAGAGGGCTAGATGAGAATTATAAGCAAATATGCAGATTATATTACTGGCCTAATTTATACAAAACGCTTAAGGAATTTATAAAAAATTGCACCATTTGTAATAAAAACAAATATAATAGACACCCAGTGCAAATTCCGATCGGAGAGGCACCTATCCCTGAAAGAGAAGGTGAAAATTTGCATATCGATATCTATTATGCCCAAAATCTAATATTCATTACTTGCATAGATTCATATTCGAAATTCTTGGTAGTAAAAGAAATTCCAAATAAACTAAATATAGAAAATAAAGTTTCAGAAATTCTGCAACAATTTCCCTTGGCCAAAACCTTGATGTTAGACAACGAACCAAGTTTCACTTCATCCCAATTTAAATCTTTTGCTCAAAGAAACGGGATTTCTTTATTCTTTGCGGATCCTCGACATAGTACGTCTAACGGTCAAATAGAAAGGGCACACTCAACGTTAACAGAAATTGGTCGCTGCATCAAAGAAGAGCTCAATTTAATTGATTATTCTGAAATTATCATTAGAGCGGCTCAAAAATATAATTTAACAATTCACTCAATAACTAACCAACGACCATATGATATATTATTTAATAAAATACAACATGATACAAATCCCCTATTATTAAAACAAGCTCAGGAGAGAATGTTAGAATTTCACAATAAAGGTAGACAAGAAAAACATTATCACGTAGGTGAAGTAATTTATGAAAAGAAACACGGGGAAAGAAATAAGCTTAATTCTAGATACAAAAAACAAGTAGTTAAGGAAAATCTTCCAAATAAAGTTATAATAAACAGCAGAAATCGTACAATTCATAAAGATAATATTAAATCTTAAATAAAAATGTTTTATCTTAAATTCCAGATAATGATTTCATTAACGTACTTATTATTGATGGTAGCTACAACCAAATCCGAAATTATGGATTATACCAACCATGATTTCTTTCTTTACAAGGATACTAAAGATGTTCTTATTTATGAATCATACGCAGATTTATTTCATATTACTAATTTAAGTTTTTATAAAGAAATAATTAATCTTGAATCAGAATTTATAAATAATAACCCGAATTTACATTGGGAAATGTCCCACGAATTGAGAATTATCAAAATGCTTATCTCACAAATTATACCCAATAGATCAAAACGCGGTATTAATGAATTAGGCACTATTTGGAAATGGATAGCAGGAACACCAGATCATGATGATTTTATAACAGTGCAAAATAAGATAAATGATTTAATACAAAATAGTAATTCGTCATTAATTCTAAAATATTTAAAGAAATAAAAACTCTATCTGAAGAATTTAAAAGAGCCTTTAAAAATCAAGAAATTCCACTAAGAAAATATCGTCTCCGCTTGGTTACGTACGATCTTATGAATTTAATGGATACAATTACACTTGCAAAAATTGATGTATTTAATACTAAAATTCTAAACAATGAGGACTTACAAGAAATTTATAAACATGAACAAAAGCCTGTAATTATAACTGACCTATTGGATATATCAGAATTTAAAATCGCATTACACCAGGATATTCTAATTATATACATAGAATACCCCATTATTATCGATCGTTGTGAAGTCTACAATTCAAGATCCATTTCACATAATGATGGAAAATTATTAATTGATAATCACGTCGCAAAATGCAGAAATAAGTACTATGTAATGTCTAACTTTAAGAAAGAATTATTTAATAATTATTGCACAATAAACCCAGAAGGTTCTTGCTTTACCAAATTACTAAATGGAGAAAAAACATTATGTTAAAAAATCAGAGAAAAAAATAAAAATATAGATGTAATCCAAGAAGGAGCCATTTTTGTAAATGGACATAATATAATTAATGACACTTATGGGTCATATTTAATAACTTTTAACAGCACTACTAAAATTAATAATGTATCTTTCAATAATGTAGATAATAAGATATTGGAATACATCACTGCTCGAAAATATACAGAATTTGTAGTATCCGAATTTATTATGTCAAATGATTCCGAACTCTCATTCGATAATATTAACATACTATTCAAATTAAACAAACTCAAGTACCAATTTCGTTAATATTAATCGTATTAATATTTATATATTTAATTTTCATGCTTATAATCAAATACAGAAAGTTTTTAATATTCAAGCCACGGCAACCCAATATAGAAATACAAGAAGAAAATAATATACCCGAAAATGAGAATACCCTAGAAGAAAATATCATTGTCGAATTGACTAATCAAATACATTCAATATACCCATCAGTTCCAATGAATCGGGACGATTCAATTTAGAATGGGGGGAGTTATGTGACACATTACTTAGGGGCACTTACCCAATTTATAAACAACTTTGAGTTCAGAACAAATTTCCAAATAATTCAGACTGACTCCGAGATAAACCCGTGGTCAGCTATTTCTTTTAACTACGCCTTCAAGTTATTCCCACCCAGATCAATTTCACACATCCCGCATCAAAGGGATTCTGTAAACACCCAAGCCGATATTGTAAACATCGGAGCCCCAAAGCGGTCCCCGAAGTCCGCTAACATAAACACCAATTTCCGGCAGAAATTCAGTTTCAAATTTAATTGCCAAATTTCATCATCCTATTTTTCCGACTCTCTTGAGTCATTCTCTTAATCAGTTTTTCTGAGATAAATCTCTTAAGCCGAGATTTCATTATTGATCATTGAACTTGAGTCCGGGCAGTCCGTTTTTGAGAATCGAATCGAGAAGTTTAATAAGTAATAATCAGTGAGCAGTGAATTAAGTTCGACCTATGAAACAATTGTAATAGTGAATAAGTGAAGTTAAAAAAATAAAATAAATTTTTTTAATCAACTCACTAAGGAGAAAGTTAATTTGCATATCAGATACAAAGTCGCTAAAAGATTCGTTTTGCCCTTGTCGCCGCTCCATCAACTCCTTGATCTTCATCAAGTCACTCCCGGAGGAGGAAAAAGCGCGTTTCATTTCCGTCGTTAGTGAGTAGTAATCGAAGTTGTAGTCGTCCGCTCGATCCTCCATCAACTGCCAATACCACTTGCTGGCGGCTCCTACCAGTAGACTATGGAATTCGCGAAAAACTTGGCTCGGCTCTATCCGATAAAGTACTTGTAGCCGTTCAACGCGGAACAAGAAACTCTCAACGGTCATACCGCGGCTGTTTCCGTCAAACTTTAAATTCCATTTGTCCAGCCGAACTCCTTTTGGTGCCTGATAGCCGGGGCTCTGGTCATATTCGGGGTGTCGTGGATAACTCGTGTCCGGGCCGTTATTCCAGGATTGGTGGTGTTGGGATGTGTCGGGGCGCCGGTGATCTCGTAGCCGATGCCTCTGGCTGTTGAGAGTCTCCTGCGATAGCGGTTCGAGAGGCGGCGTCTCTTGGTAACACAAGAAACTGTCAGATGGCTGTGCCGGGTACCGCTGCGGTGGTGGTAATACGGCCTGCTCCACCCTTATGGATTGTGAGGCTCGTAGCTCCACTACTTGCGCCTTTAATGCTTCTATTTGCGCTTGCAGGGCTATCTGAGTTTCGTTTTTCTGTTTTATCACCGATCGCATTATTTGCTCTCTTCTCTCGGCAGCTTCTAAGCCGCTTGTCGGCCTGGACTCATATTGCGGAAGCATACTTGAGCGTCCCTTTGGCTAACCCAGGGGTAAATTTACTCCCCCTACAGCTCCTTCGGTATCGTCTACTTGATCCATGTTGTCTTCAATGGATCTATTTTCGTCTCGCTCTTCCGATTCGCGGAAGATACTGAAGTTGTCTCTATCTAGAGAGTTGGCTATCTGTGGCGTGGTATCGGCACTGACACTCCTTGGTGCTGGATTGCCTCGTGTCGCTGATCGTGTGATTCTTCCCGTTGAGGGTTGGAAAATCCCTTTCTTCTTTGCCCCCTTCATTGAGGTCAAAGATTCTTTTAGTCGCTTAAATATCTTTTTCACTTGTGTTTCACTTGTGCTCTTGAGCAATGACACACACTTTACACTTGTCTTATTTTTTTCGTTCACTCGCGCGATCAGCCAAGTACTGCTGACTAAGGTTTGCGAATCTAAATCAAAGATAATGGGGGGTGCTGTTTTGCGATTACTAAGTATCTCTTTGGTGAAGAATCTGTCCAATATTTAAGCCCCACAAAAAACAAATATCCCTAACTAGAGGTATTAGCAGCTTCTACACAACTGGGTTCCACTGAACTAACAGCTCTTCTTTCCTTCTAGTCAGCTTTAACGTTCACAACGGGAACTAGCTGCGCCTAGAAGAAAAGTTCGTCCGAAATCCCCCTCCCGCCAGTCGTCGGAAATCAGGTTATTTGACCGATCATTCTCAGGCTCCACAACCTGCTGCTATCTGACCGATCATTCTCGGGATCCACAGCAGTTTTCCTATTTCTCTGGACTCGAGCCTATCAAACGACCAGACCACCTAGCCCAGTACGTCGTGTAGCGTCGGCCAGAGAAACTAAAATAAGTCCCCCGCCCAAAGATGTCAAAGGATGCCGTAAAGACTCGAGCCTATCAAACGACCAGACTCTTGGCCCAGTACGTCGTGTTGCGTCGGCTTTACGTTTCCTGTCAGTTCCCCCACCCGCCTTTTCTGTCCTGGATCAACAATCGCACAATAGATCCGCACCGCAATGGCTAAATGCGTTACCGTAACGGCTGCGCTCCTGCTCTTTCTGAACTCGAGCCAAAGGATATCTATGGTTTTAAAAATATAATGGCAATTCCTAAAGTCATACCTCTATTCTGAGACAAAGTCTTGCTTGAAAGGCCTTCTCAATTCTGACTGTCGCATGAGTTGGGGACTTTTGAACTCAATTTTTTTTAAAATAAAAACAAATTAATAAGCACGTGCTAATCTACTTAAAACCCTTGTCCTTAAGAAATATGAAATAGTCCTTCCGTTGGGCGCCAATTCTGTTACGTGGGCATATTAGTGCCCTAGTCCTGAAAGGACTTGGGCCGAAGGAAAGACATCCGATGTTCAGGCACCAATTTTGCCGGCATAAGCTCGCCGGATGGGGTGGGTTCTTGGTAAGCCTTTCTCCTCTCCAACATAACGAGACTAAATATTAAAGATGCCTGAAAAATAGTACATGTCGTAAAGTCCGTTGGTCATCAGTCTACATTGCCCCACAAGCTAAGCTTTTGCTTGATCGTAACACGATCGGGCATTCCCTCCCCTTCACACAATCGTGTGCCAAATGGATCGTCGCGGGCCGCGCAATACGATCCCCTATTGTCAAGGTTGTTCGTTAAAAGTTATGTCATTATTCTTCACCTACTCCACTTATCGCGTCAGCAACCCCTCGTTTGAAAACTTAGCACTTCATGTTTTTAAGTTCGTTTTCACATTACAATTTTATTGAATAAAATACTGGCTAGTGCCATTTATGAGTAATATTATGGTTAGGAATACATATGAATTTAATTTTTAATTGACCAACAAAATTTGTTAGCGGAGAGTATCGAATTTATTACCCGTACAGGGTGCACACGTCAGCAAATTGCTGACTATTTACGACTACAAACGTCGCTCTGCGGGATCTTGTGATTGTTCATACAAACACAAGGCTGATACTCGCCGCTGAAAAGTCAAATTTTATTATATTATAAAAGATTAACCTAGGTAAAGATATAGTTAACAATAGCTGGTACGGTATTAGTGTGTTTTTTTTTTAAATTTTGTATTATTTATCTTATTAGTTCATCAGATGGATGACAAAGGTGCTAGCCTCCCCAAGAAATTCATTAGGGAAGTTTTTGGAATAAACAGTAGTCTTGGGTACTGTGGCACAAACTATGGCTTTTTCTACTTTAGTACAATGTAAAAGTGGGGAAAAATCCAGACTGAAGGTCTCAATGTATAGAAGTTCCAAATCATTTATAGTAATGGGCGAATTTACTTTAGACAATAGATACTGGACTTTAATATAAAAGTGTGGTTCCTTTCTAAGAGTGACCGCTAGGGCCTGACGGTTAATCATGGTGCACGGATATATATATGTTTGGTATAGGAAAAGGAACCGTGTTCCGACAAACTTACCCCTTTTTGTCCTGGGCGATGAGATCTCGACGCACTGGATCCTGGGCTTTTTGAAGAAATTAGAAATAAATATATATATACGTGCAAAACACTATCGTTAGAACACACATCAAAAAAAAATCTCGTTCTTAAACACAATCACTAATTGTATATATATATATATATATATATGTATGTATGTAGATCCCTCGGCGGCACACGTCTGTTCCTACGGTAGGGTCTCAGGCAGCGGCGTCTCCAATGTCACTGCACTTCACTTGATATTATTGCTGTTGCACTTACATTCATAAATGCCTGAGTTCACCATTTGTTTTTCTTTTTGTTTTGCTTCACGTTTGTCGGTAATTAAGGCATTTAATTGCCTTTATTTTTCTGTCACTTTTTATGATTTTTGAATAGGTTTCTTGCACTTTATCTTCTTTTCTAGACCTGGCGGCATATCGCCTGTTCCAGGGCGTGCTTTTGGTCCCGGCGTCCTTGCACGGATCGCTTGTACATCTTGACCACTTTCAGGATGATTACGAAAACAAACATAGCGATGACGATCTTCAGATTATGGTTCACGTCCTGAATTTAGTCCTTGTGATCGATTATTTTGACGGTGTTGATCACATTGGCCGTACTATGGTCCACTTTGGAATTAGTTCCTCCCATGATGAAGTCCTTGATAATAAAAATAATTCTTCTTTAGGACGAGGGTGTAGTAGGACTGCTCTTCCAGGAGATGTTTGCTGGCTTCAATGAACTTCCTGCAAGGATATGTTTGCTGTTCATCGACTGCAAACAGGACTATCTTCAGGATTCCGGTCTTGGCTGTAGTCGTTGGCGGCTTCGGGAATATAGTGCTCACACTATAGTGCCGTGAGATCAGAGTGAACTCTGTCTCCTGGTGGCATTGGACTCCGTGGGCAGATGCCCGAAGCCCATGGAGGAAATCGTCCTTCCTCGGAGCTAGTGGTTTCCGTCAGTATGAGACCAGACTAGATTCTGTCTCTCTTTTCTACCTGGCTACGGTGTTTTATACCAGTGTAGAGCTTTTTCTAGTCTCCAGTGATATTTGGGTTATTTAGGTGTTCCCACCTATGATTTCCCCTATCTGTAGCGTCAACGCCCGACCGATGCACTTTGCCAGCTGCCGGTGTATGGTTACCAGTAGGTCGATCGCGGTCGTTGTTCTGACCGAAAAGATCGTCAAATTGCACATTCCTTTGCTTGTTTCGGTGAGTCAACGGGTCGATTGCCCCTCTCCCTTTGCCGTAAGATTCGCTGTTGTTTTCTACGTGCATCTTTCTCCATCAAATAAAATGAAGAAGAAGTAACAGGCTCGAAGATATCGATGCGGAAACGCATGGAATGACTTCGCAAAAAGGAATTTTCGTACGACCAACGAATTAGTGCTTGTTTGTTTTTTCTTTTCTATTATTTAGGCGCCCTTAAACGTGTGGCTTCGACCCACTCCTGCACCAAGAGTCTCATGTGCATCCGACTGCTTTAACCGGGCTTTCCGAAACCTTTATCCCGACATGATGGGTATGTCTCAATTACTTGCCTCAGCTTACTGTGTTGTTCGGGGGATAGCTGATGAGGCGTGTACGCGGTTTCGGGTTTAGGAGGGTCGTTCATATCCAAGACTACTCGGGCTTGTGCATCTTTCGTATGTCCCGTGTGATGTTGCCCGTATCCTCTGAACCGTGGAAGATACGTTGTCTTGCCAGATCATACTCCCTCTCTCGTTGTTCTAGGTTCTTATGGGGAGAGATTTGTCTGGGAATGGTGGTCACTACGGGAATGTAACTGCCTTGGTCCGCCAGGCTGTCCCGGTCTGTCGAACTCCGCGGAAAGGACGCTGGGTTAGCGTCGGCATCGCCTCCTATTTTCTCACACACTCTACCAAGTGGCGTCATGGAATCTAGTAAGGCAGGGATCTTCTTCAGGGTGCTTTCGATAAAAATCCGCTGCCCTGCCGCATTTATAGCAAACTAATTCGTGAAGCGGTCCTCGGCATCCATGTCCGTTTTCTAACCCCTTCGCTTCCGGTTAAACTCTTCCAAATTCACAGTGTCTGGAAAATCCTGCGGCGTCTGGTAATCCTCGAGCTCACTGACCGGCCTGCTTCGTGCGGCCCTGCCGTTACTCCTTAACCAGCGGTCCACTCTAAGTCCTTCCTTTTTCAGATCCGCTAGCGACCTAATCGGGGATGTCAGCAACAAGCTTCCCAACTGGGCATTTAGATTGTCCTTGATAAGCTCCACAAATTTCTCTTCTTCTAGCTTGTTCTGCAATCGGAAATGCAAGTTATGCAAGTTATGTGACACATTACTTAGGGGCACTTACCCAATTTATAAACAACTTTGAGTTCAGAACAAATTTCCAAATAATTCAGACTGACTCCGAGTTAAACCCGTGGTCAGCTATTTCTTTTAACTACGCCTTCAAGTTATTCCCACCCAGATCAATTTCACACATCCCGCATCAAAGGGATTCTGTAAACACCCAAGCCGATATTGTAAACATCGGAGCCCCAAAGCGGTCCCCGAAGTCCGCTAACATAAACACCAATTTCCGGCAGAAATTCAGTTTCAAATTTAATTGCCAAATTTCATCATCCTATTTTTCCGACTCTCTTGAGTCATTCTCTTAATCAGTTTTTCTGAGATAAATCTCTTAAGCCGAGATTTCATTATTGATCATTGAACTTGAGTCCGGGCAGTCCGTTTTTGAGAATCGAATCGAGAAGTTTAATAAGTAATAATCAGTGAGCAGTGAATTAAGTTCGACCTATGAAACAATTGTAATAGTGAATAAGTGAAGTTAAAAAAATAAAATAAATTTTTTTAATCAACTCACTAAGGAGAAAGTTAATTGGCGCCCAACGTGGGGCCGCGCGTTTAAAAATTCCAAAGTAAGGCTTTAAAACGAAATCCTAATAAAATTTTAAAGTGAAAAAAGAATTTGTGCGGCCAACAAACCCAGTTACAACCAACGAAATAAAAAAGTTTGTGTTAATTAAATAAGGAGGAAACTAATAAATGAAATAATCCCCTTAAATATAACCAACGAAATAAAAAAGTTAGTGTTGAACTAAAAATAAAAAGGTGGAAATTAATAAATGAAATAATCCGCTTTAATAAAAAAAATTACTCCCAATTAAAAATAGGGATCGTAACATAATTCACTGCTACGGACAATAAAAAGCAACAATCTAAACAACATCAAAAATTAAATATTTAATAAAACAAAAACAAATCATCATCAACTAAAAAGGAGAATTTATTGGCTGAAGGGCAATCCCTCGCCACAAGATGACCAAAAATTGAAAAATAACATTTAAAAGGAAGGCACAGAGTGAAAAGAAGACCCCAACCAGGATCAACAATTGAAAAGAAGACCCCATCAGGATCATCATACAAGAGAAAGAATTTAATAAGGACGATTCGTGAGCGATAATATTTTTTATTATTTATATTTAAGAAAATTGAAAAAAAAAGAAAAATAAAACAAAGTGGAAGAATTAATTTTAAAATTCGATAAAATCCTCAAAATGAATCCTCCTCAAGAGCAGGCTGGACCTAGTAATAAAAGACCACACATAGCGAATCCTCCTCAAGAAGTTACAAACAATCAGGCAGTAACAAACGCCACAATGTTAAATGTAGGAGAATTAATAAAACAGATTGTAAATTATGAATTGAATCCATTAAAAGACGAGATTGGAAATCTAAAACAGCAACTATCAAATAAAATAAAGAAGGTTGAAGATTATCAGATAGAAGTTATAGATCGAAATATTAAATGCGAAACATCATATGAGATCATCAAATCTGTAAGGGAATATAAAGGTGAGGAAGATAAGTATGTCAGCTGGAGAGAGTCAGCTGAAATAGCTATGGGACAATATGCCAGGGGCAGCGATAGGTTTTATTCTGCATTGTCAATCTTAAGGAATAAAATAACAGGAATGGCAAATGATGCCTTAACCCATAACGGTACAGTTTTAAATTTCGATGCCATAATGGCCAGGCTTGACTTTGTCTTTAGTGACAAACGTCCAATCCATATTATTGAACAAGAATTGAGTGTACTAAGCCAGGGTAAATTATCCATAATGGATTACTACGGAACTGTTAATAGAAAGTTAACTCTATTAATTAATAAAACTATTATGACTTACGGAAGAAATAAACCAATAACATTAGAAATGAACGAGAAACATAGAAAGACCGCCCTCAGAGTTTTTATAACCGGCCTTAACGGTCATATTTCTGACACAATATTTTCAATGAATCCTCAAGACTTACCAAATGCAATGGTTATAGTTCAGGAATTGGAAAGTAACAATATGAGGGCTCATTTTGCTAATACTTTCTCAACCACACAGAAAAAAAATAATGAACAAAATTCAAGTGGAAACGGGCAAATATATTTAAATAATAAGCCCAGACAGCAAAACAATAATTATAATAACCAAAGGAATAATAATAATAATTTAAGATTTAACCAAGAAAGTAATAACTACAATAATAACAATCAAAATAAAAATGGTTATAATAATTATAACCAGAACAGGAATAATAATTGGAATCAGGGCAGATATAACAACCAGCAAAATCAGTGGAACTCGAATAAACCACAACAAAATAAGCCAGAGCCAATGGATGTAGATGAGTCAATTCAGATTCAAAATAGGAACAATAACGGTTATAATCAAGGTTATAATAATTACCAAAATAATAATTATAATCAAAATAAATGGAACCAAAATAAAAAACCTGACACACAACAAGATCAGGTTCAAAATAAAAGAGTACCGACTGGAACTGTTAACCAGCCGGCTAACAAGACCATGAGACTTAATAATATTGAGGAAGACCATTTTTTAGACCAAACCCAGGAGTAGGATTACCCTACTTAATTAGAAATGATAAAAAATTAAATAAAAAACTAAAAATATTAATAGACACTGGGGCAACCTCTTGTTATATTAAAACAGGAATTTATAAAAGTAAAAATGAGCTCCCAATATATAAAAGGGTATCCACAGTAAATGGATATTCAATAATAAAAAATTATCATATGATAACTATATTTGATACGCGATATACATTTTACGAAATAGAAGGCTTAGATTCAGATTTGCTAGTAGGGTATAACTTATTAAAAAAAATTGGAGCTGTGATTGATACAGCTAAAGGAACGATAAAATATAATGGACAGGAAGAAAAATTAAATTACGACAACGGAAATAATTTGATTCAACATTCCTTTTCCGAAGAAACCACCATTCTTCCGTTAAAAGAATTTATCTTAAAAAAATACTTTGATGAAAAGACTCGAGTCAGATCCGAATCTGAAATGGGAAATCAAAGCGAATTTAGTTTGGGAATTAAAAATCCTGAACACGCCGTCGTTGAAGTATCCGACAATCAAAAAATTAACAATATGAAAATATCATCTGCAAATCAATTGAAAGATTTGGAGGATGAAATACTAAGCTTTATCAATAAAGAGCATTCGAAAATAAATATGCAAATTCCATTTAGGACAGATATTCGCGGTGAAATAAACACTGAAAACGAAAGACCCATATATAGCAAACAATATCCGTATGCTTTATCAGCTTCAGATTTTGTGAACTCGGAAATAGATCGAATGTTAAAAGAGGAAATTATAAGGCCAAGCAGGAGCCCTTATAATTCCCCAGTACTAGTAGTACCAAAAAAGGGTTTCTACGAAGACGGAACTCCAAAACTCAGACTTGTAATAGATTATAAAAAACTAAATGATAATACAATTCCCGATAGATACCCAATGCAGGATCCTTCGGTAATTTTGTCAAATCTTGGGAAAGCTAAATACTTTTCCACAATCGATTTAGAATCTGGATTCCATCAGATTCTCATGAGTGAAACTGACGTAAAAATAACATCGTTCTCAATAAACAATGGAAAATACGAATTCCTGAGAATGCCATTTGGGTTGACTAACGCTCCCAGAATTTTCCAAAGAGCAATGGATGATATATTAAGAGAAGAAGTCGGTAAAACATGCCATGTTTATATGGATGACATTATAATATTTTCAAAAACTATTGAACAACATTACAAAGATCTAATTGTCATAATTAAAATTTTACTGAACGCAAACATGAAAATTCCTATGGAAAAATCAAAGTTTTTTAAATTAGAACCCAATTTTTTAGGTTACGTTGTTTCCCATAATGTGATCAAACCCGATCCCGAGAAAATTTCTACAATCCTAAAATACCCAATTCCTAAAAATATCCGAGAGCTTAGAAGCTTCCTAGGTCTTACAGGATATTATAGAAAATTTGTCCAAAATTACGCAAAAATTGCAAAACCATTAACAAAATATTTAGAAGGTCAAAAAGTGTCTAAAAAAGCTTCACGTAGAGCTTCAATACAGTTGGACGATTCGGCTGTAAGAGCTTTTAACGAGCTCAAAGATAATTTAATCGCACAAATAGAACTGGTACAACCCGATTATAATAAAAAATTTACTTTAACCACTAATGCGTCTGATTTAGCTATTGGTGCCGTTCTTTCCCAAGAAGGAAAACCAATTACTTTCATTTCCAAAACCTTATCCAAAACAGAACAATTGTACGCAACAAATAAGAAAGAACTTTTAGCCATAGTTTGGGCATTTAAAAATTTAAGAAATTATTTATATGGAGTAAATAACATCGAGATCTATACAGATCATCAACCCCTGTCCTTCTCCATTTCTCAGAAAAATCCGAATATTGAAATGAAGAGATGGTATTCATTTATAGAAAGTTATTCACCCAAAATTATTTATAAGCCAGGAGCAACAAATGTAGTCGCGGATGCTTTATCAAGGATCCAAATAAATAACTTAACGGAAAGTATCGAATCGGTCTCAGATCAAAATACTCAGCATTCAGCTGAAAGTAGTTTTGAGAATGTCATACAAGAAACCCGAAAACCCTTAAACCAGTTTAAGCAACAATTGCTAATAGCAACGGGGAGGTATACAATACATGAGTCGATTACCGTTTTCGGAAATACTAGGCATATAATAGAGTATGATACTCCAGAAAATTTAATATCAATCTTAAGAGAATATATTCCACCTAATATAACCATAGGAGTTCATTGTACTTTAGAAGATTTTTATATAATCCAAAAACCACTTAAAGAAAATTTTATAAATAAATTTTTATATACAAAAATATTTGTCCAGGATGTAGAAAATGCGGAAGATAAATCTCTTATCATCACAGAAACGCATTGTAGGGCACATAGAGGGCTAGATGAGAATTATAAGCAAATATGCAGATTATATTACTGGCCTAATTTATACAAAACGCTTAAGGAATTTATAAAAAATTGCACCATTTGTAATAAAAACAAATATAATAGACACCCAGTGCAAATTCCGATCGGAGAGGCACCTATCCCTGAAAGAGAAGGTGAAAATTTGCATATCGATATCTATTATGCCCAAAATCTAATATTCATTACTTGCATAGATTCATATTCGAAATTCTTGGTAGTAAAAGAAATTCCAAATAAACTAAATATAGAAAATAAAGTTTCAGAAATTCTGCAACAATTTCCCTTGGCCAAAACCTTGATGTTAGACAACGAACCAAGTTTCACTTCATCCCAATTTAAATCTTTTGCTCAAAGAAACGGGATTTCTTTATTCTTTGCGGATCCTCGACATAGTACGTCTAACGGTCAAATAGAAAGGGCACACTCAACGTTAACAGAAATTGGTCGCTGCCGTCTCTCTGCCGCCGCCTGCGAGCAGCGCAGCTACGAGACTTATCCTTAATCAAACTTAAAGAATATTGTAAAAAGACAGAGATACTTTGATCGTTGGAGCGGCACCATTGCTGCTCCGACTAAAACAAAATAAAACTGATTTAAACTACAAAATAATTATATTTCATTTGAACGACAAAATAATCATATTTCACACTATAGCCGCTGTCTATTGCCCACCGCGTTTTAAAATAACTGAAGAGCAATTCTTGGACTTTTACAATTCACTCGGAGATCGCTTTATAGCAGGAGGAGACTACAACGTCAAGCACACGCACTGGGGATCAAGACTTGTGACCCCCAAGGGAAGGCAACTGTACAAAGCAATTATAAATTTGAGCAACAAACTTGACTATGTCTCCCCTGGCAGCCCCACAAATTGGCCAGCTGACCCCAGAAAACTTCCGGACTTAATTGCTTTGTACTACAAAGCAATTATAAATTTGAGCTCCTCGGGTACTTGGGCCGTCAGTGACGAAGACAGAGCCGAAACCTTTGCCTTATACCTACGAAATGTATTTCAGCCAAACGCCGCCAAACGCTCTTTTTAACTACCTCCGCTTAGCTCTAAAATTGCAATTAACCCGATTTTGTTTCAAGTGCCTGAAATTTCTAATGTCATTAGGAAGCAACTAAAACCGAAAAAGGCTTCAGGGGCCGACCTAATAACCCCAAAAATGATAATTGAACTTCCAAACTGCGGAGTGGATGCTATATGCAAGCTATTTAACGGGATCACAAGACTTGGCTACTACCCCAAAAAATGGGAAAAGTCTTTGGTTATAATGATATCGAAGCCTGGGAAAGACCACACAATTCCCTCATCCTATAGGCCAATAAGCTTACTATCGTGCCTGTCCAAATTACTAAAAAAATTCCTGCTCACGCGCATAACACCATATTTAAGAGAGCAAAACTTAATACCGGCACATCAGTTCGGGTTTCGTGAAAGCCACGGAACCATCGAGCAAGTCAACCGGATAACTTCAGAAATTCGTACAGCCTTCGAACATCTGGAATATTGTAGTGCGATATTCCTCGACGTCTCTCAGGCATTCGACCGAGTGTGGCTTGAAGGCCTTATGCATAAAATCATAACATTAATGTCAGAAAACACTCACAAGTTACTTAAGTCGTACGTCTACCACCGAGTCTTCGAGGTTAGATGCAATACAACGACATCCAACGAGTATAACATTGAAGCCGGAGTCCCACAAGGTAGCGCACTGGGCCCTACCCTGTTCGTCCTATACACAGCAGACATCCCTATGAACAAGAGGCTGACTACGACCACATTGGCTGACGACACCGCAATCCTGAGCCGCTCGAGATGCCCAACTAGAGCAACAGCTCAACTAGCTGATCATTTGGTGGTAGTTGAGAAGTGGCTATCAGACTGGCGAATCAAAATTAATGAACAAAAGTGTAAACATATAACGTTTACCCTTAATTGACAATCGTGCCCCCCGCTAACTTTGAATAGTACGCAGATCCCCCAAGCCAGCGTCCACCTCGACAGATGCCTAACCTGGCGGAGGCACATTGAATTCAAGAAAGTACATCTCAGACTTAAAGCTAGCAGCCTACACTGGATTATAAATTTTCGATCACCCCTGTGTCTGGACTTTAATGTTCTTCTGTACAACTCCACCCTTAAGCCCATTGGGACTTACGGCTCCCAGCTCTGGGGAAACGCGAGCAACAGCAATGTTGACATCATACAGCGCTCACAATCAAAAATCCTTCAAACAATCACTGGGGCACCATGGTATGTTCGGAACGAAAACATCCACAGGGATCTGGGCATACCACCGGTCAAAGATGAAATATCTAAGCAGAAAGCGGCCTACCACAACAAGCTTATACAGCACCCAAATTATCTTGCAAGGAGCCTAACACGAGTTTCGAACAGAACTCGTCTGCATCGAAACGATAAATACAAAAAATACTAGGGCCTGTTAGTCTAAATTCAGTCGACATGACTGGAAGTTAAGTTATATTCTTAAGATTTGATATCTCATATAGTGAAGATTCAATAAATAAAGCACATATAAAACAAAAAAAAAAAACCCTCCCAACACACAAAGCCTATCTCTTCCCTATCCCCCAACATACATTTCATCCCGGACAGGACTAAGGTGTCACTCGAACCGTGCCGAAAATCAGTCTGGCTGGGAGCCCGAGTCAACAAATAACTCAGTCTCTATCGGTGGGCTCACGCAAGTTGCGACCGCCTGTTCTAACCCAGCCTTAACCGGGTACAGCGGATCTCTGCCCGGGTGGACCTGTCCTTTCTCCGCAGCTCGCGGGAACAGGTATGGAGAATATAAATAATAATAAAATTACAAACAATAGTGACCGCCACTCTTAAAAAGTCGGAAGTCACCACAATCGACGTCCAAAATAGCAAGGGTGCCGTACCGAAAGCCCCACTGCAAGCCACATCCACACCAGCCAAGGCCAGCGGACCCCGCAGCCGAATAGTTCCGACAAACCGCAAGGCCCAGTCCAAACCACCCACCAGGGTAGGGGCGGCTAACAAGCCAAACCAACCTGATGGAAGTGCAAGGGCTGACCTTGTGGTATGCACCAGGGCTAAGGATTTCAAGAGGACACCACCAAACCAGGCAGGACCCCTGGAACGAAAAAAGGCATACCGTATTCTAAAACGTCTGGCCACCAACCCTATACGAGAGAATCAGAACACAAAGTAGAATTACTAAAAGATCCAAGAAGACATAGCCTGGGCTAAGGCGGTTATACCAGACTTCGACATCGCAAAGATACCTAGCGACAGCAACAAGCGGGAGAGGTCGATCGAAGTAACTCAACCAGCGAGCAAGAAGGCCAAGACAACCAGCCGCGGCACGTGGTCTAGGTCCTTTGCCGAAGTGGTAAAGGATTGGAAGATCATCTGCGTCATCGACCAAAACGATGAAGGCGGTAGAATCCCAAGAAACCAGTGGGGTCTGGTTAAGCGGGCTCTTGCGACGGTGGCCTTGAAAGTGCTGGACGAAAACCCAGGACCGCCCCCGACTGCACAGATGCAGGGTGGTACCAGGGTGGTTAAGTTGATCGCCTGCGGGGACAAGAAATCGGTGGCACTCTACAAAGCTGCCATCACCAAAGTTGGCGGGGCCTACCCCGGGGCCAAGCTGGACGTCTGTGAGGCAGCAGATATCCCGTCCAGACCAAGGGCGAGGGTGTGGCTGCCGTCTGAACCCTCTGAGCCAGAGGCTATTCTTAGCCTCTTGACAAGGTTCAACCCGAAACCTCCAACAGAAGGTTGGAAGGTGGTTAAGGTGGAGAAGACCGACCGCGTCAAAATGAACGTGGTGATTCTTTTCAACCAGACATGCCTGGAACCCCTTGCAGCCTTACAAAACCGGGTCAACGACGGATTCGACAAGGCGCAACTCCGCATCTACGACACGGACAAACTAGCGACAGACAACCTGGCTGCTTGCAGGTCCTATGAACCCCCGAGCAACGACGAATTGGAGCACGAGAAGGCCCTCCATACAGGGTATGTCGACTGACTCGGAGCTCACCGAGAGTCTGAAGCAGCTGAGTACCCATGGCACGACCATACTGGGGCGCAGTGTGCTTCATGATATAGTAGAGGAAGCAGAGGAAACCCAGTCCGAATCCAGCCCCCAGAATGGTGCAGTAAATCCACATTACTCTATGACTATCTCCTTCAATACAGCTTATTTATCTGCAACAAATGAAACGACCAAACTTTCATCACTAAAAATAGGAGGGAAGTCTTAGACATTACCCTAATATCCGATACGCTACTCAATCAACTTGAAGAGTGGAAAGTGGGAGCTGAACACTCCTTTTCCGACCACCGATATATAGAATTTACAATATATCTAAAATGCCCTCCCCCCGAGAGCATCAGAAATGTAAGACATACTAACTGGGGTTACTACAAAAAAATCCTCGCTAGATACCTACATTCTCCACCGACTCACATACTCGACAGTCAAGAATTAGAAAACCAAGCAGAACTGTCAAAGCAAAACACAAACCGCCTTGGTGGAACACTACCCTGGCGGCTCTTAAAAGCGAGTGCAGAACTTACTTCAACAGAGCTAAGTATAACAACAGCGAAGCCTTACTTACGAAGCTAAGCTAGTACAAAAAGGAAATTAGAATATCAAAACGAAGAGAATGGGCTAACTTCTGCAGTAGTATAGAATCTACAGCGGAGGCGTCCAGACTCAGAAGAATCTTAGCGAAATTTCCAGTAACCGTTGGATACCTAAAAGCCAATGAAGAAACTTGGACAGTCAGGAAACCCTTGAACTCCTGCTAGACACTCATTTCCCTAAAAACACGCAACCAGTGGAGGACCTCCACATAAGGGAGAACCTCCACATAAGGGAGAACCTCCACATAAGGGAGAACCTCGATGAGCAGAGCATAGTTAACATTTCAAACCCTGAACTCATCAAGTGGGCTATCAACTCATTTAAGCCCTTCAAATCACCTGGCCCTGACGGCTTCTTCCCAGTTCAACTACGACGGACAATAGACACGACCCCCCTAAAGTAATATTTATACCAAAGGCCGGTAAGCCCTCTCACACCTGTCCAAAGGACTTCCGTCCAATTAGTCTCTCATCCTTCTTGTTAAAGACCCTGGAAAGGCTAATCGACACACACATCAGACTAACTACCAACCCTAGCCTACTCTCCAATGCACAACATGCGATCGGAAAGGTAGATCAACAGATACCGCCCAACACTCCTTAGTATCTTGTATAGAAAGAGGATTTCGTAACAAGAAATTCTCCCTGGCAGCCTTTCTAGACATAGAAGGCGCCTTCAACAATGTCACCCCAACGGCTATCACTGGCGCTATGACAGAACTGGGCATTGAGCGTCCTATAGTGGGACTCATACATACCAGTACGGTAGTGTACTCCACTATGGGATCAGCATAATCGACCAGGAACGTTAGTAGAGGAACACCGCAGGGCAATGTATTTTCCCCTCTTCTATGGGTTATAGTTGTTAATAAACTTCTATCACTTCTAGAGGAAGAGGGAATAAAAGTGGTGGCCTATGCGGACGACGTGGTTATCCTACTTCAAGGAAAATTTCCTCAAACGCTCTGCAACCTGTCCACTCTCAAGGTGGACAAGACCCAGAAAAAACATAACTAGTCCTTTTTACAAAGAAGTATAAGATACCAGGTCTAACTCTCCCAAACCTACACCAAACTCGCCTGACCTTTAGCAACCAAGCAAAGTATTTAGGTGTCATACTTGACATGAAACTTCTCTGGGCAGAGAACATTGCTGACGGCACACGTAAAGGGGCCATAGCTCTCTTTGCTTGCAAGAAAGCCATAGGGAGAAAGTGGGGCTTCTCCCCCGCAATAGTCCACTGGCTATACACTGCAATAGTCAGACCCATCCTTCTCACCTGGGGTAATT
Organism: Drosophila pseudotakahashii; assembly: GCA_035046095.1. Taxonomy (NCBI): domain Eukaryota; kingdom Metazoa; phylum Arthropoda; class Insecta; order Diptera; family Drosophilidae; genus Drosophila; species Drosophila pseudotakahashii. The sequence continues at coordinate 144,799 of JAWNOE010000060.1, forward strand.
ATAACCCGAAAAGAACCAAAACCCTGTTACAATGCAACAGGGCAGACATCTCCACTCTAATTAATGCCCTCACGGGTCACTGTCTGTTAGGGACACACGTGCGCAGGCTAGGACTCAACAGCTACGATTACTGTCGCAGCTGTAAACAGATAGAAGAAGAGGAGAACATTGAACACCTCCTTTGCTTCTGCCCAGCGCACAACCTCAAACGATTTCAAACCCACTAACCCATGAGCTAGGGAAATGGATCTATTCTGAGATCACATGGTATCACAAGGGGCGCAATGCGGCCTAAGTGGGTTAGGTGAGTAGGTGAGTATGGTTGGGGATTATAGACTAATCCCCAACCATACTCACCTAACCTAACCTAACCTCATGTAACGGCTGTAGTTCTGATGAGCTTCCAAGTGATTCCTCATACAGGGCCCGATTAGTCATGCCGAGCTTGTCTGTAAGCAGGACGACTAAAAAATCATCCCATGTGGCTACGTCGATGCCTAAACCCCTCAAGGAGACGAGGGACTCAATCGTCGTGATATATTCTTGCAATTCTTGCAATGACTTTGCATTATCGCAAGATGCATATTGGTGCAGTAATCTCCGAATAACTGTGTTTGCAAGCTGTCTTGGCTTATCAAACGAATCAACTAATATTTCCCAGGCTTGCTGATAGTTTTCTTCCTTGAGTTCTATATGACGGATTAGCCTTTCTGCATCCCCGGTAAGTGCGGTTTTAAGTACCACATTTTCTTTGCGGGCATGTTTGTTTCATGAACCATGCATGAAAACAAATAGATGAATTGTCTCTACTTTAACAATTCTCCATTAAATTTTGGGATGGTGATTCTGGGTAGTTGCACATCAGTGCTGTTTGTGGCGGATGCGCTTGGCGCGGCCATGAGTGTCTTCTGCACTTTCGTTTGTAACTTAGTAGGCTTCCTTGTTGTAGCCTTTTTCTATCGGGTTGTCAAATTCTTCATAAATTTTTAAATGGACCTCTTGTACTTGTGTCCACAATGATTTTATGAAGTCATTGGAGGCTTGGCCCTTTAAAGTCGCGTACTCCTGTAGCGCGCTGTTTAGGGATTCAATTACCTCTCCTTGTCTTCGGCATAGTGCGGCTAGCCATTTGTCACTAGTTTCTGCGGAAATCTGCTTGCCGTTCGTTCGTCCTTGCCGTTCACCATTTTTGACTTTGTTCTATGTCTCTGACCCGGTGGAAGTGTTTTGTTCGCTTACGCTGGGTACGCTCCGATTCGCAACCAGGTTTGGTCAAGAAACTGATCAGTTAACAATGGTTGATAAAGGTGGTCGCTTGTTGACCGGTCCTTTATTGATCCTGAATCGATAGGTTCGATCTCAGGTGTCCCTCTGTGGCGACGATGGCAATTGTTGTGAGGATGGTGTTGATTTGTAAAGTGTCGCCTGTTAACAACTTTAAGAATGTGTCCGGGATTGGATTCACGAATCCTTTCCTGCTGGGATTACAAATGATTTACCAAATCTTTGATGCATGATGGTCGCCTTGTTGACCAATCTTCAAATTCCTGAGTTGACTTCGCTCAGACTTCCTTAGTTGTCTCTTCGACAATGAAGGGTTCTTTCACCAAATGTTAATACGTTAGCCTACCAAATGGACGAAAACCATGCGTCGTGCTGCAAATGGTGGATCCTTAGTGTGACTGGCGTTACTCGATGTGTATCGAGGGGTTGGGTAGTAAACCCCACATAAACTATCTACTGGTTAGTTGCCGCACCCAGCACTTGTAACTAGGGGGACGTCGGAAAATGGTTCGCAAGATGAGGATCTGAAGACACAGCGACAGCCTCTGTTGATTGCGATGGTAGATGAGTAACAGACAGTGGTTATTTTGAGACTCATTTTATTAGACAAACTTAACGGTATTTATAGGTACAAAAGTGCTTACGGTAACAAGATATGTAGAAAAGGAAAATGAAATCACAGCTATTCTTCATAACTGCCAGTCGGTCTAAGTGCTATATGCAGTGCTAATCAAAGTTATTGCTCTATTTCCGAATCGTGGTGTCAGCTATTTTCGCTGCATCAGATTGATGACTGTTAAGCAGATTGACGGTCTGGCTGTAGAATTGCAATATTGGCAGCAAGTGTTATGATATATGATTCTTTGTTCGACTTGTGTAAATGCGATAATAATTATATTATGTAGGTCGCTGAGTTTTAACTATTACCAAAAAAACTAAAATAAATGCATTATAAATGGATAATCCGATCGACGCGTATTTTAATAAAGAATAACTTAAAATTAAAATTAAATTTCATTGGGTTTCACCGGTCTTCTCTCCTGTAATTTACCAAAATCTTTTTTTTTTACTTTTACCTTATATTGATCCGAACAAATCGACTTCTGAAAATTTCTTTTTTCGATCGGACTATCCTAACAGAATTTTAAGTATGCGGATATTGTTACGTGGGCATATTAGTGCCCTAGTCCTGAAAGGACTTGGGCCGAAGGAAAGACATCCGATGTTCAGGCACCAATTTTGCCGGCATAAGCTCGCCGGATGGGGTGGGTTCTTGGTAAGCCTTTCTCCTCTCCAACATAACGAGAATAAATATTAAAGATGCCTGAAAACAGTAAAAGTTGTAAAGTCCGTCGGTCATCAGTCTACATTGCCCTACAAGCTAAGCTTTTGCTTGATCGTAATATGATCGGGCAATGTTTCGGCCACATTCCCTCCCCTTCACACTATGGTATGCCAAATGGATCGTCGCGGGCCGCGCAATACGATCCCCTATTGTCAAGGTTGTTCGTCAAAAGTTATGTCATTATTCTTCACCTACTCCACTTATCGCGTCAGCAACCCCCGTTTTAAAACTTAGCACTTCATGTTTTTAAGTTCGTTTTCACATTACAATTTTATTGAATAAAATACTGGCTAGTGCCATTTATGAGTAATATTATGGTTAGGAATACATATGAATTTAATTTTTAATTGACCAACAAAATTTGTTAGCGGAGAGTATCGAATTTATCACCCGTACAAAGGTGCACACGTCAGCAGAATTGCTGACTATTCACGACTACAAACGTCGCTCTGAGGACACTTGTGATTGTTCATACAAACACAAGGCTGATACTCGCCGCTGAAAAGTCAATGTTTATTATATTATAAAAAGTAAGACAAAAGCTTACTGATTAATTATAAAAATATTATAGTGCCTTGAAGAGGCCTAAGTTGGAGGATTTACGTTAGATAATTAAAAACAAAAGGCACGGATATATATATATTTGGTATAGGAAAAGGAACCGTGTTCCGACAAACTTACCCCTTTTGTCCTGGGCGATGAGATCTCGACGCACTGGATCCTGGGCTTTTTGAAGAAATTAGAAACAAATATATATATATATATACGTGCAAAACACTATCGTTAGAACAAAAAAATCTCGTTCTTAAACACAATCACTAATTGTATATATATATATATGTATGTATGTATGTAGATCCCTCGGCGGCACACGTCTGTTCCTACGGTAGGGTCTCAAGCAGCTGCGTCTCCAATGTCACTGCACTCCTTCTTGATATTATTGCTGTTGCACTAGCATTCATGAATGCCTTGGTTCACAATTTGTTTTTTTCTTTTTGTTTTGCTTCACGTTTGTCGGTAATTAAGACATTTCATTGCCTTTATTTTTCTGTCACTTTTTTATGATTTTTGAATAGGTTTCTTGCACTTTATCTTCTTTTCTAGACCTGGCGGCATATCGCCTGTTCCAGGGCGTGCTTTTGGTCCCGGCGTCCTTGCACGGATCGCTTGTACATCTTGACCACTTGCAGGATGATTACGAAAGCAAACATAGCGATGACGATCTTCAGATTATGGTTCACGTCCTGAATGTCGTCCTTGTGATCGATTATTTTGACGGTGTTGATCACATTGGCCGTACTATGGTCCACTTTGGAATTAGTTCCTCCCATGATGAAGTCCTTGATAATAAAAATAATTCTTCTTTAGGACGAGGGTGTAGTAGGACTATCTTCAGGATTCCGGTCTTGGCTGTAGTCGTTGGCGGCGCCGGGAATATAGTGCTCACACTATAGTGCCGTGAGATCAGAGTGAACTCTGTCTGGCTTCTCTATCCGGCTACGGTCATTTATACCAGTATAGAGCTTTTTCTCGACCCTCGTGACAAGTTGGGTTATTTAGGTGTTCCCACCTATGATTTCCCCTATCAATGCCCGACTGATGCACTTTGCCAGCTACTGGTATAAGGTTACGGTCGTTGTTCTGACTATATACCATTCAAAAGATCGTCAAATTGCACATTCCTTTGCTTGTTTTCGGTGAGTCAATGTTTCGATCGCCCCCCTCCCTTGCCTTGAGATTCGATGTTGTTTTTCTACGTGCATCTTTCTCCATCAAATAAATTGAAGGAGAGGGCGTACGTAACAATATATATAGTAGTCTCCTCGCGCAAACTCCCGATGCGATTCGTCCCTACGTGGACTGCCGTCCACAGTGATATCAAACATTATATAATCACAAGATTCCAAATTAAAAAAAAATCGGTTCTACCTTTTTAAGGTAGGTACTAAATACATTCAACATTTTTTTCTTTCTCCCAAACCAATGAACTTTATTAAAGTAATGGTATGCACTTCTTTTAGATTTTGCAATACCTTGAAATACGATCGGACTATCACAGCAGATTTTTCTTTCTTCGTGTATAGATAGTAGTCACCTTAACACACTCTCCGCTTTAGCAAAAGCTTTTGCCAACACAGATATTTTCAATTGCTGCCTGCCGAATGCGAACATTTTAGAAAGTGTATTTATTTAGTCGTTTGTATAATCATATTTCGTCACAAAAGTTGAAATCAGAAGTTCTCGTTTTAAGCCTAGTACTAGGCTTTTCGAATCAAGCGAGTAGTAGGCTCTAAGCAAAACTGGGGTGCTATACACTTTTATTGTAATTCTTGTAGTAGACAAATTAATAGCTTTTAATTAACAATATGAATACATTTCCAATACATGTGAACAAATTCGGTAATAGTCTAGAAGAGGGGCCTGTGCGTCGAAAATCGCGAAAAAATTATCCTTGATGGACCGCGCATTCCTAAGAATTTACGTGCGAAAGATTATCGACGGAAATGCATGGTTCTATCTATGATTTTGACGTTTTTTGCTATAAAAAGCATTCAAAAAAAATCGACAAAAATGTGTAATTGTTTTATAGCAGGCCATCCCCACAACCGCGAATTAAGTATCCTCGATGGACGGCGATTCCAAAGGAACTCAAGTGACCATGGATGACAAAATAACTTTTTAAATGAATCTGAAGAAATCGCGGTCCAAGGAAGATCATCTATTTTAACATTTTCGCGGTCTTAGCCGTTATAAAGCTCTTATACTTGAATTTGTATAAAAAATTGTAGAAAAGGCTACATCAATAATGGATAACCCTAACTGCAATACATGTACTTAAGAAAAGAAAAGAAGAAGTGAGATTTTTTAAAAAACTTTACTTTTATAAGTTATGTATATGTTGGTCATCCATGGTCACTCGAGTTCTTGAAGAATCACTGACCACCGAGGATATTAAATTCGCGGTTGTGGTCGTATTATTTTGGCATTAATTTTGTTGATTCTTCCTATGGCAGCTATATAATAAAGCCGTCCGAATTTTGTTAAATTTAATTCAAAATTTTAAAAATTTAAAAAAAGGTATATCCCAGCTATATGATATAGTAATCCGATTTTTTAATTTTCTAATTCGAAATTCATAAATATGTAAAAAATAATATTCCCAAGAGTAGAAGGTAATATTTCAAAAAACACCAAATCTAGAATTTTTCCGGTTTTTTCAGATTTTTTCCTATGGGAGCTATATGATATAGTTGTCCGATCCGTCCGAATCTTTTGGAAAAGTTTGAGCCCGATAGCTAGTAACGAACACACTCGATGAGCGTTGTCCACCCTAACACCTCTGCCTACGTTTCGACCGGCCTACTCAGGGAGCTGGGTGTGGGTTTGTGTTAAGAGAGAACAAGAGTGTCACAGAACTAACAGTAGTAGACAGCGAGACGATAACGATAAGAATTTTAACCCAACGGCTAAGACTCGGACGACAGAGTGTACCTATCGAAGATGAGGCCAACCCCCTACCCCCCACCTTACACCCCCACCCAGCCCCCCCCCCCCCACGGGATGCGATAATATCATAAAAATATGAGGGGCTTATCCTGAGGAGTAATGCAGCAGCAGGTTGATTTTTTTTCGATAGGTACAATATATGAACTGAAAATGTTTGCGGAATTAATTATAAAAATGGTATTTTGTGGTCTAATCAATTAAAAGAGGAACTAGCCGAACCTATCCAGCTAGAGCAAATCTCGATTTCATATTGGAAAGAATGTGTTGTTTGAAAACTGAAAACCTGGTATAGAACCGACCATAAATCAGAACTATAAATCCTAAGTATCATATAATCAAATTATAATTTTGTGGTCTAACCAAATAAAAGAGGAACTAGCCGAACCTATCCAGCTAGAGCAAATCTTGATTTTATATTGGAAAGAAGGTGTTGTTTGAAAACTGAAAACCTGGAATAGAACCGACTATAAATCAGAACTATAAATCCTAAGTATCAAATGATCAAATTGAAATGTTTTTAACTATAATGTTCGAGTATGACCGAACTGATAGAAAAACCTATAACTAAAGTATAACATTTTTGCTGGTATGGCTCCGAACCTATCCATCAAATCCAAGTCAAAAATGAAATACCGACTGAAACTACAATTTTACAAAAATTGGATTATTTTCGGGAAGCTCGGCTGTCAAACGACAGATGCCTGATCAGGCATCGGGCTTGCTCCATTGTTGGGCGCCATTTAATCTGAAGAAATCGCATTCCAAGGAAGATCATCTATTTTAACATTTTCGCGGTCTTAGCCGTTATAAAGCTCTTATACTTGAATTTGTATAAAAAATTGTAGAAAAGGCTACATCTATAAGGGATAACCCTAACTGCAATACATGTACTTAAGAAAAGAAAAGAAGAAGTGAGATTTTTTAAAAAACTTTACTTTTATAAGTTATGTATATGTTGGTCATCCATGGTCACTCGAGTTCTTGAAGAATCACTGACCACCGAGGATATTAAATTCGCGGTTGTGGTCGTATTATTTTGGCATTAATTTTGTTGATTCTTCCTATGGCAGCTATATAATAAAGCCGTCCGAATTTTGTTAAATTTAATTCAAAATTTTAAAAATTTAAAAAAAGGTATATCCCAGCTATATGATATAGTAATCCGATTTTTTAATTTTCTAATTCGAAATTCATAAATATGTAAAAAATAATATTCCCAAGAGTAGAAGGTAATATTTCAAAAAACACCAAATCTAGAATTTTTCCGGTTTTTTCAGATTTTTTCCTATGGGAGCTATATGATATAGTTGTCCGATCCGTCCGAATCTTTTGGAAAAGTTTGAGCCCGATAGCTAGTAACGAACACACTCGATGAGCGTTGTCCACCCTAACACCTCTGCCTACGTTTCGACCGGCCTACTCAGGGAGCTGGGTGTGGGTTTGTGTTAAGAGAGAACAAGAGTGTCACAGAACTAACAGTAGTAGACAGAGAGACGATAACGATAAGAATTTTAACCCAACGGCTAAGACTCGGACGACAGAGTGTACCTATCGAAGATGGAGGCCCAGATGGTAATGGCCTCCTCTATACCCACCCTACCTGTGAAGCCTAATCAGACTCCACCCTTTACAACCGCTGCTCTACATTACATCAGGGGCCCTCAAAAGACAACAGTTTAATGCATTTTAAACTTCATCTTTAATACAGCAAATTCGATAGTATGGTTCATTCTTAATGCTACAATTATTAACACTAAGACCTTAAGCCTAAACGTTATCTACGTTTAACAACTCTCTCTATTCGATCGTGTTTGTATGTACGATAATCAAAAGAAAATAAAGGGATATAGTTTGTATTACGTTAAATTGTTGGTTGCTTACATTACGTTATCGATATACGATATTCTTTTTCAACGAAAAGGCAGTGAGGCAGATTACGTTACGTGCAACTGATTCTTACTTAATTTTCCAATATATGATTAAATAATTGTAGATATGAAAATATATATATTAAAAATGTGTGGGCTCAGACAAGAATGAATATATATGTAAAGGAAGTTAAATGTTTTACGGCTATGCCGTACTTACGAACTCTTCAACGAAGTCAGCAGGCCTGATGACGATCGATGTGCGCTGTAGAACTTTGAAGTGTTAATGTAATGGTTATATTTGTCAATCTGTATCATAAGCACACACGAATTAAGGTTGGCTAAATGAGGATCGTACAGTAAATTAGATATTTACCTTAAATGTGTTGGAAATAGAGAAAACTAAACTACTTTTACTTAATGAGATACAAAAACGAGTTGGCAGTCCTGGCCAACGTTGAACTGGAACAATCGAGAACCAGAATTGGAACTAAAATTCCAATTGGGATGAGCGTCGTGTTTCCGCGTGCTTGCGCGGATTCCAACGAATCGGCGCCGGTGAGAGATTCGTCCGAATTCCGGCCGACTTGATCCGACCTGTCGATATTGGTGCGGATTTTGCACGATGAAAACCTCACGCGGGCTTGTAAGGTAGAATCGGAGATCCTGTGACGCTTGCGGTCGGATTTGTCGTTGAAATGGGAATCCTTTATCGCGATCGGCCTGCCGCTGTTGCGGACTGGCGCCGCTGAAGCGGACTGGCAAGGAGAAAAGATCCACTTCACGCTGTGTGCGCCTTTAAAGGAATCCAGAATTTGCGAATACGCATGGAAGAACGACGTTTGTAAGCGAAAATGGAATTAACTTTAAAAAGTTGAAGCCTTCGTTTTAGTTAATCCTGTAAACGAATGTAATATGGCTTCAAGGTTGGAGTAGTTGTTACGTCAGGTTTAGGAATAGACAAATCAGGTAGATTAACCGTTGCCGCAGCATCCGGAGTACTTTGTTTATCCGAGGCTAACGGCGGACATCCACTTTCTGGAATTTGCGAAAGTCCTGCTTGGAGTTTTCCGATACCGAATTACATTTAGCACAATTGGGCTTATACACATCGGGTGTCCCACAACCGTAACAGAAAATACGGCGAGGTTTGAGACAATCGTGGTACCTGTGACCTTTTTCATCACAGTTCCAGCATACGAAATTGTCTGCAGTCCTTACTGCGCAGACTTCGTCCTCGACATCCGCTTCATCTTCGGACTGATTTTCCGAATCGTATTCGTGAAGAATCGTGTTGACAAACCGTTTGGTTGGATTCGGACGTTGAACCGGCTTCGAACGAGTGCTGCGATAGAATTCTTCGTGGCGGTGACATGCCTTGCGCAAAGTTTCCAACGAAGGGGTGTCAACATGTAATAACTCAAGACTCAAATCTGGCTTCAGATTGTGTCGTACTTCGCTGGCTAACTCGCTATCATGCATGGGCTCTCGAAGGGAATTGGCTATGATAAGCATTGCGTCGAGGAAGTCATCAAAACTTTCGTTTGAACCCTGCTTACGACGACGCATTACGCTTTTGATCTCGCGGTCTGATCTCTGATCCGAGTATCTCTCTTTTAATCGCCTGCACAATACATGCCAACTCATATCATCTACCGACCTATGAACACGCCAGTAAAAAGATAAGGCATGACCTGCAAATAACAAATTTGCAAACTGCGATAGCATCTCGAAATTTCCGTTTAGGCTTTGCGTAGTGAGACAGTTTACACGGTATATAAAGTCCTCAACTGCGATGTCGTTTGCTGAACCACTGAACTTGATTCGCCAATTCGAAATAACGTTTGAAATCCTGTCAGGACGATCCAAAGAAAGGTCACTGCGATCGCTTCGCACATCTGGAGAGTTTCTGACTCGCAGACTGTTTTGAGCTTGACCGCTCTGGATATTGACTTGTCCGGAATTGTTGTGGAATTCGTGCTGAGGTTGAATTGCACTGTTATCAACAAATGTGGACCTATTTAATTGGCTAAACATCTAAGTCATGTTTTCTGTCATGTTTACTTGAAATTCTCTCTGACTTTCAACCATCCTTACTTGGAATGCCCTCTGGTTCTCTGACAATGCTCGTAACTGATTCGCGAGGCTTTGTTGTTCCGGCTCTTCGGTTGTATTTGGGTTATTGGCTTGTCCATTGTCTTTCTGAGAATTGAGGTTAGCATTCTGAGTGGTGATTACGTTGTTCTGACTATCTGCGTTACGAAGCATAGATCTGGTCATCATTCGATTTTCCATTTCAGAATTGAGATTGGGTCCTGTCTGGGACTGAGAACTTGGTTGAGAGCAAGTCGGACAAGTGTTGTTGTCCTGCAACCATTGTTGTAGACTAGCCTTGTGAAAACAATGTTTACAAGAAGTTTCAATTAAATCCAAATCGAAAACAACTCCATTGCAGAGGGTGCACGTCACTGAATTATTATCCTCTAGAGAAACAAGATTTTCGTTGCTGCGCCTAACCGGCATCTTTAAACGATTATTGACTAAGCGAAACAACTAACTAATCTTAAGGAAGAATACCTTGGAGCGGATGATTTAAAGGAATTCGAAATATGGAATTCAAACGAAAAGGCAGTGAGGCAGATTACGTTACGTGCAACTGATTCTTACTTAATTTTCCAATATATGATTAAATAATTGTAGATATGAAAATATATATATTAAAAATGTGTGGGCTCAGACAAGAATGAATATATATGTAAAGGAAGTTAAATGTTTTACGGCTATACCGTACTTACGAACTCTTCAACGAAGTCAGCAGGCCTGATGACGATCGATGTGCGCTGTAGAACTTTGAAGTGTTTATGTAATGGTTATATTTGTCAATCTGTATCATAAGCACACACGAATTAAGGTTGGCTAAATGAGGATCGTACAGTAAATTAGATATTTACCTTAAATGTGTTGGAAATAGAGAAAACTAAACTACTTTTACTTAATGAGATACAAAAACGAGTTGGCAGTCCTGGCCAACGTTGAACTGGAACAATCGAGAACCAGAAATGGGAATCCTTTATCGCGATCGGCCTGCCGCTGTTGCGGACTGGCGCCGCTGAAGCGGACTGGCAAGGAGAAAAGATCCACTTCACGCTGTGTGCGCCTTTAAAGGAATCCTGAATTTGCGAATACGCATGGAAGAACGACGTTTGTAAGCGAAAATGGAATTAACTTTAAAAAGTTGAAGCCTTCGTTTTAGTTAATCCTGTAAACGAATGTAATATGGCTTCAAGGTTGGAGTAGTTGTTACGTCAGGTTTATGAATAGACAAATCAGGTAGATTAACCGTTGCCGCAGCATCCGGAGTACTTTGTTTATCCGAGGCTAACGGCGGACATCCACTTTCTGGAATTTGCGAAAGTCCTGCTTGGAGTTTTCCGATACCGAATTACATTTAGCACAATTGGGCTTATACACATCGGGTGTCCCACAACCGTAACAGAAAATACGGCGAGGTTTGAGACAATCGTGGTACCTGTGACCTTTTTCATCACAGTTCCAGCATACGAAATTGTCTGCAGTCCTTACTGCGCAGACTTCGTCCTCGACATCCGCTTCATCTTCGGACTGATTTTCCGAATCGTATTCGTGAAGAATCGTGTTGACAAACCGTTTGGTTGGATTCGGATGTTGAACCGGCTTCGAACGAGTGCTGCGATAGAATTCTTCGTGGCGGTGACATGCCTTGCGCAAAGTTTCCAACGAAGGGGTGTCAACATGTAATAACTCAAGACTCAAATCTGGCTTCAGATTGTGTCGTACTTCGCTGGCTAACTCGCTATCATGCATGGGCTCTCGAAGGGAATTGGCTATGATAAGCATTGCGTCGAGGAAGTCATCAAAACTTTCGTTTGAACCCTGCTTACGACGACGCATTACGCTTTTGATCTCGCGGTCTGATCTCTGATCCGAGTATCTCTCTTTTAATCGCCTGCACAATACATGCCAACTCATATCATCTACCGACCTATGAACACGCCAGTAAAAAGATAAGGCATGACCTGCAAATAACAAATTTGCAAACTGCGATAGCATCTCGAAATTTCCGTTTAGGCTTTGCGTAGTGAGACAGTTTACACGGTATATAAAGTCTTCAACTGCGATGTCGTTTGCTGAACCACTGAACTTGATTCGCCAATTCGAAATAACGTTTGAAATCCTGTCAGGACGATCCAAAGAAAGGTCACTGCGATCGCTTCGCACATCTGGAGAGTTTCTGACTCGCAGACTGTTTTGAGCTTGACCGCTCTGGATATTGACTTGTCCGGAATTGTTGTGGAATTCGTGCTGAGGTTGAATTGCACTGTTATCAACCTATTTAATTGGCTAAACATCTAAGTCATGTTTTCTGTCATGTTTACTTGAAATTCTCTCTGACTTTCAACCATCCTTACTTGGAATGCCCTCTGGTTCTCTGACAATGCTCGTAACTGATTCGCGAGGCTTTGTTGTTCCGGCTTTTCGGTTGTATTTGGGTTATTTGCTTGTCCATTGTCTTTCTGAGAATTGAGGTTAGCATTCTGAGTGGTGATTACGTTGTTCTGACTATCTGCGTTACGAAGCATAGATCTGGTCATCATTCGATTTTCCATTTCAGAATTGAGATTGGGTCCTGTCTGGGACTGAGAACTTGGTTGAGAGCAAGTCGGACAAGTGTTGTTGTCCTGCAACCATTGTTGTAGACTAGCCTTGTGAAAACAATGTTTACAAGAAGTTTCAATTAAATCCAAATCGAAAACAACTCCATTGCAGAGGGTGCACGTCACTGAATTATTATCCTCTAGAGAAACAAGATTTTCGTTGCTGCGCCTAACCGGCATCTTTAAACGATTATTGACTAAGCGAAACAACTAACTAATCTTAAGGAAGAATACCTTGGAGCGGATGATTTAAAGGAATTCGAAATATGGACTAAATAGATCTAACTAAAAAAGGTAATGGTACGATAAGGGACAATCGGCAATCATTCAACAATGACAAACGAGAGAAATCTTTGAGAAATACGGGATGCGATAATATCATAAAAATATGAGGGGCTTATCCTGAGGAGTAATGCAGCAGCAGGTTGATTTTTTTTCGATAGGTACAATATATGAACTGAAAATGTTTGCGGAATTAATTATAAAAATGGTATTTTGTGGTCTAATCAATTAAAAGAGGAACTAGCCGAACCTATCCAGCTAGAGCAAATCTCGATTTCATATTGGAAAGAATGTGTTGTTTGAAAACTGAAAACCTGGTATAGAACCGACCATAAATCAGAACTATAAATCCTAAGTATCATATAATCAAATTATAATTTTGTGGTCTAACCAAATAAAAGAGGAACTAGCCGAACCTATCCAGCTAGAGCAAATCTTGATTTTATATTGGAAAGAAGGTGTTGTTTGAAAACTGAAAACCTGGAATAGAACCGACTATAAATCAGAACTATAAATCCTAAGTATCAAATGATCAAATTGAAATGTTTTTAACTATAATGTTCGAGTATGACCGAACTGATAGAAAAACCTATAACTAAAGTATAACATTTTTGCTGGTATGGCTCCGAACCTATCCAGAGTACCATCAAATCCAAGTCAAAAATGAAATACCGACTGAAACTACAATTTTACAAAAATTGGATTATTTTCGGGAAGCTCGGCTGTCAAACGACAGATGCCTGATCAGGCATCGGGCTTGCTCCATTGTTGGGCGCCATTTAATTCTGTAACGAACACACTCGATGAGCATTGTCCACCCTAACACCTCTGTCTACGTTTCGACCGGCCTACTCAGGGAGCTGGGTGTGGGTTTGTGTTAAGAGAGAACAAGAGTGTCACAGAACTAACAGTAGTAGACAGAGAGACGATAACGATAAGAATTTTAACCCAACGTCTAAGACTCGGACGACAGAGTGTACCTATCGAAGATGGAGGCCCAGATGGTAATGGCCTCCTTCTATACCCACCCTACCTGTGAAGCCTAATCAGACTCCACCCTTTACAACCGCTGCTCTACATTACATCGATAGTATGGTTCATTCTTAATGCTACAATTATTAACACTAAGACCTTAAGCCTAAACGTTATCTACGTTTAACAACTCTCTCTATTCGATCGTATTTGTATGTACGATAATCAAAAGAAAATAAAGGGATATAGTTTGTATTACGTTAAATTGTTGGTTGCTTACATTACGTTATCGATATACGATATTCTTGTTCAACGAAAAGGCAGTGAGGCAGATTACGTTACGTGCAACTGATTCTTACTTAATTTTCCAATATATGATTAAATAATTGTAGATATGAAAATATATATATTAAAAATGTGTGGGCTCAGACAAGAATGAATATATATGTAAAGGAAGTTAAATGTTTTACGGCTATACCGTACTTACGAACTCTTCAACGAAGTCAGCAGGCCTGATGACGATCGATGTGCGCTGTAGAACTTTGAAGTGTTTATGTAATGGTTATATTTGTCAATCTGTATCATAAGCACACACGAATTAAGGTTGGCTAAATGAGGATCGTACAGTAAATTAGATATTTACCTTAAATGTGTTGGAAATAGAGAAAACTAAACTACTTTTACTTAATGAGATACAAAAACGAGTTGGCAGTCCTGGCCAACGTTGAACTGGAACAATCGAGAACCAGAATTGGAACTAAAATTCCAATTGGGATGAGCGTCGTGTTTCCGCGTGCTTGCGCGGATTCCAACGAATCGGCGCCGGTGAGAGATTCGTCCGAATTCCGGCCGACTTGATCCGACCTGTCGATATTGGTGCGGATTTTGCACGATGAAAACTTCACGCGGGCTTGTAAGGTAGAATCGGAGATCCTGTGACGCTTGCGGTCGGATTTGTCGTTGAAATGGGAATCCTTTATCCCGATCGGCCTGCCGCTGTTGCGGACTGGCGCCGCTGAAGCGGACTGGCGTGCCGCTGATCCAGGCGTGGCAAGGAGAAAAGATCCACTTCACGCTGTGTGCGCCTTTAAAGGAATCCTTTATGTAGATTCAGGCGTGACAATGATGAAATGCAGTCCAGGCGTAGGCTCTGATAAAATGTTAAATCCAGGCGTCGCGCTGATGGGATGTACTTTCGAAGGAAGATAACCGCTTCACGCGGCTCCAGCTCCTTGCTGTGCGCAGAGGGAGGGCTCGCAAAACTGTTGCAATTCCTAGAAATCGCACGTGGTCGGTGGTTTCTGTGTTCTGGGGAATTCCAGTCAGAAAACGACAATATTTCGGAGAAATTAACTCACCACCAAGACTGAGAACAATAATATGATGAAATATGCACAGATTAGCAGGAAATTCACTCGCGGATGGTTGGATGCAATCGAATAAAACAATTTGGGGCGAATGACTTAGCTGGAATGTCTTAGCTAATACTTAGCCAAAAATATACTGACTCTCACAAGCTTTTAAACTGAGGGCCTAGTTTGCGTAGAAACAGACAGACGGGCATGGCTAGATCGACACGCCTAGTGATGCTGATCAAGAATATATATACTTTATGGAGTCGGAAACGTCTCCTTCACTGCGTTGCAAACTTCCAACTGAAATCATCATACCCTCTGCATGGGTATAAAAAACCCTAAAATCCTAGAAAAGGATACTTTGTTTTGATAGCAAAACTCGCAACTTTAAAATGCAATTGCAAGAGAACCATGCATATCCGCCGATAATCTTCCGCACGTAAATTCTCAAGAAATCGCGGCCCATTGAGGGTAATTTTTTCCCGTTATTTGGGCCCTCTTCTAGACTATTGCCAAAAAATCGGTTAGGAATTTTTCATCTAATTGGTCTAATTAACAAACAGTAACTTTAAAATTCAAAATTAAAGGAATCTCAAGAGCTATAAAGTTACAAATTAAAAAAAAGGTTCTACAGTTTTTAAAAACTGTGAAATAAGTGAAAAAAAAAATTTTTTTGGTCATAATTTGTAATCTATTATATTTAAACAATTTTAGTAAGGACATCGTTACTAGCATTTTAAAATACCTTTTCAACGCAATAAAGGAAATGTCTGTATGTGCGTCAAATTAGCGTTGGTGACTTTAGCGGCGATTGTGGAACGGTGGAATCGGGAACATCGGGCCAATATTTATTTTGTGATTTCTGGGGCTTCTGGGGGCCGAATCAAAAAATGTTAAATGCAAAATAGTTTAGAATGAAATTATTTATCGATCTAAGTAATTCGGAAGTCTGCACAATGTTCAGAAGTATGAAAAAAATGCTTTCGAAAAATCAGGTCCCCACATTTTGGGGAATATCTCCTCTCGCAGAGCGTGCTCCACCGTGCACGCTAGCTGACCTTAAAGGTCGTCTTTCGAAGAACATATAAGGAAAATGTCATCAACAAATTATCGTTAGTTTTTGAGAAAATCAGTTAACAGTGGTCCAACCTCTGAATCCGCCCATACAAAAAAAGTCCTTAGAAATCAATTTATTCATAAGTTTTTTCACAGAGCGTGCTCCACAATTTTGAGTTTATAGGATGATAGGGGGTTAATTAAGCAATGTTTCTGGAAAATTTCATTAAAAAATTATCGTCAGTTTTCGACAAAATCCACTAACAGTGATCGAATTTTAAACGGATATTAGAATCCCGCCTACTCCAGTACAAGAACCGTGGACAGCTATGACATGAACCGCACTATCCGACACTACAACCGACTTACAAATTCAAAATCGACTCTAACTTAAAATTAATTATTGCTCCTTTCACAGAGCGTGCTCCATGTTGCACGGTATCCCGAAAAATTGCTAATTAAATAAACTAACTATAGTAAAAGTTTCATTTAGTTATTATCGTCAGTTTTCGAGATATTTGCTGAACAGTTCAGCTGTACGGGGGAATGCCGCTAATGGCCATCGGGTGCGCCATGTTTTCGACGCTAACTTAAAATTAATTATTGCTTCTTTCACAGAGCGTGCTCCATGTTGCACGGTATCCCGAAAAATTGCTAATTAAATAATCTATCTACAGTAAAAGTTTCATTCAATTATTATTGTCAGATTTCGAGATATTCGTCAAACTGTTTGGCTGTATGGGCAAATGCCGCCAACGGCCAACAATTACATTGTAATTGTTATTTCAGTGTTTCCAAATGCAGAGTAAATAGTGCTGCCAGACTGTTTTGTAAGTCCCGCGATATAACGAGGGCTGCATAGTAAAAACTGCGTATTTCGGCAATTAAGAGGAAAAGAGACAATATCTCGGGAACGGCTGAACCGATATTGATAAAATAATCGTCAAAATGATCAGCTACGAACGAGCTTCAGTGGGCGAGATATTACAAATATTTGAGCTTAGTAGAATATATAAATTTGAAATGGCTAGATCTCTTTTGCGCCAAATATCGAATGACTATCGATTTATTAGTATGGTTAGTGTCTACACTAAGTGCAGAAATATAAACATGACGCACCCGATGGCCATTGGGGGTATTTGCCCATACAGCCAAACAGTTTGACGAATATCTCGAAAACTGACGATAATAGTTGAATGAAACTTTTACTGTAGTTAGATTATTTAATTAGCAATTTTTCGGGATACCGTGCAACATGGAGCACGCTCTGTGAAAGGAGCAAGAATTAATTTTAAGTTAGCGTCGATTTTGAATTTGTAAGTCGGTTGTAGTGTCAGATAGTGCGGTGCATGTCATAGCTGTCCACGGTTCTTGTACTGGAGTAGGCGGGATTCTAATATCCGTTTAAAATTCGATCACTGTTAGTGGATTTTGTCGAAAATTGACGATAATTTGTTAATGAAATTTTCCAGAAACATTGCTTAATTAACCCCCTATCATCCTATAAACTCAAAATTGTGGAGCACGCTCTGTGAAAAAACTTATGAATAAATTGATTTCTAAGGACTTTTTTTGTATGGGCGGATTCAGAGGTTGGACCACTGTTAACTGATTTTCTCAAAAACTAACGATAATTTGTTGATGAAATTTTCCTTATATGTTCTTTGAAAGACGACCTTTAAGGTAAGCTAGCGTGCATGGTGGAGCACGCTCTGCGAGTGGAGATATTCCCCAAAATGTGGGGATCTGATTTTTCGAAAGAATTTTTTTCATACTTCTAAACATTGTGCAGACTTCCGAATTACTTAGATCGATAGATAATTTCATTCTAAACAATTTTGCATTTAACATTTTTCGATTCGGCCCCCAGAAATCAAAAAATTAAAATTGGCCCCATGTTCCAGATTCCACCGTTCCACAATCGCCG
Source organism: Drosophila pseudotakahashii (assembly GCA_035046095.1). Taxonomy (NCBI): domain Eukaryota; kingdom Metazoa; phylum Arthropoda; class Insecta; order Diptera; family Drosophilidae; genus Drosophila; species Drosophila pseudotakahashii. The sequence goes on from JAWNOE010000060.1 coordinate 163,089, forward strand.
CTAAAGTCACCGACGCTAATTTGACGCACATAATGTCTGTAGCTTCAGTCCTTAAAAAACTACAGGCGTTGTAAATCGGGCTATTTTTTAGCTTTTATTATTAAGCTAGCGGGTTTTTCAAAAAGTCGTAGAACAAAAGTTTCCTTTCTCGAAATGCTTGACAGGAGCCTAAAACAGCGATTTATACAAACCCACAAACAAAGGGACACAAATTTTTATTTTGAAAAGAGGCCCAAAGCCTTAAAATAACTTTTAAACGGAGTATCGGATTCTATAGTAGTAATAGTAGTAGTTGTAAGTTTTTTAATTGTTTTTGCTTTGTTTATCTTTGTTACTTATTTATAGCTGGCTGTACATATTTAAAGTTACATCAAAACAAATAAACAAACAAATATTGGTTACAATGACAATGGCATTTATGCCGTCAGTCGGTTAATTTAGTAAAGTTATATTCTAAAATTGTTCTACTACTGGCTTTTTTAATAAAGATATCCAGATTCTCCCAGTTTTCCGCATTTAGAAGACTGCGGAGATCCAAGAGTGGTTTTCGTAAAACATGTAAAACGAATCTCTCTTAGACTGCAATGAAGTGTTGAACATCCTCGATTTCTCGCATGTTGTTGAGGCTGCATTCCAGTGATGGGCTGCTGCTGTATGGCCTGCCATTTTGAGGTAAAGTCTCGGTTCTTGCTTGGAAGATATGTTTTATAAATTCTTCTCCTAAATTATTTTTGTGGGTTTATTCTGTTTTTTCCCGTTTAATTTATTAACGATTTCCCAGAACTGTTTGCTGTCGCGAACTTCTTGTAGTTGCCGTTTCATATTTACATGTTATTTGTTATTGCCGTTTTGAAGATATGGCCCGTTATTTCTTTTCGACTTAGCTGCTTAAGGCAATCAAAAGAGTATTTCCTCGCCCTTTCGCATTGTACGTCGAACTACGGGTGTTTTTTGCTAATGTTTAGTGACTGCTGCATGTGTTTGGAGGCATCTACGATTAGGTTGAACAGCTTGGCTAGCAGTGTAGACCCACTCAGATCATTTATTTGTTGGACTCCTGATACTAATGCATCTGTGTAACTTAGGCGGTGTTTGTCCTTCCACTTTAGCCTTCGGTTGAGTTTTGGCTGACTCGTTCATGTAGAATGACTTTTAAAAGGACTTCGTTGGGCATATTATCAGAAAGGGGTTGAGCACATACAGCCAAATCTTTTACCAAATCGTGCCACTTTCCTTGTACGAGACAGTAGTCAATAGTCGACCTTGCTGCGCCACTTATAAAGGTATATTCTCCTTCTTGGTCACTGATTGTCCTGCCGTTCATTACCATCAGTCCTAGAGATTCGCACATCTCAACAATTTTTGCGCCTTTGTTGTCTAAGATTTCGTCCCTAGACTTACGAATCGTGCTACTGGTCCTGAGGTCTATATTTGTGGGTTCTGATGTGGCTTGTGCTTTTCCGATGCGAGCATGTATATCCCCAATAATTATTAGGTTATTGCAACCTGCTGTCAGTCCAAAATCGTACACCTTTTCAAAATCTGCCTGCCAGTTATTGCAGTTAATGTATACTGGGAGTATATGCAGTTTTTCCTCTTTCGTGTTTATTTCGATGACTTCTGCGTTTTCCTTGCTCGTTAGGGTAATGTGTCCTTCGTTCACCAGCTGCTTTCGGATTCCGTATACACTTCCTCCGCTGGCCCGTCCACGGGCTGCTACTCTCACTGCTGGTATCCAATGCAGCAAGTGATCAGGAAAGTAATTTGCAAAACTCGTCGTTCGCCAGAATAGTTTCAAATAGTAGAAAAATGTCGAATTGTGTAACAAAATTAAAGAATTGTTTAAATAATGTCTTATTTGCTAAACCAGCTACGTATATTATACGATACAATTCTAACATTAAGGGACGGTACTACATTAGGGACATTTAGTTTTTTGAATTTAGTTTGCTTAATATAACTTCGTAGTCTAGGGCTATTTTAAATGAGGTACCATATATGTTCTCCAGGACATTTTGTGCTTACTCTTCTCCACACATCAGCTTGCCGTCTTTATTCCAGTAGGACCATTTACCTTCAATAACCATGCGATCGTTTCTAACAGTGACCTTAAAATTGTTGTGGCTTTCCAGAATGTCCCGTCGGAGGCCTAGCATCACACGTTTTTTAAGTATCCTTTCGATGTTCAGATCCTGTTCGATTGAGACTCGCGTTCCTTTCAGGTTTTTGTTGTGCTTAAGGTCTGTATGGATGGTCTGTACAGCGCTTACTGTGTTTAGTTCAACCAGAACAGATTTTTTTCGGATTTAAGACCTGGGATAATTCTGTTTTTTCGTTTATGTGCGTCTTCTAGTTGTAGAATTCTTGCTTGTTTGTTTTCGTTGTCGCTTTTGATTTTGTTAATCTCTGCCTGCAGTATTTTGTTTTCCTCTGTTAGCGAATCGACCTTTGTTGAGAGACATTCTACATTTTGCTGAATGGTATCCATTTTTGTGGCAATCGAATTACCGTCCGATTTTGTAACTAGTTCTTTGAGCTCTGAATCGGACATACCCTCCAGCATGGATTTCAGATCTTCAAAATCTACCAGGTCGCCTGTGTTTGTTGGTGCGTGATTATTTTGCGGAGGAGTGTCTAATCGACTCCGTTTTGAGACGCTAGCAGGTGTCGCATTGAACGTCCCGGCCTGACCGGTAGGGGTCCTGGCGAGTCGTAACATTTTTTTTAGTTTTGTATATAATGTCAGGGTGCAGAGATTTAACAGTATGCCTAAAACGATGTTTTTATATTTTTTCTAAACGTTTTCTAAACGCCACCTATTGGCTTAAGCTGGAACCGTAGATTAGACTAAGCTATTATTTTGGTGGGCGTTTGAAAGACAGAGCTTTGGATCCGACCCACTATGATTGCTTCTCAGCTTCTGTGTTCCGTCACAAGTTTTGTTTGCGCCTAATCATTGCCGGTCCTCTGAGTGGTTTTTAATTTTGGGTTTCCTCCTTTACCGTCGGTTTCCACCAAGAAAAATGGTCAGTTTGAGAGAAAAGCCGCGCTTCCAGGTCGGTTTGGGAGGAGCGGATACCTAGTAATTTTAGCCAGATCCGCAGGTTCTTGGCCAGAGATTTCACTGTGACAGTTATTAGGTACGTCTAGCAGGGCTTCTTCTTCTTCTTGGTTGTTGTTGTTGATTTTATTATATGACCCCTCATTTGACGCGTATTATTAAAAAGAACACAACTAGAATAATGCGAGGGGACATTTACCCCACCGGCCACCAGCTCAAACTATCTAAATTTTCACTTTTACCACTCTTTCTCCCAATCCAATTTAGTTTTTGAAAGTCTTGGTATGCAATTCTTTTAGTTTTTTCGATACCTTTCGATTAGTTGTGAGGAGTTGAATAACCCCCCACAAATTCCTGCAACAGTGGATGGCCGGCCGTTTACCATTTACGCCGCAAGATTAGCGTAGAAGCGGCGCGGCAAAGAGCAAATGGAGAGAAACTCGCAAATAGAGAGTTTGGAGACCGAGAAGCGGAGAGAGAGAGTGGAGACTTTAAGGTTGAGAAAGGGAACTTTGACAAAGAGAGTTTGGAGAGTTGGTTGCGGACAGTGAGAGAGCGGAGACTTTGCGGGCAGAGCCAGAGTGCCGTGTGCAAAAGGGAAATAACGTAACTGCACCGGAGCACCCAGTCAACAAGGGGAGCACCGAGGCGGCCAGAAGGCGTCGACGGCCACAAATGGCGATTCAATACCAGCCGAGCCGGCCAGAACACTGTACTATTACACCTGCTTTCTCACTGATCTACTGGGCGGTCACGTTTATATAAATTTGGTGTGACGAACACACAACTATTCTGAGCTAGCCGCACGAATTCTCGTAGCGAGCAGACCTTAAAAATCAGTTCGTTACATCTGGCGCCCAAAACGTGATTGTCCCAGAGAGAAAAAGCGACTTAAAACAGAATGGGGAAGAGTTGGATTTACCGTCTCAAGAAAGAGGACCTTGCCTATGTCTCACAGAAGTTAAACATTGCTCTAGAGGGCAGATTAAAAGACATTAGAAAGGCATTGTAGGAATATTACACACAGACGGAGAACGACCTAGATCTCGTCGATATCTGGGCTGAGCTGAAAGCAAGATACGACGACAACCCAGGTCCTAGTATAAAGGTAACAAACGCCGAAGGAGAAGACCTATTGGTCAGTCTGAGCATCGACAACATGCAAAAGGATGCTCAAAAGAGAGACGCAGGCCAGGATAGAAAAACAGCGGCACCGATCCCTAGGCCCAGCCATCCAGACTATGCGAAGGTCGCGAAACAACGGTCGTTTAAGTTCGACGGCATTGAGAAACCGTTCGAGTTTCTAGAGCAAGTGGAGTGGTCTGCAAACACTTACGGCCTAGACTTGGATATGATTCCCCACGCAATGCCAGAATTACTCAAAGGGAGGGCATTGAAGTGGTTCATATCCAACAACAAACAGGGGCGAACCTGGGCGGAATTCATCGAGAGTTTTCACACCTATTTCCTGCCGAGAGACTTTTTCTCCAAGCTTTCGGACAAGGTCAGGCAGAGGACTACATGATCGACATACAGACTATGATGAGGCCACTTAGTTATTCGCCGACAGAGTCCCTCAACATCATCCGGGAGAACTGCACACCGAGTTTAAAGATCGCCCTCAGAGCATACAAAGTGGCGGGCCTGGATACACTAATGGACCTTGCCGATGAGTATGAGGAACTGTAGAAGGAACAAGAGACGTTTGCCCAGGCGAACAAATTTGCCAGAGCAAAACTAGCAGGTGCGAGGACACTGGCGACCAGGATCCTCGTGGGAACACTCAGTGGACACCGCCCCTACAAGACCACCGGCAGTAGGCAACCAACACACCGTATGAACGTCAGCGGGTACCAATACAAAACCAACAGAGGCAGCCAACAAACCCCTTGTGGAGGCCACCAGTCACCACTCAAAGACCACAAGAGAGTACCCACATCACAGACCCCCAGGAGGCCTGCCGAAAGTGCGGCGGTCACGGACACTGGGAACGCGGCTGCCGAAACCAGCGCTTGTTGTTCTGCTGGGTGTGCGGCAAAGTGGGTATCAGGAGCGCTGAGTGCTGCCAAAGAGCGGGAAATAGTCAGCGATCTCAGCCGCAGAGAGGCGGGCGGGGATCGCAAAGTGCTACCTCTCCAAACTAACTGGCAAGCTGATTGAGGAGGAACAGCAGTTGTCCGCAGCGGTAACGATTGGTGGAGGCACGTATAAAGCCACATTCGATACCGGGGCAACAGCGAGCTTCATGAGCGAGGAACTGGCGGACAACCTGGCTGCCCTCGGAAAGATCACGAGGACAAGACGGCAAGTTAGGTTGGCAGATGGGAGATGCGGCGGAATCAGGGCACAGCTGGAGGTTGAAATCACATTCGGATACAAGCGATTGACCATGAGCCTGCTGATACTACCAGGGGTAGTGGATTCGTTGGTGCTAGGATGGAATTTCCTCACGCAAGTCGGAACCGAAATAAAGTGCGCCGGACACGAGATCACAATACCGGCCAGGAACCGACATAATAAGTGGCTCGAGGAAAAGCTATCGGTGGCAGTCGTTCAACACACAAGCGAGGATAACGACACAACGAAATTCCTGGAGGCACAGCTAGCCGACTTCAACACCATGACGGGAACGTCGAACATGGCCGAGCATCGGATCACGATGAAAGACGACAAGCCAATCAAGCAACGATACTACCCCAAGAACCCAAAAGTTCAAGGGGAGATCAATGCGAAGGTGGATAGCTTCTCGGAATGGGGTACATAGAGCACTCAAAGAGTGTATCGTGATGGTGAAGAAGAAGACGGGCAAATGGAGACTCTGTGTCGATTTCAGGTAGATCAACGCAAAGTCGATAAAGGATGCCTATCCAATGCCGCGCATAAATTATATCCTCGAACAACTGCGAGAAGCGAGGTACATCAGCAGTTTGGACCTGAAGGATGGGTACTGACAAATCTCACTGGAGGAAAGCAGCAGGCAATACACGGCTTTCACGGTGCCCGGAAAAGGTTTGTTCCAGTGGAGGGTCATGCCTTTCGGTCTCCATTCGGCATCCGCGACTTTTCAACGAGTTTTGGACCAAGTAATTGGTCCGGAAATGTCACCCCACGCTTTCGCCTACCAGGACGACATAATAGTGATCGGACGCACACTAGAAAAACACAAAGCGAACCTGAGAGAAGTGTTTCGGCGGCTAAAAGAAGCAAATCTGAGGCTAAACCCGGACAAATGCCAATTCTTCAAAAAGGAACTATTGGTCATCGAGTGACTAGCGAAGGAATAGGCACGGATCCGGAAAAGGTAGCAGCCATCGCCGAACTAGAACCACCATCCACAGTAAGAGAACTCCGACAGTACCTGGGCGTAGCATCATGGTACCGCCGATTCGTACCTGATTTCGCAAAAATAGTCAAACCACTCAATGATTTGCTGCGCAAAGGCAACAAGTGGGTATGGACACCGGAACATCAGATGGCGTTCGAAGAGGTTAAGGCAAGACTCTTTGCAGACCCCGTACTAGCGTGCCCGGACTTCGACAAACCGTTCACCCTGCAAACGGACGCGAGCGACTACGGCATCGGGGCATTACTAAACCAGGAAACGGAGAATGGCGAAAAGGTAATCTCTTACTCAAGCCGAACGCTCAACGGCGCCGAGAAGAATTATTCGACGACTTAGAAAAAGTGATTGGCAATCGTCTGGGCGATCCGGAAGCTAAAGCCATATCTGAAGGTTTCCACTTTAAGGTAGTAACCGACCATAAGGCCCTGAAGTGGCTAAACAGCATTGAGAGCCCTTCAGGAAGGATCGCCAGATGAGCCCTGGAGTTACAGCAGTACGACTTCGAGATATCGTACCGGAAAGGACAGCTCAACGTGGTGGCGGATGCCCTGTCAAGACAGCCACTACCAGAAACGCTTCGAGGGATCACGGATACATCGGCGGCGGAAGCATCTGCAGCATGCAGCTGGACTCAAGAAATGCGCGAGAAGATTAGGACCCTATACAGGAACATACCAGACAGAGCAGGTAGCGAGGATGTCGCAACGTGGAAGATGTGCGTCCCTAAAGCTCTAAGGGAAACGGGGCTGAAAGAGAACCACGACTCACCTTCAGCGGGCCACGTTGGAAGCCGAAGGACGATTGCACGTCTGGCAGCACGATTACTGGCGAGGTATGCAGCAGATGCCTGAGCCCATGTGAGAAAATGCGAGATTTGCATGAGATTCTTTTTTTTTTTTTTTTTTTCAAGGGTTTCATAGCCGATATGGGTATCAAACAACAGTTCACAGCTCCATACACCCCGCAAGAGAACCCGACCGAGCGAGCGAATAGGACTGTAAAAACAATGATTGCGCAGTTCGCCGGGCAGGACCAGAGAAATTGGGACGAGAAATGGCCGGAAATCATGCTTGCAGTAAACACCAGCGTTTCGGAATCTACTGGCTACACCCCGCCGTTTCTTACCCAAGGCAGAGAGCCCAGACTACCGAGCGCCTTTTACGATCGAGAAACGTTAGGGACAGGACGAGCGACTGAAACCCCGGATGAAAATGCCAACAAACTCAGAGAGATCTTCGAGATTGTAAGGCGAAATCTAGAAAAAGCCTTCCAAGATCAAGCCAGGCATTATAATCTAAGGAGGAGCCAATGGACACCAGCAGTGACGTCGTGTGGGCCAAAGAACACCACTTATCGAAAGCGGCAGAAGGATTCGCAGCAAAGTTGGCTCCTAGGTACGAGGGGCCATACCGGGTAGTGGATTTCGTTTCGCCTGTAATATGCAAAATACGCCATGTAAATACAAAGAACGGACCATACATGTAAGCTAGCTTAAACAGCAACAAACACAAGACACAAGCGAGCAACGGCATCAGGCAGACACAACTGAGGAACAACAACATTGAAACTCCAAGGATTCTACGAAACTCCAAGGATACTACAAAACTCCAAGGATACTACGAGATAACTCCGAGGATGTGTGTGGGTAATCCCAACTTCCTAGCTTTTGTACTTTCCGAGATCTCAGCGTTCATACAGACAGACAGAAGGACAGACAGACATGGCTAGATCGACCCGACTAGTGATCCTCATCAAGATTATACATACTTTATAGGGTCGGAAATGCTTCCTTCTAGCTGTTGCATACTTTTGCACGAATACAATATACCCTTTTACTCTACGAGTAACGAGTATAAAATATATATGTTCCAATTAGAACGGAGATGAAATAAATAAATTTCGAAACAAAACAACGAAAGTTAATAATAATTTTGTCTATAATTATTAAATTGGTTCGAAAAATGTTCTCAGTAATTATTCACAACGAAAGAGACCAAAATAATAAATTGAATATCAAGCCACGTAGTATCAAATTAATAGTGTTTGCAAATGTCGGAAAATCAGTATACCCTGCCGAATGCAGGGTAGCGCGTCACTTAACGGTCAGCTAATCGTCAGCGCGCCAAACCAAAATCCTACAGCAATAACAACGTTGCTAGCGGCGGACAAGCAAAAACGAAAAAATTCACCGCTGCAGCTGCTTGTATATAAGGGCTTATGTATTGGTTATGTATAGCGGCTGGGATGAATTTTCCCAACTATTAATATTTCGAGTTTTAACACAATGTAGTGGGGGGGCGACAGTGATTGCAATAATGTTCGTTAGAAAACACAAATTAAATGTTGCATCCAAGGGCGGTTCAAATGGATTATGTAATGTGTATGTATGTGTGTATGTGTGTATAAGTTTGCAATTTTTCTTTTAATTATAATTAATGCATGCACAACTAGCTCTACTATATTGATACGTCTGTGCCAAGAATTGAAAGCGAGGTGCAATTTTTCAGCACAAGACGAGAAACAAACAAGAGACAACGCTATAGTCGGGTGCCCCGACTATCAGATACCCGTTACTCAGCTAAGGGAGTGCGAGGGAAATGGATATATTAAAACTTTGATCGGTCATAACTTTTTAACGAATGGTCCGATTTAAAAAATTTCTTCTACATTTCGATATGTTTTGATAATCACAATAAAGCTGCATTTTTCCATTTCCAAAATTTTTAAAGGTGTGGGCGCCAGACACCTTTTAAAAAATGAGGGGGCGGTTAGAGGGGGCGTGGCGTGAAATAAACTTGCGCTGCGTAGGAACTCCAAGAATATGCATGCAAAATGCCAATCCTCTAGCTTTTATAGTTTCCGAGATCTCAGCGTTCATACGGACGGACAGACAGACGGACAGACGGACAGACGGACAGACGGACATGGCTAGTTCGACTCGGCTATTGGTCCTGATCAAGAATATATATACTTTATAGGGTCGGAAAAGCTTCCTTCTCCCTGTTACATACTTTTGCACGAATACAATATACCCTTTTACTCTACGAGTAACGGGTATAATAAATTGTTTTGCTAACAAACTCTAGCTTTCAATTTTTTGCACAAATACCTCGGGTTCTGCTGTGGAGTCTTTTAGTCCAGCTGCCACTTTCCTTTTGCACATTGAGCAATTACAGGGCATCCCTTGGCAGTACTTCGTCGGATCAACAGGGTATTTCGCGACCGGCACGATAGTTGAGCAAGCTGCTATGTATTTACTTTTTACAATTTTACTGCAAATAAATTTTTCACTTGCACCTTGGTTTAATTTTGTGTCACTGTCACTATTGTTGCCTTCAATTAATAGTTTAAAGTCAACCCGGGGCGCCATGAAAATTTAGAATAGTTTTTCTAAAAAAGAAAACCGAAAACTTTGGTGGCAATAAACTTTAATTTTGGCAAAATAATACGTGTGGTCGATATCACTCAATTTCAACGATTAAACGACTATATTTTTACAAAATTCTTAGAGCCTAGCTTAACGACAGTTGACGATGACGGGGCGAATTCGCAGAGAGCGAGAGAGAACTTTATTGTGCTCCCGCCTTCGTCCTAAACTAACTTACACTAAACTTCAAGTCAAGTTCAATAAAATCTCGCAACACATTACCGAATTTATTACCAAATTCATCACCTATTCGGGGCTGTTTCAGCGCCTAATTATCACCCAAAATCATCAGCAAAGAGAGAAATTTTCATCACCAATTTTCATCACCTGTTCCCCGCTGCCTTTTCGCGCATGGAGATTTTTCACGCAGCTCGATATCCTCTTTGGAGGCTCTGTGGGCTCCAGCTGACCAATGGTATCTGAATTTGGCAAATATTTAATTTCATTTGGGCCAATCAACACAAAAGGGGGAGTCTCATACGCTAGTGCCCTAAAAACAGGACTTGCCAATCAGTCGGGGATCCCACAAGCTCAATGCTCTGAGCTAAATATAATATAATAATAATATAATCACCTCTTTCACCAGAGGTTTGGAAGAAATTATTTGCAGGCTACACCGTGTTTTACAATAACTAAAGAGCAATTCTTGGACTTTTTTAATTCACTCGGAGATCGCTTTATAGCAGGAGGAGACTACAACGCCAAGCACACGCACTGGGGATCAAGACTCGTGACCCCCAAAGGAAGGCAACTGTACAATTATAAATTTGAGTAACAAACTCTACTATATCTCCACTGGCAGCCCCACATATTGGCCAGCTGACTCCAGAAAACTTCCGGACCTAATTGACTTCGATGTGACCAAGAACATCCCAAGAAATTTAGTAAGCGCCAAATCGCTTTCGGGCTTATCATCGGATCACTCGCCGGTTTTAAAACCTCTCCTTTAAAGCCCGAAAGAAATTGAGCACCCCTTCATGCTGACCTCGCCTAGAACTAACTGGCTAAAGTACAAAAAGGACGTAAGTTCCCACATTGAGCTAACACCACAGCTTAACACTGAGAATGACATCGACTTCTGTGCTGATGCCCTGGAGTCGGTACTCGTGGGAAGTAGGTTTGATAACTTCTTAGACGGCTAGAAAATCAGATTGGCGAAAAGTCTAACGGAAGGCCGCGAGGCTCTGATGAGTTTTATTTTGATTGGAATAAAATAAAAATCGTTGGATGAGCCATTTTTTTAAAAGTGGCTAAAAAATGTGCAAAAAATCGTGGAGGTAGCTTTGATAGCCCCTTAGACGGCTGTAAAATCAGATTGGCGAAAAGTCTAACAAGAGGGCCGCGAGGCTCTGATGAGTTTTATTTTGAGCAAAAAAATAAAAATCATCAATAATTATTATTTTTGAGACATTTTTTTTTTGATCAAAAATAATTGTTATGCTCTGAGTCGTATTATATTACTCCAATATATATATTATCATTGAAGCAAAATATAAAAATTGAAATTTAATCATAACCAAGTAATTTTTATTATTTAACTTATAATGATTACGGTCCCTGCTCATTACCAGAAGAGACAGCAGACAATACAAAACTAATCTGCAAATCGAACATCTGGTTCGGGAAAAACGACGCCTACGACGCGCTTGGCAATCCTGCAGATCGCCTCATTCGAAGCAACTCTTTAATAAAGCCGCCCGCAGACTTAACAAAACCCTCAAGCAAGAAGAGCTCGCGCAGCGCCGGTACATCGAGATACTGTTGCCGACCAGTTCAAAGCATCCTTTGTGGAGAGCTTACCCAAATTAATTTTTCATCATCTTTTCTATGATTTTAAGAGAAAGAAATTTGGGAGAGCGTCTTATCTGGCGTCGTTTTTGGCGGTCCCGCCGGCGACACTCACAAATTTTAGGCGCTCATCTCCTTAATTTCGTATTGTTTTCTAATCGCACCTAGTTAAATGCACATCATTGTTTTGAATTTTACATAAAAGCTTAAAGCTCTCTCGCATAGCCGAAACTGCAGTCGATCTGCATTAGTATTGGAATATCATGCGTTTTTCTGCATTATCTTTTCTGCATGTTTTTTCGGCAGTCATTTAGTTGAATTGTACCCGCAACCGCTCGCTTATTGCAAACCGCTTAAAACCTATTGTAAAACCGCTTATTCCTAATAAAAACCCTCAAAACCTATAAAACAATTAATACAGTCCACTTAATTTATAACAATGATTTCTTTTAAAATAATAACACAGTAACGGATTTCCTTGGTTTTACCAGGGATCAACACAAATCCAACATCATGACCATGACTTTTTAACCTTTTTTGGACGGACGCAGCTGGGACTCTCCCTAATATCAAGAAGAATGTCAAAAAAACGTTTTAGGAAAGTTTTAGGAAAAAAATAGTATTAAGTAATTTCTTTTTCATTAAAATTAATAAATAGGGAAAAAATGTGCGTTTGGCCAAAGACATTAGAATATGATTATATTATTATATATTGTTATATTGGTCTATGGTTTGGCAATGGCGCTTGACTTTAAGCGTAATCGCGTTCACACAGAGATACCCATTAAGCGCCGCTGATTGGCACATACAACCCAGTATGTCAGTTTCCCCCCAAAAATAAAGAATAATAAGAATAAAATAAGAAATTTCGCAATATGACGTTGTAAAAATGTTAAGCTTGGAAAAATCTGTGTGTAGTAATTCGGTATTTAACATATTTATCATTAAATTTTTAAACTAGATATGCAGAGCGACTTCGTTCGTTTAGTTTGGAGTACGGCTGTCAGGAATTTATAATTTCCAGAAAAATTGGCGCGTTTTTTTAATATGCTTACTTTAAAACTTCTGTGTAAACAACATTTTTAGAAGATCTTTAAGGATCGAAAATAAGGGTACTGGCAGAGCTAATGAGAAAAGCAATCATCTCTAAGATCTAGTCCAGCCAGCTTCTAAGTCTGACCCTGCGATTAATTTATAGCTATTACAAAGCAAACTTTTAGAGGGCATTTTAGAGGATACTTAAACTGAAACGGCTGACCGGACGGTATTAATAGGATCCTGTTTTCTCCTTCCCGGATCCCGTAAATACGGTCGCTCCGATTACATTTTTATGAAGACCTTTTATCTTCAATCGTGTCCCATTGCATAACTTTGGGGAGCCTAAATTTCGCAATAAAATTTTTTGCGGAATCCCTGCTATATTCAAAGAATTTAAAAATTCAACAAGGTAATGAACCATTGTCAACATCAGGGACAGAGTCGACCGACTTATAGGAGACTTCTAAACCATCAAATAAGTTTAGCAATAATTTATTGGTTGCTCTTTTATTTTTCGTTGTCAAAATGGAGCACTCAGATAGCCAATCTTAACATTTCATAATGTGTTAGAAAAACAAAGAACCCTTTTTTGGTTTGTGCTTAGCACATAGGCGTACTTAAAATTTCTGGAGGGGGTCATATAATTTAAATTTTTGCCCAAATTGGTCGTAAATGTGGGATATACGATTAAAAAAAAAACTTCAAAGTTCCTGGCTTTAAAATGAACTCAAAGAAATTATCAAAATGTGTACTAAAGAGAGTATTTTTAAACCAAAATTGAAATCATAATTGTGAATTTAAACCTTACCCCCTTGCCACACCACGGTAAATCTTGTGCTTGTTTCTCTCTCTTTAAGCAAGCTCTCTCAGAGAGTTCATTGTGCGCTTGATCGTCCCCATTTTTTACACTTGCTACTGTCCTAACGCTCATTATCATTATATCCTTCTCAATCCCAAAAAACCAATTGTGGCATAGAAGAGCAGGTGTATTTTTTTGTATAGCCCTCTTCTAACTTGCGATCTCATCCTTGTCGAATCAATAAAAATTAAAAATCTAAACATATCCAAATATACATACCTTTATATGCATAAATATCGGAAGAAGTAACGTATTTGATTGCTTACAGATCAAACATCCGCATTTGTTCAGAAATTCGAATCTTAAGATTTTGCCTTTGCTTACAGAATACAGAATATGTAGTAAGTTTGTCCATTTTCTTCGATGGCCGAAATTAAATAGGGCTCTTACTTCTGCTACAAAATGAAAAATACTTATTGAAAAAAAACCTAAGCATTTGATCCACAGAACTGAATATTGATCTAAAATCATATTGATCGGAGCAGCAGTATAAGATTTTAAAATCCAAAACAAATTTTAACTTAAATTGCCCCTTTCCCCTCCCCTTTCTATACAGCACTTCCCCCTCATCAGTTCTCGCTCCCGCTCTCTGGGTTTCTCTCGAAGGGCTCCCGCAAAATGCGACGCAATAACTTAGAAAATCGAAATAAATTCTTTAAAAACACTAAAAAAATGTTAAAAACTTGAAAAATTAAACTTAAGCATTTGGGCCATAGAATAACTAATGATCCAAAAATCATCTTGATCGGAGCAGCAGTATTAGATTTTAAAATCCATAGAATATACACATACAATGACATTTTGTTTTATATTTGTGTAAGTAAATTGGACGGGGCAGCTCAATAGTGTGTGTGTGCAGACCGCAGTTTTACAGAATACGTGAGGGCAGAATGTGAGCAGAACAATTCCCTATGCTCACTTAATAGGACGCTGCCGACCGCTGGCTTATACATTTGAGGGGATGGTTCAAAGCTATTGAATTTGTTTGGGAAGGTTCATTTTATTCAATGAAGAGCATTTGCGGTTTTGGTTGCTATTCTGTTTCGCAATATATCTTTAAAAATTTTAAAAACCGAACATGCTCGTTCAACAGATGCATTTGAAAATGGCAATCACAGAAGGGACATTGCTAATTTTGATACATATTCAAATATTTTTTTATCACCAGCATCGGTTTGTTCGTCGATTGTAGCCCAGTATTCATCTGAGGACATTGCTTTTGCTTCGACGCGATGCAACAAATTGTACTCGGTCACAGTAGCGTCGATGTCAATGCCAAGACCCTTGAAAGACTCAGCCAGTTCAGAAATGTCTTCCTTTATTGACTGGATGCTACTTTCGGTGCAAAAACACATATTTTTTTAAGGCATTCTGTGTTCTTGGGAACTCGTGCTTGCAATTCTTCCGTGACTTTAATCAAGCAGTCCCTGCATCGTTTTTGGATGTATATCAAGTGGTCCGGCAAGCAAGTCGAACACAACTCATTAAAATGATATCCATAATTTATGCAATCCACTGGCATCAGGAAGTTTTTAAACGGAGAGTCCCACTCATCTAAAATTTTTTGAATGACACTCAGTCTGGCCAGCCAATGAGTTCCAGAAAGCTTTGCAATTTTTTTGGGTCACAGCCAGGTACAATTTTATGCAAGCGTTGAAACTCGATGTTTCTGCTCGTGCTGTTTCCTAGCTTTTAGGAAGAACATCACATGCATGTGTTGCACAGAGCTGCAATGAATGCAAAAGGCATTTTACTGTGACGAGGTGTGGAATTATCTCCGTCAATAGAGATGAAACTGAATTTGCTCCGTCGATGCAAATGCCGATCATGTTATCCAACTCTAACCTTTCATTTGATCCTTTAGGCACTTTGTCATATGCTCGGCGGTTCCATTTTCCAGTTGGATTAGATCAGCGGTCGGCATCGTCCTATTAAGTGAGCATAGGGAATTGTTCTGCTCACCCTCTGCTCTCATATATACTGTAAAACTGCGGTCTGCACACGCACACTGTTGCTGACCCGTGCAATTTAGTCGCACAAATATAAAACAAAATATCATTGTATGTGTGTGCCAACCGCTGGATTAGACGATAGAAAGATGTGCACACTTTACGTAGAGTCCTGCTGAAGTAACGCACCATGATGCACACGATTTTCGTCGTGTCGATGGCTGTAGTTTCATCCACTATCAATGAGAAGTTACAATCGCCGATATCTTTAATGAGGTCTTCCAAAAGGCATGGCGACAAAACATTAATAACACTGGTCGACAAAAAAATAGCACAGGAATAAAAGCTACCAAACCTGAAAGGATTTTAGTTGGTCCGTGGTCAAAGTTCCAAATTTTCGATTTATAGGCAACTTTTGCAGCTTAATAGCAAGAAAACCCTTCGTAGCCTAGAGCCACAATTTAGCGGAAATGGTACTTTGAATCTTTAACTTCAAGAGTGTTCAATCACAAAGTTGTGCGACCTTTACTTCTTAAGCTACAATGGATTTTACTGAAGTACTTCTTCTCTTCGTCTAAGCCTTTGCGGTGCGCACCAATTTCTGCTTTGCAATAAATGCACAAAGCTTTGGAGTTGCTACCTGACGATGGTTTCAACCAATCTTAAATAAAACAAAAGTATATGTAAATAAATGTACATTCAGCTTGTGCACTTTGTGCATTGCTTATTCAACGCTTAAAACAGTTTTACCATGTAAAATTTAAGTCACCTTTAAAACATGCTTCAGACTCCCATTCCTTTTTATATTTTTGGACATATTTAGTTTTTGGAAGCACTGGAGCCATGTTAAACTTAAATTCACTTAATAACCAGCAACAAAATTTTTGGGTAATCACAGTTAGAAAATGGGTCACTTGCTCCTTTTTGTTCACTGGCTCAGTTTTGCTCTCTTACTTCCTCTTTTTTGTTTACTTGTTCTGTTTTGCTTTCTTATTTGATTTTTTTAGTTCACTTGCTAGGTTGATCTCTTGGTGTTTTTGGCTCAAAAAGTATTTTTATTTTACTATTTGGATGCATTTTGCAAACGGTTTTAAAATCATTCAGCTGTTTTCTCAGAGCCAGTATTTAAGGACAGAACAAGTGAGCTAGCGAGCAAGTGAACAAGTAAACAAGTGAGCAAGTGAACAAGTGAGCAAACTGAGTGAGTTGACTCATTAAGAAAAAAAGAGCAAGTGAACATGTTCACCCAAATGAGCAGTTTTTACCCAACACCAGTTTTTTCAGAACAATTGTATAATTCAACTTCCAAAAAAGAAACCCCAAAAATTTCTCCCCCCCCCCCCCCCCCCCCCCAAAATTCCCCCTAGCACGTTCGCAGACATCGATTTAAAAAACAAAATTTTATTTATTTGATTTAAGTACTCAGTTCGGCAAAGAGTTTCACTAGTCGAAAAATATTATTATTTTTTAGTGTGGCCGAAGTTTTCAAAGTTTTTACAAAATGTTGAGCCGACTTGTTTTGCAAGCTTTAAATTTGCTGTTGGCATGGCGATATGTATTGCCGCAACTCCTACAGGCAGTTTCCATTAATTTTTGGGGGTTTCCTTCCATGTTTAATATGTTTTTGGCACAGCGCTTCCGCACAAACACAGACAAAGATCAAATTTTCTATTCTTTGGGCAGCGGCTAAAGGCGTTCATCGCAATTCATCCGCTAAATCGGGAATTTTTTTTGTTGGTATTTCCTTACCATTTTCTGAGCTCATCTGAGCACCGCGGTGAAAAAAGTCCCCGACTAAAGGCTTCAGCTACCTATTTGCCTCTTGGAGAGAAAGAAGAGACAGTGAGAACACAACGAGTGGACAAGCGTTGGTTGCCAGGCAACGGCCGAGAAAAAGCAAACCAACGGTAAAGTGCTATAAATGTGGCGAACGCGCCCACATACAGAGGAACTGTGCAAGTAATCGACCAGCAGTAGAGAGTAACGGTCCAACAAAATCTCTGAACTGTTCTCTTTTAGGCTCACTGAACAGCGGTTCTCTTGATCAAGCGAGTTGGTGTCTTGATAGTGGCGCAACCATTTTCACAGAGTTTAAGGAGCACACCGAAATAATTGGACTCGCTGATGATGGCCTGTTAAGAGCGGAAGGAAAGGGCGAAGCGAACTTGCAAATAAGAGAGTGTCAACTAAAGCTAACAAATGTTCTGTATGTACCGAGATTAATAAGTAATTTTATGTCCGTGAGCCAAGCAGCAAATTCGAGCAGAGGAGTGGTTACAGCTAGTTCACTCTGACGTGTGTGAACAAATTGTCCACAAGGAACAAGTTCGCTAGGTGGCTCAAGATATTTCAAGACATTCGTAGATATATTTCTTGAAGTGTTTGATAAATTCGTTGAATTTAAAAAAATGGCTGAGCGACAAACGGGAATGAAACGAATGTGGATCCGAAACGCCAACTAGAGCTGGAAATAACATCGACGATGTATCGATACATCGATGTTTTCCAAAACATCGAAACATAGAGGTTTCCAAACATTGATGTTCGATGTTTCCACTTTATCCATCACTACTTGGCATGGAAGAATCTTGGTAAGCTGATCGCATTTTTTATCAATTAAGTGAATAAAACAAAATTATACGATACGGTGTTATACGGTGTTGGCGGCGCTTCGAAATGGAGAAGAAGACTTTGAAAGAGCAGAACAGCAATGGTAATTAGAGTAATTCGTTACATTTATATGATTTGTAATGTTATTTTGTCCAATATAGTTGCATGTCAAGTGGAAAAGAGTACATTTTTTAACATTTTTTAAAATTATACAAAATATATTCGATGTATCGATACATCGATGTTTTTTCCTGAAAAACATCGAAAGATCGATGTAGGTAAACATCGATGATTTTCCAGCTCTAACGCCAACGGTCGAAAGTACGTGAACATTTGAGTAAGGACATTTGATGATTACAGTAGTTTACAGCAAAACTGCTCCAAAGCAATTGATGGCAAATTCTGTTAGTGCTGGACCCCCAAATCACGAAAATACCACTAATTTTTTTTCGATGGCACAACAACATACCGTTTGCCTTCGCTCCATTTAAGTAATGTCAAGCGGCAATATTCGCAAATTCTCCTCCGTGTCCAAGCCTCTTTAAGATTTAGTTTAATGTGAAAGTAGAGGAAATATCGATCTTTTACCTCACTGTCAAAGGGTCGAAATGTATTGCTCATAATAAATTTACCACACACGTTGCAAAAAGTGTCTGGACCATTTGTTACGTCCCAAAATAGGACTACGTCTGTCCGCGAGTGGGCAGCGCCGGCTAGCTCAGAGCACTTGGGGTGTAGGTACTCCCTGCCCACACACACGCAACAATATACAAACAGATGTTTGCACTTTGCAACACTACACGCAGCAACACCCATATGGTCTTGCAACTGGCCAAAACATTGAGGAACAGCTACAAGATCACAAAACATATATCTGTCACGAAACTAACCCCTCCATTTATTCCATTCTAGGTCACAGGACGCCTTCGGACATATCTCGGGCTTTTGGACAGTAAATCCAAAGCCTCAGCGCTCCCACCCAACCGTAGCAGGCGTGGATGTTCCCGACTGCCTATTAGACCGGTCACCGCAGGAAATTTTTGGACAGTCTACATGTTGCCTCCCCCTCTAAAAGATAAGTTACTCCATATTCATATTATGACAATTTATTTACTTAATTATATTTACCAGAATCTGCCCAGCTTCCCTTAAGGGAAATGACGAATTCACTATAGTCATTCCCACAGATTCCATGTTATTGACAAGATGTTTTTCGTTTAGAGCATTGCTGTTCATATCCCCCGTCAATATAATATTGCTATACGTCATAGATATATCACAGAAAAGGGCAAAAAATTCGGGATAGTCAGTCGGTCGGTAGACGCAACCCAGAAGTAATTTTTCTGTTTGGACAGATGCCACGAGTTCAATAAATAGATATTCTATTGTACTATTTGATTCATTTTTCTTGACTACTTTGGCTTTAAATCTCTTATTTAAATAAATTGCAACACCCCCCGCATGTCCATCACGATCAGCACGATACAAATTAAATCCTTCACATGAGACAAGACAATCACTAACATCGGACCATGTCTCAGAAACACATATAGCATCGACTCCGGAGTTAACGAACAAGTATCTGAATTCTTCAATCTCATATGACCTCATATGATAAAATTTGGCAATACGCCACAAAACAAAAACACAAACATTAAATACAGAAAATAAATTGAGAGAAATTCCTTTTATATTAAATACTTGATTAAGAGTAACTAGAATAAGACTATGTGTTAATGAGAAGTTATAAGGTGACAATTTAAGAGCGAAACCTAGCTTCGCTAGCAGCTGCTGATGGAGTTTTGGAAGAGAGAGGGGGAGAGCTTTGGGGCCCGACTTCGTGTTCCTGAGCGAGCGCTGAAAGCTCGTCCATCCGCTCAATTCGAAAGTAAGTCTATCCTCCAGTACAGCGCACGTGGACTAAACCTCCTCGAGTAAACACAGCATTTAACGTTTTAAGCTTTTTAAGGCGCATCGCTTCTCTGAAGATAAGATAATTATCTTTCAAAAGCTGCTCATTTACATAGACCGTGGCGCTTGAGTCGAGGCCCATCATATGCAAATTCAGTTGTTGATTGTTCTCTCGCCGATATGACCCAATCGCTCAGAAGGAGCAATAAGTGAAAATAATGCAAACAAAAAAAAACATATCAGTGAAAAAAAAACTAGAAGTGAATGGCTCACATGCGCAATAAATAGTATAATTTTAATAATTGTGATAATAAATAGATAAGTGACTAAGTAAATAAATATATAAATATGGTGTGATAAATATGTGGTAAAATATGTGCAATAATAAGTATGTGCAATAATAAGTTAGGTTAATGATGAAAATTCCCTCCCAAATTTTACGATAGAAAAATAAATAATGAAATAAATAAATAAATTATTAAACTAAGAGACGGCACGACATTAAAATATAAAATAACAGTCTCAGGTTGGTGATGTAACTTCGCCACACGCTACTCCTTCGCTCACGAGCTCCTCCGTTGAGTTCTGGACAGGATTACCCCTCCTCTTGGAGTCGGTTCCCCAAGCGCGGATATTCCTCGTGGCGTGTATTGCAGGTTGGGATCCGCCGGTTGTGTAACCTCCGGCAGCACGGGATCCGGCGATTAAGTAACCCTCAGCAAATCCGGGATGCCCGTAAAAATTTATTGGCCAGGCTCCCAGTAGCGAAACCTGGCCACCACGTCTCGTCTTGGCTCGGGATTCCTGATTGCCTATCTTCTTCCCCCACTACTATAGAACGGACTCACCGCAGGGTCTTAGCCAGTCCGGCTTCGGAGACCGTCCTTTTGCGCGTCGGCGACCGTCGAAAAAAAATATTTTAAATCGGGGGTCACTCCTTTTTAATTTAGCACTGCGTTCTTTATTTGAAATTACAAATCTGTAGGCACTGATGGCCAACCTCGTACCGCGACTGCTTAAGGAGATTCTCTGATGGATAACCCGTGCGACTGCGCGCCGCCTACACTGAATCTGGACTGATCTCGTGTCGGCCATTTGTCTTCCGTCAACCCCATGCCGATTACGGGCTCCTTCTCCCTACATTCTGGGTCAATGTCCCTTTTACCGACATTCGGCCCGTTTGAATTTGAATTCGCCCCAACCGACTCCAATTTCGACGTTGCCCAACACTGGACACGAAACCCATTTGATATCCCTGGTTTTCCCGATTATTTGATTATGGTCCGATTTAAAAAATTTCTTCTACATTTCGATATGTTTTGATAATCACAATAAAGCTGCATTTTTCCATTTCCAAAATTTTTAAAGGTGTGGGCGCCAGACACCTTTTAAAAAATGAGGGGGCGGTTAGAGGGGGCGTGGCGTGAAATAAACTTGCGCTGCGTAGGAACTCCAAGAATATGCATGCAAAATGCCAATCCTCTAGCTTTTATAGTTTCCGAGATCTCAGCGTTCATACGGACGGACAGACAGACGGACAGACGGACATGGCTAGTTCGACTCGGCTATTGGTCCTGATCAAGAATATATATACTTTATAGGGTCGGAAAAGCTTCCTTCTCCCTGTTACATACTTTTGCACGAATACAATATACCCTTTTACTCTACGAGTAACGGGTATAATAAATTGTTTTGCTAACAAACTCTAGCTTTCAATTTTTTGCACAAATACCTCGGGTTCTGCTGTGGAGTCTTTTAGTCCAGCTGCCACTTTCCTTTTGCACATTGAGCAATTACAGGGCATCCCTTGGCAGTACTTCGTCGGATCAACAGGGTATTTCGCGACCGGCACGATAGTTGAGCAAGCTGCTATGTATTTACTTTTTACAATTTTACTGCAAATAAATTTTTCACTTGCACCTTGGTTTAATTTTGTGTCACTGTCACTATTGTTGCCTTCAATTAATAGTTTAAAGTCACCCGGGGCGCCATGAAAATTTAGAATAGTTTTTCTAAAAAAGAAAACCGAAAACTTTGGTGGCAATAAACTTTAATTTTGGCAAAATAATACGTGTGGTCGATATCACTCAATTTCAACGATTAAACGACTATATTTTTACAAAATTCTTAGAGCCTAGCTTAACGACAGTTGACGATGACGGGGCGAATTCGCAGAGAGCGAGAGAGAACTTTATTGTGCTCCCGCCTTCGTCCTAAACTAACTTACACTAAACTTCAAGTCAAGTTCAATAAAATCTCGCAACACATTACCGAATTTATTACCAAATTCATCACCTATTCGGGGCTGTTTCAGCGCCTAATTATCACCCAAAATCATCAGCAAAGAGAGAAATTTTCATCACCAATTTTCATCACCTGTTCCCCGCTGCCTTTTCGCGCATGGAGATTTTTCACGCAGCTCGATATCCTCTTTGGAGGCTCTGTGGGCTCCAGCTGACCAATGGTATCTGAATTTGGCAAATATTTAATTTCATTTGGGCCAATCAACACAAAAGGGGGAGTCTCATACGCTAGTGCCCTAAAAACAGGACTTGCCAATCAGTCGGGGATCCCACAAGCTCAATGCTCTGAGCTAAATATAATATAATAATAATATAATCACCTCTTTCACCAGAGGTTTGGAAGAAATTATTTGCAGGCTACACCGTGTTTTACAATAACTAAAGAGCAATTCTTGGACTTTTTTAATTCACTCGGAGATCGCTTTATAGCAGGAGGAGACTACAACGCCAAGCACACGCACTGGGGATCAAGACTCGTGACCCCCAAAGGAAGGCAACTGTACAATTATAAATTTGAGTAACAAACTCTACTATATCTCCACTGGCAGCCCCACATATTGGCCAGCTGACTCCAGAAAACTTCCGGACCTAATTGACTTCGATGTGACCAAGAACATCCCAAGAAATTTAGTAAGCGCCAAATCGCTTTCGGGCTTATCATCGGATCACTCGCCGGTTTTAAAACCTCTCCTTTAAAGCCCGAAAGAAATTGAGCACCCCTTCATGCTGACCTCGCCTAGAACTAACTGGCTAAAGTACAAAAAGGACGTAAGTTCCCACATTGAGCTAACACCACAGCTTAACACTGAGAATGACATCGACTTCTGTGCTGATGCCCTGGAGTCGGTACTCGTGGGAAGTAGGTTTGATAACTTCTTAGACGGCTAGAAAATCAGATTGGCGAAAAGTCTAACGGAAGGCCGCGAGGCTCTGATGAGTTTTATTTTGATTGGAATAAAATAAAAATCGTTGGATGAGCCATTTTTTTAAAAGTGGCTAAAAAATGTGCAAAAAATCGTGGAGGTAGCTTTGATAGCCCCTTAGACGGCTGTAAAATCAGATTGGCGAAAAGTCTAACAAGAGGGCCGCGAGGCTCTGATGAGTTTTATTTTGAGCTAAAAAAATAAAAATCATCAATAATTATTATTTTTGAGACATTTTTTTTTTGATCAAAAATGATTGTTATGCTCTGAGTCTTATTATATTACTCCAATATATATATTATCATTGAAGCAAAATATAAAAATTGAAATTTAATCATAACCAAGTAATTTTTATTATTTAACTTATAATGATTACGGTCCCTGCTCATTACCAGAAGAGACAGCAGACAATACAAAACTAATCTGCAAATCGAACATCTGGTTCGGGAAAAACGACGACTACGACGCGCTTGGCAATCCTGCAGATCGCCTCATTCGAAGCAACTCTTTAATAAAGCCGCCCGCAGACTTAACAAAACCCTCAAGCAAGAAGAGCTCGCGCAGCGCCGATACATCGAGATACTGTTGCCGACCAGTTCAAAGCATCCTTTGTGGAGAGCTTACCCAAATTAATTTTTCATCATCTTTTCTATGATTTTAAGAGAAAGAAATTTGGGAGAGCGTCTTATCTGGCGTCGTTTTTGGCGGTCCCGCCGGCGACACTCACAAATTTTAGGCGCTCATCTCCTTAATTTCGTATTGTTTTCTAATCGCACCTAGTTAAATGCACATCATTGTTTTGAATTTTACATAAAAGCTTAAAGCTCTCTCGCATAGCCGAAACTGCAGTCGATCTGCATTAGTATTGGAATATCATGCGTTTTTCTGCATTATCTTTTCTGCATGTTTTTTCGGCAGTCATTTAGTTGAATTGTACCCGCAACCGCTCGCTAATTGCAAACCGCTTAAAACCTATTGTAAAACCGCTTATTCCTAATAAAAACCCTCAAAACCTATAAAACAATTAATACAGTCCACTTAATTTATAACAATGATTTCTTTTAAAATAATAACACAGTAACGGATTTCCTGAAAACAGGTTTTGGTTTTACCAGGGATCAACACAAATCCAACATCATGACCATGACTTTTTAACCTTTTTTGGACGGACGCAGCTGGGACTCTCCCTAATATCAAGAAGAATGTCAAAAAAACGTTTTAGGAAAGTTTTAGGAAAAAAATAGTATTAAGTAATTTCTTTTTCATTAAAATTAATAAATAGGGAAAAAATGTGCGTTTGGCCAAAGACATTAGAATATGATTATATTATTATATATTGTTATATTGGTCAATGGTTTGGCAATGGCGCTTGACTTTAAGCGTAATCGCGTTCACACAGAGATACCCATTAAGCGCCGCTGATTGGCACATACAACCCCAAAACCAGTGTTGCCAGTTTCCCCCCAAAAATAAAGAATAATAAGAAGAAAATAAGAAATATCGCAATTTGACGTTGTAGAAATGTAAAGCTTGGAAAAATCTGTGTGTAGTAATTCGGTATTTAACATATTTATTATTAAATTTTGAAACTAGATATGCAGAGCGACTTCGTTCGTTTAGTTTGGAGTACGGCTGTCAGGAATTTCTAATTTCCAGAAAAATTGGCGCGTTTTTTTAATATGCTTACTTAAAAACTTCTGTGTAAACAACATTTTTAGAAGATCTTTAAGGATCGAAAATAAGGGTACTGGCAGAGCTAATGAGAAAAGCAATCATCTCTAAGATCTAGTCCAGCCAGCTTCTAAGTCTGACCCTGCGATTAATTTATAGCTATTACAAAGCAAACTTTTAGAGGGCATTTTAGAGGATACTTAAACTGAAACGGCTGACCGGACGGTATTAATAGGATCCTGTTTTCTCCTTCGCGGATCCCGTAAATACGGTCGCTTCGATTACATTTTTATGAAGACCTTTTATCTTCAATCGTGTCCGATTGCATAACTTGGGGAGCCTAAATTTCGCAATAAAATTTTTTTTTGCGGAATCCCTGCTATATTCAAAGAATTTAAAAATTCAACAAGGTAATGAACCGCATTGTCAACATCAGGGACAGAGTCGACCGACTTATAGGAGACTTCTAAACCATCAAATAAGTTTAGCAATAATTTATTGGTTGCTCTTTTATTTTTCGTTGTCAAAATGGAGCACTCAGATAGCCAATCTTAACATTTCATAATGTGTTAGAAAAACAAAGAACCCTTTTTTGGTTTGTGCTTAGCACATAGGCGTACTTAAAATTTCTGGAGGGGGTCATATAATTTAAATTTTTGCCCAAATTGGTCGTAAATGTGGGATATACGATTAAAAAAAAAACTTCAAAGTTCCTGGCTTTAAAATGAACTCAAAGAAATTATCAAAATGTGTACTAAAGAGAGTATTTTTAAACCAAAATTGAAATCATAATTGTAAATTTAAACCTTACCCCCTTGCCACACCACGGTAAATCTTGTGCTTGTTTCTCTCTCTTTAAGCAAGCTCTCTCAGAGAGTTCATTGTGCGCTTGATCGTCCCCATTTTTTACACTTGCTACTGTCCTAACGCTCATTATCATTATATCCTTCTCACTCCCAAAAAACGAATTGTGGCATAGAAGAGCAGGTGTATTTTTTTGTATAGCCCTCTTCTAACTTGCGATCTCATCCTTGTCGAATCAATAAAAATTAAAAATCTAAACATATCCAAATATACATACCATTATATGCATAAATATCGGAAGAAGTAACGTATTTGATTGCTTACAGATCAAACATCCGCATTTGTTCAGAAATTCGAATCTTAAGATTTTGCCTTTGCTTACAGAATATGTAGTAAGTTTGTCCATTTTCTTCGATGGCCGAAAAAATGAAAAATACTTATTGAAAAAAAACCTAAGCATTTGATCCACAGAACTGAATATTGATCTAAAATCATATTGATCGGAGCAGCAGTATAAGATTTTAAAATCCAAAACAAATTTTAACTTAAATTGCCCCTTTCCCCTCCCCTTTCTATACAGCACTTCCCCCTCATCAGTTCTCGCTCCCGGTTTCTCTCGAAGGGCTCCCGCAAAATGCGACGCAATAACTTAGAAAATCGAAATAAATTCTTTAAAAACACTAAAAAAATGTTAAAAACTTGAAAAATTAAACTTAAGCATTTGGGCCATAGAATAACTAATGATCCAAAAATCATCTTGATCGGAGCAGCAGTATTAGATTTTAAAATCCATAGAATATACACATACAATGACATTTTGTTTTATATTTGTGTAAGTAAATTGGACGGGGCAGCTCAATAGTGTGTGTGTGCAGACCGCAGTTTTACAGAATACGTGAGGGCAGAATGTGAGCAGAACAATTCCCTATGCTCACTTAATAGGACGCTGCCGACCGCTGGCTTATACATTTGAGGGGATGGTTCAAAGCTATTGAATTTGTTTGGTAAGGTTCATTTTATTCAATGAAGAGCATTTGCGGTTTTGGTTGCTATTCTGTTTCGCATTTTATCTTTAAAAATTTTAAAAACCGAACATGCTCGTTCAACAGGTGCATTTGAAAATGGCAATCACAGAAGGGACATTGCTAATTTTGATACATTTCCAAATATTTTTTTATCACCAGCATCGGTTTGTTCGTCGATTGTAGCCCAGTATTCATCTGAGGACATTGCTTTTGCTTCGACGCGATGCAACAAATTGTACTCGGTCACAGTAGCGTCGATGTTAATGCCAAGACCCTTGAAAGACTCAGCCAGTTCAGAAATGTCTTCCTTTATTGACTGGATGCTACTTTCGGTGCAAAAACACATATTTTTTTAAGGCATTTTGTGTTCTTGGGAACTCGTGCTTGCAATTCTTCCGTGACTTTAATCAAGCAGTCCCTGCATCGTTTTTGGATGTATATCAAGTGGTCCGGCAAGCAAGTCCAACACAACTCATTAAAATGTTATCCATAATTTATGCAATCCACTGGCATCAGGAAGTTTTTAAACGGAGAGTCCCACTCATCTAAAATTTTTTGAATGACACTCAGTCTGGCCAGCCAATGAGTTCCAGAAAGCTTTGCAATTTTTTTGGGTCACAGCCAGGTACAATTTTATTCAAGCGTTGAAACTCGATGTTTCTGCTCGTGCTGTTTCCTAGCTTTTAGGAAGAACATCACATGCATGTGTTGCACAGAGCTGCAATGAATGCAAAAGGCATTTTACTGTGACGAGGTGTGGAATTATCTCCGTCAATAGAGATGAAACTGAATTTTTTTTTCCTGCCATTGCATTTGCTCCGTCGATGAAAATGCCGATCATGTTATCCAACTCTAACCTTTCATTTGATCCTTTAGGCACTTTGTCATTTCCAGTTGGATTAGATCAGCGGTCGGCATCGTCCTATTAAGTGAGCATAGGGAATTGTTCTGCTCACCCTCTGCTCTCATATATACTGTAAAACTGCGGTCTGCACACGCACACTGTTGCTGACCCGTGCAATTTAGTCGCACAAATATAAAACAAAATATCATTGTATGTGTGTGCCAACCGCTGGATTAGACGATAGAAAGATGTGCACACTTTACGTAGAGTCCTGCTGAAGTAACGCACCATGATGCACACGATTTTCGTCGTGTCGATGGCTGTAGTTTCATCCACTATCAATGAGAAGTTACAATCGCCGATATCTTTAATGAGGTCTTCCAAAAGGCATGGCGACAAAACATTAATAACACTGGTCGACATAAAAATAGCACAGGAATAAAAGCTACCAAACCTGAAAGGATTTTAGTTGGTCCGTGGTCAAAGTTCCAAATTTTCGATTTATAGGCAACTTTTGCAGCTTAATAGCAAGAAAACCCTTCGTAGCCTAGAGCCACAATTTAGCGGAAATGGTACTTTGAATCTTTAACTTCAAGAGTGTTCAATCACAAAGTTGTGCGACCTTTACTTCTTAAGCTACAATGGATTTTACTGAAGTACTTCTTCTCTTCGTCTAAGCCTTTGCGGTGCGCACCAATTTCTGCTTTGCAATAAATGCACAAAGCTTTGGAGTTGCTACCTGACGATGGTTTCAACCAATCTTAAATAAAACAAAAGTATATATAAATAAATGTACATTCAGCTTGTGCACTTTGTGCATTGCTTATTCAACGCTTAAAACAGTTTTACCATGTAAAATTTAAGTCACCTTTAAAACATGCTTCAGACTCCCATTCTTTTTTATATTTTTGGACATATTTAGTTTTTGGAAGCACTGGAGCCATGTTAAACTTAAATTCACTTAATAACCAGCAACAAAATTTTTGGGTAATCACAGTTAGAAAATGGGTCACTTGCTCCTTTTTGTTCACTGGCTCAGTTTTGCTCTCTTACTTCCTCTTTTTTGTTCACTTGTTCAGTTTTGCTTTCTTATTTAATTTTTTAGTTCACTTGCTAGGTTGATCTCTTGGTGTTTTTGGCTCAAAAAGTATTTTTATTTTACTATTTGGATGCATTTTGCAAACGGTTTTAAAATCATTCAGCTGTTTTCTCAGAGCCAGTATTTAAGGACAGAACAAGTGAGCTAGCGAGCAAGTGAACAAGTAAACAAGTGAACAAGTGAACAAGTGAGCAAACTGAGTGAGTTGACTCATTAAGAAAAAAAGAGCAAGTGAACATGTTCACCCAAATGAGCAGTTTTTACCCAACACCAGTTTTTTCAGAACAATTGTATAATTCAACTTTGTAACGGCCCGAATTGGCCGCACAATAAAACCAATGAAATACAAAGAAAGTTCCTTATAAGTTAAGAACATGAAGTTCCATTTGTTCCCGAACAATAATATAAATAAATAATTATTAAGATAATCACGTCCATCTCTAGCTAGCAGGGTGTGGGGGGGACATAGAAACGAGAGAGCAGCAGCGGAGAGAGAGAACAGCAGCAGCAGAGGGATAGAGCAGCGTGGGCGATCGAACTGGACCAACAAACGCGGCAGAGCGAGACAAAACCCCGAGCACGAGTGCAGATCCAAAGAGGACCAGATAAAAGAGAGAGCAGCAGTGGAGAGGGGGAACAGCAGCAGCAGAGGCATAGAGCAGCGTGAGCGACCGAACTGGATCAACGAAGGCGGCAGAGCGAGACAGAACTTTCCAGAGAGTTATCTATGAAACACTCAGTAAGTGTAAGAACAAGACCACAGGAGCATGCCGAGCAGAGGACAGAAGCAGCGAGAATGAAGAAAGGAGGATAACTTTGGGCCGCGGCTTTAAAACTGGGACAAGGAGAAGGGAGTTGTGACCAGAGCTTGAAGGAGACCACACGCGATCGCTCGCGACCCCAGTCCGCCGCGACAACCAGTACCGACTCGTCCTGAACCCACGTGCTCACGATTCGTTGAACCACGTGCCATCGTGCTTGTCTCGCGCCTTCCCTGGATACAACAACCCGCCGCAAGAAGCAGCGAGTACCAGCATTATCTGCCGCCAAGAAACGCCAGTTGGATTTAGTTTCGTATTGACCGAATCTGTCTGAGTGAGTAGCGTTAAATCAAGGAGTGCGGTATAGGCAGGGACCCATAGGTTCTCATTCAATAAATATTATGTCCGAAACTTGAAAACCTGCGTGTCTATTACATCCCATTCGCGTGTATATTTTTGAGTGATAGCAGCCAGGCGCCAAGCCTCTGCTCCCCCTAGCGTCGAGCTACCCATTCCCACGTGCATCTCTCGGTGATCGCAGCCAGGCGCCAAGCCTCTGCTCCCACTGGGATACTATTTCCCGGTTCCCGTGTGCATTTTTGGGTGATAGCAGCCAGGCGCCAAGCCTCTGCTCCCACTAGTGTAGCACTACCCACCCCCACGTGCACCCTTCGGTAATCGCAGCCAGGCGCCAAGCCTCTGCTCCCACTGGGATACTATTTCCCGGTTCCCGTGTGCATTTTTGGGTGATAGCAGCCAGGCGCCAGGCCTCTGCTCCCACTAGTGTAGCACTACCCACCCCACGTGCACCCTTCGGTAATCGCAGCCAGGCGCCAAGCCTCTGCTCCCACTGGTGTACTATTTCCCGGTTCCCGTGTGCATTTCTGGGTGATAGCAGCCAGGCGCCAAGCCTCTGCTCCCACTAGCGTCGAGCTACCCATTCCCACGTGCGTCTCTCGGTGATCGCAGCCAGGCGCCAAGCCTCTGCTCCCACTGGTTCCCGGTTCCCGTGGGCATTTCTGGGTGATAGCAGCCAGGCGCCAGGCCTCTGCTCCCACTAGTGTAGCGCTACCCACCCCCCGTGCATCCTTCGGTGATCGCAGCCAGGCGCCAAGCCTCTGCTCCCACTGGTGCACCATTACCGACGACCCACCCGGTTGTTTTTTTTCCCAAAATCTTCCCCTACGAGCCCGATTACATAACCCTAACGTGAGCCCGACGACTTCCACCTTTGAGTCGGCTCACCCTCTACAAAAATTTCCAAAGTCACCAACTTATAAATTTTTCTGTAAGCAACCCTGGCCGGACTGAGCCATATCCCAGCCAGAAAACTACGTTACAACTTCCAAAAAAGAAACCCCAATAATTTCTCCCCCCCCCCCCCCCCCCCCCCCCAAAATTCCCCCTAGCACGTTCGCAGACATCGATTTAAAAAAAAATTTTTTTTTTTTTTTTTAAGCCTAGTACTCAGTTCGGCAAAGAGTTTCACTAGTCGAAAAATATTATTATTTTTTAGTGTGGCCGAAGTTTTCAAAGTTTTTACAAAATGTTGAGCCGACCTGTTTTGCAAGCTTTAAATTTGCTGTTGGCATGGCGATATGTATTGCCGCAACTCCTACAGGCAGTTTCCATTAATTTTTGGGGGTTTCCTTCCATGTTTAATATGTTTTTGGCACACCGCTTCCGCACAAACACAGGCAAAGATCAAATTTTCTATTCTTTGGGCAGCGGCTAAAGGCGTTCATCGCAATTCATCCGCTAAATCGGGTATTTTTTTTGTTGGTATTTCCTTACCATTTTCTGAGCTCATCTGAGCACCGCGGTGAAAAAAGTCCCCGACTAAAGGCTTCAGCTACCTATTTGCCTCTTGGAGAGAAAGGAGAAAGAAGAGACAGTGAGAACACAACGAGTGGACAAGCGTTGGTTGCCAGGCAACGGCCGAGAAAAAGCAAACCAACGGTAAAGTGCTATAAATGTGGCGAACGCGCCCACATACAGAGGAACTGTGCAAGTAATCGACCAGCAGTAGAGAGTAACGGTCCAACAAAATCTCTGAACTGTTCTCTTTTAGGCTCACTGAACAGCGGTTCTCTTGATCAAGCGAGTTGGTGTCTTGATAGTGGCGCAACCATTTTCACAGAGTTTAAGGAGCACACCGAAATAATTGGACTCGCTGATGATGGCCTGTTAAGAGCGGAAGGAAAGGGCGAAGCGAACTTGCAAATAAGAGAGTGTCAACTAAAGCTAACAAATGTTCTGTATGTACCGAGATTAATAAGTAATTTTATGTCCGTGAGCCAAGCAGCAAATTCGAGCAGAGGAGTGGTTACAGCTAGTTCACTCTGACGTGTGTGAACAAATTGTCCACAAGGAACAAGTTCGCTAGGTGGCTCAAGATATTTCAAGACATTCGTAGATATATTTCTTGAAGTGTTTGATAAATTCGTTGAATTTAAAAAAATGGCTGAGCGACAAACGGGAATGAAACGAATGTTGGAAATAACATCGACGATGTATCGATACATCGATGTTTTCCAAAACATCGAAACATAGAGGTTTCCAAACATTGATGTTCGATGTTTCCACTTTATCCATCACTACTTGGCATGGAAGAATCTTGGTAAGCTGATCGCATTTTTTATCAATTAAGTGAATAAAACAAAATTATACGATACGGTGTTATACGGTGTTGGCGGCGCTTCGAAATGGAGAAGAAGACTTTGAAAGAGCAGAACAGCAATGGTAATTAGAGTAATTCGTTACATTTATATGATTTGTAATGTTATTTTGTCCAATATAGTTGCATGTCAAGTGGAAGAGAGTACATTTTTTAACATTTTTTAAAATTTTACAAAATATATTCGATGTATCGATACATCAATGTTTTTTCCTGAAAAACATCGAAAGATCGATGTAGGTAAACATCGATGATTTTCCAGCTCTAACGCCAACGGTCGAAAGTACGTGAACATTTGAGTAAGGACATTTGATGATTACAGTAGTTTACAGCAAAACTGCTCCAAAGCAATTGATGGCAAATTCTGTTAGTGCTGGACCCCCAAATCACGAAAATACCACTAATTTTTTTTCGATGGCACAACAACATACCGTTTGCCTTCGCTCCATTTAAGTAATGTCAAGCGGCAATATTCGCAAATTCTCCTCTGTGTCCAAGCCTCTTTAAGATTTAGTTTAATGTGAAAGTAGAGGAAATATCGATCTTTTACCTCACTGTCAAAGGGTCGAAATGTATTGCTCATAATAAATTTACCACACACGTTGCAAAAAGTGTCTGGACCATTTGTTACGTCCCAAAATAGGACTACGTCTGTCCGCGAGTGGGCAGCGCCGGCTAGCTCAGAGCACTTGGGGTGTAGGTACTCCCTGCCCACACACACGCAACAATATACAAACAGATGTTTGCACTTTGCAACACTACACGCAGCAACACCCATATGGTCTTGCAACTGGCCAAAACATTGAGGAACAGCTACAAGATCACAAAACATATATCTGTCACGAAACTAACCCCTCCATTTATTCCATTCTAGGTCACAGGACGCCTTCGGACATATCTCGGGCTTTTGGACAGTAAATCCAAAGCCTCAGCGCTCCCACCCAACCGTAGCAGGCGTGGATGTTCCCGACTGCCTATTAGACCGGTCACCGCAGGAAATTTTTGGACAGTCTACATGTTGCCTCCCCCTCTAAAAGATAAGTTACTCCATATTCATATTATGACAATTTATTTACTTAATTATATTTACCAGAATCTGCCCAGCTTCCCTTAAGGAAAATGACGAATTCACTATAGTCATTCCCACAGATTCCATGTTATTGACAAGATGTTTTTCGTTTAGAGCATTGCTGTTCATATCCCCCGTCAATATAATATTGCTATACGTCATAGATATATCACAGAAAAGGGCAAAACATTCGGGATAGTCAGTCGGTCGGTAGACGCAACCCAGAAGTAATTTTTCTGTTTGGACAGATGCCACGAGTTCAATAAATAGATATTCTATTGAACTATTTGATTCATTTTTCTTGACTACTTTGGCTTTAAATCTCTTATTTAAATAAATTGCAACACCCCCCGCATGTCCATCACGATCAGCACGATACAAATTAAATCCTTCACATGAGACAAGACAATCACTAACATCGGACGAAAACCATGTCTCAGAAACACATATAGCATCGACTCCGGAGTTAACGAACAAGTATCTGAATTCTTCAATCTCATATGACCTCATATGATAAAATTTGGCAATACGCCACAAAACAAAAACACAAACATTAAATACAGAAAATAAATTGAGAGAAATTCCTTTTATATTAAATACTTGATTAAGAGTAACTAGAATAAGACTATGTGTTAATGAGAAGTTATAAGGTGACAATTTAAGAGCGAAACCTAGCTTCGCTAGCAGCTGCTGATGGAGTTTTGGAAGAGAGAGGGGGAGAGCTTTGGGGCCCGACTTCGTGTTCCTGAGCGAGCACTGAAAGCTCGTCCATCCGCTTAATTCGAAAGTAAGTCTATCCTCCAGTACAGCGCACGTGGACTAAACCTCCTCGAGTTAACACAGCATTTAACGTTTTAAGCTTTTTAAGGCGCATCGCTTCTCTGAAGATAAGATAATTATCTTTCAAAAGCTGCTCATTTACATAGACCGTGGCGCTTGAGTCGAGGCCCATCATATGCAAATTCAGTTGTTGTTTGTTCTCTCGCCGATATGACCCAATCGCTCAGAAGGAGCAATAAGTGAAAATAATGCAAACAAAAAAAAACATATCAGTGAAAAAAAAACTAGAAGTGAATGGCTCACATGCGCAATAAATAGTATAATTTTAATAATTGTGATAATAAATAGATAAGTGACTAAGTAAATAAATATATAAATATGGTGTGATAAATATGTGGTAAAATATGTGCAATAATAAGTATGTGCAATAATAAGTTAGGTTAATGATGAAAATTCCCTCCCAAATTTTACGATAGAAAAATAAATAATGAAATAAATAAATAAATTATTAAACTAAGAGACGGCACGACATTAAAATATAAAATAACAGTCTCAGGTTGGTGATGTAACTTCGCCACACGCTACTCCTTCGCTCACAAGCTCCTCCGTTGAGTTCTCGACAGGATTACCCCTCCTCTTGGAGTCCGTTCCCCAAGCGCGGATATTCCTCGTGGCGTGTATTGCAGGTTGGGATCCGCCGGTTGTGTAACCTCCGGCAGCACGGGATCCGGCGATTAAGTAACCCTCAGCAAATCCGGGATGCCCGTAAAAATTTATTGGCCAGGCTCCCAGTAGCGAAACCTGGCCACCTCGTCTCGTCTTGGCTCGGGATTCCTGATTGCCTATCTTCTTCCCCCACTACTATAGAACGGACTGACCGCAGGGTCTTAGCCAGTCCGGCTTCGGAGACCGTCCTTTTGCGCGTCGGCGACCGTCGAAAAAAAATATTTTAAATCGGGGGTCACTCCTTTTTAATTTAGCACTGCGTTCTTTATTTGAAATTACAAATCTGTAGGCACTGATGGCCAACCTCGTACCGCGACTGCTTAAGGAGATTCTCTGATGGATAACCCGTGCGACTGCGCGCCGCCTACACTGAATCTGGACTGATCGCGTGTCGGCCATTTGTCTTCCGTCAACCCCATGCCGATTACGGGCTCCTTCTCCCTACATTCTGGGTCAATGTCCCTTTGACCGACATTCGTCCCGTTTGAATTTGAATTCGCCCCAACCGACTCCAATTTCGACGTTGCCCAACACTGGACACGAAACCCATTTGATATCCCTGGTTTTCCCGATTATTTGATTATTCGGGGATGCCGACATAACACATTTAAGCAATTGTATTCCTTAATTTTATTCATTATCACACACAATCACAAGCACAATCCTCTTTTTTTACTCGTAGTCTAATTTTCCTGTTTTGATACTGCAGTCCTTTTTTAAAAAAGCATGCTTTTTTTGAAAGTATGATTATTTCATGAATGAATTATTCAAATGGATATTACTAATTAAAAATACACACAGTCATAACGCAAGCAATTTTATATTTTTAAAGGAATTTTTAAAAATTAAATTCATTTTTATAATTTTCTAGCTTTTAAATATCTGATTTAGCTTTTTTTTTGACCCGGCTGCCATCACCACTAATTTTGGTTTACTTGTCGCCGCCTAGGATAAAACTAATATTTGAACTTTGTCAACCGAAAGAAGTTGAAAAATCCGAACTTTAAAAATCCACCATATATCCAATTTTCCATGGATTTGAGCCATACTCGGCTTTTTCAACGGATTTATTTCGAGTTTTTACGATACATACAGCCGACTTACAGTGGACCAAAAAACACCTTTTTCATCTTTGTCGAGCTGCTGCGCTGCCATTACTTATCCAATCATATTGATTTGTATTTGATTTGTAAATCTTGCCCAATTGGGTGGATATGTGCCGAGATATTTGAAGAATTTCGAAAAATTCCGATATTTAACATTTTGAACTTTAAAAAATCTTTAAAAAACTGTGCAATCGAAAAAATTTTTGGTGGTATTTTCGTGATTTGGGGGTCCAACACTAACAGAATTTGCCATCAATTGCTTTGGAGCTCTCCAAAAATATTATTTTGTAAACTAGTGTTATCTGAGATCAATTGGGATAATACGGGAGCTGACAGTCCCCTACACGCCGCAACAAAACGGAGTTGCTGAGCGTTTAAACCGGACTTTGGTGGAGATGTCCCGGTGTTTACTAGGGCAGTCTGGACTATTCGAGGCTCTGTGGGCAGAGTTTACACTGCGGTATACTTCGGTCATCCACAACTGCTCTGGCCAACATGACGCCTATGTAAGCGTTGACTGGTAAGAAGCCATCTGTCAATCATGTCAAAGTTTTTGGCTACGTTGCAGTGGCACTAGGCAAAGGCGTACAGAGAAGGATGTTCCAACCTAAGGGCACGGAGTATCGCATGGTTGGGTTTTCGAGAACGGCCAAGGCGTACAGGCCTTACGACCCTAAAAAGACGGTTCTAAATCCTACAGCGGAAATATTCCAACATCTAAGAGATTTTCAACAGCTGTTTCTGGTGTTCTTCCGTTATTCCAGCAAACGTACAAATAGCCGAAAAAGGGTCTTTATGCACGACGTAACCTCTGTCCCATTACGAATTTTTTTGAGATTCCAATCAAATTTATTCTGATCAAATAATTGAATAATAATTACGACATATTGAAAACCAAATTTAATTGGGTTTTCCATATTTCTTTTGTTTCAACAAATCCAAGTGTGAGCATCCACCCTGCAGTTCCATTCATCACCTTTTTAGCAGTGAATCACTGCCAAAAATTGAGCACTAAGCGCTCAATCACTAGTGAATTTGTATGAAAAATAGCGATGATTTTAACATGGGCATGTCCTAGGGGCTCATCACTGCCAGAAACTGGCGCTGTTTTAGCACCTGTTCATCACCATTTTTCATCGCCTAATTCATCACCAAATTCATCACCTTTTCAGCGCTTTTCAGCGCCTAATTATCACTTAAATTCATCTCCCATTTTTATTGAAAATATGTTGAATTTCATTGCTTTTATCAATGGGTTTATTATTACATTAAATTAATACATTTTTGCAAACTACGGTGTCTTGTAGGGGTCTTCGGCAGGTTCTCAGCTTCCGGAGTCTTGGTGAGCTGGAGATTACTCACGCATTTTCGCACTCTCTTCGGACTCTCTGTAGGCTCCACCTTACCAATTGGATCTGAATTTGGAAAATATTTGTTTTTATATTATATAACGAGGCAAGAATGATAAAAACTTACTTAGCAGTACAAGAATAACATTCTTCTGGGCTGTAGGACAAAATGATTTCATCTGAAAAGATATTTTATAAGAACTGTGTATTATCAGCTTGACCTAAAAATATTAATAATAAAGGAAAATATAAAAATTAAAAGCTACTGTAATTAAGATAAGACAATACACTTGACAATTACTTACCTAAAAATGTATTCTTAATTAAAGCACTTTTGTTAAAACTCTAAAATAACTAATCACAGCAATGTTACTCTTTTAAAAGTTAAAACGCAGTTGAAAACCGCGGAAAAACGGCGCCTGCCCTCGAGAAATAGAAAAATAATACTGAGCGAGAAAAACAACATCAATCGCAATCTCTCTTGTTGTTGTCTTCCCTTTGCCACGATCGCGCTTGCCCAGCTTGCAGAGCGAGACAGGCGACATTTTGTCTCGTTTTCTAATAGAGAGAAATTTGGGACGCTCTGCCGGCGTCGCAGTCGACTCAGTGCATTTCAGCGCTTGGGCTAAATTCGGGAACTGCAGGGCAGTTTGCGCTTTTATTTGAAGTTTGTTGGTGTGTGTAAGGGCATTTTTCCACTATGCGGTTTTTCGGTATTTTCGATTGGCAACGCGATTGGCGGACGTGAGGTGTTTCCATTGACAAACGCGTCTGAAAACAGCTGTTCTGCTATTGTCATTAGCGATATTGTCAATAACAATGGATTTAAATAATTTATTATTGATAAATACAATCTCAGAACAGCATTTGCCCACAATAAATATGTTTGGACAAATTGGCCAAATTCAAATGCCCAATGTCCGTCCATGTTCTCCTCCCACAAATACAGGAGGAACTCGGTGGCATTTGCTATCCAGAGCATTTTTCTTTTTTCTGTAAAGATAATTCTTTAATATGAACAAGAGAGAACGCTATAGTCGGGTGCCCCGACTATCAGATACGCGTTACTCAGCTAAGGAGGTGCGAGGGTGATGAAGCTATAAAACTTTGATCGCGCATAACTTTTTAACGAATGGTCCGATTTGAAAAAATTCTACATTTCAATAGGTATTGATAAACACAACTAAACTGCATTTTTCCTTTTCCGAAAATTTTAAAGGTGTGGGCGTCAGATATTTTTTTAAATCGTTTAAGGCGATTGTGTGCGTTAGAGGGGGAGTGGCGCTCGGCAAAAATAAACTTGCGCTGCGTAGGAAGCCCAAGAATATGTGTGGGTAATCCCAACTCTCTAGCTTTTGTAGTTTCCGAGATCTCAGCGTTCATACAAACTTACAGACAGACTTACAAACAGACGGACAGACAGACGGACATGGCTAGATCGACTCGGCTAGTGACCCTGAATAGAATATATATACTTTATAGGGTCGGAAACGCTTCCTTCTACCTGTTACATACTTTTGCACGAATACAATATACCCTTTTACTCTACGAGTAACTGGTAAACCTATTAAATTATATATCCCTGGTCAATAGTGGTGGTAAATGGTGGTGGAAAATACCACAAACTTGACTTCGCAGCCCTGTAACGCGACATTTTTCCACCCTCCCCATCACCGCCCGCGACAGCTAGTTTTGTATGGGATTTGGGCACGTTCAACAGTACATGGATGCAAACGCGACGCTTCCATAATGAGCGGGAGCGCAATAAAGCTTTTCATCGCTCTCGCAAATTCGCCCCGTCTTTCGCCGTTAGTTAAGATAGGCTTGAGCTATGTAAAATAAAATGAAATAAATACGTTGTTATCAGGGGTGTCACAGAAACCGTCGACGGTTTTGGGGACGGTTGGTTTAGAAACCAACCGATCAAAACCGTAGGTGTCACAGAAATTCGAGAGATTTCTTTTTTTCGGAAAATTTACCGAAAAACGACGAGGGCTGGATGCATACACTAAATATCGAATATTCAATAATTATCGAATTTTATTTCACTTATTTTGACTATTTTCCAATAAGTTTTAAACTTAATTTATGTTTTTATTGCAAAATTACAAAAATAATATATGTTTAAAGCGCATATTGTCCACAATAAAAGAAAAAAATTAAAAATTTGAATTACCCGCCAGGCTATGTACATATTGCAGCCCTGAACAGCTGTTTGCAGCGGCTGCGTTTGTTTACTTACGTTTATAAGTTGGCAAGAATTTTAAAGCAAAATGCCATCTGCGCGAATTCTTGCTCTGGAGTACTTGCGAAGACAAAAACTTCAAAAGGCTAGGCTACAGAGGAAAATACTTAGAAGCTCGTCCGATTTGCTTTCGCAAACAGATGAAACGTAAGATGATTTCAAGTGTATTTTCTGCTGGAACTTTAAGTATTTTTGTAACTTTTAGGTTTCGGTACAATTTCCGACTTGATAAACATACATTTATAATGGTGTTTCATCTGATTGAGGAGCACATCTCAAAATCATCAATCCCGCCCTTGTTCCAGCTGGCCACGGTTCTGCGGTTCCTGGCAGTTGGGTCCTTTCAAAGAGTAATTGGGAAGGACTCTGACCTGGCCCTTTCTAGAACCACGGTTTGCAAAATATTATGGGATGTTCTTCCCTTGATGGAAAAGATTCTTTGCCCAAAATTCATTAAATTTTCAAAAAATGTTGTACTTGTTTACTTACTTATCTTCTTCTTCTTCACAGCCGGCGTTTTACCCGGCAAAAATAGGACATTTTTTCACGACAGTGATGCCAACTTTTTGCAAAGGCGGCCTGTTTTTATTAATTTCTCAATAACTACAACTCTTTTACCATAAAATTTTTACCAAAAATAAGTTTCATTTTTAACTACAATACTAAGTACCTTTGAATAAATAATTCGTTAACAAAACATTTCGATAACTAACTCCGAAATTTGGACAAATTTGGTATTTTAAAGTGCTAGCTAATTGGTAACACTGCCAGGTAGACGGTTTGCCGACGGATTTTTTTTAGCTAATTTTTTCGAGAGTTTTTATAAAAAGCATCTTTTTAAATATAACCCGAAGTAGGTATAAAAATCGTAGTATGCAGGTAGTTCATAAAATTCACTAGAGTTGTCTTAAATAAAGTTATATTTTTGGGAAACATTTGTAAGTTAATTCATTTTATCAAAACGTCCGGCAAAATACGGGGGATTTAGAAACTGTCAAAAATGACGTCTGTGACACCGAGATTTGCTATTCGGGGGAAATTCGGTTGGAATGGTTTTCTGTGACACCCCCGTATAAGAAAATCATTGCGGACACTCTCTTTTGTCGTTTAAATAAATTCTCGTATTTTTCCCGCAGTCACAAAGTTTTGGCGTTGTAAGAATACAAAACAGTTTTCAATTTTCACATCTTATTATTTATATATAAGTGTTTTTACAACGTCCGGAGAGTGCAGACGTGTTTTGCGGGAGCTCCGAAAAAAAGTAGCTTGAAAATGAGGAACAAATAACCAAAAGTACTGAAGTAGTGTAACAAAGGCAATAATACAATAAATAAAATTACATATAATAACACTGTGCAACAAAATTAATGCGTTTTAAATTTATGTCAATGGATGCTATATTGTTGAATTCGTTACGATTTCCCAAGTTAAACTGCGTTTTTCAAAAAATTCCCCGACGCAAGGATTTTTAGCACAAGGACCTGAAAGTTCGAAAAATGCTGAAATTGGCCAACTTTCCAAAGGTATCACAGGTAAACGTTCCATGGTTTGTTTTGATGTTAAAGTTTTTAAAAGTGGCACTCTTAATCTTTCAAACCCGTTTCCGTTTCAAGTCCGTTTCTATGCGAACTAGTCTCTTAGTTTTAAAGCTATCGCGATGAAACTTTCCTAATAGTCTTCTTCCTATTGCAGGTAGTACATATGTCGGAGAAAATAAGAAAATACATAGTAACTTTGTAGGAAGTAGGAGTTTTGATTTTTGACAACTTAAAAACCACATTTTAAATAGGACCGATCGAGTAAGCATTAAACTACAGGTATCTGCAAGAGTATATAAGCTTGTTTTCATAGGAAGTTTTTTGTTTTGGACGACTTTTTGTTAGGTTGAATACCAGCCCTAAACAAAAAAACAATGGCTTTATTCGGCATAAAAATTAATAACGATTCTAATTTGTGAAAATTTCTGTATCGTCACTGTTGGTCTACAAATAGTTTTCATTCCACATTCAAACATTCCACATAATAACATTCAAATTGTAATTAGTTTTGAGTTTTAATTCTATAATTTTCAGGACATCTAAATTTGCAAGTTCTCTCGATGTGGAGAAAGATCGATGAAAACATCGATACATCGATGTTTTAAATATTACCAATTTTAAAGAAACGGCGGAAAATGTTTTTTTAATTTAGGTTTAACATATTTTTAGATATTCAACTGGTGGTGAGGAGGGAAGCGGCGGTGGATTAAGCTTTTCATAATACTATCATATAAAACTATAATGTTATTATGCTAGCAGAAGCGGTGTGCCAATAACAAACTATAAATGGAAGGAAAACCCCAAAAACCAATGGAAAACTGCATGTAGGAGTTGCGGAAATATATATCGCCATGCCAACTTAAAGCTTGCGACCCAGGTTCAACATTTTGTAATATTTTAAAATTGGGGTCAGTTGATTTGTTTGCTGTTTCTTCATTTCTTCATTTTCATTTCTTCCTGTATATATACATAGTAGTCGCCTTCGCACACTTTCCTGGTGCGCTTCGTGGACTGCCGTCCACAATGATAAAATATTACCATACCTCTATTTAATATTCAACACAACAAAAAGTGTCCCAGAAGATTACTAAAAAAATATTAATTTCGGCCAATTAATTCTTGATTAAGGGCCGCTTTCTCGAGTCCCTGTCAAAGTCCCTATTTGTTCGAAAAATATAACGACCAGATAAACTGTTCGTAAAAGCAAATTCGCTTTCTCGACTTCTTTAATTTATCTGAACGAGAAACATTTACAGAGTGCTGTTAGGGCACAGAATTGCGCTGTAAAGCGCACACAATGGCATGCTTTGATTATTTCATCAGCTGTTTGGGTATAAGTCAAAGGCAAATTCAGCTGTGATTTCGTTTTTTCCTCTTAGTTGGCCGATAACGCTTAGCAGGGAGTCCGAGTCCCTGTCAAAGTTAGCTCTCACATTGAGGGTCGAGAAAGTTAAAATTCCTTAGTCGGGACTTTATCTGTTCGAGAAATGTTAGCC
This sequence comes from Drosophila pseudotakahashii, assembly GCA_035046095.1. Classification (NCBI taxonomy): domain Eukaryota; kingdom Metazoa; phylum Arthropoda; class Insecta; order Diptera; family Drosophilidae; genus Drosophila; species Drosophila pseudotakahashii. Next base: position 205,491 of record JAWNOE010000060.1, read on the forward strand.
AGCACTCGAGAAACCGGCCCTAATTCGATAAAAACAAACCTAAAATTAAAGTAGCAACTTGGCATCAAGCAACAACAGCGGTTCTTGTTATGCTGTTCTCTTCTTACACGTTGCGCTGTTGTTGCTTGAGCCTAGTACACAGCACAGCGAAAACTGCTAGCTAACCATAGGAGAAAGCGAGAGGCAAATAGGTAGCTAAAGCCTTTAGCCGGGGACTTTTTTCACCGCGGTACTGAGATGAGCTAAGGAAATGGTATGGAAATACCAAAAAAAAAAACCAGAGTTAGCGAATGAATTCCGATGAACGGCTTTAGCCGTTGGGTGTGTTTGTGCAGAGCGGTGTGCCAATAACAAACTATAAATGGAAGGAAAACCCCAAACTGCCTGTAGGAGTTACGGAAATACATATCGCCATGTCAACAGCCAATTTAAAGCTTGCAACCCAGGTTCAACATTTTGAAATATTTTAAAATTTGCGCCAGTTGATTTGTTTGCTGTTTGTTAACCCAGCTGATTTACAATAAGACCATGCTACATGCAAAGCGCGTGAAGATTAATATTTTTCGTCTAGTGAAACTCTTAGCCGAACTGAGTACTAGGCTTTGATGCAAAGTTGCTAAAGTTTTCTTTACACAAAATTTTTGGTGGCAAAATTTAAACCTAAATTTAATCTTAGGTCAATACCTATAATAATCCTGAATACATACAAATACAATTTCATTCGACTCTTGAGATATAGTCAATTTTTAATTACAATTTTTAAATCGCTATAATATCCAAACGCGAGCTAAACCAGAAGAACGTCATATGGGGCTTAAATCGTATTGATGAATACTTTCAGGTTTTGAAATCCATAATGCAGTTACATTTCTAAACCATAAAAATGTTGCACAGGGTTATTAAGGCCGCTCTGGTAATATTATATTGATTATAATTGTACTAGTGCACTAATTGGTCAAGAACAATTACCACAACAATTTTGATGGATCAGTAATCAGTGATAATACATTTCGAATACGTAAAAGTAAATAAATTATTATCAAACAGTGCTCGAGCGCTCGAGTGTCTGTCCGTCTGTCTGTCTGTCCGTCCGTCTGTCTGTCTGTTTCTACGCAAACTAGTCTCTCAGTTTTAAAGCTATTGAGCTCAAACTTTCCCAAAAGTCTTTTTCCTATTGCAGGTAGTATATATGTCGGAACCGACCGGATCGGACAACTATATCTTATAGCTCCTATTGGAAGAATCGAAAAAAAAACAGCAAAAAAATTCTAGCTTTGGTGTTTTTTGAAATATTACCTTCTACTTTTGGGAATACTATTTTTTAAATATTATTGAATTTCGAATAAAATTTTTAAAAAATCGGATGACTATATCATATAGCTGCCATAGGAACGGTCGGAAAATTAAATGGAAATTAATAGGAATAAAATTATATCTTTGTTGACTTTAATTACATTCTCTTCTCCTCTGGGATATGGCTTTTCTTTAACATTTCAAAATTTCGTATAAAATTTATAAAAAATTCGGACGGCTATATATTTTTTGATCCTTCCTATGGCAGCTATATATATATAAATATTTTTTTGATCCTTCCTATGGCAGCTATATATATTTATATTTATATTATATATATTTAGCTAGCTTTCTTTTTTTGTTTTTTTTTTTTAATTATTATGTTTATAAGTTTGCTCTGTGGAAACATGAGTTTCACATTTGTCAGATATCCCAACAGTTTCACACGAATGGACTCTATTTGAAGAGTATGCAGTATTGATTTTTGTCTGTATTTCTACGCGTTTAGGTCTACTTGGCGTTTCGTTTTTTTTGGGGAACAAAATGCATTTGCACTGCATTGGCCAACGGTTCGGAACTCGGAAAAAGAAATTATTAGATGTCACTGTGCTTTTTTTAGGGAATGACCAACATCCAGTGTATGTCCTTCATGGCAAAACCTAGCATTTCTACTAGAGCCATCAATGTTTTAAAAACAAAAAGTTATTTTTTTTGTTTTTGAATAATATAGTAGAAAAACTGAAATAATTTTATGTTTCCGATTTAAACAATGGCTTTATTCGTCAAAAAAAAATTAAAAAAATTAATTATCAATGGCCGCGTTCAGCAGAACAAAATGATCACTAATCACTGTTGGATTTCTTACACTTTCTTGTGCTGAACTGATGCAAGAATTTTGCATCAGTGATTAGATAGCGTAAATAAATATGATACATTACTTCTCTCATATAGAAAATCTCAGAAATCTCAAATCTACTTTTTTGACGGTTTCTAAATCCCCTGTACTTTGCCAGACGTTTTGGAAAAAAAATCATCATACAAATACTTGTCAAAAATATAACTTTATTTAAGACAACTCTAATGAATTTTATGTACAATCTGCATACTACAATTTTCATATTTACTTCGGGTTATATTTATTTGCCCCGACTATCAGATACCCGTTACTCAACTAGAGGGAGTGCGAGGAAGATGGAGAATGTGGGCGCTAGACACATTTTAAAATCGTTTGTGGGCGGTTGTGGGCGTTAGAGGGGGCGTGGCGCTCTGCTGAAATAAACTTGCGCTGCGTAGGAAGCCCAAGAATAAGTGTGGGTAATCCCAACTTACTAGCTTTTGTATTTTCCGAGATCTCAGCGTTCATACACTTCCTTCTACCTGTTACATACTTTTGCACCAATTTAATATACCCTTTTACTCTACGAGTAAGGGGTATAAATATGCTTTTATAAAACCTCTCGAGAAAATTAGCTTGAAGAAAGCCATCGGCAAACCGTGCAGCCTGACAGTGGCGCTAATTAGCTCGAACTTTAAAATACCAAATTTCGGAGTATTTATCGAAATAATGTGTTAACGAATTATTTATACATAGGTAAATAGTATTGAAGTTAAAAATAAAACTTATTTCTGGTAAAAATTTTATGTTAAAAGAAGTTGTAGTTATTGAGAAATTAATAAGAACATGGCGCCTTTGCAAAAAGGGTGGCAGCACTGTCACGTAAAATGTCCCTTTTTTGACGGATAAGGAGCCGGCTGTGGAGAAGAAGAATACATGTAAGTAAAATAAACCATTTTTGTTTATTATTAATTTAAACTAATAAATGTTACTAATCTTTAGGGGTAAACATAGATCACCCGCGAAAGACGCCATATTCTTGCGATTCATTCGCGAAAATATGGACATTGCCAAAGGATTTTTTCGGAGGTTTGGCAAGCTAACATCGATATTTTCACGGGATTTATTTCAAGATTTAGACCTTGCGAAACGTCCTAAAAGTTTTCTTAAAAATAACACATACACGTATAAGAGAATGAATTGGGTCGAAAAAAATCGTTCTCCCATTTCTAGTCATGTCAAATTATGAATTTTGTTGCACTAGTTGGTTTAAAAAAGGAGAGCAAAATATCAAATTAACTGTTGAAATCTATGCCACCTTGATTAAAAATATTTTTTGATCGAAGGCGACAGTTCGTATGGGTGATAATCTTTGATTATCGCAGACCCTAATAGGGTCTCCAGAGCTCCATCCACCATAGACCATCCCTTGTACGGATGGTCCGTAAGGTTTTTCCGTTCCGAAAATTTCACAGTTAGTCCGCCATCCATGACGAACTTTGACGGACTCTTTTATGCGATAGTTAGGCGATGTTTTTGCGGTACAACTGATTTCTTCCTCTTGACTGTAAAAATTGGAACGTGACTACGAAAACAAATTAAATCTATGGCGGGTGTTCAGTCAATTCGGTGGCGATTTACTTTTGTAAAAGAATGTAACAATTGGTACCTAAGATCTTATGAAGTCGAAATTGCCCTCTCGTATTAAAAAGAGCTTTCGCTCCCTCGCACTCGCGAGAACCACTATTGTAACTTTGAAACTCATATAATGGCTCTAGAAGAGCTTGAATAAATGTGATTGGATCACTCTCAATTTGGAAACGAAAGTGTCTACAAGTAGTATTCTTGTCTGTCCGAATTATTAGTTGAAAATAAATTGCCGTATTGGCCTTCGTGATTTGCACGAACATTTTGGCGCCCCCCGGGTGGACATTTTGTGCCATAAAATTGGACATTCGAGGAGTTTATATCTTTGGACACTTTCGTCGGACCCATTTCGTTGGAGCCAGGTCGTTGGAGACATTTTGGAAAATTTGGTTGGAGCCGATTTCTGGACGCCGGGCAATTAAATTTGGATTAAAAGCCCTCATCGCAAAAATTGGTTTGAGAGTGAAAATGCCTTATTACAAAAATAGTTGGCATCAAATAAATAAGGTAAAACCCTAATAAAATATATTTCATAAAGGCAGATGCATATTGCATAAGGCCACACATATATTACCGCGAATTCGCAAGTACCAGTAAAAAGGGTCACAAGAAAATAAGTACCGTATCGTTAGTAATCGTCTTCTCTTTGTGCTAGTTTCGTTTTGCTGTGGCTGCATACATAAGTGCATACAGTTATTTAAGCCCCTTGACCGCAGCTAAGCCCAGCTTATATACATACATCAAAAAAGTTGAGTGATTTGCATGGTAGCTTTTCACTCATTGTTTGCACTGCGCTCGTCTATTTGGAAGTCACTCTTATATTCGAGCCACATTGAGCCCTTTTAAGTGATTTGGTTTGGAGTGACAGTTGTTCATTGTGAATATGTAATAACAGCTTTGCACAATAATTAAAAAAAAAAATTATTTTAGGATATCACGGCGCTTATTTAATTGGAGATCACTAATACGGAGTTCGATTGGTTTGAGTAATTTGGTTCAGAGTTACAGTGGAACATTTCAACAATTATAGCTTTGCTAAATAATTAAAATTTTGTTTGTATTTTTCTAAAAATGCCTAAACGTCGTGGAGCTTCTGACAGCAATACTTCTATTGTAGAAGCTGATTCAGAAAATATTTTGAGAAAATTGGATTCAGTTAAGAAGGATATAAATCGTATAGCTAAAGCCGTAGAAAATAAAAAGATTTCGTTTAACTCTGAACAGTTGGATTGTCGTTTGAGTATTTTAGATACGTATATAGATCGCGCATTTTCGTTACAACTGCAAATTGAGGATGTCGATCCGGACTTGGCATCGCGATCTGAACTTGAAGATTTATGCGTGCTAACCAGAGCATTGTTATTGTCAGTAAAAACTCCAGCCCCGTCAAGCAATCTAAACGAATCAGTGTTTAATACAACTCTATCGAATACTAGACACCTTCCTCGAATGCAGTTGCCAAAGTTTGGTGGTAAATATTCTGAATTCAAAAACTTTATTGGATTATTTTCGAGCATAATTGATAGTGACCCATCCCTAAGCAACGTTGAAAAGTTTAATCATTTATTATGTTGCTTAGAAAGCGAAGCGTTAGGTACTGTAAAAGCCTTTCAGGTGACGGATCAGAATTATGCAAAGGCACTTGCTGCTCTAAAGCAAGTTTATGACAACGAGTGCCTTATATTTTTTGATGGCATATCTCGACTTTTTGCGGTCGCTTATTGATACAGTATCGGCAATATATGAGTCCTTGTTGTCCGTTGGCGACGAAAAGGTTATTGCAAACGCACTATTAATTCACATTGTCATGTCAAAGGTTGACGGAAAGACTCGCTCTAGGTGGGAAGAGAATTTAGATTATCAGAAAATCCCGTTATGGTCTGAGTGTGTTACTGCCCTTAATAAGCGTTTTCAGCATTTGTCAGCTGAAGAGGCTACAAGTGGACGCTTAAAAGGTCGCAAAGGACAACAAGATACTAGAAACAAGCAATTTGGCAAAACTTCACTGGCGGTATCACAAACAATCAGAAACCCTGAAACAGCCAAATGTTCGTTCTGCAAGTCTAATGACCATTTTATCACGACATGTCCATCATTCTCAGCTGCTTCTGTCATGGCTCGTTTTAAATTTGCCAAAGGGGTCCCACTTTGCATAAATTGTTTGGGAAAGGGGCACATTATATCCGCCTGCAAAGCAGCTCACTGCAGGGTATGCTCAAAACCCCACCATACATTGTTACATCGCTATACTGCTGACGCAAACATACAACAAAATTTAGATCCAGCGGCAAGCCATATAGGAATGCAAGCAGCTCAACACTCAAACGTGTTGTCGTCGAATCATGCAAGCACCCTCGATGCACAGCAAGTTGTTTTGGCGACAGCAATTGTAGATATTAAAGGTGGCTCTTGTCAGATTCAGCCAGCCAGGGTACTTTTGGATTCAGGTTCCCAGGTCAATTTTATAACGGACGAGTTGGCGAGAAGTTTGCAGCTAAAACGGATTCGAAAAGAAATTAACTTGTTGGGAATTGGAAAATCAAGCTTATCTGCGCACCAAGTTGTGCAAACAATAATCAGTTCTCGCAATCAAAAGTATGAAATGGTTGCTGACTTCGTCGTTCTAAAATTTATTTCCTCTTATCAACCAGAAAAAGGCGTTTCAATTAAATCTCTTAATATTCCTCCAAATATACAGCTTGCTGATCCAGCCTTTTATAAGCAACAAAAAGTAGATCTGCTGCTCGGAGCAGACGCGTTTTTTGATCTTTTAAAAGATGGCCAAGTTAAACAAGAAAATACACTGACTTTGCAAAACACTGTTTTTGGTTGGGTGGTGTCAGGGCGGTGTAAATCAAAACAACCCCAAGGGACTGAAGCGTGTTCTTTGGTGAGCATAGTTGAGGAGTCTGGTCCACTTGAAAAACTAGTTAAACGATTCTGGGAGTTGGAACAAGTTCCAAATGTTTCGGGCGACAAACTATATACCCCAGAAGAAATGCTATGTGAGAAAATCTTTCGAGAAACAATTGTTCGTTTACCCTCAGGTCGATTGCAAGTATCCTTACCGTTTAAATCTAGCCCAACGTGTCTCGGATCATCGTTTGAGATGGCGAGAAGGCGTTTCTTATCGTTAGAGAGACGATTAACTAAAAATCCGAACACGCAGTTAATGTTTAATAAATTCATGGAAGAGTATTTGGCTCTCGGACATATGACTGCAACCGAGGGTTCAATTCCGAAAGATTAGCATTGTTTTATACCCTACCAATGTGTAGAACGTCCACAAAGCACATCCACCAAGCTTAGAGTGGTGTTTGATGCATCTTGCAAGACTACTTCTCAAGTATCGCTTAATGACCTTCTCATGGTAGGACCAACAATACAGCCATGCTTGTATTCCACTCTCCTCAGGTTTCGTTGTCGCAAATACGCACTTGTTGCAGACATAACTAAAATGTACCGTCAAGTGGAGGTTGACGAGGCGCAACGAATTTTTCAATTAATTGTATGGAGAAGAGATGCTGCCAGCCCCTTAAAAACTTTTCGCCTAAATACGGTTACTTATGGAACAGCAAGTGCTCCATTTCTTGCAGTAAGATGCTTAAAGTATCTTAGCGAGACCCATTTGCAATCTCATCCTCAAGGTGCAAGATGTCTTGGCACGGACTTCTACGTCGATGATCTGCTCACCGGAGCGGACACAGAGCAGGGAATGGCTGTTCTTCGTCGCGAGCTAATTGAGATCCTGGAACCAGCGGGCTTTGTTTTGACAAAATGGGCTTCGAATTGCAAAACAGGTACAAGCGACAAATCGAATGCGGAAATTTTACAAGGAGATCGTCAGGATCTCAAGACTCTGGGGTTGACATGGAATCCACAGACTGACGTTTTCAAGTATGGAGTTAGGAAAGTTTCCACAGATCAGGTGGTTACAAAAAGATCGATCTTGTCCTTTATAGCCACACTTTTTGATCCTTTGGGATTGTTATGCCCAATAATAACTAGATCGAAAATATTTCTGTAAGAGGCTTGGCTTTTGAGTCTGAACTGGGATGACCCTGTGCCCCAAGACTTTGAAAAGAAGTGGAACCTGGTAAAAAATGACTATGCATTCTTGGACAAATTGGTTATTCCAAGATTCGTTGGAACACGCAAACAAGCATCGTGTCAAATTCATGGGTTTGCTGATGCTTCTACTCGGGCCTATGGGTGCTGCCTTTACGTTAGAGTGGTTGAGCCAAGTGGGGTGTCGGTGCAGTTGCTAACAGCAAAATCTAGGGTTGCACCTTTAAAAACAAAGACGGTGCCCAGACTAGAGCTATGTGCAGCGCATTTGTTGGCAAAGCTTTGGGAAGAAATTCGCACCATCATCACCTTTCCAGTCGATAGTGTTGTCCTGTGGTCCGATTCTGAAGTAGTTCTTCACTGGATACAAACTCATCCATCTCAGCTGGCTACATTTGTCTCTAATCGAATTGCTGATATACAAGACATTGTGTCATCAGCTGTTTGGCGGCATGTGCCAACCAAGGAAAATCCTGCGGATTAAGTCTCGCGAGGGTGCTCTGTTGATGAGCTAAATACCTAATTTTACAGCTTTTTTAGCTTTTTTAGCTTTTTACAGAAGGAAGCCGAGTGCTGGCCAATAAATTCTCATTTTCAGCTATCAGAAATAGACGCAGCACTAGAAACCAAAAAGGCACACGTTGCTCTCATCGCGGCCGATGTTGAAGTAAGCCCGATGTTAAATATTGTAGAAAGGTCATCGTCGTATCTGAAAGTAGTTCGCATTGTGGCTTATATGTATCGATTTATCAACCGAAGAAAAAAGATGTCTTGGAATTCAAATTGTCCTTCAGCGGACGAGTTTGGTACAGCGTTTATTAAAGTAGTTGAAGCTATTCAAAAGACGGCATTTGCTGAAGAAATTGTAAAACTAGAAAAATCCGCTAACATCCGTGCGGGAATTCAAAAATTAAATCCTTTTCTATCAGTTGAACAGTCTGGAACGTCGTCATACTCTTTGTTGCGAGTAGGTGGTCGTCTTCTACATGCCCCCCTTGCTCACAATGCAAAATTTCCCTTGTTAATGCCTAAAAATTGCAAATTTGTGACCCTATACTTGAGACACTTACATAGAACCAACTGTCACGCGGGTCCACGGTCGTTGGTTGGGCTTCTCAGACAAGTAATTTGGCTTATTAACGCACGTCGCGAGTGCAGTACCATTGTACGGCAGTGCGTTCATTGTTTTCACTATAAACCAAAACTTCTATCACAGATAATGGGTAATTTACCAAGAGATCGATTGCATAGAAATAGACCCTTTGAAGTAAGCGGAGTGGATCTCTTTGGGCCTGTTAAAGTCTCACTTGGAATTCGGGGAAAGCAGCCAATCAAGATGTACATAGCAGTGTTTGTCTGCTTTGCTTCCAAGGCTGTACATTTGGAAATTGTGAAAGATTTGACGTCTAATACATTTATTTTATGCTTATCCTGGTTTGTGGGTCGTCGTGGTCCAGTTGTCAAACTTTATTGCGACAACGCCACGAATTTTGTGGGAGCTGCTCGAATCCTGAAGGAGCTTTTGGAACCTGTCGACTCCAACGACCAGAGCATCATGTCGTATGCTGCGGCCCACCGATTCACCATCGAATTCATCCCTCCCAGAGCGCCACATATAGGCGGCCTTTGGGAGGCGGCCGTAAAATCGGCCAAGCATCTTCTTCTCAGATCCATGGGCAGAGCTATTCTGAAGGAGGACGAACTCCATACCGTCATAGTGGAAGTGGAAGCCGTCCTAAATTCGAGGCCGCTCATCGTAGACAGTGGCAGTCCCAACGAGGGAGAGGTTGTCACGCCAGCTCATCTGCTAGTAGGCACAACGCTAGCAACGCTGCCGCCCGCATTTGCGCAGCCAAAGGCAAACGGCAACCTCACGTACTTGCAGAGATGGCAGCTAGTCTCAGCAATCAAACAGCGGTTTTGGAGCGACTGGTCGAGGGACTATCTTTTGAGCCTACAGCAGCGAGGGAAATGGACCAAAGGCGTGGACAATCTTCAGATCGGAACAGTGGTGGCAATCCACGAAGACAACGTTCCCCCCCAGCTGTGGATAATAGGCATAGTCGTAGAGGTCGTTCCAGGACATGATGGGAAGGTTCGCGTGGCTATAGTCATAACCAAATCGGGTCTATATAAACGCTCCATTCACCGCCTTGCACCTATTCCTATTAGTTGAAGCATTTGTATGTTAATGCTGTCAACGCGGCCGATGTTCAGTCAATTCGGTGGCGATTTACTTTTGTAAAAGAATGTAACAATTAGTGCCTAAGATCTTATGAAGTCGAAATTGCCCTCTCGTATTAAAAAGAGCTTTCGCTCCCTCGCACTCGCGAGAACCACTATTGTAACTTTGAAACTCATATAATGGCTCTAGAAGAGCTTGAATAAATGTGATTGGATCACTCTCAATTTGGAAACGAAAGTGTCTACAAGTAGTATTCTTGTCTGTCCGAATTATTAGTTGAAAATAAATTGCCGTATTGGCCTTCGTGATTTGCACGAACAGCGGGAAAAAAGTAAATAATGCTTAAGCTCATTGGTTTTTGGCTATCGTTGAATTATTTATAGTTTGTAATGAGTGTTGCTTTAAAATCCCTAAACAGCACACATTTGGCTTTGTTTACAAATCTGACATATTAATATTGGCTAGACAGTCGGCGTAGTTAGAGCGGAGTGTGGGGTACGGGAGGTCCAAAGAACCGTTCTGAAGATATTCGCAAAAATTCAGATTTTCGGCACTACTTTTATAAAACCAAACAGATCTCAAAAATTATTAGACCAACAAATTTCTTACGCAATTTAAAAGGCAACAGATGTACCTTTCCGAAAAGCTATTACTCGTTGTGATCGGGCCGCAATTACCAGAGGTACAACCTGTGAAAGTTACAAAAAAGTTTCATTTTTGGCGTATTTTTGTTATAGCTAGTTTTTGTTTAATTAAAAAAAAAAAAAAAAATGTATACATTATTTTGAGCTTTTAGATCTAAAGGCCCTTTTGCTGTTAACAAGTTAAGGCCTAATATTTGCAAATTGAGAGCAAATTCTAAGAATTTTTTAGTGAACAACCCATGTGCAAAAAATGTTGCTCAAGCCATATGAACAAAATAGGAGTATTAATTGTACATTAAGAAGTATACTTCTACATATTTCAAGTACATTTAAAGTACTTAATGTATATGTAATTTAACAAAAGACAAAAATCAATAAGTGTAATTATTTTTAAATTATTTCCCCCAATCGATTTGTTTTGTTCTCGTAGCCATCGTTCCAATTTTCACAGGCAAGAGGAGGAAAACAAAACAACGCCTAACTATCGCATAAAAGAGCCGGTCAAAGATGTTGACGCACATCTTTGCGTCGACCAGTTAGCAACGAAAGGGGAATGGTGGAATTTGGAACACGGCGGCTATTTTTATTTTTAAATTTTCTCGAAAAATGTTTGATGCAAAATTGTTTAGAATAAAAATATCTATCGATCTATATAGATAGGAGCCAAATCCGAGGTCTACAAGTGTTTCAAAAATGCATTAGAAAAATAGGGTATCCACCATTTGGTTTACTGCTCCCCTCACAGAGGTTGTGCTTATATGCACGCTAAATCAGGCTATTAAGCGTTATTTCAAGCTTCTTGTCTGAAAGTTTAATCAAAATCAAACCCACAGATTTTGAGAAAAACGCCTAACAGTGAACCAACCTCATATTTTCCCCATACAAAAAAAGGGGCCAAAATTGATTTCACCCGCGGCTTCCCTCGTAGAGGTTGTGCCAACATGCACGGCTTATGGGCAGATTGGGGATCGTCTTAAGAACGTTTCGTGAAAATTTCATGAAAATTAAACCCACAGTTTTTGAGAAAATTCATTTACAGTGGGTGGTGTTAAATGGTCAATATTTGAACTTTGCCGTTACCTACTGTCCGCGCCAGCGAAACCCCTCACGCCCATGACATCAACCATGTAAATATACATCTATTTTCTAGCGAGATGCGTGTGGAGCCATGACATAAGCCATCAATATATTAATATTTTCCATACAAACTTTAAATAATTAATACAGCTCTCATAGAGGTTGTGCCAACTTGCACGGTATCGCGTTCGAAGGGGCATAATTATAAGTAATTTCTGAATTAATATTAGCGAAATCAAACCCACAGATTTTGTAAAATTTATGTATTTGTAATTATGAATTTTGTACAATTCATGTATTTGTAATTATGGATTTTCCCAATTGGTCACACTGCCCAGCCAGCGAGATGCGTGTGGAGCCATCGGTCAAAGTCCGTCAAATTTGGATGGCGGACTAATAGCGTCTTCCCATAAAGTCCATCCGTGTGAAACGGTTGGAATTTTTGACAAATGTGAAACTCGTGTTCCCACAGAGCACATCCACCATCCAATAACAGCTGACTTGAAGAGCAATTGCTCAACTCAACATTAACGAAGGATTGCAACTCGGCAAAACTGTCGTAAAATTGCGTTTTCATAATCTTATTGTAAAATAATACAACAAATAGCATAACATAATAGTTAAAATTCATATCTGAACTTTTATGACATATCCTATAACGAGTATGCATACATATTGCTGACTGGGGGGGAGCCTAACCTCCCGTACCCCTACCTCCGCTCTTCCTACGCCTCTGTCTAGCCAATATTAATATGGAAAATTTGTAAACAAACCCAAAATTGTGCTGTTTTGGTAATTTATATTAACTGTTGAACTTTATAGGAGTACAAAGAACTCCTTTAATTAATATTAGTTATAATTTAGAAAGTGCAGAACATGTTCTGAGACTTCGCTGCAAACATTGATGTTTTCGTTCACAGAACAGCTTACATTTTGGCCCAGTACTCAGTACACAGTTCTTTTTGCGGCAATACTCATGCTCACAAAAAAAGAGACTAAAATACCGTTTAATAAATTTAGATATTTTTTGGGCTATCGATCAGTTCCGATAACAACCATGTTAAATCCTTAACTAATATACACTCTAAAAGGCAGAAGACTATTTACAATGACTATCGAGTACTGTAACAATGGATTATATTAAAGCAAACGGTTCATTCCTCTTGTAAAACACAAGTTAAAAATTTCAATTGTAGCTTTCTTTATGTTTTTGAGACGGATAACGAACGGATTTTACCAAATTAATCAACTCTGGACCATCAAGAAATAATTGACTACAGGATTTTTTGGTCCAGTTTTTGTACTCAGTTCGGCTAACAGTTTCACTAGTGGGTAAGAATTTCTCAACTGCGCACATAAAAAAAAGATTTTCTTCAAACTCGGGTACCTCATAGAGTTTGCCTTGCTTATCATCTGTGATTTTTTTGATGGAATAGAGAGATTTTCTTATTTGTAGAAGGTAGGCTTTGAACATTTTTTTTTTCAGATTGTAATTATAATTTTTCAAAGCCTACCTTCTAAAAAATAAGAAAATCCATCGATTTATATGGCAGCTATATGAAGGGACAGTGGTAAAATTATGACATTAATATATGTTTATTATATCAGTGAGTAATTGAGCTGTGCAAACATGTAAGAATTGTACTCGTTGGAAATATAAATAGGGTTTTTTTAAATTAGCATAAAGAACTAGATATCTTGGGAAGGATAAAAGGGAACAAAAATGTTTCTTCGGGTAAATTAAGTTGGTTATGAGATGGACAATCTTTGATAGTTGAGTTTATTTTATAGGATGAAGAAGACTTCCAAAACCGCGATAGGAAATTTCAAATATTTAAAATTCATACTTTTTGACCAACAAAAAATTTCGGAAAATATTTTTGTAATGACCATAGTACATTCAAAGCGCCCCTAAAAGGACACAAAAAAAGTTCAAAAAATCACATATGATAGCCAAGGCAAACTCTACAAGATACCCGAGTTTGAAGAAAATTTTTTTTTCATATGCGCAGTTGTGAAATTTTTACCCCAGTCGAAAAATATTTTTCTTTTGTAGTGTGACCGAAGTTTTCAGAGTTCACCCGCTTTGCATGTAGCATGGTCATATTTTTAATCTGGGTTCACAAACAGCAAACAAATCAACTGGCGCCAATTTTAAAATATTACAAAATGTTGAGCAGACCTGGCTCGCAAGCTTTAAAATGGCTGTTGACATGGCGATATGTATTTCCGTAACTCCTACAGGCAGTTTGGGGTTTTCCTTCCATTTATAGTTTGTTATTGGCACACCGCTCTGCACAAACACACCCAACGGCTAAAGCCGTTCATCGGAATTCATTCGCTAAATCTGGTTTTTTTTTTTGGTATTTCCATACCATTTCCTTAGCTCATCTCAGTACCGCGGTGAAAAAAGTCCCCGGCTAAAGGCTTTAGCTACCTATTTGCCTCTCGCTTTCTCCTATGGTTAGCTAGCAGTTTTCGCTGTGCTGTGTACTAGGCTCAAGCAACAACAGCGCAACGTGTAAGAAGAGAACAGCATAACAAGAACCGCTGTTGTTGCTTAATGCCAAGTTGCTACTTTAATTTTAGGTTTGTTTTTATCGAATTAGGGCCGGTTTCTCGAGTGCTGGCTAACATTTCTCGAACAGATAAAGTCCCAACTAAGGAATTTTAACTTTCTCGACCCTCAATGTGAGAGCTAACTTTGACAGGGACTCGGACTCCCTGCTAAGCGTTTTAGGCTCGATAAAATGACAGCTGATTTCCCAAAGCCAACTAAGAGGAAAAAACGAAATCACAGCTGAATTTACCTTTGACTTATACCCAAACAGCTGATGAAATAATCAAAGCATGCCATTGTGTGCCCTTTACAGCGCAATTCTGTGCCCTAACAGCACTCTGTAAATGTTTCTCGTTCAGATAAATTAAAGAAGTCGAGAAAGCGAATTTGCTTTTACGAACAGTTTATCTGGTCGTTATATTTTTCGAACAGATAGGGACTTTGTCAGGGACTCGAGAAAGCGGCCCTTAATCAAGAATTAATTGGCCGAAATTAATATTTTTTTAGTAATCTTCTGGGACACTTTTTGTTGTGTTGAATATTAAGGAGAGGTCTGGTAATATTTTATCATTGTGGACGGCAGTCCACGAAGCGCACCAGGAAAGTGTGCGAAGGCGACTACTATGTATATATACAGGAAGAAATTAAAATCTGCTGTGATGGTCCGATCGTAATGAGTAATACACCAATTGAAAGGTATCGCAAAAACTTAAAGGATTGCATATTATTGTAAATCAGCCGTGTTTACAAACAGCAAACAAATCAACTGACCCCAATTTAAAAAAAATACAAAATGTTGAACCTGGGTCGCAAGCTTTAAGTTGGCATGGCGATATATATTTCCGCAACTCCTACAGGCAGTTTTATATTGGTTGTTGGCGTTTTCCTTCCATTTATAATTATTTTTACCAGAAACATCGATGTTTGTAAACATCGATGTATCTCCACCTCTACCGAATTAAACACAAATTGTATCGAACTTTCTTAACGGTTTGATTCTTACAATTATAATGAAATTATCTTGCCATAAGATCAAAAGATATGTTTTTCTTTTGTATACCTTTTATCATCCTGATATTGTGAAATGTACACCATACCATTGTCAAATAAGTCGTGTTGTTCATAATATAAATCATAAATAATCCCACTCTTATTGTCAAAAATAATATATATTCAAGGCAGGTGCAGTTTATCTTTTAAACGGCTTTATATTAACAATATTTGTAATATTATGACCCTTGCACATGAACATACATACATATACGCATTTGAACAATGTGAACTACATACATATGTAGTATTTATAATAACTTTGTACATAAATTAACGTTGGAAATGAAATCGGTCATCTTTCTACATATGTCTCTCTACTGTTGTGCTCAGCATTTCCAATATTTAAACTCGTATTTGTTTTGTCAATATGACTGCTTTCCTGCAGTGTTCGTAGCAGATTTAACTAGTCTAAAATGTATCTAAAATAAAATACATATATATGTATGTACATATGTATGTGCAACTGCCTTTCCGTAAACACCCTGTTGTTCCACTACTCATCAATAGGCCACGTTCATCGAAGTGCCAAACTACGTTCGTAATCGGAGCTGCCTGAATATAAATTTTTACGACTTCAAAGCTACAAGTTAACTTCTAGGATATTAAAAACGCAAATTTAAGTTTCACGTTGTTTTTTATTTGATGTTCAAATCGGGACTGATTCTACTTTATTTAACAATACCCTGATCTAAGCTGTGGGTTGGGGCAGCGCCGTCGCTGGCGGCGGCGTTGATGTCGGCAGAGGCAGCATTAATATCTGCAGAGCCGAATTGCGGTGGCGGCAGAATTCTGGCTCAGTTGCAGAAACTGCAAGATCTGCAGAATTGGAATTTTATGGATTTGCTTTGTGGCAACTGACCGGATGCTCGTGTTTATGTTATTGATCTCTAAGATCTGACTCCCGACGAAATTGTCCCAATGTTGCAATATTGTTGATTAACAATGTTGCAAAATTTTATGGAAAATTATATATGTAAAATCCTACTTGTCCTTAAGAGGAATTAGAAATAGGGAATACTATTAAATTTTGGTACTATTGATTTTGAAGTTGAAATGATGTTGGTTTTGTTGTTTAAAACTTTGGGGATCGTTTCTTGAATTTGTAGAATTACTTTCTCTTTTCGATGGAAAAAGGTTTTAAATATAATCAGAGTAATAAACATGGGTCAAATAAGTGCAAGTGTGGTTATTTAATTTATATTGGAATCGTTTCTATTTATTTATATTTTTTATGTGCAGGGCTTTTAATGATTGCAAGGATAAAATTTGCAGACGTTTCGCTTTAATGGGGTTATTTAAATTCTTGTTATTTCTGGTTTCATTATTGATAGAGAAACTATTGGTGAAATGTTTGCCATTTACAGTGGTGGTCACAAGTTTAGCACACCATGCTCGCACCATTTTATTTAATCTCTATCTTCCTCCCCGTTAGAGTTTTCGACTTCCTCTTTTTACCCACCTTCGTGCTATAAATGGAACAACTTCCACTGTAAATATATATATAAATAATATTACCATTGATCTATGGCAGTCATTAAAGTGGATCAACCTGGAAAATGAGCTGGATACGAGTTTAGCACACTTTAGGAAATTCATATCCTTTTCACACTTCTGATTATTTTCCTCGACTTTTAAATTCGTATACTGGTTAGTGAACCTAAATAAGGTAAGAAATTGAAGAAACGATGTTTATAGATACATCACAAGGACCCTGGAACATAAAAAACCAAAGTTGTCAAAATATCCTGTTTTTAGGCAGGATAAGTGTCTAAATGGATCCTAATCTATTTTATTTACTTGTTATCCTTGAAATGAAACAATATAAAGGTAATGCGGTAGAAAACATAGAGCTGGGACCTGATAAATGGTGATAAATACACCCCCCTTTTAATGGCATTTGAGCAGATCCTGATTTTCAAGTCCTTTCAAAAGGTCCAGGACTCTCTCAACCAACTTTTTTGTAGTTCATAAACGGCCAAAAAAAATTAGGTATATAACATCAAGATCGGTCAACTACCTCCTGAGCAATTCACTACAAATTCGATTCACTACAATTCACTGAAATTCGTGCCTAAAGTCAAAGCAGTTATGACTTTCTCGAGAGTATGCAATTTTTTATGAAATTCGTGCCTAAAGTCAAAGCAGTTATGACTTTATTTTAAATATGAAAGTGTTGTAGTGAATTTCTACAAAAAGTGTCGTTTGAAAAGTGTACCATAAATTTGCCCTTCGGATTATGAGAAAAATTATTTGATATTAGTTTGCCGTTAAAGTTGTTTGGAGGATTATGCCGTCATCCAGTTCTTCTATTGCGTCGATGTGGTCCGAGTTGCTATAGTCACACAGCGCTTCCTTTCCCTGAACTAACTTAGGAATACATTCTGATTCTGACAGGTCAACAGTTCTGTCTTTATTACAAATTTTGATGTGGTTTGATTTTTTAAAAGCTTTGGGTAAAGCTAATATTACATTGTTACACAAAGTTCGTTAATTTCTAAGTGAACTATGAAGTTGTATTATGATTTCAGTCAGAAGTTTGCAACGCAGTGAAGGAGACGTTTCCGACCCCATAAAGTATATATATTCTTGATCAGCATTACTAGACGAGTCGATCTAGCCATGTTCGTCTGTCCGTCCGTCTGTCCGTCTGTTTCTACGCAAACTAGTCTCTCAGTTTTTGACCTATCGGAATGAAACTTTCCCAAAAGTCTTCTTTCTATTGCAGGTAGTATATAAGTCGGAACCGGCCGGATCGGACAACTATATTTTATAGCTCCCATAGAAAAGATCGAAAACAAAAACGTAACAAAATTCTAGCTTCGGTGTTTATTGAAATATTACATTCTACTTTTGGGAATATTATTATTTAAATATTTCTGAATTTCGAATTAAATTGTTAAAAAATCGGATGACTATATCATATAGCTGCCATATGAACGGTCGGAAAATTGAATGGAAAATAATCTTTTTTTTGGGATATAGCTTTTCCTTGACATTTTAAAATTTCGAATTAAATTTAACAAAATTTTGACGCCTATGTTATAAAGCTGCCATAATACGAAAACAGCTAAAACTTATATTGCAAATAAATCTAGATTTAATGTTTTTTCAAGGTAATAGGAATGATCTGCAAGGGTATATAGGCTTCGGCTGGCCGAAGCTAGCTTCCTTTCTTGTTAATAACAGTTTTGCTACTAAGGTTTTTAAAATTGTCTGGCTCAAGTTCAGGTATTTTAACTATGTAAATTATGGTGGTTTTATAATGTTAGACAGACACATCGACAAATTCTAATATTTCCTCTAATAAAAATAAGGCAATATTATTTTTTTTTGAGAATATTATTTATTTCAATTAATTCAAATTCGTTTAATTGATTAATTGATTTCGTTAATTTTGGCCCATTGGATTGCAAATTTTATATTACCTATGTCTTATTTTTTATGAGTCTAACCTGATTTTGTAAGCTTAAAGCAATGTCGTTACTGAAATGATTATCTTTTTGAATTGTGTTTGCTAGCATATTCGATATCGTTGTTAGATTATTAATTCTGTCCTGAAGGTGATTGTTTATGATTATTTGGTCATTGTTGTTCGTAATTAAATGGTCTTGCCTGTCATAACTAGATCGTCGGGATCTGGGCTGCCTGCGATGTATTTCCATGCTGATCCAATCATGTTTATAGATCTAGTTTGTCGAGCTTTTGGTATTAATGTGAGTGTAATTAAAGCGGACAGTGATTGGGTTATTTTATGCGTTTTATGTTTTCCCTTATTTTAAGTAATTCGCTTTCAATATGTTCTAGATTAATTAAATGGATTAATTTTATTGATGATATCTGTAGTTTTCCTATACCCTTATAAATTGTTATAGTGTGAGTGTCGGTATAGTTCGTTATTTCGGTGGTCGCGAATTATTTATAATAAAGAACAACATCCTGTAATGATAAAGGTGCGACATTAAGCAATGGGTTTTAAGGGTTATGGACCGATCCCTTACGAACGGACTGAAAACCCCAACCGGACAACATCTATTAATGTTATGGGAGATTTATTTTTACTTATTTAAAAAAAAAACTTGTATGTCATTTTTTATTTTGGATTACTATGGACAAAAGTTTTTTCTAATATGATTACTTTAAAACTTCTGTGTAAACAGCATTCTTAGAAGATCCTTAAGGATCGAGAATAAGGCTACTGGCAGAGCTAATGAGAAAAGCAATCTTCTCTAAGATCTAGTCCAGCCAGCTTCCAAGTCTGCCCATGCGATTAATTTATAGTTATTGCAAAGCAAACTTTTAGAGGGAATTGTAGCCTCTTAAATTGAAACGGCAGACCGGACGGTATTAATAGGATCCGGGTTTCCCCTTCGCGGATCCCGTAAATACTGTTGCTTCGATTAAATTCTTATGAAGACCTTTTATCTGCAATCGTGTCCCATTGCATAACTTTGGGAAGCCTAAATTTCGCAATAAAATTTCGGGTGCTCCAATCTTAAGAGACAGATTATGCTGCGGAATCCCTGCCATATTCAAAGAATTTAAAAATTCAACAAGGTAATGAACCGCATTGTCAACATCAGGGACAGAGTCAACCGACTTATAGGAGACTTCTAAACGTACTTAAAATTTCTGGAGGGGGTCATATAATTTAAATTTTTGCCCAAAAAGGTCGTAAAATGGGGGATATACGATTAAAGAAAAACTTCAAAGTTCTTGGTTTTAAAATGAACTCAAAGAAATGATCAAAATGTGTACTAAAGAGAGTTTTTTTAAACCAAAATTGAAATCATAATTGTGAATTTAATTCCTACCCCCTTGCCACACCAGGTCAATCTCTCTCTTTAGGCAAGCTCAGAGAGTTCATTGTGCGCTTGATCGCCCCCATTTTGTACACTTGCTACTGTCCTAACGCTGATTATCATTCTATTCTTCTCACTCCCAAAAAACGAATTGTGGCAAAGAAGAGCAAGTATATTTTTTAGTATAGCCCTCTTTTAGCTTGCGATCTCATCCTTGTCGAATCAATAAAAATTAAAAACATATAATAAATGAATGTGATCCATGTGAAAGTCGCGAATCCTTGTACTTGCTTTTAGTTACAATGTTATCAATGCAATTTTATTGAGAGCACAAATATATTTGTTTGTAAATTGGAATTTGTTTTTTCAAATTTCTAGTTTTGAATGAAAGGGAAACTGTTGTACAAACACGCAAAGATTGCCCCCAATGCAAAAGTAGCGAAGTAACTTATTTTTCCAGGTTCCACATATGATTGATAATTATTAGTTGTAAACTTTACAAATAACTTAGAAAGATTTAGCATTGGCTGAAAGAAGGTATACATTTTATTTGTATTTAAACACATCATCCAATTTTAAAACATATCCAAATATACATACCTACATGCATACATATCGGAAGATGTAACGTATTTGACAGCTTACAGTTTAAACTTCCGTACTTGGTCAGAAATTCGAATCTTAAGATTTTGCCTTTGCTTACAGAATTTGTAGTAAGTTTGTCTGTTTTCTTCCATGGCCGGAATTAAGGGCTCTTACTTCTGCTACAAAACGAAAAATACTTTTTGAAAAATAAAACCTTAGCATCTGATCCACAGAACTATTGATCGAAAATCGTATTGATCAGAGCAGCAGTATAAGATTTTAAAATCCAAAACAAATTTTAACTTAAATGCCCCTTTCCCCTCCCCTTTCTATACAGCACTTCCCCCTCCCCCTCATCAGTTTTCTTGGCTGTTGCTCTCTCGGCCGTCGCTCTCTTGGCATCCGCTCTCTGGGTTTCGCTCTCTCGGCAGGCTCTCGCAAAATGAGACGCAATAACTTAGAAAATCTAAATAAAATTCTTTAAAAATACTAAAAAAAATGTTAAAAACTTGAAAAATTAAACTTAAGCATTTGGGCCATAGAATAACTAATGATCCAAAAATCATCTTGATCGGAGCAGCGGTTTAGATTTTTTAAATCGAAAAATTAACTTTAAATGTAGCCCTCAAATTATGGGGGATATCGAAATTTCATTTAGGTTTCTTATTAGGCCTTTTCAAAACCTAAAATTCGGAAAAATCCAAATTTCGAAATTCAAACCAATTTAGAAGTTAAGCATTAAATACATCTAATTTTTTGTGCTCAAAATATGGTTGTTGGAGCTGTTTGGGGCCACTGGGGGTACATGTCGGATCTTAGTGGGCGCCTACGCCCCCAATTGAATACTGTGCAAAAATGTGTCTGCTCTAGCTCTTACGGTGTAGTCGTATCCCCTTAAAAATCGATCTTTCATTTTATAATTTTTAAGAGATTATATTCGTAAATCGCCTGTTTAATAGTTCCCAAAGGTGTTGTATATTTGTTTTGTTTTAAGGCACCTAATTATTTCGGAAAGGGTAGAATAAAATCATTCAATTTGACCGTTAACAGAACTTTTGTAAGGGCGAGCTTTAAATATTTGAATATTTAATTGATTTTTCAACATTAAGGTAATGGTTGCTGAATTGAAGGATTTTTCATTGTCCATAACTACGAATTTTGGGATTCCGTAGTAGAATAAAATGTCATGTAATTGTTTCTTGATATCTTCTGTTGATTTAGATTTTATAATTTTGGCCTGTGCCAATTTTGAGAATTTGTCTATTGCAGTTAATACCAATTTCTTTTCTGTAGAAAATGTCAATATTGTATTGTAGTTTCTATTCTTTATTTCACAACCGCTTCATTCGAAGGTATAACGCAGAATGATGCCTTAGTCCGCGTTTTCCCTTGTGCTCGCTCATTCGAGTGTGAGCGAGACAGATATATGTACAACTTATCGCTTATGTTAATGTACATGATAGAAAGTTAACTAGACTTAGGTTTTACCGCTTAATTTAAAGGACAGTGAGCCAGGCAAGAATGTATGAGTGTGTGTGTGTATGAGTATGTGTGTGTATGAGTATGTGTGTGTGTATATGTGGTTGTCCTACCACAACTCGGTCATCCTGACTGAATGATCTCCTGATCACAGTGCAAATTTACAATAGTTTTATGCTTATATAATAGTTTACAATTCGGAAACTTTTTTTTTTTTTTTTTTTTAAATATTATAAATTTCTACTAAATATATTTTACAATAGGATTATTTATTTCTTTACGCGAAAAAGAACTTGTTTAGGTTTCTTCTTTAGACTTGTATTTTTGGTTGAATTTGGGAGCGACTCAGTGGTACGCTCCCAAGCTTTTTTATTTTCAATCTGAATTCTTAATTCTATTACATGTTTGCATAAAGTTAAGATCGGCCGGCTATGTCGGCAGAGACGCCGGCAGAGCTGCGGTCGACGCTTATGTATAATTGTGCTCATATATGTATTTTTTTGTATTTTTATTACTTTTTCCTTTCGTAAAGGATCTTGATGCATAGGCTACTGGTAGCTGAGTGTTATTGTAATCTTGAGTAGAACAGCTCCAAATGCTTGTTTGCTTGCATTTGTAGTTATGCAAAATTCTTTATTAAAATCGGGATATTGCAATAATGTGGGTTTCATCAATTGGGTTTTTAGGTATTCAAATGCGTATTGACATTTATCTGTCCAGTCAAATTTAACATTCTTTTTACACAATCTAGTTATGTGACGTGAATAATCGGAAAAATTTTTAATAAAACGTCTGTAGTAATTGCAAAATGCAACGAATCTTCTAGCGCTGTCTGCGTCCGTTGTGACTGAGTATTTTTCTATTACTTCGTATTTTTTACTATCTGGTAAAATACCTTTGTCAGTACACTTGTATCCAAGAAAGGTCACTTCGAGTCTGAAAAATGTGCACTTCTCTGGGTGCAGTTTAAGGTTGTTTATTCTACATAGATCAAAAACGTTTGTAAGATTTTTAATCATGTGTTTTTCTGAACAACCGATGACAATTAGGTCATCCATATACAAGAATGCCTGGGAAGGTTCGATACCTGAAAATGCAATTGTCATCATTCTTTGGAAATAATTTGGAGCTATTTTTAAACCATAAGGTAATCGTGTAAAACGATAGGAGCCATTGCTCGTGGAAAAGGACGTTATATTTCTAGACGTATCTTCGAGTTCTATTTGATGAAATCCTGACATTAGATCTAGACATGACCTAATTGGTCAAGAATATCGTCTATTCTTGGTAGTGGAAATTTATCTGATAAAATTTTTTTGGTAATTTGGCGGTAATCAATTACTAAACGCCATCTTTTTGTATTGGAATTTGGTAATGATTTTTTCGGAACTATTAATAATGGACTGTTGTATTCTGAAACTGATGGTTCTACTATTTTATCTTTAATTAGTTTTTCTACTTGTTTTTCTACTTCTTCTTTTTGACTGTGGGGGATTCTGTAATTCTTTATATATACTGGTTCATCATCTTTCATTCTTATTTATTGTTTATAGAAATTGTTAGTTGATATCGGTTCGCTTTCTATCCCGAATATATCTGTGTATTTGGTGATAATTCTTTAAGTATTTCTTTAAATTGAGTCGGGAAATTTTTGTCAGGTTTTTCTAAAATTTCTTCTTTATTTGTATTTTTATTAGATTTAATTAGATCGTAATTATCCAATGGTTCGACTTTAAGTGTATTTAATTGAAGAATTGCTGTTTTATTTGTTGTATTTAGAACTCGGACAAAGGTGTTTTTAGAATCTGAAATGGAATTTCCAATGAATATTCCATTTTGGATTTCTTGGTTTGGTATTAGTATATACCTGGTTGCTGAATTTATAGTTATTTTTCGGACGACTTCAAATCTTGCTGGTAAAATGGTCGAATTATTTTCTAGTGTATGATTTATTGGAATATTAATCGGATTACGGAGATTATTTGGTCTCAGTATAAGCCAATCATTTTCTGGTTTTAAATCTATTTGACAATTGTATTTTTACATAAAATCTATTTCTATAATTCCATCACACGGAATAGGAAAGTTGGACGTTACTATATGGAAATTATGTGGTATAGCATAGTTGCCTGATTGAAGTTCTATTGCTGCTAAACCTTTTGAATTTGTTGTTCCTTCGCCAACGCCTGATATTTGCGTAATATTTTTATAGTCAACATTGTTAAATGAGTCTGAGGATTCTTTGATAAAAGAGATGTCTGCACCTGTATCAACTAGTAATGTATATAATTTATTTGTGTTTATATTTTTAAGTGAAATAAAAAGATTGAAGTTAAGATTGATAGTGTGAACCGTACTCTTTACTGCGTTTTTTATCTTAAGGGTCTTTATTGCTTTTCCGAAGTTGTTTGTACTTGTCGGACATTATTGTTGTTATTTTGTCTGTTTGCGTTTGTATTGGTATTCTTATTACCGTTGGCGTTGTTATTGGAGTTATATCCATTATTGTTTGCACCACGGTTGTCTCCTCTATAGTTACCACGACCTCTGTAGTTATTGTTGGTCTGGTTATTATAGTTTCGGTTATAACCATTATTTTGGTTATAACTATTGTTTTGGTAATATCCATTATTTTGACAATTACCTCTGTTGTTACCCCTACCGCGATAATTATTTCTGAAGTTATAGTGGTTTCCTTTTTGTGTGTATAGGATCGCGTTGGCGTTGCCTGTCATCTCAGTACTACACTGTATGTACTTCGTGACGGCTTCGTTCATTGTTGAAAAGTTGCCAGCTTCTAGGATAGTCTTAAGTCGGTCATGCTCACAATTTTTGATCATTATGGTTATAGCTTCCTTTGTGCTGAACTTGTCGGCATGTTCAGCCGGTAGTCCTTTGTCAATGTATGAAGCTTCAAGGAGCTTTCGTAGGTTATCTATTTCATTTGTAAATTTTTCTGCAGTTTGGCCTTTTTGGCTTGTTTTAGCCATTTTTGCTTCGACAACGTCAGATGTTTCACCGACAATAGTGTCTTGCAGTTTTTGGATTATTGAGTTTATCGTTAGTTCATTTTGAACCTTATATGATGTAGATCCTACAATTTTTGATTTGACGACTTCTACAGCCAAATCTTCAAACGTTACATTTGTCAGGTCAACCAGCTTCAAAGCTGTTACAAATCTATGCAAGTGTAGTTTTTGTCCGTTAAATTCCGGAATGGCACTTGATATTTCTTTAATATATGCCCGTTGGGCAGCTGGATCTGCCATTATGTTTTCTTTTGTTTCTACTATATTTGTATCTGAATCTATATTTTTCTCTTCTTCTGTTTCTGACTCTACTGCTTTAATAAATGCAGGGATTGAGAGATCGTGTAGATCTTTTTCATTTATTTCGATTTCTTTGCTTATATCTGAATCTTCTTCTTCTGCTAGGGCTTTTTGTTGGTCTAATGTTAAAGGCGTATTTAAAATTGTCGGGATATATATTTTTAAATCATACTTATCCTTGACAGTTATTAGGTTTGTCCGCAACCTTATCAATATTTTGGATAATTTTGATAAGTTTGTTTTGTTAATTACACAGGTACACAGCCAAAAGTCCCATACAAAATTATTTTCCGTCACCTACAGGTTCTGCGGTTTAGCTAAGAATACAGAAAACCGATGTTTGCCGACATTTTGAATTACGTGGCCTATATAATTAGACTTACCTTTATTGTTTTCGGTAGGACCTACTCTCAATACATCACGCCACTACAAAATAATAGTCCCCATCGTGAACCATTGCCCATGTCTTTGGAATTCGACGACAAAGTTGAAACTCCCAAACAATTTCTGTGATGGAAAAATAATTCTGAGAATTAAATCTTAAATGGAACTAATTTTAATTATTCATTGACTCTCTTGTTCATTGTATGCTTTAATTTCGGTTTAAAGCGTTTTCATGAGGATATTTTATTGGATTTATTATACCAATAAAACCGGTGTTTTGATTTTATTATCTACTCCTAAATGTTGTCAAATTTAAAAAAAAGTCAGATTGTCAGATTTTAAAAATTTCAAATTTCTAGCATTTTTTAAACTTTGAGGTCCTGTTTCTCAGAATCCTTGCGTCGCGGAACTTCTTCCGTCGCAAAACTGAGAAAATCCAAATAAATTTTTTAAAAATACTTAAAAATTTGGTTTAGTTGGGATTTGTTTTAAATCCAAAAGATAATTTTAAATGTAGCCACCAAATTATAGGAGATTTTAAATGTTTTTTTAAATTATAATTAGGTTTTTTTAATTTGTGTAACATCAAAATTTCGAGATTCCAACAACTGTAGAAGTTAAGCATATAAATAGATTTCTTTTCCCCGGATTTTGGGGCCACTGGGGGGACATGCTGGATCTTAGTTGGCGGTTAGGCCCTTGATGGAATTTACCACAACAAAATTTTAAATACACAGGGCGGCAACACTACTACTATTTTGACCGCAGCTGTATACTTTTATGTTTTTTGACTATGTTTTCTAAAATTTGTTTCTGCCTTAAAAAAAATCCAAAAATTATTCTAAGTATGGGGTTTGAAAGATAAAGAGTGTATCTCTTAAAAAACTTTAACATCGAATCAAACAATGCATCCGTTTGCCTCTGAGATCTCTGGAAAGTTGGCCAATTTCAGCATTTTTCGAACTTTGAGGTCCTTTTGCTAAGAATCCCTGCGTCGGGGAACTTTTTGGAAAACGCAGTTTAACTTGGGAATTCGTAACGAATCCAAAAATATAGCAACCATCGAGGTAAATGTTTGATGCTGCATAGTGTTATTCGAACACATCTGTAGAAAGTATTCCAAGTAAAATAGGGTCGCCAGTAGAAAGGGTGTCATTTTCCCCGCCATCAAGAATAATATCGGAGTTGTATTTAATGTTCCTTTTTATTTTAGTTTATTTAATTGTTTAATTGGAGCAGCCGTTGTTGCCGCTCCAAGCTCGTAAGAGGTTCTTGTTGAGCCCAATTTACTTAGGAGGTAAAGAAGTCTAAGTCTCGTAGCGGCGCTGCCAACAGCGGCAGCGGAGAGACGTCCTATATATTCTTATATTCTAAAGTATATAAGCTATGCTCACTTAGTCTGGAGCGCGGAGATATATGCACATACATGAGGTCCGCTCGTGTTGCAATTATGCTGACACTTGCACTTTCAGCGTGCGGGCCAAGGCACAGCGAGCGGTTCGCATTTCGGGCAATTATGTTGATGACCGAGACCTTGAATTGTATAAACACTGTACTCTTGGTACAGTGGGTGCTCGATATATATATTTAAAATGTGTGCATCTCCCTCCTTTTGAAAAAATAACGAAATATAATGGAGTTATTTTCTAGTATTAATTTTACAAACTTTGAAGAAAAATTATATTATTTATAGGCAAACATTTTTTTTGTTATTAATTTGTTTTTCTATTTTTTTTTTTTTATTGTTTTATGATTATATATTTTTTTTTTTATTAGTGTGTATTCTTATTTTAGATTTGGTTATCTTATTTGCTCTTATATTATGTATGGCCATACGTGATATATTTATAAAATAAAAATTGATTATGATTAAATCGAAATTATTTTTAAATCCAAATCGTTACTTGTTTTGTCGTAATTAATTTTCTGTTTTAGTTTATGAGATTCTAGCATTAGTCTAGCTCTTTTAAATGCCTGTTCTAATCTAAATTTGGATTCCTTTGCATAATCTTCTATATTATAAAGGGGTTTTATTTTATCTATGCTATTAAAATGTTTTGGTAGATTTGAAATTTTACCAAAAACTAGCTCATATGGACAATAGTCATGTGCCATAGATGGTGTTGTATTTAAACAATATACGAAGTATTGCAGCCATACATCCCAATCTGTTTTGTCAACTGAGATGTATGAACGAATGAACTCATTGAGTGTTCTGTCCACGGTACCTACTGTCTGGTGGTGGTGTGCAGTTGAAGTTATGTTTTTAATATTTAAATATTTACATAGATCTTCAATAATTGAATTTTTATATTCTGTTCCCATGTCCGTAATGAACGTCTTCGTTGGACCGTACTTTAGAATAAAATCTTCAAATATAGCTTTTGCTACTGTATTTGCACTTTTATTTGATATAGGTATAGCTACTAGGTATTTAGTTAAATCGCAGATGAGTGTTACTGCGTATTCGTTTCCATTATTAGATTTTGGAAGTGGACCAATAGTATCTACAATTACTATATCGAAAGGTCTTTGTGGGGTTTCGGTTATAGTTAGTGGGGTCTTAGTATGTTTAGTCGTTTTTGACTTTTGGCATTTAGGACATTTTTTTATGTACTCTTTTATGTCTTTGGGCATATTTTTCCAGTAGTAGTATCTCTGGACCTTGGCCAAGGTTTTTGTAATGCCTGTATGACCACCTTGTATTGGATCATCATGGAATGTAGACAATATAGCTTCTTTTTCTTTATAATTTTTTATTACGGTCACCGGGTTGAGTAGCGCTACTCTCAATGATTTCAATATATTATTGCCCATAATTTTAAAATATCAATTGAAACATGTTCAAAGATATTTTCCCACGGTGCCACTTTGAGTTGGCTGATTTTGTGAATACCGGCCTGCTTTTCAAGCCTTTGAATGAATTGATTCAATGGTTCCATTAGTATACAAATCGCTAACATCATATCTTGCTGTCATTTTCTTTCCGTGCATAAATAAACACATCTTATTATTTACATGCAAGGTCACTACTTTACGTACTTCATCATTATTAATGACTTCATATACGTTTGGCTCTGATGCTTTATCTATAGATTGCTTATGCAGTTCTATTTGTTCTTTTCCTGCGCAGGATTTTAGTCTACTTTGGTTTCTGGAATTGTATTGTTTGTTTGTATATTTTTCAAGTCTGTGATGGTTATTCTAGAGAGCGCATCGGCTACATAGTTATCTTTACCCTTTAGATACTCTACCGTAAAATTGTATTCCTCCAATTCAAGTCTCATTCGTGTTAGTTTGGAGCTGGGATTTACCATTGAAAATAAGTAGGTAAGTGCTCTATGATCTGTTTTGACGGTGAAGTGTCTACCATAAATATATGGTCTGAAGTGTGTTATTGCCCAATGAATAGCTGCTAATTCTTGTTCTGTAGTGCTCTTGTTGCTTTCACCTTTCGTAAAGGATCTTGATGCGTATGCAACTGGAAGCTGTAGTCCATTTTTGTTTTGAGTTAGGACTGCTCCACAAGCGTATTTGCTAGCATCCGTGATTATGCAAAATTCTTTGCTAAAATCTGGGTATTGTAACAGAGTAGGGTTTATTAATGCTGATTTAAGATGTTCGAAGGCCTTTTGACATTCTGTTGTCCATTCGAATTTTACATCTTTCTTACATAATCTTGTTATGTAACGGGAGTATTCAGCAAAATTCTTTACAAAGCGTCTGTAATAATTGCAAAATGCAATGAATCTTCTAGCGCTGTCCGCATCATGTGGGACTGGATATTTTTCAATGTCGTCGTATTTTTTGTCGTCGGGCAAGATTCCTTTAGCTGTGCATTTATGTCCTAAGAAAGTGACTTCATGCATGAAAAATGAACATTTTTCAAGATGTAACTTTAGGTTGTGTTGCCTACATTTCTCGAAAATATCAGTCAAGTTCTTGAGCATATGTTTTTCGGAACAACCTATGACTATTAAGTCATCCATATAGAGAAATGCTTGCGAAGGTTATAATCCAGAGAAAGCTATAGTCATCATTCTCTGAAAAGAGTTGGCCGCTATTTTTAAACCGAATGGTAATCGCATGAAGCGAAACGAACCATTGTTTGTTGAAAAGGATGTTATATCCCGCGAACTTTTTTCCAGTATAATTTGATGAAAACCTGACATTAAGTCAAGGCATGAAAAATATTTTGCTCCACCTAGTTGATCTAAAATATCATCGATTCTAGGGAGCGGAAATTTATCAGACAAGAGTTTTTTATTAATTTGACGATAGTCAATTACTAGTCGCCATTTTTTATTTTGCGTATTTGGAAGTGATTTTTTTGGTACTAACAAAAGTGGGCTATTATAAGGTGATACAGAGGGTTCCACTATTTTATCATTGATGAGTTTTTGGACTTGTTTTTGAATTTCGTCTTGTTGACTATGAGGATTTCTATAATTTTTTATATATACGGGTTAATCATCAGTTAATCTCAGCTTTTGTTTATAAAAATTATTGGTAGTGATCGATTCGGTTTCTAGTCCGAATACATCACTATACTGTGTACATAATGCTGTAAGCTGTTCATTGAATTGAGGTGGGAAGTTTTTTGCAAGTTGGGATAATAAAATTTTTTGTCTGGTTTCTAAGTCCGTTTTTACTACTTCGTAGTTTGAAAATGGTTCATGATGAATGTTTTTAATATAAACTACTTGATCTGTGTTTGTGGTATTTAGTAATCTTATATATGCATTTTGAACTGTTGCTATGGTATTTGCGATAAAGATACCATGCTGAATTTCTTGATTCAGAATTAATACGCTGTCTTCTTCTGAATTTATTTCGATTTTTCGGACGACTTGGGATCTTGCTGGCAGAATTAGGGAGTTGTTGCCAGAACTGTATGCTATTGGAACATAAATCGGATATTTGATGTTATTTGGTTTTAATATAAACCAGTCTTCAGACGGCCTAAAGTCTAATTGACAGTTGTATCTTTTGATAAAATCGATTCCAAGTATTCCATCACATGGAATAGCGAATTGCATATTTACGATATGGAAATCATGTGGAATTATGTACTTAGAAGTTTGAATTTCAAGAAGTTAAGCCTTTTGATTTGGTAACTTCCTTACTTATACCCTGTATATTTATGATGTGATTATCTTGAATGTTTTGAAAATTATCGGAATTTTTCTTCATTATGGATATTTCCTCGCCTGTATCTAGTAGAAAAACTAATTCTATTCCTGTTGCTACGTTCATGAAGGTGACAAATGTATTTTGACTGGGATTTAAAGTGTGAATTTTGATGTTGTTTACTGTCGTGTATCTAAAGGTGTTTGGGAGTTTCCCAAATTTGTTTGGCCTACCCTAATGTTGTTATTGTGGTTGTTGTTGTTACCACCATTACCTTTGTTGTTTTCCCAACGGCTGCTTCCGCCGCGGTTGTTTCCACCACGGTTGTTGTTTCTGTAGTAATTGTTATTTTGGTTATTGTTATTGTTATTTCTATTATAACCATTGTTTTGATTATATCCGATATTTTGATTATATCCGTTATTTTGATAATATCTGGTATTGTTATAATTACCTCGATTATTACCTCTACCGCGATAATTGTTTTTATAATTATTACCGCGATAATTATTTCCACGTTGGGTGTACAATATGGAATTGGCATTGCCTGTCATTTCAGTACTACATTGTATGTACTTGGCGACGGCTTCATTCATGGTTGCAAAATTGCCTGCTTCCAATATTGATTTGGGGCGGCCATGCTCACAATTTTTGACCATTGTGGTGATGGATTCCTTAGTGCTGAACTTGTCAGCGTGTTCGGCCGATAGGCCTTCATCAATATACGAAGCTTCTAGGAGCTTTCGTAGGTTGTCAATTTCGGTGGTAAATTTTTCTGTAGTTTTACCTTTTTGGCTTGTTTTTGCCATTTTGGCTTTAATTACTTCGGATGTTTCTCCGACTATAGTATCTTGCAGTTTTTTAATTATAGCTTCTATTGTTGTTTCGTATTGGACTCTGTATAATGTTGATCCAATTATTTTAGATTTTATGACATCTACAGCCAAAATCTCAAATGTACCTTTCGTAAGGTTAACCAACTTTAAAGCTGTTACGAATCTCTGAAGGTGTATCCTTTGCCCGTTAAACTCCGGTATGGCACTTGATATTTCTTTAATGTATGCCCTTTGGGCATTTATCTCCTCAGACATTGTGGTTGTTTTTATTTCTACAATGCTGTCGCTAAAATCCGAGTCGGTCAAGTCCTGGTCTGATAATTCAGATTGAATAAGGACTGCCGGAATAGTAAGGTTGTTTATATCTTTTTCTTCTATATCGGGATCTGTAGAGATAGGGTCGTCAGTCTCAGCTTGTACTGGTGGATCTGATGATTCTGACTCTTCTCTAGTTTCTAACTTTAATGGTGTGTTTAGGATAGTTGGTACCGAAATTGTTAAGTCGTACCTTTGCTTTATAGCTATTAGGTAATCCCGTAATTTGTTTAAATATTTTGATACCTGAGACCAATGGGCTTTGTTTAGCCTGTCTCTCTGATCGTGTATTAGTATACGCGCTGTATTGAAGCGGTTTACTAGTATTTCGGCATGCTTGCTTACAGTGTTTTGCTGTGCTGGCCGGGGTCTTGATAATGCCTTATAAGATCTGTCAAAATCAATTTTTAAATTATTTAGTTCTTTATATAATTCTTCCCATTCCATTATTTAATGGAACATTTTCTAGATTCTTGAAACCATCAATGAAAGATGTCTTCCAAGTATCTTGTTATTGTAAATAACTGATTTAATTTTTAGGGTCGGTATGGTGCTCAATGCTATCGCCTTCTGTGTACTTGAGCAATGTATCAATGGGGAAAAGCCTAAGTTGTACCTATTCATGTACTCATATTCTAATTCATTTATTAGTAGAGCCTCAGTTCCTTTTTCGATAATTGATAATACCCTATTCTGAAAGTTTGGTTCCTTATCAAGAGTGATTCTAATACACTCTGTAGTATTCATTTTTGTATATATATGTTTTTTTATTTTTATTTATTTATTTTCGATGTACATTATAGAAGATTATTTGATAAAATAGCATCTATATTCAATGTATCAATATATGGACATACATATTTATATATGAGTGTTTGTGTTTTCTATTAGTTCTTTTTTTTTTTTGTATTTCGAACATCTTTTTATAATTATTTTTGGCGCTTTATATATTTTATATTTTGTCCAGATCATTAGCCTGGCTTTTATGTATGGCTCTTTTTGAAATACATTTGTTATGAAAGATATATGCCTTGTACAAAATAAATGCGCTCAGAATAAAGACAATAATTGATAATAAAATGTTCGTTAAATCTGTATTTATTGTTTAGGACTCGATTTTATTTATGACATTTGCTGTGGAGTCCACTTCTTCTACGTCTACTAAACCCATTTTGGGTGTATATACACGATAGACGATCCTATATATTCTTATATTCTAAAGTATATAAGCTATGCTCACTTAATATGTGTGCATACTACACATCACTTTCAACTTTAAAAGCCTACGACTTCTAAAATATATCGTAAAAACGAAAGCAAAAAATTAGTCATAGACAACAAACGAATCTTAATTAATAAATAAATTTTGCTATGTTAAAAATGGATTTAAGGTGAAAATGGCGCTTTTTGTTCAACTTTTTTGTGAAGGCAGGAAGTAAAATTTCAGTTATGTGCCTATTTTTACTACTCGACGCAAGAATTCGCGTATTTTTTGACCTGAAGACTTCGTGAATCATTTTACCTGAAGAATTCGTGGATTTTCTGGAACCAAAGAATTCACCAATTTTTGACATGAAGACCTCTCTGACCTGAAGATTTTGAACTTATATACAATAAAGATCAATGAAGCTATAATAAAATAAAAACACCTCTTAACGAGGTAAGAGGCCCGCCCTAGCAGCCTTTTTCCCTTCACATGCATTTTCTATTGCAGCGTGTCGAATGAGAAAATATTAGAAAGTGTATTCAATGACGAGTGTAATAATTTTTCGTTGAAGGTGTGTTGAAGCTGCGATCGTCACTAGTTTTTTACGTCGTTAAAAGGTGTTCTTATTTGATATCAGAAGTTTTTGTTTGTTTACATTTGCGCTCATAGGAGCCAATATATACATTAATATTCAAATTTTTTAAACTATTGTATTGAAACGAATTAAATTAAAAAGGCGTTCAAGTATTTCAAAATAACTTTTAAACGAGGTATAGCACAGGTCTGTAGCTTTAGTAGTGTAACGAAATTTAGCTATTTTTAGCTTTTTTCCCGCTAAAGCAGCAAGTTTTTCCAAAAGTCGGAAAACAAAAGTTTCCTATTTGGAACTCCTTAAAACAATTGAAATGATTCCATGACCCTAAAATACAGTTTGGATACGCAAATACAAAATGTAATGCTTGGGCAACGTTTATTCTTCTGAGCTGGCAAAAGTGATTTTTAATGTAATGTGTTATATATTAAAATTTAAGGAATCTCGAGGGCTATTCAGGTTAAAGTTTAAAAGAAAAACGTTGAAAAAAAGCTTAAAATAAAGTTTAAAAAAAATTGTTTTGTGCATAACTTTTTATATCCGTTACTCGCCGAGTAAAAGGGTGCAAAAGTATGTAACAGGTAGAAGGAAGCGTTTCCGACCCTATAAAGTATATATATTCTTGATCGGGTCAGTAGCCGAGTCGATCTAGCCATGTCCGTCTGTCTGTCTGTATGAACGCTGAGATCTCGGAAACTACAAAAGTTAGAAAGTTGGTCTTACCCACATATATTTTTGGGCTTCCTACACAGCGCCAGTTTGTTTCAGCCACGCCCCCTCTAACGCCCACAATCGCCTTAAACGACTTTATGTGTTTCTGTGTCTGGCGCCCATACCATTAAAGATTTTGGATAATCAGTTTTATTGTGTTTATCAGTACCTATCGAAATGTAGAAGAAATTTTTAAAATCGGACTATTCGTTAAAAAGTTGTGCTCGATCAAAGTTTTATATAGGGAGATGGCTCCCTCGCACTCCCTTTACCTGAGTAACGGGTATCTGATAGTTGGGACACCCGACTATAGCGTTCTCTCTTGTTTACTATTACATTTACAATAATAACATTAGGAAAGCGTTTATAGCATTACAGAACAAAGTCTGTAGCTTCAGTACTTTAGAATTTTAGCTATTTATTGCTGTTTTCCTGCTAAACTAGCTGGTTTTTCCAAAAGTGGCAGAACTAAAGTTTCTTATATCGAGCTGTTGAACACCATATCAAATATGCAGGACTTTAAAACCATGTTTTGGGGCAGACAAATAAACTGACAAACAGAATTAAACTTTAATTTTGGGAAGAAGAAGAAAATCTTGTTTTCGGTATAACTTTTGAACGGAGCGTCGGATTCTCTGATGACCCCTCATATTAAGCGCATTTTCAGTAAGAACACAACGACTGTAGTGCGAGGGAGCCAATCATTTCCACCAGCCCCAACAGATCCAATTTTCTAAATTTTCACTTTCACCGCACTCTCTCCCAAACCAATTGAAATTGGTTAGGTCTTGGTATGCAATTCTGTTAGTTTTTGCAATACCTTAGCGATACCTTTGATTGGTGTATCACTCATTATGATCGGACCATCACAGCAGAATTTCAATTCTGCGGCTATATATAGTAGTCGCCTTCGCACACTCCACTTGTGCGCTTCGTCACTACATGGACTGTCGTCCATAGTGATGTTTTGTCGCCATGCCTTTTGGAAGACCTTATTAAAGATATCGGAGATTCTTACTTCTCATTGATAGTAGATGAAACTAAAGCCATCGACACGACGAAATCATGTGCATCATGGTGCGTTACTTCAGCAGGACTCTACGTAAAGTGTGCACATCTTTCTATAGTCTAATCCAGCGCACTATGGGGTAAAAGTCCACTTTTACTGGCATTTAGTCATTTTCTAAAAGTGTTCCAATTGGAACAAAATTAATAAAAACTTACTAAGAAAACATTAATCTGTTATGCCTTATACTTGAAATGTTAATATTTAACAGTGCACTGTTAAAATAACAGCTGCAAAGTCAGCTGCTGCTTACAAGGGCATGTACGCTGGGTTTGCACATTTTTGCCGTGATCTTTGAAATTCATTTATTTATGTAAAACACAATAACTAAACAAAACAATGCAAGAACATGGCTATTACAGGTTTGGACTATGTGCTAAATGTAATAATTGGTTCAAATTGTGCGTGCATATATTATTATTTTGTCATTTTACAAATGCATATTAAGCTGGTTTCTGGGAAATAATTTTCAACTTTGGACAGAGTTTTAAAAAGGAGTTTTAGATTATTTTGTATTGCGATCAGGTCTATGTTGTAGAATTGTCAATACAGAATCCATTGGTGCTAGTCGCTTTCTGCACTTTTCCGCACTATTGGAGCAATTTGCATTTTTCTCAGATAACCTTACGTTTTTATTCTTTGATTTGTATGCAGTAGCGAAAAGTACAATTTGCGTATTTTTGTATGGAAAATGTAAGATACGATAAATATTTAGAAAAACACTATGCAATTATCTTTGTTATTAAATATTATTTACTTTAAAATGATTTTACATCATCATTTGACTATACATAGCTTGCTATAAATGGTTTTAGTATTTTTGTAAGGAATTCTATTGGTAATATGAAAAAAATTCGATTTCACCTAAAAAATGTTTTGGAACTCCAATATTTTTTTTGTATCAAGTTTCTTCTTTTCCTTAGAACAATTGAAGAAAAAAATTTTTTTCTTATGCATATAAGAAAGCATCCGCTTTTTCAGAAAAAAATTCTTTAAATTTTATAAACCAAATTCCAAAAACAAAACTTTAAAATGTTACGTCGTTTTTAAGTAATAATTAATGCCAGTAAAAGTGGAATTTTACCCCATAGTGCAGCGGTCGGCACACACATACAATGACATTTTTTTATATTTGTGTGACTAAATTGGCATCGACGGAGCAAATTCAATGGCAGGAAAAAACAATTCAGTTTCATCTCGATTGACGGAGATAATTCCACACCTCGTCACAGTAAAATGCCTTTTGCATTCATTGCACCTCTGTGCTAAACATGCATGTGATGTTCTTTATGGTGATGACTTCATGATCAAGAAGTCACACAAATGGTTCTCAAACAGCACGAGCAGAAACATCGACAATTGCAAAGCTTTCTGGAACTCGTTGGCTGGCCAGACTGAAAACATTAAAACAATTTTAGATGAATGGCTCGTACTTCCGAAAGAGGTGACTCTGGGTATATGGCCGACACATTGTTCCATATGTACAACGTCGAGAACATGTTGTATTACTCATTAAAAGAGATAATATCAGTAAACAAATTAGTCCAATCCGATTCAGTGGAACCTTTGAAACTCTTAAAAAATCTAAATCACTTATTGTTCTCATACGTGCACAACAATTGGCAGGGACTTTCCGTTGCTGGAGATAAAAAATATTTGGAAATGTATCAAAATTAGCAATGTCCCTTCTGTGCTTACCATTTTCAAATGCATCTGTTGAACGAGTTTTTAACATTGTTAAAGATAAATTGCGAAACAGAATCGCAACCAAAACCGCGGATGCTCTTCTTCAAATAAGATTAACCTTACCAAACATATTCAATAGCTTTGAAACATCCCCTCAAATTTATAAGCTATTCAATAGCGGGAAGTGTACATGACCAATTTCTCAAATGAATTTCTCTAAGTGATCTCTTTAAATTCGAACTCGTTTTGTAGTATATAGGTATAAAGAATATACATATATTTCAAAATATAATAAAAAATATGTTTAATACCAAATTACTACACCCAGATTTTTCCAATCTTAACATTTCTACAACGTCATATTGCGATATTTCTTATTTTATTCTATATGTTGGAAATTAACTGTTTTTTTTAATTTAGGGGGAAAACTGGATTTTTAGGGGGAAATATCGCCTGTTTTAGGGGGAAAGCAAAATATTCATCTGGCAACCCTGTCTGTCGATGCGCCTCCATTGAGTTTAAACGAACCGATGAAGGCAAAGCCGATGACTTACGCTTAGCGTTAACAAAGTTATAAAACTGCTTCGAATCATTTGAAAATTCAAATTTACAACGATAAAATAGTTCAGTCGCACTTTCTATGTCCATACAGTTATAAAAATCTTTCCAATTATATTGAGAAATCATTTAATTAAGTTTATTATTTTCACATTTCGAAAGCATCTCATTTTACAAACAAACACAAGATCTAATTGTCTTTAATGAATTTCGTATGAAGCTAACTTGCTGTATCGATAATTTTAAAGGCCATCCACAAAAAAATGGGCGGATAAAGGTATAGCGACAAGTTAGTCAGTAGGAGGGGTCCAAGAAATATCCGGGAGATTGAAGTCACCCAAAACAATCAAAAGGTCCCTATTGGAAAAAAAGGAAAGAATAGATTTGATAGCAGATAGATGTTGCTCAAAAAGTATTAGGTCAGAGCCAGGTGGAATATAAGAACATGTAATAAAAATAGACAAGGATGGCAGGGAAACTTACACACTAACAAATTCAATGTCACTAGGGAAAAAGAGTGAATTCTTTCAGAATTAAGGGTAAAGTAACGACAATTAGAAACTTTCAGAAAGTAGTATATTAAACACATCAGGCGAAGCAAAAATTTTGAAAGACGATATCCTACGGACGTATGAAAATCGAAATTGTTCAACCGAAATATCCTCGGATATTTGATAGGGCATCTGCAACTAAATTTTCTTTCCCGGGTTTATAAAAGATTCGCGCTATCAATCTCTTAATTTTTGCATTAGGGTTCGAATCTGAAAATGCAAAGGTTAAAGGTTGCTGATCGGTGTAGATGTTTAAATCCTTCACCGCATATAGGTAATGCCGTAATATAGCTAGTGCCTATGTGATCGCCAATAGTTCTCTTTCATTGGCGGCATAGTTGACCCTCCCGCCTTCAATGTCCTCAAGATTATTGTAATAGGACGACCTTCTTGGGACAACACCGCCCCAATTCCATAGGCTAAGCCATCTGTCGTTAGATCAAATGCTTTTTTGTAGTCCGGATATCTGCATGACATCTTCGGACGCTAATATGTTGCGCAATATATGAAAAGCTTTTAGCTGTGTTATAGGCTCTCCAGAGTTCTAATGGTAGCTACCACCTACGTATTATAGGGATGGGCTTCATTGGGATCAGCAAAGCATTTTTTCCCTTTACTAAAAGAGGTGCATCTGAGCAATCCACCTTAGTGAAATTAACATCTGGGCAGGTGTGAAATGAAATCTGTTCTACTTCCGTGACCCATTTAAGCTGACCGGAAGCTAGGCATAGCGATGCCCCTGTCAGTGGCATTAATGTTAAACAGTGACACGAAATATTTCTCTGTGATTGTGGTCACGCCTTGAATGGAATGGACTGAGAACGGTGAATCTACTGGGCAAACGCCTTTCAACCCTTTATGAGGTCGAATACAATTTTTGGACGCGCCCGTGTCGATGAGGAACTTTATGCTTACCCCCGCTACTCTGCGTCTGAAGACGGGTAGCAGGGATTTTCCCCTAAAAACTTGATTGTGTCCAAGTCATAATCGTAAATGGAGTCGACGTTGATTTTTGCGGCAACGACGGAGGCACCATTGGCATATGGCATTTTCTCAACTTGTCCGTCGCTTTGCACGACGTGGTTGACCCTCTGTTGTTTTCTTGGGTTGTTCTGGTAAGCACGGGCTTGGATGGATCCACAACAATGAG
This sequence comes from Drosophila pseudotakahashii, assembly GCA_035046095.1. NCBI lineage: Eukaryota > Metazoa > Arthropoda > Insecta > Diptera > Drosophilidae > Drosophila > Drosophila pseudotakahashii. The sequence goes on from JAWNOE010000060.1 coordinate 245,231, forward strand.
CTCCTGTGTGCTCTGGAACTTACTGCTGCGCGGCTCACTATGGACCTGTGCTTTGAATGTTTTACTATGGTGCGGGTTTTTCACCGGCACTAGACTGTGGTTCCGTCTGTGTGGGTGTCTTGTCCTGTTGACGATTTTGTGTCTTCGGACTTGACTTTTGGTCCCTTTCTTCATGGTTCTTTGCGAAAGTAGTCGCGAATTGATAAAGCTCTTGGTTTCATTTAACTTCCTGTGCCAGGGATAGGGTCGATGGCATATCCTTCGGCTTTGCCGAGAAAAGCACATCCGTGGGACTGCGTTTCAGGCCTGATATGAATACCCTTAGCGCATCGTCACGGCATTTTTCACACAAATTTCTGTCATTCTTTTTACTCAACCTCATCGTAATATTGTAATTGAGTTAGGTTACACTGCCTGAGGGTGCCTAGCTCCTATTCGATAACGTGCATTGGCCTTTTGTCGCTGTATGTAAAATCGAGGCGTCTTGTAATCGCGTCAAAATTCAACAGAGTGCCAAATGAGGACAGTACTGCGTCGGCAGGTCCCCTAATTTTGCTTTTGATAATAATGAAGTGAGCTACCATCATATCTTCTGAATATGTGATATACGGCAGTGGCCGCCTGTCTCGAAAAAAGCTATGCTTCTTGTGCCCCCGCTAATTCGGGTATGCATCATATGGCTCTTTACATTAAACGTCATATCTGATTTGTATGGCCGCGTATATTTTTTTTAATTTCTGGGGTCGGCGCCGGGGCTCGGGCTGCGGCGGCGAATTAATAGTCTGCCTTAGCTGTTCTTCCCTTTGCTGATTTTAAACGATTTGCGCATTAATTGTTTGGAGCAATTCCTGTTCTCTTTGTTGCTTTTGAGCGGCTTGTTTCGCCAAAGCGCTGCCTACGGCAGTGTCTAGAATAGTGCTAAGTTGTACGGGGTCAATGATTTTTTCGTCGCGGGGGGGTTGCAATTGCGAGTTTCGCCAATGATGCGATAACGCCCCCTTCGTCCTCAGAACCCGATCGCTAGAATACCCATCCTTGCTTCAATGGCGACTAAATGAATCAATCATGAGTGGCCAGATCGCTGTTCCCAGAAACGTAAACGTATTAGCAGCTTCGACAAAACGAAAACAGCTACTAGAATATTTAGTTATATGAGCAGCTAAAATTACACCCACAGAAAAAACTATTGTATGGGCAGCGACAAGAAGAACCAAAGACAAAGTAAGTCAGCACATACATAAGTGGCTGATTTATTCCCAGAGAAAAAACTGTAGAGTCAGCAACAGGAAATAAAAACAAAGACAATGTTCGGCCGTTCGGGCCGGGCAATATTACGAACAAACAAAATAAAATAAAATGTAAGGTGGAAAAAATGGTATTAATCTATACATTTGTATTTATATTTTTTGTTTTTTATTTTTGTATGCTAATTTTAGTGGAAAATTAAACGTTACTAATTTTTTCCTACTACATAAGTCATAATCAGCTTCTTAACTGGAATTGAAATAAAAATTTCTTATTTTTTTTAAATATAAAAATTGTTAGTTAATTATTTTTTTCTTTCTTTTTTGTTTGCCTTTTTATCACTTAATCCGAACTACACGATTTCGTTGCACAATAACACTCCAGATTTATATTTATATTTTTATCTTTTGTTGTTAAATTCTTGATTTAGAGTGACTTTGGACGAAAGATTCTTAAATTCGAGTCCTCTACGTTCCACTCCCGTTTGGGTGTAGGTTGCTGTTGGTTGGGCGCAAATTAAATAGTTTGAACGTGTGGGTGATGAAGGGGGTGTGCTGTCAGCTTTACTCTGCCACCCGTTATTATTCGAATTCGTGCAAAAGTATGTAGGAAATAGAAGGAAGAGTTTCCGAACCTATAAAGAATATATATCTTAATCTGGATAACTAGCTGAGTCGATCAAGCCATGTCCGTCTGTCCGTTTGTATGCACGCTGAGATCTCGGAAACTATAAAAGCTAGAAAGTTGGGAATAATAATGCAGATTCCTTGGGTTCCTACGCAACTCAAGTTTGTTTCGTTGAGTTGCTAAGCGCCCACAATTAAATGTGGCGCCCACATCCTTAAAGATTTTAAAAAGATATAAATGCAATTTTATAGTTATACCCGTTACTCGTAGAGTAAAAGGGTATATTGTATTCGTGCAAAAGTATGTAACAGGGAGAAGGAAGCTTTTCCGACCCTATAAAGTATATATATTCTTGATCAGGATCACTAGCCGAGTCGAACTAGCCATGTCCGTCTGTCCGTCTGTCCGTCTGTCTGTCTGTCTGTCTGTCTGTCTGTATGAACGCTGAGATCTCGGAATCTACAAAAGCTAGAAAGTTGGGAAAACCCACACATTTTCTTGGGCTTCCTACGCAGCACAAGTTTGTTTCAGACGGTGGCCACGCCCCCTCTAACGCCAACAATCGCCCTAAACCATTTTTTGAAAGGTGTCTGGCGTCCACACCTTTAAATATTTTAGAAAAGTAAAAATGCAGTTTTATTGTGATAATCAATATCTATCGAATTGTAGAAGAAATTTTTCAAATCGGACAATCCATTAAAAAGTTATGAGCAAAAAATGAAACAGCCACTAGATGGCGCTAGTAGCTTTGACGCGTGCATATATTAATCTCTCTCCCACTCCCTTTAGCTGAGTAACGGGTATCTAATAGTCGAAGTACTCGACTATAGCGTTCTCTCTTGTTTTTATTAATTCCTATCGAAATGTACAAGAAAATTTTTATTGAAAAGTTCTGCGCAATCAAAGTTTTATATCTCCAACTCCCTCGTATTCCCTTTAGCTGAGTAAGGGGTATCTGATAGTTGGGGACCCGACTATAGCGTTCTCTTGTTTTCATTGTTACCGCTACCCCAAAGTACAAAACCCAGTAAGCGTTCCATAGTCGGGGCGTTCGACTATAGCGTTCTCTCTTGTTTTTAAATATTATTTTTAAAGAAGAATACAAAAGACACGATGTTGCTTACATCTGTGAAAGTACGGTTCGAAATTCCAACGGAGCTAATACATACAGCTTTTCGTGTCCGTGCTACATAATCAAATGGTTTGGACTAAAATACCTTTTAATTTAATGTTAAAATTGAGTAAAACGTTTTTATACCCTTGTGAAGCAGACATGTCCGACCACATAATGTTTATATGTACATATATTCCTGATCAGCCGAGTCCATCTAGCCATGTCCGTTTCTGTGCGAACTAGCCTGCCAGTTTTCCAAAAGTGGTCTTTCTAATGGAAATAAAACATATGTCGGATGGAGCCGGATCGGACCACTTTATCTTTTGCTCTCTTAATAATAACCGAAAAAATAATAGAAACAAGAAAGGAAGCTAGCTTCGGCCAGCCGAAGCTTATATACCCTTGCAGATCATTCCAATTCATTTACAAAAACGTGAAATTTAAATTAACTTGCGTATATGTTACAACAATTCAAATTTTAGCTGCTTTCGTATTATTTTGGCATTAATTTTAATGTTAAATTCAATTCGAAATTTTGAAATGTTAAAGAAAAACTTTATCCCATAGATGAAAAGAATGTAATAAAAAGCAACAAAGATATAAATATACACGTTATATTGATATATTGAATTCGTGCAAAAGCGTTTCCGACCCTATAAAGTATATATATTCTTGATCAGGATTATAAGCCGAGTCGATATAGCCATAAGTATTTATTTTAGCTGAAAGGGTATGTAACTTCCTTTCTTATTAACTTCCTTTCTTGTTGCATATGAAGTTTTTTGTTTTGAACGACTTTTTGTTAGGTTGAATATTGGGCCTTAAGCAAATATATATAGATATAGATACAGATTCATGACTTTCCCTCACATTTGTTTCCTTTATTAATAATATAAATAAATAATTTAATTAATATAATTATATAATATAATTATAATTAATAATATAAATAATCTAATCTTCATTATTTGCGAAAAAAAATGCTTACGGGGACAACTAAGCTTGGGGTAAAAGAAGTAGCATGGCAAAAGGTCAAGGACAATGAGAAAAAGAGACAACGGGGTAACAAGGCCATTACTTATTTTCCCGTAACTCGTTGAGTTAACTACCCTGCTTTGCTTATTAATATCCATCTACCAACAATTTACCAATGGAATCTTGGGTCCAATCTAATTTTTTGTTTTTTTTTTGTAGATTAACATTCTAAGGCTCTACAAAAAAAGTTTTAAGTCAATCGGAAGGTAAGCTAAAATTGACAATAGTACAACTTCCAACAAAAAAAATAATTTTTGATTTTTTGGGCGCCTAAAAAAATATTTCAAGTTTAAAAATAGAAATAAAACTTCCCAGGGGGCTGGATTTTTGTATTCTTAAACAAAATTTAAAAGCAGAATGGAAATATGTCCCTTTTACATGTTTACATGTTTCAACTTTTAGTTGGTTTTTCTCGAAACCACGTTTTAAAAGTCCGTCTTCATTGGCATTTCTAAACGGCTCAACCGATCCTTTTAAAATTTGTCGCATATTTTTCTGCATTAGAAAAACCCGCCCCCTGAAAATTGTTTTTATTTTATTTTGTAACTTTAAATATTTTTTTTGTAAGCCCAAAGCCAAATTTTTTAGATGAAAAACGCATTTTTGACTTGGAGAACTAAAAAAAATTCCTAAAGATGAAAAATAAAAAAACGGGCTTCTCAGCCGCCCCCTGGTTTTATTTAATTCTTAAGCGAAATGAAAAAACAAAATGGAAATCCGATATTTTTTGGCGGAGGTACAGTGAACACCGCAAAACGCCTTTTTTTAATAGTGCTCCAGTAATCGCTTTGCCACCGATATATTAGCCGATAGTGGATACAAATTAGTGGATGTTATTTAAATGACACTTAATGGCAACAAACTTTTCAAAACACAAGGCGGCAACAGTACTACTATTTTGACCGCAGCTGTATGTTTTTATGTTCAAAAATTTATGCGCAATAAAAGTTTCAGTAGTAGTAGTAGTAGTAGTAGTCTTAAAACTTGAAAACATACAGCTGCGGTCACAATAGTAGTAGTGTTGCCGCCCTGTGTTTTTAAAAGTTTGATGTTGTAACTTTTTTTATCCAATTAGTCTAATAGTATCATTATAATCAATTCAATATTACCAGGAAAAGATCAATTACAATAACAAACTTTTAAATACACTACTACTATTTTGACCGCAGCTGTATACTTTTATGTTTTTTGACTATGTTTTCTAGAATTTGTTTCTGCCTTAAAAAAAATTCTAAAATTATTCTAAGTATGGGGTTTGAAAGATAAAGAGTGTATCTTTTAAAAAACTTTAACATCGAATCAAACCATGCATCCGTTTGCCTCTGAGATCTCTGGAAAGTTGGCCAATTTCAGCATTTTTCGAACTTTAAGGTCCTTTTGCTAAGAATCCTTGCGTCGGGGAACTTTTTGGAAAACGCAGTTTAATTTGGGAATTCGTAACGAATCTAAAAATATAGCATCCATCGAGGTAAATTTAAAAAGCATTAAAAATGCTGCACAGTGTAATCGATTTAATAAATCTTTCTTGTGTGTTGACGTCGATACATTTTTATGTCCTTGATTATTCCTTGATTCAGCTGTTTCTTCGGAGAGTTCTCCAATGGATACTATTGCGTGTTAAATTAATATTTTGTGGACTGACGGGGGGAGGTAATACCAGTAATACTTCTCTGTCAGTTTCATCGCTGTATCTAGCGAATATTTCCAAAATTGTTCGGCATTAATAAATTAATAAATTTTTCGGCTTGCAAAATTGTTGTACAATTTTGAATTAGTTCTTGTTCAATGCCAGTAATTTAGGCAGACATCTCAAAATTGTTAAAAAATGTTCTGGCTGTATTTCCATTATTCGATGAACCACTTCCTCCTGTTTTTGGCTTATCAACGATAAGTCCCATTTTTTCTCTAAAGTCTGACCGGTTTGGTTTTTTCTTTTTAAAAAACGATCTCTATTTTCTAATGATCTTACTTGCCACTGTTTTATTTCAAGCCTATACGAAATGTAAAGGAAATATTCGAAAAATCGTATATATGCTTGAAGTGGAGATAAACCAAACTCATAGCACTCTTTTTTAATTTTTTTTCCAAGCATTCATTAATATTATTTATTTCTGTTGGTTTTGCATTGCATATGTAGCATTTTGGCGATGAAGTCTGAGTTAAAGCATTACATATTTTGCCATCCATAACTCCAGTATTCTAATAGCTGTGTGGTCTAACAAGTTTTGGAGCTCAACCTCACCATGAGTTTCACTTATTGTGATGTTTATTTATTATTTCAGAAGCAGTTCTCAAATCATCAGATGCAGATTCATCTAATTCAGCGAGTTGTGCCAAGCGTCGCCGTTTTGTTTTATTGGAACACTCTATAAAGTTCAGTCTTGGACGACCTCTATCTTGACTAGAGTGTATTGATTGTGTGAATTTTTTTTCGTTAAACCAATTAAAATATTTTTTAAGAACATTTGCTTTAGTTCGGTGGCTTTTAACCCACATTTATTTTATCTTTTTAAAATGGTAACCAGTTCATTGTTTTTAAGTCCGTATCCTTCCATTTCCAATTCTTGTTTTATTTGATCGCCTACGTGTTTATCCTTTATTGCATAAGAACCCTTCAATGAGCACCACATATCAAAAATGGTAGTGCGTGAAAGTTCACAATAAGAAAATGAGCCTATCAAGAAATCGAAATTTATAAATAATGAAATAATGAATAAATAATGAATGGTGTTATGATAGAATAATAAACATAAAGAAAGATAAAGACAAAGACAAAGCACGAAAAAGCTCCATCTTTTATATATTTGGGAGCGTGTGTTGATCGACTGTATATATTGTTTATTTAACCACGAGTATTACAAAGATAGGTGTGTTCTACATGAGTGTCTGTATCGGGAAATGATGCTGGAAAACTTAAGGCTTAACGCCATCAGGAGTATGTACGCATTTATGAGTACTGCCTAATGCCAAGATCAGAGCTGCCAACTTTGGCCGCGGCAAATACATAACACCCCTTAACACCCAGTTGAGGAACTATAAAATTCCGTAGGCTTCCTGTGTCGATGTGACCTACGAACTGGTGGTGATTCCGATTAAAGATCTTCACAATCTTTCTTCGTCTGGGAGACCGTTAAAGCTGGCTCCTCTGGATCGGTCGGCTCGGGGTTATCTTCATCTTCAGTGGGCTGGTTAGATTGTGGCAAACGACTACGAAGTTGATCCTGATGCCTTCTGATTACGCGATTATCTTCCAATCGCACGGTATACGAGATTGGTCCAGTTTGGACTCCGATTTCACCGGTGATAAACTTCGGTCCCGTAGCGTAGTTTCGTACCCAAACCGAATCGCCTGGAATGAAATGTTTGGAATTCGTATAACTGTTAACCTTACCAAATAGTATCTCTTAAGGTTGCAGTTTGTCAAAGTAAGTCTTAAGGTGCCGGTTCATTAGCAATTCTGCCGGAGTGCGATTAGTAGTAGAGTGTGGTGTGGTATGCTGATTAAATACATATCTGGCCAGAGTCACGTCAATGTTTGTTTTCTGGTCAGCCTTCCGTAAGTAGTTCTTTGTGGACTGCACCATTCGTTCCGCTTGACCGTTAGTAGCCGGATGGAATGGGGCCGAGCGAATGTGATGAGATTATTGTCCGTAAATTCTTTAAATTCGGCGGGTGTAAACGCTGTACAATCTCGTCGGGTAACCCATGGGTGGCTGATAGTTGCCTGAGGTACTTGACAGCTGGTCCCGCCGCTGTTGAAGGAACTACTGCGACCTCTAGCCATTTAGAGAATGAGTCGACGACTAAAAAACATGTTCTCCCTTGGAATGGACCGGCATGATCTATGTGTAGGCGCGACCAAGGTCATCTTGCTGGTTCCTAGTGGTGAGTTTCGGTTTTTGGTTCTTCGTTACGGTTTTGCTGACAAATCCCGCATTTTTTAATAACGACTTCGATGTCGTCATCCATGTTGGGCCACCATATGTAGCTGCGCGCTATTGACATCATCTTTACAATGCCGGGATGTGGGGCATGCAGGGCTTGTAGAATTGATTCGCGAAGTTTGGATGGAATCACCGCTCTATTCCCCCATACCAGAACCCCTTTTATGGCAGAGAGTTCGTTCCGTCGGATGTAGAACTGATGCAATTGCGTTTCTTTATCCGGTTGTTGGCTTGAACATCCCCTTAACACCCAGCTCAAAACTTTGGATAGTAAGGGGTCTTTGGCCGTTTGTGATGCGATTTGTTGCGATTTGTAAGCAATGATTTTGCCGAAATTTCCAACATCAAAATGTCCTGGGGTCCTTTTTTCGGTAATGGTGGTTCTACCGGACAACGGCTTAAGAAATCTGCATTGCCCATTTTCTTTCCTTCTCGGTGTAACAGTTCAAAATTATAATCGTTTAAGAAAATGGAACGGCGCAACATGGTGTCGGAAATTACTGTTGGGACTGGCTTGCCTCTCGCGAAGATTCCCAACAGTCGGCGATGGTCGGTTATTAGAGTAAACTGACGACCGTATACGTAGTCGTGAAATTTTTTAACTCCCGCGATGAGCGCAACAGCTTCTCTGTCAATTTGCGCATAACCACGCTCGGCTTTAGAGAGTGTTCTAGAGTAAAAAGCAATGGGGTTCTCCGACCCATCTGCGTTCTTGTGGCTGAGGACTGCCCCTAGTCCGTAGGGCGATGCGTCGCATCGCCTTTACTTTTTCAATTGATGGGCGTATGCCCATATCATCTATTTGGAATCCCCGGAACTGGACAGATGATACGCCAAATTTGCACTTGTCTTTTCGGAGTCGAAGACCGGCTTTGTCCAATCGGTCTAGTACATCTTCAAGTCTCTGAGCGAGTTGTTCCTCTGATTTCCCCATAACAACTATGTCGTCAAAATAGGGTAGTACCCCAGGAATATGTTAAAGGGTGCTCTCGATAAAACTCTGGAAAATGCCCTGAGCTGCTGAGATTCCAAATTGTAGTCTGTTTACTTTAAACGCGCCTTTGTGTGTCGACAGCGTCTGTAGCATCTCGGATTTGTTGTCTACCGCGAGCTACTGAAGATCGACCCGCCCTCTATAGATGCCAACAGAGTGCTGACTGCTGGTATTCGATGGCAGTGGGGTTTGATGGCTTGATTAAGTGTCGACTTGTAATCGCCACAGATGCGGATTGAGCCATCCTTTTTATTACGGGCTTTAATGGTGTTGCCCAATCACTGTATTCTACAGGTTCCAATATGCCTTGCTCGCATAAACGATCAATTTCTTCTTCTACCATGTGCTTTATGGCAAAAGGTATTTGCCGTGGTCCCAATTTGATGGGTGGGACATCTGGATTTATGTGGAGTGAAACCGGCGGACCTGTATAGCGGCCGAGTTTCGATAAGAATAAGTGAGCGTACTTATCCAAAATTTCGTCGATGTTGTTGCGGTGGTTAATGGCGTATACTCCCTCTATTCGTATACCCATTGCGTTGAACCAATTGCGTCCAACGAGATTCGAGCTGTTGACCTCAGCAATGATGATCGGTAGACTGTCAATCCTACGACGGTTGTAGACTATTGACACGTCTATAATTCCTCTGATTGGAATAGCGTTTCGTTGATAATCGTTGAATTCCAATATACACTTGGACAGGGCCGGCTTCTCCTTAGGCCAGAAGCGGTTAAATGATGACTCCGACATGACGGTCACCGGGGACCCGGATTCGACTTCGAATGAACATTCGCGTCCGTTGATGATGATGGATACAGATTTTTTCTGTTCGATCAATGGTACTACCTGGTTGATCGATTGATTGATTGATTGTCTGGGTGACAAATGGCCGGTTAATATATCGTAGATTTCTTTCAGTTTAATTTCACTTATCTGTTTCGGTGAGGCCAAGGAAGTCAACAGATCGAAAAGGCTGGGGCCAGCCAATGTGAGGAAAGCCGCCTTTTCCCTAGCATCATCTGTGACTCCGTTGGCCAAAACGTAGAGCTTGAAACGTTCCATGTACGTTGTCCATTTTTGTGGTTGCTCCACGTCGAATGGTTCCAAGCTTCCAACACTTGCCATTGCGTATGATAACCGAAATCGATAACCGAAATAAAACGATTCCTAACAGAGAACCCGAAACCGGTACCAATACTAAAATAAATATTTAATTTCGAACCGATTACCGTATTGCTGGTACCGGTACGTTTTGGTACTCATTTACTAAATTATGGAAGAAAATGTCGCTGTAGCTAAACAAGTTGTAAGTCTGGAATTTTGGGTGCCTTTCTAACCGGTTTATTTTTGAAGAAGCTAATAGCCCAATTTACTCTTAGAAATAAAAAAGTGACAAATTTAATTAAAATCTTAAGTTTCATATTTGCTATCAAAAAATCGAATTAATTTTAATGTTTGTACAAAAATGTTTTTTTTTTTTTTCAAAAAAAAAACTAACATAAATCATTTAAAGAACTGTACCGGTACGTACCGGTACCGGTACCAGAACCGGAACCAAAACATCAACCCCAAAATACAACCGTTTACCTAATACGCAGACTCGGTATGACACCAGTACCAGAACCGGAATCGAAATACGATTCGGTTTGATTCCCTGCTAAGAACACACACAAATTGAAAGTCACGAATTTGATGTAAGTAACGGTAAATAGCGCACGAGATAGTTTGTTAAAAAAATTATACCACGGGAACGGGCAAAAACGGGCAACTGAAATTGTTTATAAAATATGTATCACTTTCGGGACAGATCCGGATCACAACTTTTTCTTTAGTTAAATGTACGCTATTTTGGTTTTTATAAGAATAACAAAAACACTGGACAACAGTTTATATTACAACAAAGCAACAACAAATAAATACACAGAAACACTTTAATTTTACAATATAAACCTTTTTTCACAATTTCCATATTAAATTACTTTAATATTCCTTGATTTAATATTTTTTATAAATTTTTTAAGGGCGAGCTGACTTTTTCGTGTTGCTTGACTGCACGTTTGAAGAGTTTTAATCTCTGATTTACGATCGATTAGGGCGATCGACCACTGTGGAGTGGTCCAATATAAGAAATTTTAGTACACTTTGGTAAGTATTACTAAACCAAACAAAACTACATTTACACTTTTAAAAAATCTGTAAAGATGTGGGCGCCAAACACATTTTAAGGTCGTTTAAAGCTATAGTGAACGTTAGAGGGGCAGTGGCACATTGATAAAACAAACTTGAGTTGCGCGGAAACTCCAAGAATCTGCATGGTTAATACCGACTTTATAGCTTTTGTAGTTTACGAGATTTCAACGTTCATACGGACGGACGGACAGTGATCCAGTTCAAGAATCTTCAATCCATAAAAATGTTTAAATGGAAAGAGCGATAATAAAAATTAAAAGGCAAAACAGCTACAAAATCAATATATACGATAAAAGTAACATCTATTGGATGAACTGAACTCATAAAGTAAAAATTTCGAAATTTTAATTTTACCCAAATTTAGGTTATAAAAAAACCTAATTATTAATCAAAAAGAAATTTCCTCCATAATTTGGGACGCACATTTTAAATTACCTTTTGGATTTTAAAAATCTATACCTCAGCTCCAAGCAAGATGATTTTTGGATCAACAGTTAATTCTATTGCCCAAATGCTTCAGTTTTATTTTTGAAATTTCTAGCATTTTTAAAGAATTGCAATTTTTGATGTTGGCCTAGAAAGTTGTAACGCATATCAATCGACAAGTAACATAGGTCGACAAAATCCAGATTTTTTTTTTACCCAAGACTACAAAACCTGAAAGGATTTTAGCTTTAGATTATTACCATTCTATCTGTAGTAGCCTGATATTTTTAATGTACTGTGTCTGTACGGGTCTTATTTTAACAAGGAAACTATGAGGCTACTATAGATGGAAAAAAGTGACAAAACTTACCTTGATAAAATCCATTGCAGCTAAAGAAGTAGAGAGGCGACCTTGGTGATTATACACTAAAAAAACTAGGTATTGAATCGATTTGTTTCTTATTTCCACTAATTGGTTTGTTAGTTAAGTGTAAAATAAGTTAAACATATTGCAGTTTGCCAGCCACATCTTCTAGTAATCCGCTATTTGCCAAACGTCCATTTTTCTCCTTTTTTCAAATTTGATGGAAAATAAAAAAAAATAAGAAAGGAAGCTAGCTTCGGCCAGCCGAAGCTTATATACCCTTGCAGATAAAATAAATACCTATAGTTTAATGCTCACTCGATCTGTGCAGTTCCAGGGATTCAACATTCTGCGTGCCTCTTTTAAATATTGAGTTGTCAAAAATCAAAACGCCTACTTTTTACAAAGTTTCATCGCGATAGCTGTAAAACTGAGAGACTAGTTTGCATAAAAACGGACAGACGGACGGACGGACATGGCTAGATCGACTCGGCTATTTATTTATTTATCTATCGCCAATGGATAAATCCTTATCTGGCTACAACTTGCTACAATTGATTAACTTAAATCTATTAATGAAAATTAATTAAAAAATATTCCCTAAGGGTTTGCCTTAACAATTCCTTCTTGGCCCCCCAGCTGAATCTAATGCTTGTAGGCAAGGAATTAAACATTCTAAGAGCCCTTAGTAATGGCTCATTGCGAGCATAATTTGTCCTGACAGCACGTTCCAGAAATAGTAACAAGGTACGAATATATTATATTACCTACCAGTAGATCATTAAGGAAAAGAAGGTCTCCAATTGCACGGCGATCCTTCAAGGAACAAGTGTGAAGCAGGGAACACTGGCTAGCATAGGGCGGAGCGGGTTCAGTAAAATGCAAGGATTGCAATGAAAACTTTAAAAACTTTTTCTGCAACCTCTCAATCCTATTGATCTGGACACTTTCTGAGGGATTCCAAATAAAGGAAGCATATTCGACCCAGGAACGGACAAACGCAGAGTATACAGATAATCTGGAATACGGATCTTTGAATAAGACCGTGTTTCGCCGAACATTGCATATGCTTTTAGTAATTTAAAATTCAGATGTTCATTAAACAGAAATTTGTCATCAAATAATACCCCCAGATCAACTATATCATTCAAAACAGAGAGAGGGTGGTTATTGATGAGATAAGTGGATGGGATGGTTACAGGACGTTCCGCATAACGAACGATGTGGCATTTGTGAAGGTTTAAAGGCAAACTATTCTTGGAACACCAACTACCAATACTATCTAGGTCTGATTGAAGCAATGTCGAATCATTTACGGTACTGACAGTCCTATAAATTTTAAGATCATCCGCATAAAGAAGGAAGTTAGAGAATTTGATACGTGCAGAAATGTCATTTATAAAAATAATAAAAAGTAAAGGGGCAAGAGCGCTACCCTGAGGAAGTCCTGATGTCGCTTTATAGGGATGAGATAATGCACCACCTATTTCAACATGATACCGTCGGTTATCCAAAAACGATGCTATCCAATTAAGAAATGAGGAGTGAAAGCCTAGCTTAGAAAGTTTAGCCTTAAGGGCAGAGTGACACACCTTTGGCAAAATCTGTGTAAATCGTGTCCATCTGTGAGTGATCCTCAAATGCATATACACAATGACTCGAAAAAATAGCCAGGTTGGTCGTCGTGGATCGACCAGGTATGAAGTCATGTTGGTTAGGTTCTATGTAAGACCTTATTAAGAACGATAATTTTCTAAAAATTATCTCTTCGAACAATTTAGCAATGTTGCCGATCGGCCAATAATTCGAAATATCAAATTTACTCCCTCCTTTATGTACCGGCATAACTCTTGAAATTTTCCATCTAATTGGGAATCTACCCTGAGACAAAGAAGAGGAAAACAAGATCTGCAGAGGTAGGTATAGACTGCCAATGCAATTCTTAAGGAAGAATGAATAAATTCCATCAAAGCCTAGCCTTGGGGAATCATCAAAATGACTGATTGCTTCAGAAATGTCATCATACGATATGTTCAGACTTCCAATGTTGCAAATTTTCTGGAAATGCATTTTAAGTTTCCTGATCATACCAATCATTGGAAGGTTCTATGTTTGAGGAAAAACACGCAGCAAACAAATTGGCGATATCGGCCTCAGTGGAAGCAACAATATCACCATAAGACATAGTAGGTATAGACGAATGCGATTTCTTAGAATTAACAAAGTGCCAAAACGCCTTAGGGTTGTCCTTCAAGCTATGCTCAACTTCACAAATGTATTGGTTATAAAGGAATTTTTTGAGAAACTCAAACTCACGTTTATGCTGCCTGTATCTTTCACCATCTGCTGGGCTATGTGTTTTAGAAAATTTCTTGTAATATTTGTTCCTAAGGTTTTTGTATTTTTACAGTCCTTTCATATACCAAGGAAGCCTGTAGGAACCCCGTACCCTGGAACGGACTATGATGTTAAGGGTATTTCTAATAGTTGAAAGAAAGGTTTTATAATTAGTTTCAATGCAAGGGTTCGATAGTAAGGCACACCAATTCAGGGATAGCAGACAATCCCTTAGGGAACTCAAACTAGAGGGATCAAATATGTATCTAGGATTAGAATCAATAAATGGCAGAAAGCTATAAATTTCAATGTTAAAGCACAAGGGTTTGTGATGCACAACACAATTCGAAATGGTAAATTCAGCAAGAGTTACGTTAGAATGAACGATAGAATTTATGAAGATTTCATCAAGAAGCTTATGCAAATCATTGAAAATATTATTAATTTGGGTGAGGCTCATACTAAAACAATCATCAATGACAATCATTTCCTGTGAATGATGCACGTTTCCGGGCATCATATCATTTGCTTGTGGGTCATACGTCTAGACAACAGAACTGAGGTTGAAGTCTCCTCCAAGCTGGCATGGATGTTCGATATGTTGTCTAGGTGAGCCTGGTAAAGTCCAGAATCACTGCCCGGAGGAATATAGGAAGCCACTATCGATATCTTCCCGGATGAGCCAGACACCGTCACCGCCAACTGGTCCAGAAGCGAGTCATCATTAAGTAGCCGAATTGTCATACAACAGAATTTACGGCTAACAGCCACAATAACGCCACCTCCTCTCTCGCAATGCATTCTGCCGAAGTCTCTATCTTTACGAAATACTTGAAATATTTAAGGATCGAAGAATTCATTCGAACTAAAGTTAGAATTTAACCAAGTTTCAACCAGTATGATTATGTCATAATCACTGTTGGAAGTATTCATAAAGACAGATTGCGTTTTAGTTCTCATGCCGGATATATTCTGAAAGTATATTTTCAGGCCATTATTTGCTGAATGATGGCTGTTTGAATTTACAACAGACAAGCCACTAGCAGGTTGCCCGACGACGCATGTTATTGAAGAGAAACTCTCAACATCCAGATTAGGTGTCGGCCTTGCATGATCATAAGTACTATGAAGTACCTTGCGCAACGTATCCGTACGTATTTTTATAGGCAGGTTAAGATCAATGTTCCTAGGAATGGAAGTGCAGGCATATGTGAATGATTTGCTTCCGGATGCTTGCCTATTTTGTGAGGGCCATCCAAAGAGCGCAGAAAAAATGACATCAAAAGAGATAGGCGGTGAAGAGCAGAGTGAAGACAGTATCAGACTACTCGGATAAGAGAGCGCCATCCCAAGAGACGAGCTGTGCTCATTAGACTCCGAATATGAAGATAGCAGCATCCGATGTTGATTTAACTCCAGCGGCGAATAAGTAGAGACATATTTTCGAAGATTCCATTCCATCCTAATGTAAGCGCATGCGACGAAACAGCAGAAAGTGGAGAAAGAGCGAGTGTTGGCAGAGTGCGGCGAGCAATATTGCAGAAGGCAAACGGCGAATGCAGGAGCGTAGAATGATGAACAGAGAGCGCCAATCCAGAGAGAGCGCAGTTAGGGAGAGTAATTATTGTACGATGCGAGCATAGGCAACGCAATAGAAACAGAAGAAGCTGAAGCAGCTCACGATGAACTGTTTCTCTTAAGTTGCATCGTTTCTCTTAATGGGCAGCCCGGAAAAAAGCCGACCGCTGATGTTGTTGTTGTAAATAGGGTAGAAAAGCGAAACGAAGAGCAATAGGATCCAAGAACAGGCCGAAATTGACGTCAATGTCAGTGACGTCGACTTTTGGGGGTTTTTTGCTTCACCTATAGAAGGAGTCGAAGCACGCAACGTTCCTCCTTCTAAGAAATTCACAACCGCAGAATCCAAGGGGGGTTTCGATCTCTCTCTATAAATGAACTGGCTCACTTTTACTGATTGTGGCCAAAATTCATTACTGCTCCGGTACTCCAAGTTTGAAATTTATGAATGCTAACGTGTTAATATCCACATCTTTTTTAGTGTTTATTGTGTTTACTGAAAAGGGCATAGCTGAACAAGCCTGGGAAAACTGCCCCAGACGATATTGCAAAATTTTAGATGAGGATTGGTAGATAGAGCCTTAATGGATAAGAATTCCAATTTTCAAATCTTTTGACCCACTGGTTTACGAGTAATTTGCAGCAATTGAAGAACATATCACTTCATATATCTTCCCTTCGGTGGTTCTTAAGAAATCGTGTTTGATGCCAAAAATCTTTGAGCTAGCCTGCAAGATTATCAGCGAATTCTTGGATTTTTACCATTCTTCTAAGTTTATTAAAATCGCGTTCAAAATTTTCAAAAAATTGGTTCAAGACTTACCAGTTCTGACAACACCGCCAATTTTTTACAGTTTGTGTGTCCTATAACCATCTACTTCATATAAAATATTCATAATTTTTCAACAGGGTTAAAAAAATTAAAAACTGAAGATTTAATATTTTAGTGCTATTATGAATAGGGACCATAAAATATAGTTGGCTTGTAAATAGTTAGCTTTAATAACCTAATAATATTCAAAGAATAAAGATAAGTTAATATGGCTGAAAAGTGTTCGATCTGTTGTCGTTGGCTTCGAAAGATTAATGCCAGGAAAAATACCCTTTTAACTCAGAAAGAAGCCGATCACATAAGCAATAAAGTGGGAAAATTAATTAATATTGGTTCAACCATATGCAACAACTGCAACCTAAAAAAGTACCAATTAGGTAATTCGGAAAATCCGAATTTAAATGATCCCGACTACTTGCCATTATCAAAAGTTGAAGGTGATAATGAAGAAAGAGTTGTATTATCCATTTCCCGGCTAATTTCCACTCATAAATTCTGCTGTATTTGCCGCAAAGCAACAGACCTGAAAGTTGTACCCAAGATCGCTCGATTTCAGTGCTATACAACAAAGGGGATATACATACCAAGGGACAACCGATGCTGCAAATCGCATTTGATAAAAGAAAAATTATTCGAAAACGAATTATCTGGATTGGTTCCGTTTTGTGGTTATAGTTCTATACCAAAATCTGAAATCGCTGAGTTGCTTGAGCTTAAATCACCAACCAAGTGTCTAAAACGGTTAACTAAAGCCTTTAAGAACGATGTTTTGCAATCTGAATTCGGGTTAAAGAATATAACTTGCTCCCAGATAATCATGGAGACTACGGACATTACAAAACAGCTATTGGACATAACAGACAACCAATTGGTAAACATTTGTGATGGAACGTACATACGTCATCAAAAAAGCTTGAATAACGCGTATCAACGAAAATCCATCTCAGGACAAAAAAAAGTTCCCTGTGCAAGCCATTTACTATTTGCTCTACAAACGGCTTCGTAATTGACATGACGGGTCCATACACGGCCAATGTCAACGATGCTACCGTCCTTAAAGATATTATGAGCGACAAGGAGGGATTGCCGAGGTTACTTCAACGAGGTGATATTTTTGTGCTGGATAGAGGATTTCGAGACGTCGTTCAAAGCCTAGAAGACCAAGGATTTACTGTTTTAATGCCTGCAATGAAGGGAAAACGAAATCAAATTACGACGGACGAAGCCAACAAGTCACGAATTGTCACAAAAATAAGGTGGGCGGTCGAGGCGGTGCATGGAATTTTAAAACAAAAATATCAACTTCTGGGCCAAAAAGTGGACAACAAGATGCTCCCCAAAATTGAAATTCTGTGTCACATAGCCTGTTACCTTAACAATAGATTTGGCAAAAGATTAACTAGTGACCATAACAGAACGGATAAAATATTACAGCAAATAAAAAGTAAAATGAGCGCAGTAAATCTTTTGGCAGATAAAGTGGAAAAATATGGCCTAATGCGAAAAAAGTGGTGTTCGGAGCAATAAGCAGCAATGACATTGAAGATTTCCCGGAATTAACAGAAGAAGATCTAATCATATATTTTGGCGGTACTTATCAGTACACCCAGTCTATATGCTATTTAGCAGAATAACAGAATGAGAACGGACAAATCAATATGGAGTACTTACGTGAGAGTCGTAACATATTACGAATACACATAAAATCTAGACACATAAATCGGAAGACATACCACATATTTATTGAATACGTACCAGATGGAAACTCATTAGACTCAATAATAGGGCACTTCTGCAGCTGCCCAAATGGAACTCGTACTGTTGGCTGCTGCTCACATGTCGCATCGGTTCAATATTACCTATGTAACGGACGATATAAAGTCTAAAATAGGACACACAAACTGTATAAAATTGGCGGTGTTGTCAGAACTGGTAAGTCTTGAACCAATTTTTTGAAAATTTTGATCGCGATTTTAATAAACTAAGAAGAATGGTACAAATCTAAGAATTCGCTGATAATCTTGCAGGCTAGCTCAAAGATTTTTGGCATCAAACACGATTTCTTAAGAACCACCGAAGGGAAGATATATGAAGTGATATGTTCTTCAATTGCTGCAAATTACTCGTAAACCAGTGGGTCAAAAGATTTGAAAATTGGAATTCTTATCCATTAAGGCTCTATCTACCAATCCTCATCCAAAATTTTGCAATATCGCCTGGGGCAGTTTTCCCAGGCTTGTTCAGCTATGCCCTTTGCCGATGTGCAGAAAACGTTTGCTTGGAAGAGCTTCGAATAGAACACAAGAAGGAGCCAAACCAATAATGTGCCTCTTGTTCTTGTTGTTGTTCTTGCGATTCTTGTTGCGCTTCTTTTCCACCACTCTCGTTGGTACAACGGGATCGTGGTTTGAAGAAGGCGCTGGCGCTGGGATAAGAGGCTTATCCATCCTCCGCTGATTGGTTTTCACGCTTGTCATAGAAGGTTCCGGGAAGGCTTTCAGAAATTCAGCATTTAAAGTTGAATAAAGACTTTTAAGATCACTGAGTTCTTGCATAATTTCATCAGCCTTGGAATGCGAGTCATCGCTGACAACGCAACTGTCGCACTGCCAAATAAGATTAGGCATGGTAGTTAAAAGTTTGATTGCATCCTCTGGCAAATCAACACAAGCGGTGTGGAACTTGCGGCTTGTGTTGATCCCTGGTAAAATCTAGATCTGTTTTAATAAGTTTTATTGTATTTAACGATAAAGAAAACAAAACTAAAATTTTAATTTACTTTGAGATTTTTTTTTTAAATAAAAAAAAAAAAAATAGGTTCTAATATTTTTTGTCAGAAAAAATTTAATTTGTTCATAAATTTTGATTTGAATGTACGCCTCCGCAACCAATGCTTTCATTTCTTAAAAAAAAACAATTTAAAATTTACAAACAAAAATATATTTTTGCGCAAATTAAAATTGCATTGATAACATTGTAACTGATAGAAAGTATAACAATTTACGACTTTCAGTTGGATCACATTCATCTCTAAATATTATAAAATGAAAGACCACAGCCCAAACCGTAAAAGATCTCCATCAGCCACATTTTTGCACAGTAATCCATTGGGCATGTCCCCCAGTGGCCCCAAACAGCTGCAACATCAATATTTGCAAGAATAAAATAAGATCTGGAACTTCAAAATTTAGATTTTACCCAAAATTTATGATTTGAAAAGGCCTTATTTTAAATCAAAAGCAAGAACGAACGCTATTGTCGAGAACTTCGACTATCAAATACCTGTTACTCAGCAAAAAAGACAAAAGAGTGCGAGGGAGATAAAGATATGCAATATAAATTTTTGCTTATAACTTTTTAATGAATGGTCTGATTTAAAAAATGTCTTCTACGTCTTCTACAACAAAATTGCATTTATACTTTTTTCAAAGATGTGAGCGCCAGAAAGTCCTTTAAGGCGGTTGTGGGCGTGTCCCAAGAATATGAGTGGTAAATACCAACTTTCTAGCTTTTGTAGTTTTCCAGATCTCATCTTTGCTAATTGTGTGTATTTGTTGTTGTGAAAGTAACTATTTACTTAGTAGAATTGACTATTTTTTGTGGTTGGGGACTGATTGACAATTATAACAGTTAATTTTACCAAATTTTTTTTTGTGTGTACGGACAAACAGACAGACAGACATGGATAGATCGACTCGGTTAGTGTTCCTGATCAAGAATATATGTACTTTGTAGCGTCGGAAACGCTTCCTTCTACCTGTTACATACTTTTGCACGAATACAATATACCCTTTAACTGTACGAGTAACGGGTATAATGACTCTGTGGTAAAACATAATCATGTTAGCATAAGTCATGACTCTCCAATTGAAGAGTATGAAGAGTTAGATCCAGTAGTTGAGACTGGTGATAATATACAAGAAAATTAAAATTAACAAGTCAGACGCAGTGAGAGAAATAAGGATAAACCAAAATTATCATATAGATTTTTAGAAAAATTTCTTATGAATACCAAATTATGTTTAAGTTATATTCCCAATACATATGAGGAAATTAAATTTCGCGATGACAGAACCGTATGGGAGGAAGCCATTCAAGATGAACTAAATTCTCATTTTGTAAATAATACATGGTGCTTAGAGCAAATGCCTTTGGATAAAAACATGGTAGATTTCTAATCAATTTAATTTACTGATCCATCATATGGATGTAAAAACAGCATTTTTAAATGGAACTTTAAAGGATGAAATTAATATGAAGGTTCCAAAAGATATGGATGGAAATAAAGTATGTAAACTAAATAAAGCTATTTATGGCTTTAAGCAAGCGTCACGATGCTGGGTTGAGGTTTTTGAAAATGCACTTAAAAATTTTGGATTTCAGAATCTAGAAGTAGACCGATGTATTTATATTTTAAATAAGGGAGATGTAAGTAAAAATATATACATATATATACTATTATGTGTTGACGATGTCTAAATTTACAACTTATCTTTCAAGTACGTTTCAACTGACTGACTTATGTGAAATACGACACTTCCTTGGTATACAAATTGATCAAAAAAATAAATAAGTTCCTGCATAGGAAACTAACATGAAATTCTTATTCTGGTCTTATCTGTGGCCTGCGCAGAGGCCGCGTTTGCCTGAGCGGGAGAGTTATAATTTGACCCCCGCACAGGAACCCTTGGTGCAGTGTGAGAGACATCTCAAGTGATTATTTTCGGTTAGGCTCAAGTGGCCTGCACTTACAGATTACAAGTGCTAACACCGCTCCCTTGTTGGGTTTACAATTACAGATCATAGTTTATGGCTCTGGGTCGATTAACAATTGTCACTTGACATGCACAGAGCTCATAAAGTATTACATTTTATTTTTATTAGTGTTCGTCTGAACATTCTGGCAAGGGCCGGCAAGAGTAGGTGAATGTGTTAATTACAATTTATTATATTTATTTATAATAACATTGCAATATTCGATATATTTTATTTTGCATAATAATTTTGACAACTTGCAACGGCTTGCTATTACTTATACCCGTTACTCGTAGAGCAAAAGTATGTAACAGCTAGAAGGAAGCATTTCCGACCCTATAAAGTATATACATATATTCTTGATCACGATCACTAGCCGAGTCGATATAGCCCGGTCCGTCTGTCTGTCTGTTTGTATGAACGCTGAGATCTCGGAAACTACAAAAGCTAGAAAGTTGGGATTACCCACACATATTCTTGGGCTTTCTACGCAGCGCAAGTTTGTTTCAGCCGATGGCCATGCCCACTCTAACGCCCACAATCGCCTCAAACGATTTTATGTGTGTGTGTTTCTGTTTCTGGCTCACACACCATTAAATATTTTGGAAAAGTAAAAAAAAGTTTTATTGTGTTTATCAATACCTATCGAAATGTAGAAGAAATTTTCCAAATCGAGCCATTCGTTAAAAAGTTGTGCTCGATCAAAGTTTTATATATCCATCTCGTTCGCACTCCCTTTAACTGAGTAACGGGTATCTGATAGTCGGGGCACCCGACTATAGCGTTCTCTCTTGTTTTTTTTTTTACATTTTCGTGAATTTATTTATTTTTTAACGCAACACATTTTATACCATTGATTATTGTATAAACAAATTTAAATATTAAGCATACTGCTGGGTAATGCTATTGCTTGTAACTGCCTTCGTATTTTTATTTTTCTTATAAAATATACAGTTAATATAATTATTATTACAATTGCTAAAATTAGGGATGCATGTCCAGTTAAATGGTGAAAATCTAATTCCCTCAATTCTAGCTTGTGAGTTTTTTGCTTTGATAAACGATTGATTTCGTCCGTATGGTTAACTAATGGCATGTTGAGCGTGTTCCAAATAATTTTTAGTATTTCGTTAACTTCTTCAATGTAAGACAAAGCTAATGTTCCCTGATCTTCTAACTGAATACTGTGTTGAGCAACCAATATTTTATCCTCAGTTCGAGCAGTACAATCTGATCTTAAAGTCATTATTCCTTGTTCAGGTAAATCTACAATTTCTATTTTTGAGTTGCAACATTGAACTCTAGCCTTAGAATTGTTTTGAACCTTAAAAAGCCAACTACTCTTCTTTTTCAACTCAACCCAATATGACTTACTCTCTAGAATCGATTTATACCTGCAGTTCGATGCCTTATTTGGTTTGAGAGGTTTAGTCTCACAGCTATTGTCGTTAGCACTACTCCAAGGCCAACTTCCCTCACAAACTCATTTATTCGACTGCCACCTCTGACATTTTTTAATAGTAGTTTCTGCCATAAGGTGATATGCATCGATCTCTAAATTATAAATTAAGTACTGAGAATCTACATGCACTGTAATCATGCGGTCGTCCAATTTAACCGGGACTGGGATAATTTTGTAAAGTACTGAAGCATGTCTACTAAACAAAGGTATTTTGGCATTAATTAATAATTTTTTATCCACAAATAAACCTCTAGCCGTCAATAAAGTGTAAACCTCCTTTAATTCTGTGCCTGTTCTTTTTCCTGGAAAGACTAAATTTTCAGACAAACTGTCTTTTATTCTGGAAATCTCACTCTTTAGCTGACTAGGTCTTAATATGTTTTTATTAAGTCGGCCATGATTTATGTCTATTAATAGGCTTATGATACCATATTGAATTCTCTCGCATTCAATGTTACCTAGCTGTACACATAATAAGATTCTTTTAATACCGCCGTCATGTTTTTGATTCTTTCGTTCATTCCTTTAAAATTTGAGTTAACTTCATCAGTCGTTTTCTTTAAAATGTTAGTCGTAGAATCGACTAAGGAAGTTTGTTTCCTACTTAACTCATTAAGGCTATGATGATTGCTTTATAAGTTTTTCATATTATCCTCCATTTGTATCCTGTCGTCTTCATCCATTATTCCAAATAGAATGTGATAAAGCGATCCCATAAAACCAAATGGAGCACGTTTACTTCTTGATTTTCCCTGAGCCATAAAAAGTTTATTATTTTCTTCTATGTCTGAGATCTGCCTTTCTGTGTTACTTAGAACTAAAAGGCATTGATCCTCAAAACTATAAAGCCGTTCGCAAATTACCCTCATTTTCGGTATTAAATCTTTACCTTTTTTAAGCATTTCGAAGTAAAGGTCCATATTATAAAATATTATTAAATTTCAAGAGGGAATTTCAACGCCTCCCATTGGGTCTAAATTTATTGCCGAAGTCTTATTCATCTTCTCTATTGCATACCTTGGCTGATCAACTTTAGCTGATGCGCTAGCAAACTGGCAGAATATAAATAACATCATAGCCATTACAAAACCAAGTTTTGAGATCTTTGATGCACCTCTTGTTTGTCTTTTTGGTTTTGTCTCATCGGGATCAGATTAAATTTTATCGACAGACTTTATTCCGTCAAGGGGACAAACTTTGCTAATTGGTCTGATGATAAATCCATCTTGTAATTTTACTTCTACCACTCTAACCTTTTCGTCTTTACCCTCATGGACTTTTTCCACCATTCCCTTTGGCCACCTGGCTGGATGACTGTTTTCACCCTTCAACAAGACAATTTGTCTTTTCTCTATATTAGGAATTTCCCTCTTCCATTTGTTTCTCTGTTGTAGAGTATGCAAATATTCCTCTTCGTATGTCAGACTATTTTCCCCTATTACCCATTTTAAATGGTGTTTCATGGACTTAACTCCAGATTCCCAAATACCTCCGAAGTGAGGTCCTGCCGGGGGGATAAAATGCCAATCAATTCTATCTTTTTTAAGCTGCGCAGCAATCATTGTGTTTTCCTTGATTGCCTTAACTAACTCTTGATCTAACTTTCTTAAAGCCCCTACAAAATTTGTTCCATTATCCGAATAGATTTTGACAACTTTACCTCTTCTAGCAACAAATCTTCTGAGGGCTGCTAGGAACGCATCCGAGGTTAAATCACTTACCATTTCTAGATGAATGGCTTTGGTGGCCATACACACAATACGGCAATGTATCCCTTATATGTTTTTAGTCCACGATTCTTGGAACATTTAAAAAAATAAGGACCTGCGTAATCTATTCCAGTATTTAAGAATGGGTACGACATCGTAACTCTGTATTTAAGGAATTCTTTAAACTGAAAATCCAATATTTCCTTTGGATATAATTTCGCATTAAGTTTATTCCTCCATGCAAAGTTTCTTTATGAGCCTTTTGGATCAATAAGTTTGTTAAATGGCACTTGTCTAAAATTATTGGATGCTTTACTTCAAATTCTGCATTGCAGTTTTGTAGTCTCCCTCCCACTCGAAGTATACCATCCTTATCTACAAATGGATTCAACGACAATATCCTATTACTTGTCTTTATTTCTTTTTTTGTTTCCAGGCACTTTATTTCTAGACTGAATTGATATTCTTGCTGATATTCTTGATGATCTTTTCAGCTCGATTCAGCTTTCTAAAAGCTTTTGGCTTAATGATGATTTGGTTATAAAATAATTTGTTCCAAATAAACCGAGAACAAATAACAGGCCTCCCATGGTGCCAAAAAACTGAAAAGTTTATTCTTGGCTTACCAAAATGTTAGAGGACTTAACATGAAGCTACCCAAACTTTATGCGGACTCCTCGGCATTTACCTATGATATCCTGGCATTTACAGAAACTTGGCTGAAACCAGAGATAACCGACTCTGAAGTTTTGTCAAACAGCTTTAATACCTATAAAACCGATCACCTTTCCCGTAGGGGAGGGGGTGTTCTCATCGCCGTTACTTCTACCCTAATTTCGGAGAGAATTCACTCTCATGTCCCCAATAACATAGAATTTGTTAGTGTAAAAGTTTCCCTGCAATTCTTGTCTATTTTTGTTACATGTTCTTATATTCCACCTGGCTCTGACTTAATAATTTATTAGCAACGTCTATCTGCTATTAAATCTATTCTATCCTCTCTTTCTAACAGAGACTTTTGATTGTTTTGGGTGACTTTAATCTCCCAGATATTTCTTGGTCCCCTTCTACTGACTCACCTGTCGCTATTCCCTTATCCGCCTATGTTTTTGTGGATGGCATTTCTGAATTATCGTTACAGCAAGTTAGCTTTATACGAAATTCATTAAATAGACAGTTAGATCTGGTGTTTGTTTCAGAGCCGTCTGAAGTTACGGTATCTAGAATTGACGCTCTTGTGGTACCAGAAGACCGATACTATCCAACAATGGAATTGACAATTTGCCTTCCCTACCTTGATACCCTCTCTCCTTTAGTTTCTCCAACTAAAATGAGATGCTTTCGTAAATGTGACTATAATAAACTAAACTTAATAATTTCGCAATATAATTGGACAGATCTTTATAACTGTATGGACATGGAAAGTGCCACCGAACTTTTCTATAGCGTTTTAAACACTTTTTTTAATGAATGCGTTCCTGATAGGCTTCCTCCAAGGCCGAACAGGCCCCCCTGGTTTACAAATACGCTTCAAGGACTTAAAAATCTTAAAACAAACACTTATAAAAAGTATAAAAAATCGGGTAAGCCATCCGATTTTTCGAAATATGTGGTGGCTCGATCTGATTTTAATGTTCTTAACAGTCATTGCTATTCTATGTATTTAAATCGTTGTAAATTTGAATTTTCAAATGATTCGAAGCAGTTTTATAACTTTGTTAACGCTAAACGTAAGTCATCGGCTTTGCCTTCATCGGTTCGTTTTAACTCAATGGAGGCATCGACAGATTCTGAAATTGCTGATTTATTTGCCGACTTTTTCCAATCCACTTATAGCTGGTCTTCATGGTCAAAATCAAACAACCCTAATCCCTTAAATAGGGCAAATTGTATTTTTTCCCCTATAATTACCGAAAGTTCTCTCTTAAGAGATTTAACAACAACAACGCCTACTTATTCTCCCGGTCCTGATGGACTTCCTGGGTGTGTGCTTAAGTTTTGTGCACAAACCATTTGCAAACCTATTCTTAAACCTTTTCATTTGTCTATTTCATCATCAGTTTTTCCACCTATCTGGAAGGACTCTTTTATTATTCCACTTCATTAAAAGGGTGCGAAGGTGGATGCCCAGAATTATAGAGGTATTTCTAAATTGTCGGCAATTCCAAAAGCCTTTGTACGTATTATCACTTTTCATTTCCAACATTTATGTTCCTCGCTAATATCACCGTGTCAGCATGGTTTCGTTAAGCGCAGATCGACTACCACCAACCTACTTGAATTGTCATCTATTGTAATAAATGGATTTAACAATAAAATGAATACCGACGTTATATATACAGATTTTAGTAAAGCCTTTGACTCTGTTAACCACTCTCTTCTTTTATTCAAACTAGTCTTGCTTGGGTTTCCATGTAATCTTTTAGCATGGATTTCAAGTTATCTGAATGGGAAGACTCAGAAGGTTATATTTAAGAACGCTGCTTCTAAAATGATCCACGTGACATCTGGAGTGCCCCAGGGTAGTCATTTGGGCCCTTTGCTGTTTACCTTGTTTATTTACGATCTTCCCTCTATCATAACAAATTCTCGTGTACTAATGTATGCTGATGATGTTAAGCTTTGTTTGACATACAACAATATAGAGTCTGCTTTCCGCTTACAAACAGACATTGACAATTTTCAAGTATGGTGTGAGTATAACCTCTTAAATTTGAACTGCCTGAAATGTAATGTAATGTCCTTCCACAGGGGTGGATATTCAGTAAATGATTTAGGCGTTCTTCTGGACCCGAAGCTTAAGTTTAACAAAGCTATGAGTGTTCTTGGGTTTATAAAGCGTTGGTCAAAAGAATTTGACGACCCTTATATAACCAAATTATTATTTACCTCCCTTGTCCCTCCTATATTGGAATATTGTTCTTCGGTTTGGGGCCCACAATACCAAGTGCACATTGACCGTATAGAGTCGGTACAAAAACAATTTCTTCTTTATGCCCATCGTAGTTTGAACTGGGATCAAAGCGTAAGGCTACCTTCCTACCAGAGTAGATTATTATTGCTTAATTTACCGACACTTGCAAATCGTAGAAAAATGCTTGGTACTATTTTTATGCATAATCTTATAAGAAGTGATATTGACTCTGTAGAACTGAAAAACTAATATTTTAACTCATTTGCTTTACTCCTAATTGCTTCTTTATTCTCATTATGTGTCCCGTTTTTTTTTGTTTTATGTATTCTTCCTCGCGAACTCGCATTCTTGCCCAAATTGATAAAAGGGCCCGCGCGTAACAAGCACGTGCTTGGTGTCGTTGGGCCACTTGTTTGTACTGCTCGTAGTGCATCAACGTCCATATATAAAAGAAGGATAAGATTCTTTCTTTATTTTTAATTGAATAAATCTATTTAAATATACTATTATTCGTATAATTTTTTTAATGCTGGAAAACTTCTCCAATAATTTGTAAATGGAATCATCGGTTTTGTTATTTAGAATTGAATTCACCAAAACTACATCTTCGTTGGATTGTTGTCGAGGCCAATGCTCTTTTGGCTCAGATAGCCATTTCGGACCTTTCCACCATAAATCACAGGTGGTCAGTTGGCTAGAACTAATTCCTCTAGATGATAAATCTGCAGGATTTTCTTCAGACTTCACATGGTTCCATTCGGTATTAGTTAATTTTCGAATTTCATCCGTTCTTCGTCTAATGATCTTGACCTTACTATCACCAGTTTTAATCCATGCTAAAGTGATAGTGGAATCACTCCAAGCATAGATTTCTACTTTAATATCAATGGATTCAATTATTCGTTTGATCAATTCACTAAGCAAGTGAACTGCACATAATTCTAGCTTGTGAATAGTTTTTCTATTTTTAATTGGATTAATTCTACTTTTGCTGGCTATTATGTTTACACAATTCCATACATTATCATATACCACTGCTGCATGTGCCTTTTCGGAAGCGTCAGCAAATCCATGAAGCTGTATTATTGAAGAATTTTTGGAACTAATCCATCTTGGGATTCAAATATTTTCTAAAAGCAATAAATTTTCTTTATAACTTACCCAATAATCTTTTTCTTCCTTGGATAATTCTTGATCCCATTCACTTTTATTTATCCATAGTTTTTGAATAAAAAGTTTTCTTTTTTGTTGTTTTTGGCGACCTGTTTTGTACTTTATGTTTTGTATAGCTGGCTCAAGGTCATGGATCCATGTAATAAAACAATATATACAATCCCAATATATTTCGGTCCCGCATCGAAGTCCGTCTTCAGGGGCTAGCAACAACACACAAATTATAAACAACGTATAAAACTAATGTTACAAAAATACATACAATTTTTGTTACGCGACAAAAAAAAAAACCAAAAATCGAGCGTCTGCCGCGGAGTCAAGAGAGTAACTAACCTACGTATTTTTGTTTGTCCAATAAGTGTCTGTATATATGTGCAACGTTTTCTGTGTCTGTCTTGAAATTCAGTCGAATGTTTGTCGGTGTGTTGATGATGTGCAGCATTTCTAGTGTGAACCTTTTCTTGTAATGTTGTTCTTGTTGTACCACACCCGCTTCATCGAAATTGGGCAAGTGTCGTTCGCTCGCACAGTGGGCTGCAAGTGCTGTTTTTGGCATATTTAAATTATTGTTGTTTTTTATGTCGGATTTGTGGCCCGCTATTCTTGTTTTTGGTTTGGCTTTAGTTGTTCCAATATATATTTTATTGCAGTTTTGTGAGCCGTTACCAGCACACGGAATTTTATAAATAATATTGTATTTATCGAATATTTCTATTTTGCTTTTCATATTGCTAAATATTGATGCCATTGTTTTTGTAGGTTTATAAGCTAATTGAATTTTGTCACGGTCGTAAATGTTTGATAAGGTAAGGCGTTCGGAGAATCTAGGAATGTATATAAAGGATTTGTATGTTTTGTTTTCTTGTAATTCTGGATGTTTGGGTTTCTGGTTAATATTTTTAATTATTTGATGAATAACCTTCGGTGGAAAATCATTCTTTCTTAAAATGTTTGTTGGTAGGTTATTGTTATTTTTTGTGTTATTCTTATTACTTTTTGTTTCTATTACTAAATTATATATATATATATTTTTTTTTAATATTTTTTTCTTTGGTTGATTTCTGAGCGGTTTTATAATTTTTTGTGGGGTTTAAATTTAAAAAGTGAGTTTTCGTTATAGTAATCGTTTTCTTAATTTAGGATTGTGGGGGTTTAGATTTGAGAGGTATTTTTCATTTTTCAGTAATTGTTCTCTTAGTCTAGGTTTCTTTTATTTATTTTTTGTTAAGATTTAGTTAGTTGAGTTTCGAGGAGGTCTCGAGCCAGTGAAACGCTTAATACACACTTCCCTTTGTGGTGTTATGGTGAATTTTACTATTAAAAGGGGTAAAGATATTCTGTAGCCATATGGTTATTTGTATTGGGTAATTTAACCTAGTAGTAGGCTCGTGAGCCCACAGATTAGTTTCTTAGGTGAGATTCATGAAAGATTTTTCCCGAACTCGTTTTTACTGTGACCCTTCGATCATCTTGAACTTCTTCCGCCTTATATCGTTGTTATACCCGTTACTCGTAGAGTAAAAGGGTATATTGTATTCGTGCAAAAGTATGTAACAGGTAGAAGGAAGCATTTCCGACCCTATAAAGTATATATATTCTTGATCAGGGTCACTAGCCGAGTCGATCTAGCCATGTCCGTCTGTCCGTCCGGATGAACGCTGAGATCTCAGAAACTACAAAAGCTAGAGAATTGGGATTACCCACACATATTCTTTGGCTTCCTACGCAGCGCAAGTTTGTTTCAGCCGGGGGCCACGCCCCCTCTAACGCCCACAATCGCCTTACGCCCACAATAAACGAGTTTAAAAAATGTCTGGCGCCCACACCTTTTAAGATTTTAGAAATGTAAAAATGCAGTTTTATTGCATTTATCAATACCTATCGAAATGTAGAAGATTTTTCAAATCGGACCATTCGTTAAAAAGTTATGCCAGGTTAAAAAATTTCTATCTCCATCTCCCTCGCACTCACTTTGGCTGAGTAACGGGTATCTGATAGTCGGGCACCCGACTATAGCGTTCTCTCTTGTTTTTCTTTAGTTTTTATTTGTTTATTGGCGAAATTAAATTAAATAAATGGTTAAATTTTGTTTGTGCTCTATCAGACCTCTTATGTCTTCAAGAGTCTGTTGCCTAAAATCAGATAATCCCTGATAATTTATTCGAGAAGTACGGTTGAAAAAAATATCCACGGGTTTTTTATTCGTCACCGAGTGGACAGAGTTATTGTACCTGTCAACGACAATTGGGATTAGTTCGGTGGTTTTAAAGAAATGGTATTCACTTTTTAAGCATCGGTATATTTCCATGAAGGTAAAATGAAATCTTTCTACCTGGCCGTTAACTTCGCTTTTTTGGGTTGGTGTGTTATAAAGTTCGATACCTAAGGTTCTCAAATAGTTTAAGACAGTTGGGCACAACAAGCCTCTTTCGTTATCGGACACTATCATTCTAGGTGCTGTGAAGTAATGAAGTGCATCTAGTAATGTCTCGCGTAGATGAATAGATGATTTCGACAATAAAGGGAGTAGTTTCGTAAATTTAGAGAATTTGTCAATACAACTCAGGTTTATCTTCTTCTCCAGTGTGAAAATATCGATATGAAGTATTTCACTCGGATAGTTAGGAATTGGGGTTGGTTGTAATAGTGGTTTGTTAGGATGCCCATCGTACTTCTGCAATTTGCAAGTGGCGCTGGTTAAAAGATGCGTGCGAATAATTTTAGCCATCTTGGTGAAATAATATTTTTCTAGTATTTGAATCCGGACCTCTCTCGAGCTTCTATGTGCTCTGCGATGCTCTTTTTCAACAACTTCGCAAATTTTGTCCTCATCCGTAATATCTTCTACTAGGTGTTGTGTTATACGGATTTTGAATAATTTAAAGTTATGGAAGCATCAAGTTTGTAAGAGTTGTAGGCAATTGTCAGGGATTTTAATTCCGTTGATTCCGAAGGTTTTAGGTATTTTCTTAGTGAGTCAGTAAGGGTCAATGGGTCGTTAATTGGTACTAAGTTTCGCACATACCCAGCATGTGGGTGCTAACACGAATAATCGGACAAATCTGGATCAAAAATTAATTGATTTCGGTAAACGTTAATTCTACATGAGGAATTAAATGTGATGCGTCTTAAAAAACGCTATGAATTGTGGCTATGGAAACTGACTCGGAGGCGGTATCGGTGTCGGACCCCAGGTGATTGACATAGGTCATGACTCTTGAAAGTGCATCGGCCACTAAATTAGCTTTCCCCGGCTTGTAAATCAATTCGCAGTTGTATTCTTCAATACGAGACTTCCAGCGCTTTAGCTTGGCGTTGAAGTTTCTATTGCCCAGTGCAAACGTTAAAGGCTGGTGATCGGTGTAAATTTTGATAGACCCAGCACCATACAAATAAGAACGAAGGTTATCTAAGGCCCACACTATCGCGAGCATTTCTTTTTCGTTTGTGGCGTAGTTTTCTTCTGCCTGGCTTAAAGATCGAGAAATATACGCTATTGGTCGGTCTTTGCCAGAGTCCACTTGAGAAAGAACTGCTCCGATGGCGTAGTTTGACGCATCTGTGGTTAGGTAAAAAGGTTTGGTAAAATTTGGAAATGCCAATACTTCCGAGGATGAAAGGATGGTTTTTATATCATTGAAGGCTTTCATCGCAGCCTCGTCGAGTGAAATAGGAACTTTCTTTGACTGTGACGATTTAACCCTAGCGAACTCTCCCCGAGTTAAATTAGTCAGCGGTTTCGCGACCTTAGCATAGTCTTTGATAAATTTCCTGTAATAGGATGTCATGCCGGGTTTTGCTTCTCAAAGTCCGTCTCAAGAATGTTCACCCGATTCCCTATCTTTCTGACCTCATCTTTCATGCCCACCATTTAAGTAGTTAGGGCCGCAATAGTGGAATCAAGACGATTCAAAACTTCCTTCATTTCCTCCATTTTTATTTTATTTTTTCTTATATTTTCGTATTTACTTGAATGATACTTTAGGTTCTTAAATTTTAGGTTTTTCGATTTTAGGATTTCGTATTTACTTATTTGGGGATTTGGGGACTAAGGTTTTTAGATTTTTGGTTTTCGTATTTATTTAAATGGGGTTGGCAACAGAATTCCTATCTTATTCTCCCTTGGGAATTTAAAAGGGAAAATGTGTAAAAAAGTCGCTTCACTTACCCCTGAATTTTGTATATTTTATATATTTATTTTGCTTGGTTTTAAAGGTCCTCGAGGGTTTGCTTGTTAATTCTCCACAGTATTACTGCTTACAGGGTTAGTAGTCTGAAATTAAATCGGAACTAGTATTTTTTTTCTTAAATTTGGTAAAAATATTTTATTTTGGGGCGTTGTGCGTTTTTATTTTATTCTTGCGTTTATTTTATTTTTTCTTGGCAAAGTGGTCCGTATTTGTCCGTTTTGGCGTGCTGCTTACTAAGGTACGGTTGCCACACAATCCACTGGACAGCTTTTTCTGAATGCATTCCACATTCGTTAGCGTATCCAGCAGATTACCAGACCCACTAAAAATTTTCTGTTGCTCTTTGATTTTTTTTACATATTTCTTTATAATTATCTGCTCGCAAAATTTCTTTTTTATTTTTTTAATCTCGGTATTTTTGTGCCCGCGAATATGCCGCGCCACTGGGTGCGTGGACATATCGCCGCGGCAGGTTTACCGTTCGATATTTTTTTATTTTTTTTACTCACCATTTTTTTGCGCCCGTGGGGAGTGTCGGCTCTGAAAAACCGCACCCCCACCGCAGCGGGTAACTGTGTTTCACGATTTTGCATTTGTATAATTTTTCACAACTTAACGCTCGCACAACGCCACACTTTTTCTTTGTTAAAAATTACTAGAATTATTCTTTATTTATTTTTCTTTATAGGTTTTTTGTATAAAAAACTTTTCGATTTTTCATTTCATCTTTCTTTTATAGTTTTTTTGTTAATCATTATACCCGTTACTCGTAGAGTAAAAGGGTATATTGTATTCGTGCAAAAGTATGTAACAGGGAGAAGAAAGCTTTTCCGACCCTATAAAGTATATATATTCTTGATCAGGACCACTAGCCGAGTCGAACTAGCCATGTCCGTCTGTTGTCTGTCCGTCTGTCCGTCTGTCTGTCCGTCCGTATGAACGCTGAGATCTCGGAAACTATAAAAGCTAGAGGATTGGCATTTACGCAGCGCAAGTTTATTTCAAAAAGGTGCCTCGCCCCCTCTAACCGCCCCCTCATTTTTTGAAAGGTGTCTGGCGCCCACACCTTTAAAAATTTTGGAAATGTAAAAATGCACTTTTATTGTGATTATCAAAACCTATCGAAATGTAGAAGAAATTTTTTAAATCGGACCATTCGTTTAAAAGTTATGACCGATCAAAGTTTTAATATATCTATCTCCCTCGCACTCCCTTAGCTGAGTAACGGGTATCTGATAGTCGAGGCACCCGACTATAGCGTTCTCTCTTGTTTTTGTATCCGTTCGTGTTATATTTTTTTTTTTAATTTTAGGGAGTCCTACTTTCGAAGGAAAGTTCAGACTGTTCGGGCGCCAGTTAAGCCTGTAGGCTGGGGGGAAGGGTGAGTGTCCACTCTACATTACCTAATAAAACTAAGTTGCATCCTCGCCAGGTTAGTTCCGCTATTATTTGTAGTCCTTCTTAAAAAGTATATTAACGAGTCTACTTTAAAATAAAACAGTAAACACTTATTCAGTGATACAGTTGGTTTTATTATCAAGGAAATATCTGGTATTCTCTCGTCCGTGGTACAATTTGAAGTAATTCTAAGTTGGTTTCCCGAATAGCTCGTTGGCTATACCAGAACTCCATGTCAGCATATTGCTGGCAGAGCGGCTTGCGGAAATACCAAGCCGATGGCAGCAGTTTTGGGTATTTTGCCCAATGTGTTGCTGCGCTCCATATGCTAACGCTGCAATTCCGTTAGGGCGCAGCGAGGGGTAGGGGTAGGCGGCGGCTACAGCTGAGGCAGCTAGCGGGCGGGCGGTCAGTGCTCTGCCGTCGTAGCGCTGCTGCCGATGCAGTTCTGCCGCTGACGCTCTGTCGTTGCCGCTGACGTTCTGCCGTTGTGTCGCTGTCGTTGTATCTCTGCCGCTGCCCCGCTGCTTGTCTCATAACTTAGCGGCTGCATTATTGTAGCCACTCGAGTTTGTAGCCACTTGAATCGTTGCTGTCGTTGTGTGGCCGAGAGGGGCGAAGAGAATGGGCCCTAGTTTGTGGGTGGCCGAGAGGGGTGATGAGAGAGGTGCGGTGCCCGGTATCGTAGTGGTCAAGAGGGGGTGAAGGGCAGGGGGCGATTGGCTGGTGTTAACTTAGATATTAAATATCATTTTACCAGGGAAAAAATTGAAAACAATCTAATCTGCGTCAAGTATATTTCCACAGATTTTCAATTGGCTGATATTTTAACGAAACCACTACTAACAGCTAGATTCACTGCACTGCGAGACCAACTGGGACTAACTGGACCTTCAGTCTGAACCTTTTCGTTGATATTTATTTGTTTCACCGAACATTTCAATAATAAGTAGAATCAATCGCGCCATGCGCCGTGGTTGTGTTGGTAGCAAAAGTGTGACTGGCTGTAGGTTGTTAGAATAGTACAAGAATAAGCTGAATGATCTCGTAAACACGTAACAGTTAGATATGAATGGAAAAGTTCTGACCGAGGCAATGCATTTGGGCAAAACTCCTACACGTACATACAAATTAAACAAATTAATTTAAAGATAACTATAACGACTTGTGTGTCGACCTTCAAATTTTCGTTCTCCAGTTCCAAAACCCTTGGACCATTGCTTGTAGTTGAGTCTATCGTTCCAAGTGGTTGATGGGAACATCGAGGCGGGATGGATCCGGTACAGCAGTATAGGGAGCGCCAGTCAGGAAATGGGCTGGTGCGAGCGGATCGTGGGTAGTGTCCCCGGATGAGCAAAGGGGAAGAGAGTTAAGTAAGGCTTCAATCTGAATCAACACTGTAGAAAGTTCCTCGAAGGTGAGGGCTGTCGATCCCATTATCCGTTTCATATGTAGCTTGATTGACCGAACTCCAGACTCACATATTCCGCAGAAATATGGTGCAGAAGGCGGTATAAAGTGCCACAAGATTCCTTCGTTGGCGAAATAATTGGATAGATATTCATCCTTGCTGTGCTCCATGGCGAGTAGCCTCATCTCCTCGAGTACTCGTTTGTTGCCAAGAAACGTTGTTCCGTTGTCTGAGTAGAGATCAGTCGGCTTAGAGCGGCGAGCAATGAATCGTTGAAAAGCTGCGATAAACGTCTAGGTTGTTAGATCGGTGACTGCTTCGATGTGGATCACCTTTGTTGTTAGACATACGAATATAGCGAACAATGCCTTTCCGATCCTTGGTGTGAATTAATTTTTTAATTTTTTTTTTTGTGTGAATTAATTTTTTTCCTTTGTACATTTATTGTTCTTTGTTTCAACTGAGTGCTTATGTGTTGTGTGTGTTTGTGTTCTTATGAAAATTAAGGCTTTGTTACTGGAAAAAAAATTACAAAAAATGAAAGGTAAAGTACTATTATAGCAACAATTCACTGATGACATCGAGTAAACGTACGTAGATTTCACTTAAAAATACTTTAAATCAATCATAATATAACAACAAATGTTAGAGCAAGGGGGTGGGGCCCAAGAGTGTTGCGGGGTCGGTTACCAAAACCTTAACCTGATTTCGCATACGTTTCGCAAGCGGCTGGCTCCTTTGTTTCGTTTTTAGAATATTTACATGAACACGACAAAATGTGCTGAAGAAATGCAGAAAATTTCTTCACCGATCCTACCACGCGCCCCTTCATAGACAACGCGCAGCGTGATAACAATAATTATAAGGGATACGGGATGCGGGAGAGGGCGTTGGAACAACAACAGATAGCATGACTTATCAATTATCACGCGAAATGCAGTGTTACAAAAAATATATATGTATATAAAATTAATCATACTCGTATTATTAATAAGATTACTTTCTCAATAAGAAAATTTCGTTCTTCGACAAAAAGCTTCTAGCAAGCCATCAAACATATGATCACCGAAAATGTATACTCGTTTGTGTTTCTTTTTCTGTTTCTGGAGCCTTCTGATACTAAGGGGAAAAGCGGGGACAGTTGGACTGCCAGCGCCATCCATCACACACAAAAAAAAAACAATCGTGCACAGATATATAGCCTATATATGCCGATGTTCATACTCGAGGGTGGCCAAAATAATAGCATTGCAAGTTTAACTTTCATTACTTAATATCGAAACTCGAATAGCTGAAGCAGGTGAAGTTAAGGAAATAACTTTGTGACAAGGTTTAAAATATAATCTTGGCAGAATACAGCTCTTGTTGAGTGATTATAATGAAGAACAGCTTTTGAACGCGATTTTAGGGGTACACTTTGAACTTAAAACGAAATTGAATGACATTCATTGATTGACCTTTCAATGTTAAGCCTGCAGTGCTATTATTTGGACCGCAACCGCGTTTATATCTATAGATAGAGAGAGTTAGGGCTTTATAGATTTAGAGAGAAGAGGTAGATAGCTAGCCTGACGTTGAGGGGCTCGTTCAGCTTGTTCAGGAGATTGGAGGCGCGGCGCGGCGGCTCCTACTGCGAAGTGCTGAAGTTCGAGGGGGAAATGGAGGCGGGAGCCGTATCCGTCTCGAGGCTTCCGACTTCGATTCCGTCCACCTGGTCGTGGTGGTCCCGGGACCGACTCGCCGGAATCGGAGCACTGCTGCCCATCATCATCGATGGCGGCCTCAGTGTGGACGCCGGCTCGTACTCCAGGTCCATCTCCTCCTGCAGCTGGGTCAGGATCTGCTGGGGATTTTGCTTCCAGTACAAAACGGGCCAACGCAACGTCGTGGTCAGCGTGTCGTTGTGCTCCTCCAGCGAATTGTTGGCATAGTGCTCCACTAGCTTCTTCAGTGAGGGATAAATGTTGTAGGGGGCGGCAAATCCGAAGCCGCTGTTGGTCTCGTAAACGATGCAGTGCTGCACGGTATTCTTGCAGGCAATGGACAGCGCATAGTACGTGTACGTCCAGTAGATTCCTTGATTGATATTGGGCCGGCATAATCCAAGCCGGTATGTTGAAAGCAACGGCTGGCCTGAACTTGAGGCATAGGTAGATCTTCCATGATCTGGTTAGTTATAGTCTTGCGTTGAAGGAAGCAGCGCTTGCATTGGCAAACAGTCTTTCGGACAATGATGCGCGCTCCTAAGATCCAGTACTGTTGACGAAGATTTGTGAATGTTGCATCCATCCCTGTGCGTAGGTTCGTCACGTGAGAATGTCGTACAAGTAACTCTGCGATTGGAGAACTCTTTGGATTGAGCAACGGGTGCTTGGCGTTGTAGTTGAGAGTCGATCTCTCGATTCCTCCACCAACTCGGAGTAGTTTCTCATGGTCGAGAAATGGAGAAAACCGGATCAGCGGAGATTTTGCATGGAGCTGGCGTCCGTTTTCTAGCTGTGTATATTCCCGTTGAAAAGCCTTTCGCTGAATATGGCGAATGAGTTGGTCCCGTGCTGCCTGCAGTTCCGTTGATGTGAGATAATCAGAAACAGGCCTGTGGTGCGATCGAAGACGATGAATAAAGCGATAACAACAGCTACTTACCCTTATGAGACGAGTCCAGGATGAGATCTTGTTGATGACCAACTTGTCGATACTTTCGTCAGGAAAGCTATGTAAAATTGTGGGCTTGACTGGACGTTACTCGGCCCTGGCCTCCAAATTTGTTTCAGTTCGGTTCTTGGTTGTTGATAGCGGCCATTCGTATTGTGGCTGGGCCAGCCAGGATGGACCCTTCCACCAGAGGTCGTGTTCCAGAAGCTTCGATGGGTGAAGTCCCCGAGATGCGCAGTCGGCAGGATTGTCCTCGGAGCGGACGTGGCTTCAGCAGCTGCGTGTGTAGTCGTTCAGAATCTCCGCCGTTCTGTTGCAGACGTATGTGTTCCAATTCCGTGGTGGTGCGGATAGCCAGTGGAGCACAATCTCCGAATCTGTCCAACAGCTCGTGGTATGGACAGGAATAGTTAGCGATGATTTGACAATAGTAAGCAACCGCGACAGAAGTAGTGCGGCGTTCAATTCCAGGCGTGGAATCGATACTGATTTAATGGGTGCTACACGGGTTTTTGCCGCTACCAGAGTAAAGGGAAACTGGCCATCCAGTGCGACCCGACTGTAGACTACTGCACCATACGCGTGCGAGGATGCGTCGGCGAATCCGTGTAGTTGGATTTGTTGAAAGGGTGCAGCATTATATCGAGGTACTTGGCAGTGTGTGAGCGACGGTAAATCCTCTACCAGTGATCTCCAGCGGGCATTCAGAGCGTCCGGAATTGGTTCGTCCCAATGTATAACAGCCGTCCAACTCTCTTGAAATATGAGCTTGAGCAGAACGGCTGTGGGCGCTGTCAAGTCGAGTGGGTCGTAGATTTTGGACAGTTGCGAAAATAATTCTCGTTTGGTGGGAATAATGTTGAGATCGAACTCGGTTGTTTTAATGAACATGATGTCACGACCTGGATTCCACTGAAGTCCCAGGATCTTAACGTGTGGTCCCATGGGTGAATTCTTACTGAGTTGTACTGGGTCATAACATCGATCCCCTTGCGGCAGTGACTGTAGAAGCTGCCAGCAATTTGAACTCCATTTTCGTAGTTTGAATTTAGCTTTGTCTAAAAGTCCAATCAGCTCCTGGTTAAGCAGCAAAAGGCAACTGGTCAACCTGGTCAACTGAATCGCATCCAGTTGGAATGTCGTCCATATAAGCGTCGTTTGACAAAGCTCGTGATGCGACCGGGTATTCGAGGCAATGATAGTCAGCTAATTGCTTAAAAACTCGAACGGTCAGAAATGGCGAGGGTGCCAAGCCCTAGGTGACGGTTAAAAGTCGGAAATGAAGAATCTGTTCCTTCTCATTCTTGTGCCACACAATGCGTTGAAAATTGGTGTGAGGAGGCTTGGCAACTTGAATCCCTTTAAACCTTTTTTTTTTATATCTGCACATAGAACGTATCGGTACTGCCGGAAACGTAGGCAGACTCCGAGCAAGTCCCGTTGGATCGGTGGCCCAACATGAAGTCGGTCGTTGAGCGAGATCCCAGAACTGTCCTTACCAGATCCGTCGAAGACGACCCGACACTTAATGGTCATGCTGTCCATCTTGATGACGGCGTGATGTGGTAAATACACCCAAGTGTCCAGGCTTTCCCCAGCTTGGACTGAGGCCAACTGTTCCATATGACCACGTTGCAATTAGTCATCCAAAAATCTTCGTATTGCTGTTTAAGTTCCGGGTGTCGACGAAACTTCCGCTCAAGTGGAACGAGGCGGTTGATGGCTTGTGGTAAAGTTCATCCGATAGGAGGTGCTCCCTCTTTGAAGGGGTATTCGACAATATAAACACTGTCCTTGGAGCGCGTGTGAGTGCGGGCAAAATGACTGTCTGTGGGATCACTGGAGTCCAAGAGAGCTTGGCTAGGTTGCACACTGTCCATTTCCTTGAATGATCGAATGATGTGGTCATCGCAGGCATTGTACGAGCCTGCAATAATCCAACCAAAGATTGTATTGAGAGCTATAGGGTAGTCCTTACCAAAATATTTTCTTTCTCCGGTATATAGACCCCAGAGTTGATCAGATCCAACGATGACATCTATAGATCCCGGAGTGCAGAACGTAGGGTCTGAAGCGCTGAGATTTTCTTCCAGGTTGTATACAAATAAGTCGCGCTGCAAGCAATGACGTTAGCGAGGACAGAATGAATGAGACCATCTCGATGTGGTGATCCGAATGACGAAAGCGCAAATTAAAGTGTGCGCGTCCGCCTGTGAGGCCAGCGTTGTTGGCAGCCAGACCAAGAATTGAAATCCGTGCATGCGTTCGTTGCACACCAATCCGCTGGACAAATGATTCCGGTGCCAAAGTTATTGTGGATCCCGTGTCTAGGAGCATCCGACAAGTTGTTGTATTTCCCCAGGCGTCGATTACGTCTGCGAGGATGGTTGGCAAAATGGTTTGCGAACCTGCAACCGGAATATTTTCCAGGGTATGATGAGTGTAATTGTTCTCTACAGAAGGACCGTTTCCCGATGGTGGATCGTCTTGATGGCGAAGTTGATTGATTCCAGCTCGGGATGTTGATGGATGATTACTGTTGTTTACGCTAGGTGGCACCTGGTAGGTTCCAGTGCCAGATGTTTGCGGCGGCAGACCCGGCAGGTGTGTTTTGATGTGCAATTGCCGACCATGTGGGAGGCGCTAAGGCAATTGAAACAGAGCTTTCTGTTTCTCAGGAATTCTCGGAGTGTGGCGATGTCCAATGATAAGAATTGATCACACCTGAACAGTGGATGATTCTGCTGGCAAGATAAACACTTATTTTCCTCGCGTCTCTGTTCAGCATCAGCGTGGTGTGTTGTAGCTGCTCGTCGAGCTTGTGGCGTGCGAACAAGTTGGCAGTCTTCTAAGGTGTCGCAATGTGATGTGAGAAATGTTAGAAACTGGTTGATGGTCACATTGGGACTTTCAGATTCTGCGCACTGGGCTCATGCTTGACGAGTTTCAGGATCCAGTTTGGCCAATAATATAAAAATTAACCAAGGATCTCGCTGATCGCATTGAAGTGCTCTCAATCAACGAATTACCTCGTCTGCGCCGTCAGCCAATTTTTGCACGGCGCCGATGTTGATGGTGGTGGCACTAGGTAGAGTTAAGAAACTGTTGAGGAACGATCGCATAATTAGAGACTGTTTGTTGTATCGCTTTTCCAACCTGTCCCAAGCTTCACTATAGTTTTCATTAGTAACGGGAATGTGTTTTACTAATGCGAACGCCTCGCCGGACAGGTAGGACTTTAAATAGTGAAATCTTTGTCAGTCAGTGAGTCCTGAGAGTGCTGCGATGGATGCCATGAACATGTCCAAAAAATTTTTCCAGTCTTCGTAATTTCCCGAAAAGGTTGGGAGCTTGATTCGCTCGAACTGGAAGTCCACATGGTTTCTGTGGGACGTGTTGAGGGATTGATCAGGAACAAGTAGAGTAGTGTCAGCGACTTCAGCCTTTAACTCTTCCAGCGTATTGCTTAGTACAGCATACGTAGCGTAGTGTTTTTCCTTATATACATCAAAGTCTTCCTCATGGTTTTCCCAACCCTCTTCAGACTCATAGGCGCACAGCTCCTCTGTGAACTTTACGAACCGTAAATAGTTGTCCTGTAGTTGAGCCAATCGCGCGACTAGGGTCGGGATTGACTGAATATCTTCCACGAATTTAGTGGCATTGTTATGCGCACGTGTAATTTGGCTTTTGCAAAGGCCCCGTTGTTGAGAGACACTCCGCATGGCGATTGAGGTTAGGGACGGATATATACGACGCAGATATCTATAGATCACCGTTGACAAATACAAAGTTATTGAAATGTCCCGAAAACAAAACGTTTCTGGCTATCCGGCTCGAAGGACCAATTTTTCTTATGTTTATAAATCAGACGCCAGAGTGTAACTTTCGTTGATATTTATTTGTTTCACCGAACATTTCAATAATAAGTAGAATCAATCGCGCCATGCGCCGTGGTTGTGTTGGTAGCAAAAGTGTGATTGGCTGTAGGTTGTTAGAATAGTACAAGAATAAGCTGAATGATCTCGTAAACACGTTACAGTTAGATATGAATGGAAGAGTACTGACCGAGGCAATGCATTTGGGCAAAGCTCCTACACTTACATACAAATTAAGCTTCGCTTCATGCGCGTGTGCGTAAAGATAACGAAAGAGATTACAAAGTAGATATAACTAAGTGTACAGGGTGTCTGGTTCCCAAACAATACCTTTTTACTGTACGAAATTCCCCATAATTTCGAAACTACATTTTAAATTACCTATTTGATTTTATTGATTTTTTTTTTGATTTTTTCAGCGGTTAATTCAATGGCCCAAATGCTTAACTTTTGTTTTTCAAATTTTGGTAGTTTATTTTTAGTCATTTTGAGCTATTGCGTTACATTTTGTTGCAGCAGCGAGAGCCCGCCGAGAGAGCAAAAGACAAGAGAGCTAGAGCGTGGAAAAGTGAGGGTTAGTTAAAAATGAAAATTAGTTTATGAAAAGGACAAATCATTAACCAAAAACTAATTTTAAAAAACCGGTTGAAGCGGTTGTAAAAACACCACGTTCTCTTTATGGTCAACAAACAGTGACCAGAGTGCATTCAAAAATGAGTCTATCCTGCTCAGCCAAAAAATTCGAGTTCAACGGCGTTATTGCTGGCGAAACTTATTTGTTGTGCTGGCTATGCAAGAACACTCCGCATTGCCGGCGTAAATGGTCGCATTGGAGATCTTATTTCCAAAAGAATTGGATTTCTTTAGACCTGCTCCGCATGCCGTGAGATTACGGACGAGATGCTTTCCTTCATGCGGCAAACACGGACTGGCTTCATAGAGATCAAAAAGTTGTTTGGTCACCTTCACGAGAAGCTGATAGCCGTTGAGTCCCAGTTTAATGGGCTTAAAATACTTAAGGAAACTCCTACAAAAATTTCTTCTCCTCTAACTGGCCATTTAATGAACCATCTTACACCTACATATCCACCCTCATCCATGAGGGATCCGGGCTCCTCCAATAACTCACTAATGTACGTTTCATTAGTTTCTGCTAATGGCAGTGAAATCAATAATAACTGCGTATCCTTGAATAACCTTGTCTCTCCACTGCCGGGTCCCTTCATATTGCGTCCTACCATGGTTTCTGCTAATGCCAGTGAAATGGATAATAACTGCGTATCCTCAAATAACCTTGTGCCTCCACTGCCGGATCCCTATATATTTCGCCCACCATTAAATCCACCATGTCTCCTACTAGTTTGGCAATTCCTGCTCCAGTGGTCAATTTTTTAACTCCTAAGTCTATTTGTTCAGACCTGGCCCCTGTCTCTCATCCTGAGCCTGATCCTGGTGCCATAACAATTATCCTTCCACATTCCGCCAACGCGGTACCGCCGCTATCCTCCGTTATAACGGTACCGCCAGTATCCTCTGGCTAAGTAACGTCGGTTGTATATAAAAACGGCACAACTCCTGATGTCCGACGATTAAACTTAACCGGTGCTAATGCCGGCGTTCATGATGGACCTGGTCCCTCCAAAATAATTCGCAGGCCACTTCTGGCCGCGGTTAATGATGGTCATCCAGCAGGCGCAAACCGTAGACGCATTGAAGGTCATTTTTGTCTCTCGTCTAAGGCCTGATACTACCGTTGACGAAATTAAAGGTCACCTAAGCGACGAGCTTCAAGTCTCTCCTTAAATTTAATTTTGCTTTCAAAAAAAAAGTTTCATCGTTTAAAATAATTCTGCCTAATACATATTTTCCGCGTGCTTTAAATCCTGCACTATGGCCAGTCCATACGATTGTACACAAGTTTGATCGGAAAGATCCATCTACAAATACAAATCTGTCAGTTCCAAAAAACTAGATTTTGTATTACATATTCAATTTGTCCGTGGCTTTCTCAGTAAGCTGTCTAGATTGCATGCTGATAGCACTGCTTTCGATTTCGGCGTTATTGCCTTTACTGAGACTTGGCTTAATACTACGGTATCTGATTATGATATACTTACCAAAAATTTTTTTCTCTATAGACGTGACCGTCCCTCTAAACGAGGT
This sequence comes from Drosophila pseudotakahashii, assembly GCA_035046095.1. Taxonomy (NCBI): domain Eukaryota; kingdom Metazoa; phylum Arthropoda; class Insecta; order Diptera; family Drosophilidae; genus Drosophila; species Drosophila pseudotakahashii. Next base: position 289,626 of record JAWNOE010000060.1, read on the forward strand.
GAGGGTGTCCTTATCGCAGTGAAGTCTGAAATATCATCCCAAGTTGTATTCATTCCCGATGTTGCTGATATTGAATTCATTTCAGTCAAAATATGTCTTCCTAACTGCAACATATTTGTAACCTGCTCCTATATTGCTCCAGGCTCTGTGGCTTTGATTTATATGCGACACCTCTTCGCTATCCAGAATATCTCCTCATATGCCTCTGATTCAGACCATCTTATAATACCTTCCTTACCTATCCTGATCTCCTTGTGTCGATCTAATCGCCCTAGTTCCTGGCGATCAAAACGATCATTTTCAGTCAAAATGTCTCTTCCTAATGCGGGTATTCCACTACATTGTTCGGCTCATTCATTAGAGCATTCATTAGAGGCTTAGAAAGGGACAAATATATATACATCTACTGGATTTTTTTGGATTCAAAGGCACGGTCACACTAACTTTAAAAAGTAAACAAAGTCGTCTAAAATGTCGAAAAATTTATTTTCGGATGAAGCACAGTGATATAAATCCTGGAGTCTTCATCAAAGATCTCCGGAAGAAGTTTATGCGAAAACCCTGGAAATAATATTATATGAATTACATACCTTCTTGGTCGCGGCGTAACAGCCAGGCCGCTGACCACATTTTTCTACCTATTTTCTTTTTTTTATCTTCATGTGGGCCGCAAAAAGTTTCAAAACTGCTGAAAACAGCATCAAATTCTTCTTTGTGGTTGAATCCATTTGACAGTAGTTCTAATAGATGAGCAGAATTGTACTTTTTTGATTCAATTTTGCTCATTGCTCATCGCTCCAGGTAATACCGTATGGATGTATTTAAAAATACCTCAAAAAATACCGAAAATGCCCATCGGTTTTTACAATTTTCCTGATTGATTGCTCATTGCAGCCGACATATATCTGTCTTGCTCGCACCTACGTAAAATCATATAAATTTGGTCTAATGAATGAGCCGAACAATGTAGAGGAATACCCGCATAACTGCAACATATTTGTAACCTGCTCCTATATTCCTTCCGGCTCTGAGGCTTCGACACCTCCAGAATATCTCCTGATATGCCTCTGTTTCAGACCATCTTTTAATATTGGGTGACTTAAATATTCCTTATCTATCGTGGTCTCCTTGTGTCGATCTAACTGCCCTAGTTCCTGGCGATCAAAACGATTTTGTCGACGGTCTTATTAAGTTAACTCAATTTCCAATTCGAATAGATGATTTTTAGATGTTATATTTGTGTCTGACCTTTGTGATGCCATTGCCACACGTAACATTCCATTGACCACTCCTGGGGACTTTCATCATCCTACACTTCAAGTATCCATTAGTAGCATTTTTCGAGTACCTAATTCGAGGCCTTGCGGACTCATTGTTTTCGGCATTATTTTTCAAAATACAGCGTTGCTAAATCCAATTACTTCCTGCATAATTCTGAATATTATAACAGCTACCTCCTACCCTGTAAAAACGCAGCAATCCTAAATTATTTTACTCCTTCGTCAACTCAAAGCGCAAAGCCAACATATTTCTTTCATTACTACAATTAAATAATGTATCTGCATCTAATGATCAAGATATTGGCAACCTGTTTGCGGATTTTTTTCAATTTTTGCTACTCCTACCAGCTACTCCACACTGACGCCAATTTCAGCCCTCAGCCCAGTTCTGCGTAGCCTATCCTCGATTAAATTATCATTCTCTGCGGGTCCCGATATGGTTCCAAGCTGTGTCCTCAAACATTGCGCCATACCACTTGCAGTTCCATTAACTATGATTTTTCAAAAGTGGATTGCTAACGGCAAATTTCCAGCTATTTGGAAAGAATCCTATCTTATTCCGCTACATAAAAAAGCTAGTAAATCTGATATCAGCAAATAACGCAGCATAGCCAAACTTAGTGCTATTCTTAAGCTCCTTGAAACTCTTATTTGCGATCAACTGCAGCACCAGTGTCGCTCCATAATATCCTCTAAACAGCATGGTTTCACAAAGTGCCGGTCTACAACAACTAACCGACTTGAGTTTACGACCATTATTAGTTTAGGCTTTTAATTCACAAAGTTGATGTAATCTTAACTGACTTTAGTAAAGCCTTTGATTCGGTCAACCATGAGCTGCTGATCCACAAGCTCTTCCTCCTTGGATTTCCTCCAACTCTACTGACATGGCTTCGTTATTATTTAACAAATCGCACCCAAAAGGTCCAGTTCAACAGCATTTATTCAAAAGCTGTTTTTCTAAATTCGGACGAATTACAGGAATTATTTATCAATGATCTTCCTTAAGTAATTGAGTTCTCCAAAGTGCTTATGTTTGCAGATGAAGTCAAGTTGTGTATGTATTAGACCTCACCGAATTCCTACATGCAGCTCCAGCTTGACTTAAATAACTGTGGTCGGAAACGTCTCCTTCACTGCGTTACAAACTTCTGACTGAAATTATAATACCCTCTGCAAGGGTATAAATATATAAAAATACATTGTAACGTTGTAGAAAGTAAGCGTTTTAATTTTTGACAATTTAATATGAACATTTTTAAAGGCAAGCAGCACCAAAGGCCGAGTCCATCTAGCCATGTCCGTCTGTCCGTTTCTAAGCGAACTAGTCTCTCAGTTTTAAAGCTATCGCTATGAAACTTTCCCAAAAGTCTTCTTTCTATTGCAGGAAGTACATAAGCCGGAACGAGCCGGATCGGACCACTATATCCTTTGGCTCCCATAGGAATAATCAAATAAACAATAGTAAAATCATTGAAACTTTGTAGGAAGTAGGCGATTTGATTTTTTTGACTATTAATCAATAGGTATTTATTTTAACTGCAAGGGTATTTAAGCTCCGGCTTGCCGAAGTTACTTCATTTCTTGTTAAAAGTATTTTTCATTTTGTAGCAAATGTGAGAGCCCTTTTCAATTTGGAGGAAAATAGGGAAGAACGAGAGAGAACGCTATAGTCGGGTGCCCCGACTATCGGATACCCCCTACTCAGCTTAAGGGAGTGTGAGGGAGTTGAAGATATAAAACTTTGATCGCGAATAACTTTAACCAAAAAGTATTTATTTTAACTGCAAGTGTATATAAACTCCGGCTTGCCGAAGTTACTTTATTTCTTGTTAAAAGTATTTTTCATTTTGTAGCAAAAGTGAGAGCCCTATTTAATTTGGAGGAAAATAGGGAAGAACGAGTGAGAACGCAATATTTGGGTGCCCCGAATAACCAATAAACCTATCAGCAGGTTAAGGGAGTGCGAGGGAGATGAATATATAAAACTTTGATCGCGCACAACTTTTTAACGAATGGACCGATTTTAAAAATTTCTTCGACATTTCAATAGGTATGGACAAACAAAATAAAACTGAATTTTTACTTTTCAGAAATTTTTAAAAGCGTGGGTGCCAGACACCTTTTTAAAAACATCCTCTTAAGGGGGCGTAGGGTCTTTGGCATCAAAAATCAACTAACTTTGCGATTATATCTATAAAAACTGGTTAGATGGATTTAATTCAAACTTTTTGTAATTTATTAAGTGTCATTTAAATAACATCGACTAACTTACTTCTAAAGTTTTTGTCCGATTGACTTAAAACTTTTTTGTACAGTCTTAAGATGTTAATCTACAAGAAAAAAAATGAAAATTGATTGACTTAAAACTTTTTTGTACAGTCTTAAGATGTTAATCTACAAGAAAAAAAATTATTTTTTTTTTCTGTAAGACTCTCCCTTAAGTCGCAAAAAGTGCCTATAAATCGAAAATTTAGTAACTGGTAACTGTTTTCACTTTTCAAAATATTACCTGAAAGTTTCTCTCTATGTAGATATATGGAAAATTGTAGCATTTCTGGAAGGGGTTACATCACGATTTTATACCCGTTACTCGTAGACCAAACGCCCTTAACGCTAGAACCTGTCTACCGCCCACATTAATGCCTTGCATAGCAAGCGGTAACACTGTCTTCGTTAGGCGGCGCCGTCTCCAGTTTTTTAAATTAGTCAACAGAGTAAGCGTTATTTCTTGTTTAAAAGTTAGTTAGCTGAGTATCTTATACGGGGGTATCACAGAAATTTCATCCAACCAAAGACGGTTGGTTTTGTGCATTGATGTACGTAAGAACTATAATGGATTTCGGTTGGAAATAGTTTCTGTGACACCCCCGGTAGTGAAGCGACTATAGCGTTTTTCCCTTTGTATTTTTTTTAAAGTCAAAAATCAAATTATCTTCACCGCTAATAGGGACTTTTTTTATTCTGACAATTTGTAATAAAATTTGCCTGGATGGAATGGATTGGGTAAATACCCAATGCGATACGAAATTCCATATTTGGACAATTTGTTACTTAGATTTAGACAATAAACTGTTTTTATTGGTAAAAGATAGGAAATATGATTTGTGGAGAAAAAAGCATTTTTTATACTTTTAAATAGGTGCGCCAGCAAAAAGATTGTTTTGACCAACTGATAACAGACGCAAGCGATCCTTATAAGTTTCGGGAAGATTTTACAAATATCCTTTGGCAAATTTTAAGTCCTAAGACTTGAATACCAATATATAGCGAATTTATTTACGATCTGAACGGATTTGTGTCACTCTATATTTGGAACATTATTGCTTTGTTTGGGACAAAGTACTGTTTTATTTTTGTGGAAAATAAATATCATATAGTTTATCCATGTAGTGACGAAGCGCACAAGGAGAGTGTGCGAGGGCGATTACTATATATGGTCCGATCATAATGAGTGATACACCAATCGAAAGGTATCGCAAAAACTAACAGGATTGCATACCAAGACATAAAGAAAATCAATTGGCTTGGGAGAGAGAAAGTAAAAAAAAGAAAATTTCTAATTTTGGAGCAGTTGGGGCCGGTGGGGATAAATGCCTCCTCGCATTGTTTTAGTTGTGTTCCAATTGCAAATACGCGTCAAATGAGGGGTCATATGATATGAAAATTTTAGAAAGTGTATTTGATGACGAGTGTAATAATTTTTCGTCACAAATTTTGATATCAGAACTTTTGTATTATTTTGTTTTTATTTGATAAAATAAATGCGGCCGCAGCAGGCGTTTTTATACCCGTTACTCGTAGAGTAAAAGGGTGTATTGTATTCGTGCAAAAGTATGTAACAGCTAGAAGGAAGCATTTCCGACTCTATAAAGTAGATAGCCGTGTCCGTATGTCCGTCTGTCTGTCTGTATGAACGCTGAGATTTCGGAAACTACAAAAGCTAGAAAGTTGAGATTACCCACACATATTCTTCGGCTTCCTACGCAGCACAAGTTTATATCAGCCGAGCGCCCCCTCTAACGCCCACAATCGCCTTAAACGATTTTAAAAGGTGTCTAACAACCACACTTTTAAAGATAAACAATTCCATTAAACTTGTTTTTTCTCCTCTCCAACTCACAGTGCAAAGCCTTGTTATCGGGTGTGCACTGACACTTTCTTTGTTGCGTTTTTGATAGAATTTGATTTAATTTTGATTTTAGTTTATTGTGACCAACGACGCGTTCATTTCATTAGATTTCTTTGGCGTGTCGTTAAAATGAGTGATGCATTGTCAATGCTGATTACTTCGCAATAAATTTTAAATGTGAAAAACCGTGCCTAATTTGCCACAAAGTTTAAATTATCTACAACTAAAATAAATATAAATTTTGATAATTTTCTAGATCAACTGTAAATTTTTAAATGAAATAATCAATATTATTATTTTTCTGAATTTAACTTTTTTTTCTCTCAGTGTTAATTTTGTAGCAATAAAACGGCGTCGGTACATGTGTGCGTGTGTTTTCTTTACAGTGTTAATTTGGCGCTCTGGTAAAAGCACGCAGCGATTTTCTAATTAAGAGGTGAGCCGGAATAATTGCTCCATAGTCACTCGGATCAGACGATAATGGCCTCAACTTCAGCCGCCACTGTGGTGAGCTTTTCGAATGTCAGCCGTGTATTCATGAGTGTTGTGTTTAGCAATCCCATTCAAAAATGGCAATACTGTCCCTCTCTCTTAGGCCTTTTCTTATTAGCAAATTAGGGCCGCGAATTGATCAAAACAAAAGAAGACAACTAATAAGTTATGTAAGAAATGTATGATTACATTAGTTAGTTGGACTATTAAACAAGGAAGCAGATTTTCTTCTTTTTAAGAATCAATTTCAATATCGAACCAACAATTTTATCCCAGGATCTAGGCCAGGGGTGCTCAGTCCTATGGCACACTGCCACATTTGTTTTTGTTTCGGCACTTAGCATACGCATCGGGACATACCATGCTTTGCTATAGCACACGTCTTTGCTTCCGACTTCCAAAAGTGTTCATAGCAGTAACACAGTAAAAGCAAAAAATGTGAATAATGTTAATAACGTTTCGTGACGAACACATATTTATCGCATCCAGCGAGTTAAATTTAAAAAGCAATACTTTTCTGACACTGTGTAATCATAGGGCTACTAGCAGAGCGTACTTTATAGCATGCGACACAAAATTCTCCATGAGAGAAGCAATCTTATCTAAGATCTAGAATTGTAGCCTCTTAAACTGAAATGGCATACCGGACGGTATTAAATAAAAATCTCAAATAACGATTATTTTCGGTCCCTGGATATAAGTCAGCGCACTGAAGTATCAAATATCGTCAGCAACATTATCAATGACCCACTTATTGGCACAAGGTTATTCTGTTGAATTGTAACTGGGTTTGCTCCCAGTAGCGGATTTGCCAATAATGCATAATAACCAACACTTTGCTTTATACCTATTCTGTTAACCTATGCACTTTTTACCTATAAATACCGTTAAGTTTATTCAATAACAAGTAACAATTCTGACTCTCACGATCAAGTTTTACTCATTTTGCATCCAACAGAGGCTTTCGCTGTAGTCTTCAGTTTCTCACATGCAATCTTAGTCCGACTGGTTCTAGTTCCAGTTCTAGTTGCGACGACTTTAGGCAGACAGTGCCTTGACTATCAGATACCCGATACTCAGCTAAAGGGAGTGCCAGGGAGATGAAGATATGAAACTTTGATCTCGCATACATTTTTCAACGAATGGTCCCATTTTTAAAAATTTCTTCTACATTTCAATAGGTATTGATAAACACATTTAAGGTATTCAATTGCGTTGAAAACGCAAAAACAATTTCCATACAAAATAGTTTGCTAGGCCTACAACACCCCAGCCTATATATACCAATCTGTTGGACTTGTGTAAAAATAATGGTTTTAAATATAGGTTTTAAATACTACAAAAATACTAAAAAGTCGGGTTGGAGGGTATGGTGATGTCAATCTAAAATCCGATTGACGTTTATGAATTCACGTATAAATTTTGTTGCTCTACTTTTGGAGACCAATGTTTTCTTGGTAAATGGTATTGTTAAACGATGCAGATATAGCTTCTATGTATATGTCAAAGAATTCGCGTTTTATTTTTGGTATTTAATTGAGGGCTTAGATAAAACAGTAAGGAAAAGACAGTCTTGACCAAGAAGTTGGCCAACCTATCAGCGGAAGAACTTGCGCCTTAAGGGGGGGGGTATGACATTTAATTTTTTTTTTTCGATTTTTTTTTTATTTTTATACCCGTTACTCGTAGAGTAAAAGGGTATATTGTATTCGTGCAAAAGTATGTAACAGGAAGAAGGAAGCTTTTCCGACCCTATAAAGTATATATATTCTTGATCAGGATCACTAGCCGAGTCGAACTAGCCATGTCCGTCTGTCCGTCTGTCCGTCTGTCCGTCTGCCACGCCCCCTCTAACGCCCTCAATCGCCCTACACCATTTTTTGAAAGGTGTCTGGCGCCCACACCATTAAAGATTTTGGAAAACTAAAAATGCAGTTTTATTGTGACTATCAATACCTATCGAAATGTAGAAGAAATTTTTCAAATCGGACCATTCGTTAAAAAGTTATGCCTGATCAAAGATTTTATATATCTATCTCCCTCGCACTCCCTTAGCTGAGTAACGGGTATCTGATAGTCGGGGCACCCGACTATAGCGTTCTCTCTTGTTTTTATTAATGTACAACACGTTAAGAATGTTGTGTGAAAATTTTATGTCAATCGGATGAAAATTACAAAAAATATGACCATTTAAACGAGGGGTCCCGAACAGTTGCACGTCGCGACGTGAAGCTTTAAATCGTTCTCCTGAAAAGTATGTTTTTTCAAGTCGGTGAACATTGTCCATCGAAATCTAATGTACCGATCGTTCTGAAATTTTGCACATAATTTCTGTACCTAAATCCGCAGGTAATCAGGTCGAGCTTTTATTTTTTATTTTTTATTTTTTATTTTATAATAACTAATATATCCAATTTTTATACCCTTGCAGAGGGTATTATAATTTTGGTCAGAAGTTTGTAACGCAGTGAAGGAGACGTTTCCGACCCCATAAAGTATATATATTCTTGATCAGGATCACTAGGGGAGTCGATATAGCCATGTCCGTCTGTCCGTCTGTCCGTCTGTCCGTCTGTCCGTCCGTCCGTCTGTCCGTCTGTCCGTCTGTCCGTCTGTTTCAATACCGTTTGCGAGCTCAGTTTAAAAGCTAGCGCCTTGAAACTTTCACAGTCGTCCTAAAACATGTGTACGCAGATCAAGTTTGAAAGCCGACCCGATCGGACGTCTATATCCTATAGCTCCCATAGGAACAATCGGATATAGCTTTCACAAAATGAAGATATTTCGCTCAGTGTAAGAGCTATTGACAAGAATCTTTCTAAATCTTATTATTTTACGCATACCTTGATCAGGGTAAAAGCGCGTGCCGATCGGACGTCTATATCTTATAGCTCCCATAGGAACAATGGGGTGAAATCGTTCAAAATTTGTCGTTTTTCAGGATATTTCGCGCAGAATATAAGCTATTCCCATGAAACTTTCCAAATCGTATTTTTTTGTGCGTACCTTGATCAGGGTAAAGTTTATTATGCTTATGTGCCACGCCCATTTTAACGCCCACACTCGCTACAAGATCTAGAGGGTGAAATCTGCAAGGGTATTAAAACTTCGGCTTGCCGAAGTTAGCTTCGGTCCTCGTTTAGGCTAAAATCATGTTTTTGACTTTAAAGTGTTACCAAAAATCCAAAAAATTAAAAAAAAAAAAAACTCGACCTGATTACCTCAAGAAACATCTTAACTAATGGACATTTTTTTTTAATATTTTTAAGATGATCCAGTAATGAGTTATGCTGTTCACCGCAAAGCCTCTTTTTTTGGAGGCGCCTACGGAGATTGGCCGCAGACGGCTCATTTTTTAATTTTTTTCAATGAAAATTGGACTTTGACTTTGGACTTTGATATAATAATAAAATAATTTATCTAACATTAACCGTATCGTGTGAAAAAATTCATAAAAATATGCATTTTTTTTTGCCGAATTAACCATACCCCCCCCTTAACCACATTTTTGGTGAAACCTAAAAGGAACGACTATTAATACCAGTAATCAACTTTTTTTTTTTTTTTTTTTTAACCGTATTTTATTTATCAAATCTTCTCTCTTAGAGACTAACGACAAGTTTGCAAATCTTAATCTAGTTTATATATTTTAATTAATTACAAATTAATAATTTTTTTTTTTTTTTTTTTTTTTTTTGGAATAATGGCCCTAACTATTGCTGCTGGGTGGGGAGGTCTCTTCGCCGGAGTCGTGTATAGCTTGTGGTCCAGATTAGAGACCGCGCAAGGTCATTAGGATGGGCCTGGAGCTTGAGATTATACTTTGTTTTCGCTTTGTCGAGTTCGTCTTTAACTAAGCCTATGTTTAGATCTTTATGGATATTTTCATTCCGTATATACCACGGCGCTCCTGTTATAGTTCTCAGTATCTTTGATTGAGCTCTCTGGATTATTTCTAAGTTGCTGACACATGCGTTTCCCCATAGCTCGGACCCATATGTCCAAATTGGTTTTAGGACTGCATTATACAAGAGTATTTTGTATTCTAATTTTAATGGCGAGCGGGCGTTAATAAGCCAATGTAGATTGCTGGCTTTAAATTTTAAATGATTTATCTTAGCTTCAATATGTTTGCGCCAAGTGAGTCGTCTATCCAGGTGGACTCCTAGATATGTTACTTCAGTTGTTTGTGGCATAATAATGTTGTTCAGGGATAGTAATCAACTTTAATGTCCGTCCTCATCCTTTTAACGCCTAAGAAGTCGCGGACTTCTCATAAAAAGTAAAAAGGGGGATATTTTTATGTACATATGTCAATTTTATTTCAGGCAAAGCCTCCCTTGCATTTATTTTTTCCTCAAAATTCATCAAGCAATACCAAAAATATGAAGTTAACTTCTCCTTGTACGTCAATATCCTGCAATGATTTTTAAAAAAAGGTTGTTCGTAATTTTCGTCTGGCAAACTTACAAATTTTACAATTTTGCAATACCCTTTTACCTTACAATTATACTGGTATTTACCTTATATATAAATACTGGTATTTCGTTTTAATTTTAAGAAAAATATCAAAGCCTTTACTGATATTTCAAATAACAGTATTGAAAAAAAGCTTTAAAGAAAACAAGAAAAGAAATTAACTTCAGCAAGTCAAAGTTGATATACCCTTGCAGATATAATAAGTACCCAAAGAAAAAAAACTTTTCAGAAAGTTTCATTGCGATAGCTTTAAAACTGAGAGACTAGTTCGCATAGAAACGGATAGACGGACATGGCTAGATGGACTCGGTTATTGCTGCTGATCAAGAATATATATACATTATGTGGTCGGAAACGTCTCCTTCACTGCGTTGCAAACATCTGACTGAAATTATAATACCCTTGCAAGGGTATAACAAAACATTTTTAACAAAGGGGAGAAATTCAAATGTATAAATCTTTAACGGCTACTATGTTATAAAAGATAAATTAAACTAAATTTTTTGTGACAAGCTAGTCCGACTCAGAATTCGAGTCACAGCAGTCGTCACTGTAGATGTATCTTCTGTAAGCTCTAAGTTTTTGGTGGTGCTCGCAAACTTGCTATAAGTGGATCGGATAATATCAGTAACCTGTGCATGAGATCAGTATTTTTGTGTACGAGATCATAACATGGATACAATTTTGGAATAACAATTTTTGTATACCGCCTCAAGGTGCATACTAGGCGAGTGCCCGGTCGTTTGATAGGCTCGAGTCCAGAGAAAAAGAAAAACTTCTGTGGATCACGAGAATGATCGGTCAGATAGCAGCAGGTTGTGGAGCCCGAGAATGATCGGTCAAATATCCTGATTTCCTACGACTGGCGGGAGGGCGATTTCGGACAGACTTTTCTTCTGGGCGCAGCTAGTTCCCATTGTGAACGTTAAAGCTGACTAGAAGGGGCTTAAATATTGGTATTAAGTATTAAGTATTCTTCACCAAAGAGATACTTCGTAATCGCAAAACAGCACCCCCCATTATCTTTGAGTTATATTTGCAACCCTTAGTCAGCGTACGTGGCTGATCGCGCGTGTGAACGTTTAGTGGAAAATAGGCAAGTGTAAAGTGTGAAGGACACAAGTGAACTCGCAAGTGAAAATATATTTTTGAGACAAGATAAGAGAATCTTTGGCCCAAATGAAGGGGACAAAGAAGAAAGTGCTTTTCCAATCCACAACGGGGAGAATTACCCGATCGACAACCAAAGGAGCAAATCTAACACCCAGGAGTGCAAGTGCTGACGCCACGCCACGGAGAACCAGTTCCCTCGATAGAGACAACCAAAGTATGTTCCGCGAGCCGGAAGAGCAAGAAGAAAGTAGATCTATTGAAGACAACATGGATCAATTAGACGAAACCGAAGGAGCTGTAGGGGGAAAAAATTTTCCCCTGGGTCAGCCGAAGGGACGCTGAAGTATGCTCCCACAGTATGAGGCCAACCCGACAAGCAGTTTAGAAGCTGCCGAGAGAAGAGAGCAAATAATGCGATCGGTGATAAAACAGAAAAACGAAACTCAGGTAGCCCTGCAAGCGCAAATAGAAGCATTAAAGGCGCAAGTAGTGGAGCTGCTAGCCTCGCAATCTATGAGGGGGGACAGGCCGTATTACCACCACCCGGTACCCGGCACAGCCATCTGACAGTTTCTTGTGTTACCAAGAGAAGCCGCCTCTCGAACCGCTATCGCAGGAGACTCTCAACAGCCAGAGGCATCGGCTACGAGATCACCGGCGCCCCGACACATCCCAACACCACCAATTCCGAGATAACGGCCCGGACACGAGTTATCCACGACACCCCGAATATGACCAGAGCCCCGGCTATCAGGCACCAAAAGGAGTTCGGCTGGACAAATGGAATTTAAAGTTTGACGGAAACAGCCGCGGTATGACCGTTGAGAGTTTCTTGTTCCGCGTTGAACGGCTACAAGTACTTTATCGGATAGAGCCGAGCCAAGTTTTTCGCGAATTCCATAGTCTACTGGTAGGAGCCGCCAGCAAGTGGTATTGGCAGTTGATGGAGGATCGAGCGGACGACTACAACTTCGATTACTACTCACTAACGACGGAAATGAAACGCGCTTTTTCCTCATCATGAAGATCAAGGAGCTGATGGAACGGCGACAAGGACAAAATGAATCTTTTAGCGACTATGTATCCGATATGCATAACTTGCATTTCCGGTTGCAGAACAAGCTAGAAGAGGACAAATTCGTTGAGCTCATCAAGGACAACCTAAACGCCCAGATGGGAAGCTTGTTGCTGACATCCCCGATTAGGTCGCTAGCGGATCTGAAAAAGGAAGGACTTAGAGTGGACCGCTGGTTAAGGAGTAACGGCAGGGCCGCGCGAAGCAGGCCGGTCAGTGAACTCGAGGATTATCAAACACCACAAGATTTTCCGGACGCTGTGACTGTAGAAGAATTTAACCGGAAGCGAAGAGACAACCGATCGGGGCGAGAAAACGGGCAGGGATGCCGAGGACCACTCCACGAATTAGTCTGCTATAAATGCGGCAAATCAGCGGACTTCTATAGAAAACATCCAAAAGAAGATACCTGCCTTACGAGATTTCATGACGCCACCTGCCGGTTGAGTGAAAGGATCGAAGGCGATGCAAACGCTAACCCAGCGGCTTTTCCGCGGAGTCCGTCAGGCCAGACCGGGACAGCCGGGCGGATCAAGTCAGTCACATTCCCGTAGAGACAACCATTCCCAGACAGATCTCTCCCCATAAGAGCCTAGAACAACGAGAGAGGGAGTATGAACTGGCAAGACAGCGTATCTTCCAAGGCTCAGAAGATACGGACAACACGACACGGGACACACGAAAGATGCAGAAGCTATATGATGCCCGAGCAGAATATCGCAAGCTCAAGCAGAAAGTAGTAGACACGGTAGTGAGCATACAAAACGATAACCGTTTCTTTGCCAAAACCAAAGTTGACGGAGAAGAAATACTAGCGTTACTGGATACAGGCGCTAGTGCGAATTGTATTGGCAGAGGAGCGGAAGACTTCCTAAGGAACCGGACACGGCCCATAAGGAAGCTCAACGAAGAATGTGTGCGCACCGCTAGTGGCGGCGAAACCCGAGTAGTCGGAGCCATAACCCTACCCGTGGAATGGGAAGGAGAGACCAAGGACCTGGAATTTTTGATAGTACCAGGTCTGACACAACGTTTTTATTTCGGAATTAACTTCTGGGATACGTTTGGCATAACATTCCTTGGTAAGGGCGGAACCGAGTTTGCAGCCATCGAAGCACCACCGGAGTATGACTTAATGACCGGAGACTTGGATATGAACGATCCTCCTAAGCCTGAAACCGCTTACATGCCTCATCAGCTATCTCCAGAACAACACAGTAGGCTGAGACGAGTAATTGAGACATACCCATCATGTCTGGATAAAGGTTTAGGAAAGACCAGCTTGGAGCAACATATAATAGAAGTAACCGACGAAGACCTGCCGATCAAGCAGCGGCATTATCCGATTTCCCCAGCCAAGCAAAAGCTGGTGTATGCCGAGCTAGATCGCATGATTGGCCTAGGTGTAATCGAAGAGAGCAACAGCAGCTGGAGTTCACCAGTGACTCTAGTACAAAAAGGACAGAAAAATCGCCTTTGCCTCGACGCACGCAAAGTCAATTCCCGGACAATCAAAGATGCATACCCATTGCCACACATCGAAGGCCTGTTAAGTCGTTTACAGGAAACATACTATATTTTCGCAATCGATTTAAAAGACGCGTTTTGGCAAATACCCCTGGAAACAAAAAGTAGAGAGAAAACCGCATTTACAGTACCCGGCAGACCACTATATCAGTTTACAGTCATGCCGTTCGGCCTGTGCAATGCAGCACAAAGAATGTGCCGACTAATGGATAAAGTAATACCGGCGTCGCTTCGCGAGAATGTATTCGTGTACCTCGATGACTTACTGGTTTGTTCACCTACTTTTGAAAAACACCTGGATATGTTGAGGCAGGTCAGTGACTGCCTGCAGCGCGCAAAACTGACTATAGATGTCGACAAAAGTAAGTTCAAGTTCTCCAAGAGAGGGAAAAAGCTCGGAACGACGGAATTGGCAGTACTCCCATGAGAGAACGGGAGAGATCGGCGGAGACCGGCAGAGAGCGACAAACAGGGCCAAACAACAACAAACTAGGCAAATTGTTTGGCAATGTCTTTGTTTGCGCTTTTTGTCAAACTTAATATATTAAAACAAATCAGCAATAAAACTGTATTTTGCGACTTCGGCTATCGGAATAGAAAGGCGTTGTGAAATTAAACTCGTAAATCCGAACAGTAGCTAAATGGTCACAATATTATAAACGCAGGGCAGAAATATGTGAGAGCGATTGAAAAACACGTCCGACTTCAGAGAGCTTCGATTTAGTATCTTTTATTAATTTTAAATTCTTCCCCTCAATACTGTTATTTGGGATATCAGTTACGGCTACTATGATATTTTTCTCAAAAATAAAATAAAATGACAGTATTTTTCTTTATAGTTATAGTTTCTTGGACAATATAGCTTAGAATGGCCTATAGATTGTGTTCCGCCCAAACGACTTATAACTTTTTCTCGTCCATACAAATGTTTAAAATTAAAGGCAACTTAGAAGGCATTATAATAGTTTGGATCAATCAGTATACCTTTTTGTTGTACTTTATACAATATATTTAAAATTTGACTTTTCAGCGGCGAGTATCAGCCTTTTGTTTGTATGAACAACACCAAGAGCCCTCAGAGCGACGTTTGTAGTCTTGAATAGTCAGCAATTTGTTGACGTGTGCACCTTGTACGGGTGATAAATTCGATACTCTCCGCTAAAAAACTTTGTTGGTCAATCACGAACAATCACGAAAGCTAAGCTTGTTCGGCAATGTAGACTGATGACCGATGGACATTTCGACGCTTAATATTTATCAGGCATCTTTAATATATCTTCTCGCTACGTTGGAGAGGAGAAAGACTTACCAAGAACCCACCCCATCTGGAGAGCTTATGCCGGCAAAATTGGTGTCTGAACATCGGATGTCTTTTCCTCGTCCCAAGTCTTTTTCAGGACTAAGGCATTAATATGCGCACATTACAGTATAGCGCCCAACAAAAGGATTTTTCATATTTTTTAGGGAATTAGGATCAACCATCTAGATCAGCGGTCGGCACACACATACAATGACATTTTGTTTTATATTTGTGTGAGTAAATTGCACGGGGCAGCTCAACAGTGTGCGTGTGCAGACCGCAGTTTTACAGTATACGTGAGGGCAGAGGGTGAGCAGAACAAAACCCTATGCTCACTTAATAGGGCGCTGCCGACCGCCGATCTAGATAATCTTATATTTGGAATGGCGAACCTACATCGTTAAATGCCAGAACTAGCTTGACTATATCTAGAGCAAGGGAGTTAAGTAATTTAAATACAATGCTAGCTAACTTTTTTTTTATGGTTTGTAAAATAATTAAAATTTAAAGTCCACAAATTCTGTGACTGTCAGATTTTATCAATCAGGACCTTGTCTCAGATTGGGAAGATGATGTTTCCTTTTAAAAATTATAGATATCTTTTGTATTGTATTTTATCATAGGTAAAGTTACTAAGAACGAGGACGAAAGCTAACTTCGGCAAGCCGAAGTTTTAATACCCTTGCAGATTTCACGAATTAAAATTTGACTAGAATATCAACATGAATTAATAAACAACAAAAATTTTTAAAATAAAAACGAAATAAAATGTTTAATTTTATTGTTCCTAGGGGAACTATAGGATATAGACGTCCGATCGAAACGCGCTTTTACCCTGGTCAAGTTATGCACAAAAAAATTCGACTTGGAAAGATTCATGTCAATAGCTTTTACACTGCGCGAAATATCCTGAAAAACATCAAATTTTAACCGATTTCACCCTATTATTCCTATTATAGACGTCCGATCGATTTTCAAACTTGATCTGCGTACACATGTTTTGGGACAACTGTGAAAGTTTCAAATCGCTAGCTTTTAAACTGAGCTCGCAAACGGTATTGAAACAAACGGACATGCGGACAGAAGGACATGGCTATATCGACTCCCCTATTGATCCTGATCAAGAACATATATACTTTACGTGTTCGGAAACGTCTCCTTCCCTGCGTTACAAACTTCTGACCAAAATTATAATAAATAAAAGGTTTCCTTTTATAATACTGTATAACTATGTGCCGACTGGCGCTTTAGATGTTTCTGGCCGACGCTACACGACTTACTAGGCGAGTGCCTGGTCGTTTGATAGGCTCGAGTCCAGAAAGAGCAGGTGTGCAGACGTTACGGTAACGCATATAGCCATTGCGGTGCGGATCTATTGTTCGTCTCTCGATCCAGGACCGAAAAGGTGGGTGGGGGAAATGACAGAAAACGTAAAGCCGACGCACAGTTGCGCCTTGGGCCAAAAAACGTGCAATGAATCAAAATCTCGATTTTGGGCCAGAAGTGTGTAACCCACACCAATCGACAGATAATTGATCCCTCTTTTCAAATATGTATATAATATATGTATATAATTCACCCATGAATACCAGATTTTTTGTTTTTAAGATAAGCCTCTTCAAAGCTGACCAATTTTTAAAAAACAACGCAATTTTTAGCCAATTTAGGCCACTTTTAGGTGGAATATCTTAAAAAATATGTATCGAACGGTCTTGATGTTTGGTTTCCCTAATTGGTGGGTTCATGAACAAATTACGTAAACAAATAACAATTCGAACAATACACAACGTATTAGGCGAGTGCCCGGTCGTTTGATAGGCTCGAGTCCAGAGAAAAAGAAAAACTTCTGTGGATTCCGAGAATGATCGGTCAGATAGCAGCAGGTTGTGGAGCCCGAGAATGATCGGTCAAATATCCTGATTTCCTACGACTGGCGGGAGGGGGATTTCGGACAGACTTTTCTTCTGGGCGCAGCTAGTTCCCATTGTGAACGTTGAAGCTGGCTAGAAGGGGAGAAGAGCTGTTAGTTACCTCTCTTTAGGGTTATTGGTTTTTTTTTGTGGCTTAGTACCGGACAGATTCTTTACCAAAAAGATACTTAGTAATCGCAAAACAGCACCCCATCATTTTTGATTTATATTCGCAAACGTTTAGTGGAAAATAGACAAGTGTAAAGTGTGTGTCATTGCTTCAGGACACAAGCGATCATGCAAGTGAGGAAAAAACAAGAGAGAACGCTGTAGTCGGGTGCCTCAACAATCAGACCCGTTACTCAGCTAAAGGGAGTGCGTGGGAGATGGATTTATATAAAACTTTGATCGCGCATAACTTTTTAACGAATGGTCCGATTTGATTCGATTCGATTCATCTACATTTCGATAGGTATTGATAAACAGAATAAAACTATATTTTTACTTTTCCAAAATCTTTAAAGGTGTGGCTGCCAGACACCTTTTAAAATCGTTTAATTGTGGGCGTTAGGCGATTGTGGGCGTTAGAGGGGTCGTGGCCCTCGGCTGAAACAAACTTGTGCTGCGTAGGAAGCCGAAGAATATGTGTGGGTAATCCCAACTTTCTAGCTTTTGTAGTTTTCGAGATCCCAGCGTTCATACAGACAGACAGACAGACATGGCTAGTTCGAGTCGGCTAGTGATCCTGATCAAGAATATATATACTTTATAGGGTCGGAAAGCTTCCTTCTCCCTGTTACATACTTTTGCACGAATACAATATACCCTTTTACTCTACGATATAACTATAAAATTGCATTTATATCTTTTTAAAATCTTTAAGGATGTGGGCGCCAGACACATTTAATTGTGGGCGCTTAGCAACTCAACGAAACAAACTTGAGCTGCGTAGGAACCCAAGGAATCTGCATTATTATTCCCAACTTTCTAACTTTTATAGTTTCCGAGATCTCAGCGTTCAGACGGACATGGCTATATCGACTCGGCTTGTTATCCTGATCAAGAATATATATACTTTATAGGGTCGGAAACGCTTCCTTCTCCCTGTTACATAATCACAATTAACTTCATATGTATTAGCAATAATAAAATGACAGTATAAAAACTCAGTTTTTGATGATCTCGTTGCTCCATTTGTGTTCACGAAAAAATTAAATTGTTTTTGGAAGGTTTAATTGGTTTTTTTGCGATATTTAAAAGATTTTGCGAGGCACATCTTTTCAAAAGAACTGATCTAAGAAACACAACTACACTTGTTAAGCTCGTTCTAAAAATACACATAAACAAAACACGGTACAATTGGATAATAACTCATAGCAACGACACAAACATTGGTAAACTTTAGTTTTACATACCTGGACAACCGTTTTTCATATTTATTCATTTAACTTTTTCGTAAACTTTTGCCACAACAAAACAGGTGGTACATAATCAGCTGACTTTAACAGCTCGCCAGCAGAACAGTGTTGCTCCATATGTTAAAGTTACATATTTTTTTATCTGTCTAAAGTGCTTTAAAATTAAAAATAAAAAAAATTTTATATACAAACAAAAAAATTGACTTTATGCCAAAAAAACGCGGAAAAAACAATAGTGCGACGTTAAGACCCACCTATGTAAGTAGCGAACTGAATATTTCTGGCATGGAAGTTACTGTCTCAAAGTTCAGTTTTAAACAAAGTCGCGAAATATCTTCGTTTGAGATTGAAATTTCTGACGCTTTTATTGATAAAGTCTTTGATATTGCGTTCTAGTCGGAGGATGCCATCGTTCACGAGTACGTTTAGAATTTGTTGCTATTCGTATTAACGTGTATGACTATTTTGTTTATGTTTTATGCTCGTATATTCCACCCCGGTCAGATATTAATGTATATCTGCAGCACTTTGCTCATATTCAGAGTATTTACTCCACCCTCGGCAATAACGACCATCTTATTGTTATGGGCGACTTTAACTTGCCTGCCATTACCTGGATGTCGTCACCTGACTAAAATTTTCTTGTTCCCTCTTATTGTTGACCTCTAATTGGGCAAATTAACTCAATTCAGAACTCCTCGAATAAAATCGTGGACCTCATTTTTGCTTCGGAGTTCGCCAATGCCTACGTTTCTAGAATTGACCCGCTCGTTAGTCCTGAAGACGATTATCACCCTACACTTTTGAGGTCATTCTGGAAGCATCGGCTCCTTTATTGAAAGGTCCTGTAATCGAAACAGCATCTTTTCGTTGCTTTCGCAAAGCCAAACTTTACTGATATGAATCATTATTTATCCGAAGTAGATTGGACCTTTACTGTTTACTCTGTATGTCAAAGTATGTATGTCAGTGCAAAGTTATTATAAAAACTAAGAAGTGCCACGAGTAATAGCTTGATGAGCGGCGATTCAAAAAATGAGCGTGAAGCTCCGTAGACCAAAGAAACAGTTATATCTCTTATTTCTTAACCCGTGATACAGAAGTAGAAAGAACTTCTTCAAAGAGCAACTCAGCCCTACGGACCATTGACAGTGCGAGAGCACGGTCTTGTTCTCCCGCCCTGCTTACACCAACTCCCACTTCATGGAGCTTGCAGTGTATAACCCCACTCCCAGCTCCGACTCACAGCTCACCGGCCACGAGCACTGCAACCTCATTAATTTGTGCAACCGCAGCAACTGCAAATAAAATACTAACGGTCTCCGTTACCAACAACGCGATTTCGAATGCGTTTGCAACTTCTGCATCGCTGAATAAAACTACAAAGCCAATTGGAAGTACGAGTGCCAATATCGGCAAAATCAAACAGCAACAAGTGGGTCCCGCTATACAGACTGGCATGGATCGTTACATTCAAAATCAAACGAAAGCGAAGCCCGCAAAATAAAATGGTTGGAAATAAACCAAAACAAAATGGTCATAATATAGGCAGCAAACAACCAGGGTCATCCAATAACAAGAGATTGAACAGGCTGTACAAAAGATGCCAAAGCCCCCACCAATTTACATAAGGGAACAGAACTCAAATGCCGTAGTAAAGAAAATTGTTGCGCTGGTCGGGAATGACAGCTTTTATTTTACACCTCTTATCAAAGGGAATATTCACGAATCAAAGCTTCAAGTAAAAACTGAAAATCAATTCAGAGCTGTAACAAAATACCTAGACGAGGCTAAGAAACCCTACTACACTTAGCAGCTCAAGAGTAGCAAGGGTTTGCAAGTAGTGCTAAAGGGCATAGAGCCCGACGTATCCACCAATGAGATAATAGAGGCACTGAAGGAAAAGGATTTTTCGCCAAAAATATTATTAATATAATCAACAGAAATAAAAAGCCGCAACTACTCTTTAAGGTCGAACTGGAGCCAGAAAGCAGAGCCTTGAAGAAAAATGAAGTGCACCCGATCTACAAACTGCAATTTCTATTGCATAGAAGGATTACTGTTGAAGAACCGCATAAGCGAAATGGTCCGCTGCAATGTACAACTGCCAAGAGTATGGACACACCAGAAACAACTGCGGGCTTCGATCAGTCTGCGTAGCTTGTGGAGGCTTCCACAACTCCGAACCGTGCCCTGCAAGCAAAGAAGACCCAAAGACGAAGAAACTGTGGAGAAAACCATACCGCAAAATATGCACGCTCCCAGAATGCACAAGATGCATACGTTTAATCGCAAACCACACCTGATGTTTTCTTTGCGAAAACAGCCAGATCTTCATTTGATCCCCTCAACACAAATGAAGGAGTTTCATACGCCAGTGCCCTAAAAACAGGACGAGCCAATCAGACGGGGATCCCACAAGCTCAATGCTCTGGGCAAAATATATTTACACCTCAGCAAATACCAAACAGCATCGAAACCATGATGCTGATTTTACAACAGGGTAAGATGGAATTTATGTCATTCATGAAAACAACAGTGGAATAACTTATGCAAAATCAAATCATTTTAATAAAATTGCACACATCCCAACAATCTAAATAATCGATGTCTTGAACTCAATTCCTTAATGAAAACCAAATAGGGGCTATACTTCATAGTGCACAGATCATCCGGACGGCAAGGCCCACGGAGGAACCGGAATCTTAATCAGCATTAATCACCACTTACACCAGAGTTTTGCAACAAATTATTTGCAGGCTACATCCATAAAATTTCAAGCAGGCAATGGCAGTACCACTTGTAGTATGCACATATATTGAATACCCACTGTACCGAAAGTACTTAAAGGGTACGCACTGAAACACTTTGTTGCAGTGTTTACATATTTCAAAGTCCCAATCATAAGCCCTAAGTGTCCGAAATATGAACCGATCGCTATGGCTTAGCCCGCACACAGAAAGTGCTAACGTCGGCATAATTGCAAAAAACGGACAGCATATGCATACCCCTCGCGCCTCCACTTCAGAGCGCATGGCAACGTATATAAGTACATTCCTTTATACATAAGTATATAGGTACATAGCCGTCTCTCTGCCGCCGCCTGCGAGCAGCGCAGCTACGAGACTTAGCCTTAATCAAACTTAAAGAATATTGTAAAAAGACAGAGATACTTTGATCGTTGGAGCGGCACCATTGCTGCTCCGACTAAAACAAAATAAAACTGATTTAAACTACAAAATAATTATATTTCATTTGAACGACAAAATAATCATATTTCACACTATAGCCGCTGTCTATTGCCCACCGCGTTTTAAAATAACTGAAGAGCAATTCTTGGACTTTTACAATTCACTCGGAGATCGCTTTATAGCAGGAGGAGACTACAACGCCAAGCACACGCACTGGGGATCAAGACTTGTGACCCCCAAGGGAAGGCAACTGTACAAAGCAATTATAAATTTGAGCAACAAACTTGACTATGTCTCCCCTGGCAGCCCCACAAATTGGCCAGCTGACCCCAGAAAACTTCCGGACTTAATTGCTTTGTACTACAAAGCAATTATAAATTTGAGCTCCTCGGGTACTTGGGCCGTCAGTGACGAAGACAGAGCCGAAACCTTTGCCTTATACCTACGAAATGTATTTCAGCCAAACGCCGCCAAACGCTCTTTTTAACTACCTCCGCTTAGCTCTAAAATTGCAATTAACCCGATTTTGTTTCAAGTGCCTGAAATTTCTAATGTCATTAGGAAGCAACTAAAACCGAAAAAGGCTTCAGGGGCCGACCTAATAACCCCAAAAATGATAATTGAACTTCCAAACTGCGGAGTGGATGCTATATGCAAGCTATTTAACGGGATCACAAGACTTGGCTACTACCCCAAAAAATGGAAAAAGTCTGTGGTTATAATGATATCGAAGCCTGGGAAAGACCACACAATTCCCTCATCCTATAGGCCAATAAGCTTACTATCGTGCCTGTCCAAATTACTAAAAAAATGCCTGCTCACGCGCATAACACCATATTTAAGAGAGCAAAACTTAATACCGGCACATCAGTTCGGGTTTCGTGAAAGCCACGGAACCATCGAGCAAGTCAACCGGATAACTTCAGAAATTCGTATAGCCTTCGAACATCGGAAATATTGTAGTGCGATATTCCTCGACGTCTCTCAGGCATTCGACCGAGTGTGGCTTGAAAGCCTTATGCATAAAATCACAACATTAATGCCAGAAAACACTTACAAGTTACTTAAGACGTACCTCTACCACCGAGTCTTCGAGGTGAGATGCAATACAACGACATCCAACGAGTATAACATTGAAGCCGGAGTCCCACAAGGTAGCGCACTGGGCCCTACCCTGTTCTTCCTATACACAGCAGACATCCCGACAAACGAGAGGCTGACTACGTCCACATTTGCTGACGACACCGCAATCCTGAGCCGCTCGAGATGCCCAACTAGAGCAACAGCTCAACTAGCTGATCATTTGGTGGTAGTTGAGAAGTGGCTATCAGACTGGCGAATCAAAATTAATGAACAAAAGTGTAAACATATAACGTTTACCCTTAATTGACAATCGTGCCCCCCGCTAACTTTGAATAGTACGCAGATCCCCCAAGCCAGCGTCCACCTCGACAGATGCCTAACCTGGCGGAGGCACATTGAATTCAAGAAAGTAAATCTCAGACTTAAAGCTAGCAGCCTACACTGGATTATAAATTTTCGATCACCCCTGTGTCTGGACTTTAAAGTTCTTCTCTACAACTCCACCCTTAAGCTCATTTGGACTTACGGCTCCCAGCTCTGGGGAAACGCAAGCAACAGCAATGTTGACATCATACAGCGCTCACAATCAAAAATCCTGCGAACAATCAATGGGGCACCATGGTATGTTCGGAACGAAAACATCCACAGGGATCTGGGCATGCCACCGGTCAAAGATGAAATATCAAAGCAGAAAGTGGCCTACCACATTAATCTTACGCTTAAAAAAAAGAATGTACGCAGATGATGTCTAGATGTATGTTACCCGTCCCATTAATAGAACTAACGAGTGTGTGAATATAAGTAATCGAGAGCTTGATAAAGTTAGCAGCTGGGCCAAAGACAATCACCTTGGTCTAAACCCAACAAAATCTAAATGCCTCGTATGCAGCCATTGGTGATAAACAGCATGCCCATTAAATATGTGGAAAATGCTACAAACTTGGGTATCTTATTCAATAATAAACTTAGTTGGAATGACCATATAAATAAGGCTGTAGGAAAAACGTACGGTTTATTAAGATCTCTCTCTCCAGTTAAAAGTCTGTTACCCATAAATGTTCGTATGTTAATTGCCAAGACCTGTTTAATCCCAACACTTTTTTATAGTATAGAAATATGTATACCCTTGCAGAGGGTATAATGATTTCAGTCAGAAGTTTGCAACGCAGTGAAGAAGACGTTTCCGACCCCATAAAGTATATATACCCTGCAGGAAAAATGCGAACTAGTCTGAAAATCAACTAGTTGTACAACTAGTAAAAAGGCTACCGGAATTTGTCTGAATGCATTTGGACTACACAGGGTCTACAAAATTTGTGCTAGTCGAAAAAATGAATATTACAAAACTGGTGAAAAAACAAATTGTCTCGGACTGGTACCTTTTTGACAAGAAAAACCATAAAAACATTTAATTGGTAGAACAAATACATGTTAAAGTATAGTTAAAAGGCAACTGGAATTTAACTAGTTGCAATTAAACTACATATGATCCAAAAATATATCCTAGAGTGTAAATGTCTTGGGAAATTTAACACCAAACGAGGTCCTCGGTTTGTAAATTATTTTTTTTTTTGTTTGCTAGGTGATGCTTTAATTTAATCTTTCGTAGGAAAAATATATGTGCAAAACTACTGTTTTAAAAATATATCACACTAAAATTTATAAACCTTGTTAGGGCATTACAAAATGTGTTGCGTGTATGGCTCAATCAGTTAGTGTGTCTACAAATCCAAAGGTCCCCGGTTCAAGTCCTAGAGAGGGCGACTTGCGTCAATAAAAGTAAGTATGTTTTAATTTAATTTATTTATCATTTGCCGTATTTAATTACATAATAACAACCAGAATTTCTATAAGGGACCGCGCCTTCCAATTAGCAGCTACCAATTAGAAGAACGTTAAATTAAACATCTTCAAGTACGAGTGAAATCCAATGATTAATAGACTAGTTTTTACATTTTTCGAAAAAAAATTTTTTGTGTAGCTTAACAGCTGTTACCTTAAATTGGTTTACAGTCACTAGTGCAAAACTAGTAACAAATTAACTAGTTATTTCCGATGACAAGCCTATGAAAAATGGACCAGTTCGTTACAAGGAAATTAACATAACTTAATCTACTTAACTGTCCTACCTCAAGTAGTATTTTACTGGTCCAAAACTGGTCCCGTTTCCTGCAGGGTATTATTGATCACCATGACTAGACGAGTCGATTTAACCATGTCCGTCTGTCCGTCCGTCTGTCCGTTTCTACGCAAACTAGTCTCTCAGTTTTAAAGCTATTGGACTCAAACTTTCCCAAAAGTCTTCTTTCTATTGCAGATAGTAGGAAGGATCGAAAAAAAACCGTAAACAAATTCTAGCTTTGGTGTTTTTTGAAATATTACCTTCTACTTCTGTGAATACTATTTTTTAAATATTTCTGAATTTCGAATAAAATTTTTAAAAAATCGGATGACTATATCATATAGCTGCCATAGGAACGGTCGGAAAATTAAATGGAAGTTAAGAGGAAAAAAATTATATCTTTGTTGATGAAATGATCTGCAAGGGTATATAAGCTTCGGCTGGCCGAAGCTAGCTTCCTTTCTTGTTTCAAATTGCGATGCATCCGGCCATCAAAAAAAAAAAGTTGCATATAATATAGCAAGATTTATATTCAATCTACGTCGATTTGACCATGTGACAAGATATGCATAAAGAATATTTGAACTTAATTTGACCGATTGGATAAAACTGAGAGTTTTAATCTATCTGCATAAAATAATTTACACGAAGCATTAAAATTCACTTCCTCTAGAAGAGCAAATAACCTCATTCAAATAAGACACAGATCTCTACTTTCAGAAAGGCAGTTTTTTGTACACGCAATATTGCTATGGAATCAGCTCCCAAACCATTTAAAAAATATTAGTAGCTCCACGCAGTTTAAGTCAAAACTTAGATTACACATGCAGGATATCAACACAATATAAAAGAAAAAACAAAGCGACCCTTTTCTTTAACCTATAATGTTTAAGCGTAACTTTAAGAATTTTATTTAAACTTCCAAACTACTATATTAAATCTGTATTTATGCTTAATTTGTCCTACGGCACTAATTTTAAGTTATCAACTTGTAGCATTAGGAAAACATTATAAAATATTTTGAAATTGTTCTTTTATGGATTTAAACGAAGAACCGTTCAACATTGTTAAACAGTTCTACGGCATTTTCGACACGGTTTTTGATTTTTCTCATAAGCCTCCTTGGTTCACTCGTAGACTCTCTTACTTAAAAAACTGCAAGTTCAGACTATACGAAATTTACCAGGAAAGGGATGCAAGTAGACCATTCGAGTTACCTCACTGCGCGTTTTGAAATCCTCACTCACAATTCCCAATGCTACAAGAATTACCTTGATTGTTACAGAAATGAGTTTCATAATAACCCCAAGCAGTTCTTTGCATTTGTTAACTCCAAAAGCACGTCTCAACAATTTCCATGCTGCCATCATCTGGATTCCGTTTCTGCTTTTAATGAGTCCGATATTGCCAATTTATTTGCAAAATTTTTCAAGTCCACGTACTCATCCATAAGTTACGCGTATCCCTTTTCACTTCCGCACTCTAATGGTATGTTTATGCCTATAATCAGCGTAGATGATGTCTTTCAAAATCTACAAACAATCAAGTCATCCTTCTCTTCTGGTCCCGATCTTGTACCAAAGCGTTTTTTAAAATATTGTGCTGGTGCATTAAGAGAGCATAAGAGCATCCCGCTACTTTCGGCCTATTGCTCTGGAAGTTTGCTAATCGAATTTTGCAATGCACGATCCTTTTCGCGTTTTGTGCTCTCAATACAATGAATTGTATTTTTTGTTGTTTTGTGAATGTTCCGTGAACGTAAATGTAAAAAATATTTTAAGTCACCTATCCTTGCCTCCGCCCACTTGATGTGAGTCAGAGCATATCTTTAAAAAAACTCCTCAATTCGGGCAATGGTGTGAGTTAGGTTTTTTTATATTGGCAGATATTTGCTATTTTTTTTTTTAATAAATAAAAAAAAGTAAACCCCGCGACTAGCTCAGAGTACCAACGCTCTTTCAGTGAACGGTCGTGTTTTTGTCTTGCGCTCCGAATTTTTGTTCTTTTTGTCCATAAACCATCGGGGCTTAATTTAAATTTTCTTTTATTTATATTGCTTTTTATGTCCCTAACAACATCCGTTCGCTTCGCGAGTGCAAAATGATTGTTTTGTATCCAATTGCCTTCTTCTTTTCTACCAAACGCAGTTTGGAGCGGTAAGAATCTATACGGTAGTTACCCGCTCTCCCGCACTTCCGCATAAAACGTTGTTGTTCGAACAGCTGAAACTAAAGCTCCCCCGCTTACTCAGTCCCGCTCACTCTCTCCCGCTCTCTTACTCTCGTAGCTTGATTCTCTTTGCACTGTGGTTCGGAATATCGCTATAATGGCTGTCTGTTGCTCGAAGAAATGCAAGTCGTTGATTTTGGCTGGACAACAGAGCATTCCGTGCCATTCGTGCGACAGTATTTTTCATGCTAAATGCCTTGGCTATTCGGGCCTGGTTCGCGATGCAATCTACTATTGTGAAGAATGTATTGCTTATGAAACCCAGGCAATCTCTATAAGGCGGCTCACAAAAAGCACTGTTACGGAATTAATTCGAAACAGCCGTAGAAATACGGATCTGCTTGTGGCGCTTGAGTCGCAGCTCACTAGCCGTATGTTATCTGAGCCCGATTCTCCTAAGCGTAAAAAGATCGCGGTCGATAGACAACCCACGGTAGTCGCTAGTGAAACTCTCTCTCGCGATCCGGGGTCTGCAGCACAGCAGTCGATCCTGCCGCACAAATGGTACTGAGGTCGAAAGCTAAAATAGATTCGGTTTCCGAATGTAAAGGACGTGGGACTTTGCCGCATGAGACACCCGAAAAATCTATTGAACAAAATACAGAATGGATTCCAACGCCTCATGTTGACTTAACGTCTGGAGTACCGACTTCAACTGTTAGTCCAGCCATAAATGCTGCACTACCAAAAACTATCACATGCGTGGTACCTAAAACAGTCACATGTGTAGCGCAAAGGAAACAAATTTTTGTTTCTCGGCTGAATCCTGACCTTTCATCCCTGGACATTACGGCCTATATCCGTAGCAAAGTTCAGATTGATGACTTAAAGGTTGAACAATTTAATTTTCCAAATGCTAGGGAAGTATCATCATTTAAGATCGGTGTTCCCTGTGCTTATTTTGCAACTATGTGCTCAGCCAATTTTTGGCCTGCAGGCATTTTTGTTAAAGAGTACGAAGCTAGAAAAAAGAAAATTCGTTCAAAGGAAGTTGGAAATCCCTTTAAAGAGCCATCCACATCTGCATCTTTACCTATCTCAAAAAACTAGATTCTTTCCTTCTGCTTTCCTATCAGAATACAAGAGGTTTACAAAGTAAGCTGAACAAATTGTATATTGATAGTTTTTCCTTGTCTTCCCATGTTATTGTGTTTACGGAAACTTGGTTAAAACCGGAAATTCTTAGTTCCGAAGTCTTTCCAAGTAAGTACACAACTTACAGGCTTGATCGTCCCTCCCGAAGTGGAGGTGAAGTTTTAATTGCAGTTGACTCAGAATAAACGTCTGAAGAAATAACGTCCGACGGAATAATTGACATTGAATTTCAGTGTATAAAACTATCCCTACCGGGTATTTCTATATACATAACATGTTCTTATATTCCGCCGGCATCCGAATTCCCAATATATGCTAATCATCTGTCCGCTATCTAGTTTATTTTAAGTAAACTATCAGATAGGGATCAGTTAATTGTTTTAGGTGACTTTAATATACCTAGGGCGACATGGTCCACCGTTGAAACATCGAACATATTGTTACCTTCAACGCAGCATGATTTCCTTGATGGTTTGCTTGTTATTTCATTGTCTTAAGTAAACCATGTTCAAAATTTATTAGGACGATTACTGGATCTATGCTTTGTTTCAAGTCCAGAAGGTGTTTGCATAGCTAGAACCTCTCCAATAACTTTACCAGAAGACCCATATCACCCAACGCTGGAGCTGACTATCGACACGGGTACAAAATCAAATGAAATATCTAAAAAGTCAGCTAAACGCATCCCCTGCTTTCGTAGAGCAAACTTTGCACACATTAATAGCCTAATAGCTTGCTCAGATTGGTCTAATCTGTACTTATGTACTAATATGACTGAAGCTGTTAATATATTTTATAATGTATTAAACGCAATTTTTGACACATTCGTTCCTACGTATTATCCTAAAATTTCAACCCAACCTCCGTGGTTTAGTAAAGAGTTATCAAGACTTAAAAATGTGAAGTCTAGACTCTACAAAAAGTTTAGAGTTTCCGGATCACAAGCTGCCTTTTCCCGATACTTAAGTGCTCGGTCGGATTTTACCGTGCTTAACGCCTAGTGTTATAAAAACTATTTAGCTCGTTGTACGACACAGTTTACCCTGGATCCAAAACAGTTTTATAATTTTGTTAACACAAAGCGTAAATCTTCATGTTACCCATCAACACTAAAATTTGAAAATTCTGCTGCAAACACTGATCAAGCCATAGCCGATCTTTTTGCACAGTTTTTCCAAACCACCTATTCAACATCAAGTCCGTCAGATCAGTGTTACCCATATGATATGCCTAAATCAAACTTTATTTTTTGTCCGGTTTTAAGTGAAAGCTCACTTCTTTTAGATTTGCATAGGGTCAAACCAGTCTACTCTCCGGGTCCTGATGGAGTCCCTGGATGTGTGCTCAGGTATTGCGCTGAGACTTTGTGTAGACCGATGCACAAACTTTTTACTTTGTCCTTAGAAACGTCAGATTTCCCGCATATATAGAAGGAATCGTTTGAAAAGGGGAGCAAATTGAACGCATGTAATTACAGAGGAATTTCAAAACTGTCAGCTATTCCAAAGCTATTTGAGAACATTATTACGCCCCATTTGCAACACAGTTGTAGGTCTCTTATTTCTTATTGTCAACACGGATTTATAAAACGTAGGTCAACGACAACCAACCTTTTGGAGTTTACTTCATTTGTGATAAATGGTTAAAGAAAAAATCGTCAGATGGATGTGGTTTACACTGATTTCAGTAAGGCGTTTGATTCTGTAAACCACCCGATTCTAGTTTGGAAATTGGACCTTTTAGGGTTTCCAGATGATCTTCTTAAATGGATATTAATATTAGAATAACGCATGCTGACGACCTTGGAGTCTACATGGATCCTAAACTAAAATTTTCTGATCACATTACTACCATGGTGAATAAAGCCAGAGGCATGCTTTGCATTTATCAAAAGGTGGTCGAAGGAATTCGATGATCCCTATGTCACAAAGACCTTGTTTATTTCATTTGTCCGACCAATTCTTGAGTACAGCGCTCCTGTTTGGAGTCCCCAATATGGGGTGCATATAGACCGGATTGAGTCTGTTCAAAAAAACTTTTTAATATTTGCCTTACGGGGACTTAACTGGGATACAAGCCTAATACTGCCATCCTACTCTAGTAGACTACTTCTAATTAACTTACCATCATTAGTTAACCGTAGAATTATGCTTGGTATTAAGTTTATTAGGAATCTTATTCATGGTGATGTGGAGAGTCCCGAGTTATTGGGTCGCCTGGATTTTAATGTGCCTAATAAATTCACTAGACACTATATTTCTTTAGTTTTAAATCATTGTATCTCTAATTATGCAATGCATGAACCTTTTAGAGTTCTTTGCAATGACTATAATAGACTATATCACCAAATATGTACTACCGACTCACTGCCTATCTGTAAATCAATATTAATATCCTACTTAGCACCTAATTAGTGTTACTTTATGTATCTGACTATTCGTATTTTGACCTGCATGTATTTTTTATTGTCTATTGTGAAATTGTCCTTTTCTTTGTCCGCGATTACGTTTACTCGCCCAAAACGGTGTAGGGCTCCGCGCGTTAACAAGCATTGCTTGGTGTCGTAAGGGCCACTTGTTTGTACTGACCATAGTGCATCAACGTCCAAGAAGATATTGATATCGTCCCACCAAATTCGCCCCAACGGCGTCGCTGCTCTCGCTCCAACGGCGTCTCTCCAGTTCCACCCGGCTTGTGGGACTCAAAAGTCTGCACAACCTTCCTTTCAAGGTCCGGCCAGAATGATCGTAAGACCACCTGTATCGCAAGACTCCTGGAGGTCGGTCTGGATCTAGCATGAGAAACAAATGGCACGGTAGGTCAAGTCCAAGGATTCAGCCTTATCGCAAGTCCACCGTGTCCCCGACGTCTGGCACAAACTCTTAATCCGCGCTCACCTTGCTGGTAACTCGTCCTTCTCTTGTCTCTGCTCCTGTCCTTCTCTTGTCTCTGATCCAATCTCTGCATCCTACAGATCTCACCATTGCAGTCTCAGCCTTGTACTAGCGTCTTGACTCTGGTATCTGGGTGGGATCTGGGTGTAGAGCACTTGGTTATAACGGTACTCTCACGACCACGCACGCGATTAAATCTTCGCTTTTGTATTCCTGATCTCTTGGGAAACTGTCTTGGTCGACTGTCCCACGCACTCCGGCGGTCAACGTCGCGTCTTCCGACCGACACGTCTCGTGTCTTTTGGCTGCACTGCCGCGCGCACTTCAACTGACTGCCGCGAGCTGCGTCTGCGCCGTCCCCTTTATAGGCTGCGGCGGTCCCGTTATTTCCCTTTTTGCACACGGCTCGCATAGGGTCCAATGTCGAAGTGTATCCCGTTAGTTCCCTTTGCACACGACACGCATCCACATCCACATCCAAGGTCCACAGATGTCCCGTTAGTGCACGGTGCATCCTCTTTGTGCTGGTCCAAAGTCCACGTTCGACCTCTTTGCTCTTTGGCGGCGTGGGTCCAAGGTCCAGCGCGGCACCGTTATTTAACGGTCTCTCCGCTTTGGCCGGCTCCAAGGTCCAGTATTTACCGGTGGACCTGGATGCCCTTGGATTCTGCCGCATTCTCGCTGCCTTAGCTGTTGCAAGGGGCTCTCCTGCCTCGAGATTTGACACTCCTCACAAACTGGAATGTAGCCGGTATCGGCCCTTGTATCTGCCATTGTGTGGTTTGGCGCTATAGTTGATAAAAAGAAAATGAATATTGTAATGTTTACAAGCAGTTCATTGTTTAAATAAATACAAAACAAACAAGAAAGGAAACTAGCTTCAGCCAGCCGAAGCTAATATACCCTTGCAGATCATTTCATCAACAAAGATTTAATTTTCCATTTAATTTTCCGACCGTTCCTATGGCAGCTATATGATACGATTTATCCGATTTTTTAAAAATTTTATTTGAAATTCAGAAATATTTAAAAAATAGTATTCCCAAAAGTAGAATGTAATATTTCAAAAAACACCAAAACTAGAATTTTTACGATTTTTTTTTATCCTTCCTATGGGAGTTGTCCGATCCGGTCGGTTCCGACATATATACTACCTGCAGTAGAAAAAAGACTTTTGGAAAAGTTTGAGCCCGATAGCTTTAAAACTGAGAGACTAGATTGCGTAGAAACGGACAGACGGACATGGTTAAATCGACTCGTCTAGTCATGGTGATCAAGAATATATATACCTATGGGGTCGGAAACGTCTCCTTCACTGCGTTGCAAACTTCTGACTGAAATCATTATACCCTCTGCAAGGGTATAAAAATACATTATATAAGGAAATCAAAAAATGTACATACATAGGGGAGAGGTCTGTATGTTCGAACACCCGATTTTCTCAGAACTTTTCCACTAAACAAGTGTTTTTTATTTTTTTTTTGTAGTTCTTTTTACTGACAAAATTTCTAGGAAAAAAAATTATAAGCCTGGCTCAACCAAATTTAAGAGAGTCGTTTATCATTTCTCACCAAAAAATTTGGCCCACTTTTTTCAAAATTCCATAAAAAATTAATAACGGGCTTAAATATATTTGGTAAAATGCTTATAACATAGGTAAATAAACTCTTAACAAATATAAAAAAAATCAAAATAAATTGACAGTCAGAAAAAAATGATTGATTTTTTCCGAAACTACCCATTTTGAGCGGGATACCCGTTTTGCATACAAAAAGGCCTCAGTCCAAAAGAGGTCGCTTTCTGCCCAGTAAATTTCTTTGAAATTAGATGATGCATTTTATCATGTTCAAAGAGCCTTTTGGTTTTAATTGTTATTTGGTCTAAGTTCTTTAAAAATGGGCAAGACACCAGTTAAAACGAACTAAAATTGTGTCACTTTTAAAATACTTTAACAGAAAAACAAACTATTAATCCGTTTGCCCGTGACCCCCTCAAAAAATTGATAAATTTTACCATTTTCCGAACTTTTACACTTACATTTTCTTAATTTTTAGTTTTACACTATCACTGGTCTTTCTCCCAAACCAATTGATTTTCTTAAAGTCTTGGTCCTTTAAGCCCTTTATGTTTTTGCAATACCTTTCGATAGGTTTATCACTCGTAAAGATCGGACCATTAATGCAGATATACATTTCTTCCTGTATATATAGTTGTAGCCTTCGCATACTGCCGTTCACAGTGATAAATTATTTTTATTTATGCATCTCATATCTTTCAATTGAGTGCCGAGATTTTTGAAGACGTTTCCCAATACCAAGTTAGGCCAAAATAATTCTCGAATTTAATTTTAATTACCAGAAACGATGATAGAAATCGGCTTAACAGAACTCAAGATAAAAAACAAGAGGGAACGCTATAGTCGAGTACTTCGACTATTAAATAACCGTTACTCAGCTAAAGGGAGTGGGAGAGAGATGAATATACGCACGCGTCAAAGCTACTAGCGCCATCTAGTGGCTGTTCCATTTTTTGCTCATAACTTTTTAATGGATTGTCCGATTCTAAAAATGTCTTTTACAATTCGATAGGTATTAATAAACACAACAAAGTGGCATTTACACTTTTATAAAATCTATAAAGATGTCGGCTTCTTTAAGGCGATTGTGGGCGTTAGAGGGGGCGTGGCGCTCGGCTGAAACAAACTTGCGCTGCGTAGGAAGCCCAAGAATATGTGTGGGTAATCCCAACTTTCTAGCTTTTATAGTTTCCGAGATCTCAGCGTTCATTCGGACGGACACACAGACGGACATGGCTAGATCGACTCGACTAGTGATCCTGTTCAAAAATATACATACTTTACAGGGTCGGAAACGCTTCCTTCTCCCTGTAACACACTTTTACTCTACGCGTAACGGGTATAATAAAAAAAGGACTAAAATCGTTTTTTAATCTTTAAAAAATCGACACCATACAGAAAATTTTAATTGCCCTTTTCTTAATCATGGAGATTTACTTTACCAGAAAACTAAGGTCCTCTTCGATGAGGTTTTCGTCTATTTTATTTTGTAAACTAGCAATGAACCAGGTTAGAACACAAATTGGTTATGTTTTGGATTTAGTTCAGAAACTTAAGTTGTATCTATTAAAATGTTGAATGCATGCCATTGTTAATGACACAGTCATCAAATCATATTTGTTATGTTCGGTTTAACAGACACAAAAATAATTAACATAAAAAAAATTTAATAACTTTTGTTTTTAGGAGGTCCTATTCCCAGAGTGAACCAGATATGTATTAGGCCAGAACTTTTTTAGAGCATCATTTGGGTAAATATTTAATAATTATTAAAACTTATAATATTAATTGCCCTTTTTTTAAAATATAAATGTAGGCCCAAACCATTTTGCTGCCGCCATCACGCTGTAATGATCCTTCAGATTACGAAATAATCATCTATAAATACATATGTATATGGATACATATTTGGTACCTTGCTTCATTTAAATTTTGTAGTACCGTTTCATTATTTTAAGCTTAGAAAAATAATGGTAAATAGTGATAATAATAATGGTAAATAGTAAACTTCGCCTAATATTTGTTTTCCATAAAAACGAGATAACGAGAGTCATACGAAATTCCTCTATTAACTTTAGATCGCTGAAGTTTAAAAAGTGCATTACATACTTTTAAGTTGTGAGTCACAGTTTTTTTAGTTTAAGATACATACATCATTTTAATGGTTCTTATATTACGCAAATACAAAGAAAAGTCCAGTAAAATTTTCAATACTTAAGAAAATTTTTAATTTTTTAATTTATTATATTTTTTATTTGTTAGCCGAGACTATTTGCATTGGTAAATACTCAAACAATCAAACGCCCAAAAAATAAAAGACCTTTTAGGTTAACTATTAATTATTAACTATTAACTATTAATTATTTTTCCCGAGTTCCGAATGTCTAAATGTCGTATTATTATACCCGTTACTCGTAGAGTAAAAGGGTATATTGTATTCGTGCAAAAGTATGTAACAGGGAGAAGGAAGCTTTTCCGACCCTATAAAGTATATATATTCTTGATCAGGATCACTAGCCGAGTCGAACTAGCCATGTCCGTCTGTCCGTCTGTCCGTCTGTCTGTCCGTCTGTATGAACGCTGAGATCTCGGAAACTATAAAAGCTAGAGGATTGGCATTTTGCATGCATATTCTTGGAGTTCCTACGCAGCGCAAGTTTATTTCAAAATGGTGCCACGCCCCCTCTAACGCCCTCAACCGCCCTAAACCATTTTTTGAAAGGTGTCTGGCGCCCACACCATTAAAGATTTTGGAAAAGTAAAAAAATGCAGTTTTATTGTGATTATCAATACTTATCGAAATGTAGAAGAAATTTTTCAAATCGGACCATTCGTTAAAAAGTTATGCCCGATCAAAGATTTTATATATCTATCTCCCTCGCACTCCCTTAGCTGAGTAATAGGTATCTGATAGTCGGGGCACCCGACTATAGCGTTCTCCCTTGTTTTTGAATTAGCAATAACGCTGAAAGGATACTCGTTACAATTTATGTTGTGAACAAGAAAACTCAAAAGTGCGATGAAATTCGGACATTCGGAACTGGGGTGGCCAACTGGAGAGATTTTAGCTCCCATTCTACTCAATAGTAGCATAATAATTAAAATCTTATTTATCTTGGAATATAAATAAATGTATTATTTCACGAAAGAAATTATCCGACGGAAGTGACTAGTATTTCCAAAATAAAAATGTCTATGACTTTGTTACCTGGTTTAGTTCTTTAAAAATATTTAACAAATCTTAAAATAAATAAAAAATATTTGGATCAATATATTTATACATAGTTTTTATGGGCTGTTAAATTTTATGTGATACGAGGGTGCGAGTAAGCTGTGGGCCACAGTACGTGCGAACTATGCGTTTTGAATGACGTGGTTCATCGGCCATTCCTAACGGCTCAACCGATCGTTTTCAAACTTGTCGCATATTTTTCTGCATTAAAAAAACCCCTCTCTTGAAAGAGTATATCTTATTTCTTTCCTTAAAACATTTTTTTAAAGCAAAGAGTCGAATTTTCAAGCAAAAGAAAACAATTTTCGTTCTTCAGGGGGCGGGAAATCCGATCATTTTTTGTTGAGATACAGTGAACATCGCAGAACGCGTTTTCTTAAAAGTTTTCCAGCAATCGCTTTGTCACCGAAATATCAGCCGATATTATTCAAATCACACTTAACAATATACAAAAGTTTTTAAAGAACAAATAGCAAAGTTAGTGAATTTGTTGATGCCAAAGACCAAAAATCAAAACGCCTAGTTAGTTCCAAAATTCGATGTTTTTATACCCTGGTAAGTTGTAAGTAAGTTGGGACGGTTTCTAACTTTTCCATTAAAAAAATTATTTTATATATATATATTTGTTTTTAGTCCTTTTTAGTTACAAAAATGTTGGGTAAAACAATAGAATCAGGTTCAAGCCAGATTTAAGATGTGACTCTCGTGTACCACTTTTTCTTACCAAATAAGTTTACTTTCACTTTTTTTTAAATTCTATAACAAATCAGTATCGTACTTAAATTAAATTGGTAAGAGGTTTAAAACATAAATAATAAAATTGCTAATAAATAAAAAAAAAGAATCAGGTTAATTTGACTGTCATAAAAAAATGTATTAATTTTTTCGCGAAATTTCCCATTGTGTGTAAGTTGGGACACATTGAGCGTGTAAGTTGAGACACCTTTCGTGCATACAAAAAAGCCTCAGTCCGACAGAGGTCGCTTTCTGCAGGGGAAATGTGATCGTTCAAAGAGCTTTTTTGTTTTAATTGTTATTTGGTCTAAGTTAATTAAAAATGGACGGGGAATAAGTAAAAACTAACTAAAATTGATTAAATTAACATAAATTAATAGTTTCTAAAAGTTTAAAGTACTTTGGCGTGAGTTTTATTTACTTTTAACGGTCTTCCAACTTACAGACCTCTTTTATAAAATGTCGTTTTTAGGCACTTTTCAAATAACATTTTGAGCTCTTAGATTTGGTGTTAAGCTCGTAAGAAGACATTTTTATAATAATTTGGACAGCCAATGAACATAAATTTTGCGGTCTTTCCTAGGTTTCGGAACCATTAACACACTTTTTCCATTTTTTTTTTGGAAGTACCCAAGTTTTGTGATGCCGTTAACTTAGCATATAAAATCCACTGCACAGTTAGAAAGTTCAATTATCATTTTTTGGGTCAGGAAATCCTTTCTGGAGCCTTTTTTGCTTTAATTGCTTCCTGATGACATTAAATTTTTCAAGTGCTCGAAACTTGTGGTGATCGAGGTTGTTAGGCTGTTAGCTTTAAGTCTCAGTCTTGCATTCAATGTACCTCCGCCAGGTTAGGCGTCTGTCGAGGTGGACGTTAAGAAAAATATGTATATATTTGGTCAAATTAAAACTAGTATATAATACTAAATTAATGGAAAGAAAAATGGCACTGGAAGCTGAAGTCCTTCGGCCTGGTTATTATATTCTAAGATGGGCTTTATTAACAAAATCCTTTTTTTTATATTTGTTTTGGTGGGAGGGTGACGGATACAAAAATGGAAGATTGAATGGGCCTTAAGGCCTGGCAGCTGTCGAGAAGATGGTCGGTTGAAAAATTCCTATCCCCGCAAAAGCGGCAGGGGACAAGTAGGTCCTTGAAGTAGATGTTCATGCGTTTCTTGTATGTGTCCAATGCGATGGCGGTGTAAATCCTGCGGACGAGTTTGTTGAGGTCGGTTGGAAATGTGGTTCTTTCGCAGGCTGTGTTTAGCGTTTTATATTTGTGGTTGAAACTCTCCCAATCAGCGATTTTCTTTTGTTTGTTGATGGTTTTAATAAGCATCGAGATGTATCTGGCATTGATGGGTGTGAACTGGACGGTTGGGGCTGTGCTCATAAATCCGGCAGCCACGTCCGCTTGTTCGTTCCCAGGAATACCCTGATGGCTGGGGGCCCAAACGATGGTTATTTTGGATATGCTCAGGGCAACGATGTTCCGTATTGGTTTATTGTGGGATCTGTTTGCCAGGGATTTTCCAGCACTGAGATTGTGGAAAGGCTGTCGGTGCAGATGGCGAATTTCCCATTTACCTATGTTGGCGTATACGCAGGCCGGAAGAACTGCGAAAGTCTCGATGGTAAATATCGAGTTGAAGTTGGGAAGGGATCCTCCCGCGATGATGTCATTATCCTTGTCGACGACTGCGAATGTAGATAATGATTCGGTTTTAGAACCATCCGAGTAAAGCCAATTCTTTGGGCCCAATTGGCTTCTCAGAAGACTAAATTGGGCTTGGAAAATTGAGCTTGGTGTAACGAATAATTTAAAAAATAAAATAAAATGGAAATCCGATAATTTTTAGCGGAGATACAGTGCACACCGCAAAACGCCATTTTTTAAAGTGCTCTATATATGATCTACGTGTTAAAAGTTTATGTGCGTTTTTCTCGAAGCCACGTTTTGAAAGTCCGTGTTCATCGGCTCAACCGATAAAAAAACCCTGGGAAGATTTTAAATATTTTTTAAGGCCCGAAATCGAATTTTTTAGCTGAAAAAGCATTTTTGATTTTAGAATTCTTTAATTCTTAAGCGAAATCACTATGGACGGCAGTCAATGTAGTGACGAACCGCACAAGGAGAGTGTGCGAAGGCGATATATAGCCGCAGAATTGAAAATCTGCTGTGATGGTCCGATCATAATGAGCGATACACCAATTGAAAGGTATCGCAAAAATCCCCGACATCTGGCACAAACTCTTGATCCGCGCTCACTTTGCTGGTAACTCGTCCTTCTCTGGTCCTCGTCTGCTCTCCTATCCAATCTCTGCGTCCTACAGATCACACACAAAAAACTAAATAATTATTTTTCCCTACACTACCAGAAAGTTATGAGCGATACACCAATTGAAAGGTATCGCAAAAACTAACAGGATTGCATACCAAGACATAAAGAAAATTAATTGGCTTGAAGGAGAGAGCAGAGAAAGTAAAAAAAAGAAAATTTCGAATTTTGGAGCTGTTGGGGCCGGTGGGGATAAATGCCTCCTCGCATTGTTTTGGTTGTGTTCCAATTGCAAATACGCGTCGAATGAGGGGTCATATAATAAAATCCGATGCTCCGTTCAAAAGTTATAGCCAAAATAATTTTCTTCTTCTCAAAATGAAAATTTAATTCTGTTTGTCAGTTTGTGAGTTTGTCTGTTTGTCCCAAAACGTTAGTTTAAATCGTGGACATTTTTTATGGTGTTAAACAGCTCGATATAAGAAACATTAGTTTTACCACTTTTGGAAAAACTCGCTAGTTTAGCGGGAAAACAGCTATAAATGGCTAAATTTCGAAAGCCCATTACTTGCGATATACTTAAGCTACAGACTTGTGCTATACCTCGTTTAAAAGTTATTTTGAAATACTTGAACGCCTTTTTAAGTTAATTCGTTTAAATCCAATAGTTTAAGAATTATGGTTAAACCATTTAAATTTAAATGAATTTATTAGCTCCTGTGAGAGCAAATGTAAACAAACAAAAACTTCTGATATCAAATAAAAACACCTCTTAAAGAGGTTAAAAACTAGTGACGATCGCACCTTCAACATACAAAAGTTCTGATATCAACATTTGTGACGAAAAATTATTACACTCGCTATCAAATACACTTTCTAAAATGTTCTCATTCGGCACGCTGCAATAGAAAATGCCTGTGAAGAGTGAAGATGAAAAGGACGAATAGTTTGCTAGGGCGGGCCGAATGAGAAAATTTTAGAAAGTGTATTTGATATCGAGTGTAATAATATTTCGTCACAAATGTTGATATCAGAACTTTTGTATGTTGAAGGTGCGATCGTCACTAGTTTTTTACCTCGTTAAGAGGTGTTTTTATTTGATATAAAAACAAAATGGAAATCCGATCAGTTTTGGTGGAGATACAGTGAGCACCGCAAAACGCTTTTTTTTAATAGTATTCCAGCAATCGCTTAGCCATTGTTATATTAGCCAATAGTATATACTATAAAAATAAGTGGATGTTATTTAAATGATAATAAGTTTGAATTAAATCCATACAACCAGTTTTTATAGAAAATATCGCAAATTTATTTGAATTTTTGATGCCAAAGACCTTACTCTCCCCTTAAAGTGGCCGCTTTGAGTGTAATGTTTTTGCTTGTATATAAGTTGTAGCAAGTGATGGCAATTGATGCCAGATGCGATTCTTTTTCACAATTCCAGTACCTCCATTAGCC
Source organism: Drosophila pseudotakahashii (assembly GCA_035046095.1). NCBI lineage: Eukaryota > Metazoa > Arthropoda > Insecta > Diptera > Drosophilidae > Drosophila > Drosophila pseudotakahashii. The sequence continues at coordinate 330,249 of JAWNOE010000060.1, forward strand.
ATCCCATCAGGATGATTTGTCAAATAAATTGTATGGGCAATAAGATAAAAATAGTTTTTATATGTGAAGTGAGTCTCTGATATGAGCATGGCGTCATTGTCATAATGATCAAGGAACTGCATGAGCTCGAATCTGTTCTATAAAATGTCATTCGCATTCCAAAGTATGTATCATCTTAACAGGATTAGAAATTAGAAGCTCCAGGAGAAGATTTTACTGAACTGAGGTGTAAGAGAGAGATTCATTCACTCGTTGTTGATAGCATGTATGGAAGGCTTTGGCGGGTGACTGGGTTTCTAGCTGCAGTTATTTTATGGGTTAGGTTGCTTTTCATCTCCATATAAATACAGCCTCCTCTGTAGTTGGCCGTGTTGTTTTCCCCACAGTTGCTTCATCTTTTGGCAGATTGGTCCTCCTTATTTAGAGGACAGGCCATAGTTGAATATGCATCCCGCCAGACTGCGCGACAATTCTTGACAATTGGTCCATTCTGTTTGTCGAGTTCCTGCGGTGCAATAGATATTGAAACTTGTAGATTGGGTGAACTTTATTTTTAGAGGGATATTTTCAGGAGTCAATTCTACCTTAAACATTGACTGGGAAATTTTGTTTCTGTAGTAACGAACTGTTTCGTCTGTTTGATCGCTTCGTAACGACGCTAAGAGAAGTTGTGTGCAATGCAAGATATCCGATTGCGACAAATCGGAAAACTTTATTCAGTTTCACTCTAGCTGGAATTGTTTTGTTCGTCAGCTGGCTTTTTCGGGTCGCCTTGCGCCATCCTCGGCTCAATTCACTGCGTGTTTCGGCGGCGGCGCTTCCTGACGGCGTCGCTGCTCTTCGGCTTCTTCGTCTCCGGCGTTCTTTGACAGCGCAAAGTGGCGCCTTTTGACTTTTTTTGGTAATAAATCATAACTTTTGAACTAATAGAGATGAATGATGTAAACGGCATATGATAGATAATTGATCTACTTTTAAAATTAGTGTTTGAGAAAGGGAGTGGGCATGACAGAGGCGTACTTACAAACCGGCAAAGTCAAAATGTATAAACAAATAAAATTTTTTCGGAAAAAATAATTTAACAATTTTTTTTTTTATCAATTTTTAAAATTCAAAACAAAAAATGTTTGTTAAATATTTTTATTTTTGTAAAAAATATAACAAAAAATTACGTTTAGCAAATAGCGAATAACCATGAGATCGGGATATCGAACTGTTATTTGTTTTTACGTAGCTTTTACTTAATGAACACACCAATTAGGAAAATCAAACATCAAGGCAGTTTGATACTTAGTATTTAAAACATTCCACCTAGAAGTGGCCCAAATTGGCTACAAGTTGCGTTTTTTTTTTAAACCGAAAAATTGGTCAACTTTAAAAAAATCGGATACTTATGGGGGTCACATATTTTAAAAGAGTGATCAATTATCTGTCGATTGGTGTGCGTTACAACTTTCTATTTTATTTTACGTTTATTGCACGTTTTTTGGCCCAAGGCGCCACTGTGCGGCGTCGCTGCTTTCCGTCTCCTCGTGCTCCTTAATGACTTCTGACAGCTTCTATCCAGTTCCTTACGGATTGTAGGACTCAAAGAGTTGCGCAACCTTCTTGAGATAGCATGGATTCGTCCTAGTCGCAAGTCCACCGTATCCCCGACATCTGACACAAACTCTTGATCCGCGCTCACTTTGCTGTTAACTCGTCCTTCTCTGGTCCTCGTCTGCTCTCCTATCCAATCTCTGCGTCCTACAGATCACACACAAAAAACCAAATAATTATTTTTCCCTACACTACCAGAAAGTTTGTAGCTTATTGGGCAAACTTGAAAACTGCACGTCAACAGTGTCTCCTTCGATGCCAATGTGATTGTTTTTGGCGAAACGTGGCTTTATTCGTATCTGCCTGTCTGCGAGCAACTGAAATCAGTTTTGAACTTCTCCAGTAAAGTTTTAGACCTTTTTTTGCCTCATTAATGCATACGAAATCGAATCTCCAATTCTGAAGGCGCTTACCATCCTACACTTGAGGTTACTTTAGAAGCATCAGCTCCATAACTTTCAAGTCCCGAAATCGAACCAGCATCTTTTCGTTGTTTTCGAACAGCTAAATTTGCAGAAATGAATAGGCATTTATAGAAACTTTATTGGTTTTCTATGGATTCAAACGATGATCCCTTACATATTTCAGAACAATTTTATGGTATACTCTATTCAGCTTTCGATACGTTCGTTCCCTCATTTTTGCAAACGCGTCTCATAGTTCTTTCGTAGACTCTCTTTCCTGAACAACTCAATGTCCAAACTTATTAAGTTGACTGCAAGTTGACCAGTCTAGGTATCTAATTGCTCGTTCACATTTCTTAGTCCACAATGCCGAATGTTACAAAAGTTACCTTGACCGTTGACCGTTACCCACATCTATCGACAGGGAATTGATCCACTATTACAACTATGTAACCCTTTTTTCAAATCAATTTTTCACTTTAAAAAACAAGGGAGAACGCTATAGTCGGGTGCCCCGACTATCAGATACCCGTTACTCAGCTAAGGGAGTGCGAGGGAGATAGATATATAAAATCTTTGATCAGGCATAACTTTTTAACGAATGGTCCGATTTGAAAAATTTCTTCTACATTTCGATAGGTATTGATAATCACAATAAAACTGCATTTTTACTTTTCCAAAATCTTTAATGGTGTGGGCGCCAGACACCTTTAAAAAAATGGTTTAGGGCGGTTGAGGGCGTTAGAGGGGGCGTGGCACCATTTTGAAATAAACTTGCGCTGCGTAGGAACTCCAAGAATATGCATGCAAAATGCCAATCCTCTAGCTTTTATAGTTTCCGAGATCTCAGCGTTCATACGGACGGACAGACGGACAGACGGACATGGCTAGTTCGACTCGGCTAGTGATCCTGATCAAGAATATATATACTTTATAGGGTCGGAAAAGCTTCCTTCTCCCTGTTACATACTTTTGCACGAATACAATATACCCTTTTACTCTACGAGTAACGGGTATAATAACAAAGTTTTTAAGAAATTTTATGGACTTTCGGGTAGTATATCTTAAAAATTAGGTAGCGAATCGATTTGCTTCTTGTTTCCACTGATTGTTGTGTTATGTAAGGGTAAAATAAGTAAAACATATTGCAGTTTGCCAGAAGTATGTAACAGGTAGAAGGAAGCGTTTCCGACCCTATGAAGTATATATATTCTGATCAAGATCACTAGCCGAGTCGATCTAGCCATGTCTGTCTGTCCGTCTGTCTGTCCGTCTGTCCGTCTGTCCGTCTGTCTGTCCGTCTGTCTGTCCGTCTGTCTGTATGAACGCTGAGATCTCGGAAACTAAAAAAGCTAGAAAGTTAGCTGGTTGAGGCAAAACAAGTTAAAAAAAAGACGTAGTGTCAGATGTTGTACTTGGGTGCATCCCTGGTTAAATCAAGACCTTTTTTCAGGAAATACGTTACTGTGTGATTATTTTGTAATAAATTGAAGTTTTATATTATTTTTAAATGTTTGGACTGAAAATTAGTTTAATTTTAACGATAAAAAACAAAAAAAAATGTTTTATTTATTTTCATATATTTTTTTTATTAAAATAAAAATTTTTTAACGAACTTTTATTTTTTTTGTAATTGAAAAAAATTGGATTTGTTTATACATTTTGACTTTGCCGGTTTGTAAGTACGTTTCTGCCACGCCCACTCCCTGTCTCAAACACTAATTTTTAAGGTAAATCAATTATCTATCTAATGCTATCACTATGCGTTTCTGAATCTGAAATTTCAAGACAACACCAAGCAGTTCTACACATTGGTTCCTCAAGGATCGTCGGACCTGCCATCCTTCACAAATTAATAACTGGATTTGTAAATTCAAGCTACTTACTGGGCCAAATACGGTTCTCCATCCCTGTAAGGTCTACTCGTCACTTTCGACCTATTGCCCTCGATATTTGTAAGACACATTTTGAGGTTACAAACATGATCCATTTCGCGTTTTATGTTCGCAATAAAACGAACTGTATTTCATGATATTTTATAGGCTGCGGTGGTATTGTATTTCCTTTTTTTCGCACAGCTCGCATCGTGTCCAATGTTCACATGTGTCCCGTTAGTTCCCTTTGCATACGGCTTGCATTGGGTCCAAGTCCACAAATGACCCGTTAATTCACGGTGTGTTGGTCCAGAGTCCAAAGTCTTCCCGTCTTACCGCTCCAGCGCCGGTCCGTTATTTCACGGCTTCTCCGCTTTGGCTACGTCCAAGGTCCAGTATTTATCTGGTGGACCTGGATGTTCATGGATTCTGCCGCATTGTCGCTGCCTTCGCTGTTGCTAGGACTTCTCACAGCAGTGTACGCACGAACGTACGATTCGGCGAGCAACATTTCTGGCGTTGACAAACCAAAAATGTAATCTGCTCAGGCTCACAAGCGTTTTTGGGCCAGCATGGAAGTTTTTTAAATAAACGTAACGCATATATTTGTCCATAAAGTGATCATTGTTTGGCAACATGATTTGATGTTTTTGGCTGTCGGGAATATTAGCGAGTTCTAAACGTCCTCATAGTTTAATCAGCTTAAAATTATCGCACTTTTGAAGAAAGAGGCCAAGATTTGTTAAATTGCTTTGCAGATTATGCTTGCCGCAGATTAAATGCCTTTCTGGAAGAATCGGCAAAACGAATTATCCAGGCGACTACTGATAAACAACGGGTATGAGAGCTTATCTTGCATATGCCCATTTGCAGAATATGGTTTGAGATGGTTGATATTGCGAATGCTGTTTTCCGATATTCCATTTTTACAATTTCTACATCCGGCTCCTCTCTGCCTGCTGGCCACTGAATTTGATCCATCTGCAGAAATTCAGGTTCGTAGAACCATCTGGACCCCTTTAGTTACACCACCGTAAGAACATGCCTCCTATGGAAAGCGGTTGTTTCGTCTTGGACCTCCGAAATGCGATTGCCTACAAACGTCGATAATATTTCTGAATGTTGACGGATCCAGTTTAATACATCTGGTGAATCGCACCATAGATATGTTGTTCGATATTTGTTTGCTAAGGCACCAATAACATTTATATAGAGTTTCGACAATGAATGAGCACAACTCCTATTTGGAAATCAAATTGTTGATTGATACAGCTGTGGGTGGCGAGATTCTATGTACGGACAATGGCGTTCGATAAGTTTAACGAAATTGTCCCAAGTGTGTAACATGCTGTACTTCAAGGATTTATTCCACTTTCCATTAGTTTCCTGGTCTACCTTGCTAGCGATGATCGAAACTAACATTAGTTGAACGATATCTGACTCCTTTCCTAAGGACAAGCCGTAATTATATTATAATTATACGTTATTGTTTCCCTATTAGTTTGGAGACACCACGTAAAGCATTAGCCATAAATACATGGGTTGGGTTATCATAACGGACCATTTGTTAAAAAGTTATGCCTGATCAAAGTTTTATATATCCATCTCCCTTGCACTCCCTTTAGCTGAGTAACGGGTATCTGATAGTCGGGGCAACCGACTATAGCCTTCTCCCTTGTTTTGTTGCTGGCCTAGCGACATTGACATTTATATTGCCAATTACAGTACTATGTTCATGAGGGCCAAGTTGATCCCGGAGAGTTCCTCTTCACAAGTATCTCGTCGGCATCCAATTCCTCGATCTGAGCTTGCAACGTCAGGGACTGTTGACCGACGACAAGTTAAATCGGCATCTGAGCATTGTTGAAATGGATCCACTTTTTGTTTAATACTAGTCATACTCCTACGAGTATTGGAACGCTGTGTTTTTAATTGTTCTATGTCAAACATTTTGAAGGTGAGCAGTTTTTTATGGTGCACTGCAAACTCGCGGCAAATGCAATGTTAGCATACAGCCTTACGTTGCTATCGAATAAAATGATCGATGCTTCTTACTTATATACATATCTCAACACACGGACTCGGATCGAGATCTTGTCACATTTGTATTGAAATCCAAAAAAAGCTTACTGTCGAATATTGTATATTTTTGGTGGCCCATGAGGGTTAATAATATCCTCGTAGAGTATGTAACAGGGAGAAAAAAGCGTTTCCGACCCCATAAAGTATATATATTCTTGATCAGGATCACTAGCCGTGTCGGTCTAGTCATGTCCGTCTGTCCGTCCGTATGAACGCTGAGATCACGAACACTACAAAAGGAAGAATGTTAGGATTTATTACATATATGCTTGTGCTTCCTACGCAGCGTTTGTTTGTTTTATCCAAGCGCCACGCCCACTCGTACTCCCACCGTCGCTTTAAAGGTGTTTTAAAAAAGCCTGTTTATTAATACCTATCGAAATAATATCGGAAAATCCAATAAAAAGTTATGAGCAACAAATGAAATGGCCGTCAGATGGAGCCAGTAGCGGACGCTAGATGGAGCCAGTAGCTTATTTCCATCTCCCTTGCACTCCCTTTAGCTAAGTAACGGGTATCTGATTGTCGAAGTACTCGACTATAGCGTTCTTTCTTGTTTTGTATCAATTGCATCTATCGGCACGAAATATTGAGGCCGTCTCATTATCAATAGTTGGTTGGCTGCCGTTGTGCGTAGCACCACGAATACAAGCACAAAGGAGAACGACGACAACTTGAAACAGCTCTTGTCCGCTGGAAAACAAGCACAAAAGAGAACGACGATGACAGGCACTTGCCTGTCAAGGGCGAAGAACGGCTGAAGTGACGAGGCAAAGAGGATTGTGCAAGTTGCAAGACAGGGTGAGTGATTATTCTGTGCCTCTTGTTGTTGGCTTTCTGAGCCAACAGATAAACCGAACTATGGTTGATGACAAAGCGGGTGTTTGTGTCGGTACAGCAAGATATTTCGCTTCGATTACATAGACCTTAAAACCACAACAAATACCAGTTACGCTTACGTCAATTAGAATCTTTCTGGAGGGACTTTAATAAAAATCATCTGCAGTTTGTCAGACAGCGTACAGCGGAAAGTTGTGGACTGGCCAGCTGTTCAGCAGATGACTTTCACTGGAGCAAACCAAGCGACCGCCTGGAGCCTTATTAACCAACGTTATAACAATCCGCGACTACAATTTAATTATCGCAGGTTCTCATGTTTTACGGCGCTGCCAAGTTTTTTTACACATGGATGTTTTCGCATGAAAATCCATCGTGGACCGAAACAAGGCTTGTCTTAAGGCCTGTCATCCTGTGTCAGTGTCCGAGCAGCCGAAACTGGTCAGAGACACCATACTCTGTTGCATTTCCCTCATTCTCAACCTACTGTAAATACGACTATAAGCTCTTCCACCGACTCGAACCATGGCTCTCATTCAAGTGAGCCACATTCTGGGGTGACACATTCGGCTCAACTTGCAGCCGCAAACACCTCCTATCAAACGACTCGGATCATGCTCCTCGCTACTGCTATCCGGATCCGGACTGCGGATCCGAAGGCACCCTCATTGAAGAACGTGCAGTGCAAGCATGAAACGTCATTCGGTCTCTTCAGAGATCGCCAAAGTAGAAGCGACCCAATGCATTTTCACTACATGGTTCACCATAAATTCGTGCACGGATTTCTATGCAGACACTGAGACTGCATTCATTCTTAAGTATCTTACAATACATTTACATAAGCAGAGGCTAACATTAGATAAGTGCCAGCACTTAAAAGGCCAAAAAATTGCAGATCCGAACTTCGTTCAACCGCACCGAATCTATTTACTGTTGGGAGTAGATGTTATTCTACAACTTGTCTTTCCACTAAGGACTAATCTCGGCTGTATCGTTTGTGGTCAAGTTAAACGAGCTTCTAATCCCACGCTAGTAATCAAATCAAAGGCAAGCCAACGGAAAATATTGAGTACGGCGGCCTTTAAATCGTCTGTTCGACCCTTCGATGACTTTAGGCAGATACCGTCGCATCGCAATAAGCCGTTTCATAATGCGGTTATTCCTCGACATTGTTCGGCCCATTCATTAGAGGCTTAGAAAGGGACAAATATATATATATATTTACTAGGATTTGTTTGGATAAGATGTCATGGTCACTTAGAATTTAAACGTTAAATTTAGAATGAATAATTCAAATAACTTTAACTGGTTAAATCATTAAGGTTCAAAGCTGAAAAAATAATAGTATGTATGGCCATGAAATCAGACATTTCTAATACGTTTTTAAAATGTTTTGGGCTGTACAAAGTATATATGTAATTGTTTTTAATTTAATCATATCCGGCAGTAGTTTCTAGAAAGGCAATTTTATATCAATTTATAGACGCATTTCACATTTCACAGTAGTGATTTAGATTCAATTTTGCTCATTGACCTATCGGCCCAGGTAGTACCGTATGGGGGTATTTTTAAATACCAAAAAAATACCAGAAGTGCCTATCGGTTTCTTAAATTTTGCTCATTAATTGCTCATAGCAGCTGCTCGAACCTACGTAAAATCGTAGAGACTGGGAAAAAATGACTCTAATGAATGAGCCGAAAAATGTCGTGGAATAACCGCATAAATGGTACAAAGAAGTCATTCACGAGTATTTTTAACTTGGGCAAATCATGCCAGTAACGACATCGGAGGAAAAGCTTAACGCGCAACAAATGGAAGCCAGAATGGGTTGTTTTTACCGCATTACGCCGTATTCAAAGAGGAACGCGTCACGACTAAAGTCAGGGTTGTTAATGACACCTCATGCAATGGCGACGTAATTTGCACTCCTGGTAGGAGTCGTTCTAAATTGGCCACTTGCCGAAAATGTGCTTAGAAATAAGATATACGTTGACGTTGACCCAAGTGGTAACTCAACCGTTGAAGGAGGAAATCCGAGACCAACTAGTCTCAGCTCTTCGTTATACAGGAATGGAGTTAAGAAAATGGTCGGCAAACAACCCTTCGTTCAAGGAATCGGTCGCACACCTATACAACCAGTCGCTTGTAGAATTTACTCTTCAGGACCCAATCAATGGCATCCGCACACAGGCTATAAAGTTTTCAAAATCAAGTTTACAATTTATCACTCTTGGACATTGATGCACTATGGTCAGTACAAACAAGTGGCCCTTACGACACCAAGCAATGCTTGTTAACTCATGCACTAAACATTCGGTATTATCCACAGTGGCTCATCTATATGATCTGTTCGATTTTGTCTTTTTTTTTGGTAATAAATCATAACACACACAGGTTCCTCTTTGTGTCGCTGTCCGTTATAGAGAAGAGCGAGCCAAGCCAACAACAATTCCATTGAACTTTTTTTTTCTCATCAACTCACAGTGCAAAGTGTTGATGTCTTGTTCTCGGCTGTGCACTGACACTTTTTTGTTGCGTTTTTGATAGAATTTTATTTAATTATACCCGTTACTCGTAGAGTAATAAGGTATATTGTATTCGTGCAAAAGTATGTAACAGGTAGAAGGAAGCGTTTCCGACCCTATAAAGTATATATATTCTTGATCAGGGTCACTAGCCGAGTCAATCAATCATGTCCGTCTGTCTGACGCTGAGATCTCGGAAACTACAAAAGCTAGAGAATTGGGATTACCCACACATATTCTTTGGCTTCCTACGCAGCGCAAGTTTGTTTCAGCCGAGGGCCACGCCCCCTCTAACGCCCACAATCGCCTTAAACGATTTTATGTGCGTGTGTGTCTGTGTCTGGCGCCCACACCTTTCAAGATTTTGGAAAAGTAAAAATGCAGTTTTATTGTGTTTATCAATGCCTATCGAAATGTAGAATATTTTAAATCGGACCAATCGCTAAAAAGTTATGCCTGAGGGAGCTGAGCTTAAGATGAGTAACGGGTATGTGATAGTCGGGGTACCCGACTATAACGTTCTCTCTTGTTTTTTTTTTAATTTCCAACCAAAGTTGAAAAATAGTAAGAAATGCACCTCTAGCAAATAGCGAGAAACCATGAGATGCGAATATCGAACTGTTATTTGTTTTTTACGTTGTTTTTTCTTAATGAACACACCAATTAGGAAAACCAAACAGCAAGAACGTTTGATACATAGTTTTAAAGATATTCCACCTCAAAGTGGCCTAAATTAACAAATAACACTGTGCAGCATTTTTAGTGCTTTTTAAATTTACCTCGATGGATGCTATATTTTTGGATTCGTTACGAATTCCCAAGTTAAACTGCGTTTTCCAAAAAGTTCCCCGACGCAAGGATTCTTAGCAAAAGGACCTCAAAGTTCGAAAAATGCTGAAATTGGCCAACTTTCCAGAGATCTCAGAGGCAAACGGATGCATGGTTTGATTCGATGTTAAAGTTTTTTAAAAGATACACTCTTTATCTTTCAAACCCCTTACTTAGAATAATTTTAGGATTTTTTTTATGGCAGAAACAAATTCTAGAAAACATAGTCAAAAAACATAAAAGTATACAGCTGCGGTCAAAATAGTAGTAGTGTTGCCGCCCTGTGTTTTTAAAATTTTAATGTTGTAATTTATCTTTTCCTGGTAATATTGTATTGATTATAATTTTACTATTAGAATAATTGGATAAAAAAAGTTACAACATCAACATTTTAAAAACACAGGGCATCCGTTTCCCTCTGAGATCTCTGGAAAGTTTGCCAATTTCAGCATTTTTCGAACTTTGAGGTCCTTTTGCTAAGAATCCTTGCGTCGGGGAACTTTTTGGAAAACGCAGTTTAACTTGGGAATTCGTAACGAATCCAAAAATATAGCATCCATCGAGGTAAATTTTTGATGCTGCATAGTGTAATTGGGTTTGTTTTTAAAACGAAAAATTAGTTAACTTTGATGGGGCATATATTTAAAAAAAAAATATGATATTTTACATACTTGAAAAGAGCGATCAATTATTTGTCGATTGGTCTGCGTTACAACGTTCTAGGCCAAAATCAAAAATTTGATTTATTGCACGTTTTTTGACAAGGTAATGACAGGCTCGCTTTTCGAGCGTTGGAATCAATTCATCGATAACTTGCCTGACATCGAACATTTACAGTTTCCGATATGGTTCGGATTGAACAGCCAGGACGCGAAATCACTTTAAATCCACGTTTTTGGCCCAAGGCGCCACTGTGCGACGTCCTGACAAAAGTTCAACTCCGCTCCACTGCGATGAAGCAATCACAATTCATCAATAACTTGCCTGACATCGAACATTTACAGTTTCCGATATGGTTCGGATTTAACAGCCAGGACGCGAAATCACTTTAAATCCACGTTTTTGTCCCAAGGCGCCACTGTGCGACGTCCTGACAAAAGTTCAACTCCGCTCCACTGCGATGAAGCAATCACAATTCATCAATAACTTGCCTGGCATCAGACATTTACAGTTTCCGATATGGTTCGGATTTAACAGCCAGGTCGCGAAATCACTTTAAATCCACGTTTTTGTCCCAAGGCGCCACTGTGCGACGTCCTGACAAAAGTTCAACTCCGCTCCACTGCGATGAAGCAATCACAATTCATCAATAACTTGCCTGGCATCAGACATTTACAGTTTCCGATATGGTTCGGATTTAACAGCCAGGTCGCGAAATCACTTTACATCCACGTTTTCTACGGCCCATGCGGCCTGTGCCTATTTTCGAGCAGATCAGTATGATGGCATGGTGCATACTCAATTGATCGCATCTCGCAACCGAGTCACATCAGAAAAGAATTATCGATACTTATTATATATATACATCTCTCAACACATTGACTCGTATCGAGACCTTGACACGTTTTAATTGGAATCAAAAAAAGCTTACTCTTAAATATTTTACACAACCTAAATAAATACGCAAAGAACATTTTTAAACCCATCCACTGTACTAACTGTTATTATTGTCTAAGGAAAATGTCCCTGAGCAGTCTTCTGCTCATCATCGAAACTCTATCAGTGGAGTTTCGCAACAGAAGGGACTAAATAATTTTCCAAGTGTGGTGCAAAGGTAAAGTTGTAGATGTGTATACAGACTTGCGAATCGGTGTATATCTACTGTATAATGTAGGATACATTAGGTATATTGTACGCTAAGTCGACATTTTGATTGAACGTTGGGCGACGTTCGGATGTAGCATCTTCCCGGTAGTTTGAACGACACCGGCGATCAAAGCACGAATTCTACATCGTTAAAGTTGGAGAGCTTGGACTGCATGCTCTGATATTACTGTAGCTTCCGACCCCTGATCGATGAGAACAGTAACTGTTGCTGGATCGCCGCTCTGGGGTTGGGAGATGATCATTCATCTGAATTCTTCAGTGGCAAGATTCCACAAGAGGGCATGTGCGTCTGCATCCCCAGATGCAATGATGTGCATTCCAATATTCTACTTCCCCACAACCTCTAAAAATTTATCCTCCATGGACAGCGATTTATTAAGAGCTCGCTTGACCATGGAAACAAATATTTTTACCATGTGTGAATCAGAAGAAATTGCGGTCCATGGAGGATTAGTTATTTTAACCTTTCTTAAAGTCTTGGCCGAAGAAATCAAATATCAAGACCGCACGTATTTTTGTAATCCTCAAGTCAATTGCATATCGTCAATTTGTTTTATTCTGCCTCCTCTCAGATGCCCTGCACAACGAAATCTCTCTTTTAGAATTCGTTTTCCATAATATCTCATAACAGTAATATTAAAAGATGCTATAAAGACAGCATATTTCGAATTGCTCAAATTTTTTTAAACATCGACTACTGTATTGTTGAATGGTGGATGACGATAAATTTTGAAATGTATAGTATGGGTCCATATATTTCACATTTGTCAAAATGAGGGCTATTATTTTAGGCAAACAATATTTAAAACGAATTCAAAACTCTACGGAAATTTAAAAATCTAATTTTTTGCATAGGATCTTATTTAACAATTTAATGAATCTTATAGGAACTCATTCAAATGTTATTAAGTTAGGTTCATACCATGTCAAACGTGACAGGCATTAAGTGGTTAACTCTCAAAAAATGATATTTTTTTTGAACGTTGAAATATAACACCGTATTCCTTTTTATACCCATTACTCGTAAAGTAGAAAGGTACATTGTATTCGTGCAAAAGTATGTAATAGGTAGAAGGAAGCGTTTCCGATAACGGATATATATTCTTGATTAGGATCACTCGCTGAGTCGATCTAGCCATGTCCGTCCGTCCGTATGAACGCTGAGATTTCTTTGGAAACTATTAAAGCTAAAAAGTTGTGATTAATAATGCACATTTCTTGCGTTCCTGCTGATCGAAAGTTTGTTTCATCAAGGTGCCACGCCCCACTAAGGTGACGCCCACATCTTTTAGGGTTTAAAAAATGTATAAATGCAAATTTATAGTGTATATGCGATATGAGATATGCGCAATCAAAGTATTATATCCCCATTTCCCTCGCACTGCTAGCTAAGAGACGGGTATCAGATAGTCGGGAGACTATAGCGTTCTCTCTTGTATCGACGCTCACGTACGCTGTAAAGCAGAAAAGCGTCACGCACACAGACAGCTTCGTGCATGCTCGCACTCACAATTTAAAAAATTTAAACTGTTATTTAAAAATTACTTAATTTTAAAATATAAATTTTTTAAAAATATTTTTCTTAAAGGTATTATGCTACACAACAGAATTGGAAAGTTTCATCAAAATAACTCAAACGAGTCTCAAGTGAAAACTTAATTACCAAAAAAGTGGTAACCTAAAAAAAAGGGCTAAAAAATTGTGAGAGATAAGGAAAACGACAATTACAAGCTATTATATTTCAATTCATACATTTTTTTAGGATGTTTTCCTAGAATTGAACCAAAATTGCCTGCCACTTCTGACGGGGTATGAGCCTCCAGTCATTACATTTTAATAAAACTTTGTGAATATTTTTATTCCGTATATGAGTGATTCTTTGTGAAACGTACCGAGATTTTCTTAATGGTCCCAAAACGGTATCAAAATTTTATGACAATATCACACCATTTAAAAAAGGATTTTTAAAAAAGTTTTAAAAAAAATCCATTTGACAGAAGCGAAGATATGGCGATGCTATTTTTCTGTTTTATTCTTTTTTAATTTTAAATTACGTGGGGTAAAAAATCAATAAAAATACCCAAAAATTATTATTTTTGCCAAGCTTTCAGATAAAAATAACACCCATAATGGTTCAAGTGCAAAATATAGTCCAAACTTAAAAAAAAATATTTCATTCGCGGATTTCTGCAAATCGGCATTTTTAATCTTTATAAAAAAATAGTATTATGTTCCATACATAATTCTTGTTGGCTCCTGAAAGTTTGGTCATGGGACCACCATTACTTTCTGCGGGCCACAATTTAAAAGTATAAGCTTCGGAAATCTTTTTAACTGTAAAATCTGATCAAAAGAAAAATGAAAATCTTTGAAAATCGCTGCATCAATCCTTTAAAAAAAAAACCATAAGAGGGGTAGCAAAACAATAAAAAACAAAGCAGTCTTTCGTTGTTATACATTAAATTATGATAGACGAACAGTTTTCGTTCTTTATAATTTCCGGGAGAACTACCGTTCCTATTAAGGTCAAACTAATAGGAAAAATGCAGTTTGGTATTACAAAGAAAACCGTACTAATTTTAGAGTGGGACAATAACAACTTGCTACTTAATTATAAAAATATATTATATTGCATTCTGAAAAATTAGAATGTTCAATGAATAATTGGATTTGCTAATAATGGATTTATGAAAAAATGAGAAAGTGGGCCACAATTTAAAAGTATAAGCTTCGGAAATCTTTTTAACTGTAATATCTGATCAAAAGAAAAATGAAAATCTTTGAAAATCGCTGCATCAATCCTTTAAAAAAAAAACCATAAGAGGGGTAGCATTCGCATTATTTCCAATGCACTAAGCGCAAAGGTTCCCGCCTGAAATGGTCTTAGCGTGGATGTAACGTGTTGCTGAATATTCCGCTACCTTCGAGTGTTCTTCTTTAGATCAGATTTTACAGTTTCCGAAGCTTATACTTTTAAATTGTGGCCCACTTTCTCATTTTTTCATAAATCCATTATTAGCAAATCCAATTATTTATTGAACATTCTAATTTTTCAGAATGCAATATAATATATTTTTATAATTAAGTAGCAAGTTGTTATTGTCCCACTTTAAAATTGGTAGGGTTTTCTTTGTAATACCAAACTGCATTTTTCCTATTAGTTTGACCTTAATAGGAACGGTAGTTCTCCCGGAAATCATAAAGAACGAAAACTGTTCGTCTATCATAATTTAATGTATAACAACGAAAGACTGCTTTGTTTTTTATTGTTTTATTAAATTGTGCAGAAAGTAATGGTGGTCCCATGACCAAACTTTCAGGAGCCAGCAAGAATTATGTATGGGACATTATACTATTTTTTTATAAAGATTAACAATGCTATCGGGCTCAAACTTTCCCAAAAGTCTTCTTTTTATTGCAGGTAGTATATATGTCGGAACCGACCGGATCGGACAACTATATCTTATAGCTCACATTGGAAAAATCGAAAAAAAAAACGTAAAAAAATTCTAGCCTTGGTGTTTTTTGAAATAATACCTTCTACTTTTGGGAATACTATTTTTTAAATATTTCTGAATTTCGAACCAAATTTTTTAAAAATCGGATGACTATATCATATAGCTGCCATAGGAACGGTCGGAAAATTAATTGGAAATTAATAGGAAAAAATATATCTTTGTTGATTTTTGTTACATTCTCTTCTTCACTGGGATGTTAACATTTCAAAATTTTGTATTAAATTTATAACAAATTCGGACGGCTATAGGAAGGATCTAAAATGTAATGCCAAAGTAATAAGAAAGCAGCTAAAATTTGGATAGTTGTAACATATACGCAAGTTTATTTAAATTTAATGTTTTTGTAAATGAATAGAAATTATCTGCAAGGGTATATAAGCTTCGCCTGGCCGAAGCTAGCTTCCTTTCTTGTTTTCAATCATAATATACAATAGCTGATAGTAGTAAAAATTTTAACTATCTTTATCATTTACCTCATCTGGACTTAATTTGTATACCCTTGCAGAGGGTATTATGATTTCAGTCAGAAGTTTGCAACGCAGTGAAGGAGACGTTTTCGACCCTTCAAAGTATATTTATAATTATAATAGCTATCGTGCTATTTCTAAATTATTCGAAAAATTAATAAGTTGTCAATTGCAGCATCAATGTCGGTCGCATATTTCGTGATGCCAACATGGCTTTACCAGTTTACCTCATTAGTAAACCGTGGTTTTCTCCATAAGCAACAAACTGATGTTATTATACCCGTTACTCGTAGAGTAAAAGGGTATATATGTAACAGGTAGAAGGAAGCGTTTCCGACCCTATAAAGGGTCACTAGCCGAGTCGATCTAGACATGTCCGTCTGTCCGTCTGTCCGTCTGTCCGTCTGTCCGTCCGGATGAACGCTGAGATCTCAGAAACTACAAAAGCTAGAGAATTGGGATTACCCACACATATTCTTTGGCTTCCTACGCAGCGCAAGTTTGTTTCAGCCGGGGGCCACGCCCCCTCTAACGCCCACAATCGCCTTACGCCCACAATAAACGAGTTTAAAAAATGTCTGGCGCCCACACCTTTAAAGATTTTGGAAAAGTAAAAATGCAAGATCTGGAAGTTTTATTTGAGCATTAACTTTTTTTAACGATCTCATATCGCTAATTTCTAAAAAGCTAGGAGCCTTTTAGCCTTTATGAAGCGTTGGCCTAATCAGTTTGATTACCCTTATACAACCAAGCTTTTATATGTTTCTCTGGTTCGGCCATCGTTGGAGTATTGTTCGTGTACATCGTCACCGCTGACGGTAACTTGTCAAAATATGTTGGAGTCCATTCAAAAGCAGTTTTTGTTATTTGCTCTAAGAGGTTTTAACTGGGACACTGGCCATCGGTTGCCACCCTATAATGCCATATTGCGTTAACTAGACTTGCCCACCTTGATCAACCGTTGGATTTGTCACGGTGTAATGTTCATGCACAAATTAATAAATGTTGATGTCGACTCCTCCTTTCTCCTTAGTTCCCTTAACTTGTAACTAACTCTTTTATCTTTTATCATCTTTTATCATTGAAAAAAATTAAAAAATGAGCCGTCTGCGGCCAATCTCCGTAGGCGCCTCCAAAAAAAGAGGCTTTGCGGTGAACAGCATAACTCATTACTGGATCATCTTAAAAATATAAAAAAAAATGACCATTAGTTAAGATGTTTCTTGAGGTAATCAGGTCGAGTTTTTTTTTTTTTTTAATTTTTTGGATTTTTGGTAACACTTTAAAGTCAAAAACATGATTTTAGCCTAAAAAATTGGATATATAAGTTATTATAAAATAAAAAATAAAAAAAAAAGCTCGACCTGATTACCTGCGGATTTAGGTACAGAAATTATGTGCAAAATTTCAGAACGATCGGTACATTAGATTTCGATGGACAATGTTTACCGACTTTAAAAAACATACTTTTCAGGAGAACGATTTAAAGCTTCACGTCGCGACGTGCAACTGTTCGGGACCCCTCGTTCAAATGGTCATATTTTTTTTAATTTTCATCCGATTGACATGAAATTTTCACACAACATTCTTAACGTGTTGTACATTAATAAAAAAAAAATTAAAAAAAAATCGAAAAAAAAAATTAAATACCATACCATTTTGCCCCAACTTTTTTGTTTATAAAGCTATTGCTTTGAAAATAGGTTTGTATACATTTTTATACCCGAGTAACGGGTATACAAATTATATCTTTGTTGATTTTTATTACATTCTCTTCTTCTCTGGGATATGGCTTTTCTTTAACTTTTCAAAATTTCGGATTAAATTTAACAAAATTCGGACGGCTATATTATATAGCTGCCATAGGAATGATCAAAAAATGAATACGAAAGCAGCTAAAATTTGGATTGTTGTAACATATACGCAAGTTAATTTAAATTTAATGTTTTTGTAAATGAATAGGAATAATCTGCAAGGGTATATAAGCTTCGGCTGGCCGAAGCTAGCTTCCTTTCGTGTTTTTAAGTTGATAACACATGCGTTTCGCCTTGCTCAGAGCCATATGTCCAAACTGCCCTGCAGTTCCATTCATCACCTTTTGAGCAGTGAATCACTGCCAAAAATTGAGCACTAAGCGCTCAATCACTAGTGAATTTGTATGAAAAATAGCGATGATTTTAACATGGACATGTCCTAGGGGCTCATCACTGCCAGAAACTGGCGCTGATTTAGCACCTGTTCATCACCATTTTTCATCGCCTTATTCATCACAAAATTCATCCCCTTTAGGCGCTTTTTCAGCGCCTAATTATCACCCAAATTCATCGCCCATTTTCATTGAAAATATGTTGAATTTCATTGCTTTTATCAATGGGTTTATTATTACATTAAATTAATATTTAGGTTCTCAACTTCCGGAGTCTTGGTGAGCTGGAGATTAATCACGCATTTTCGCACTCTCTTCGGACTCTCTGTAGGCTCCACCTGACCAATTGGATCTGAATTTGGACAATATTTGTTTTTATATTATATAACGAGGCAAGAATGATAAAAACTTACTTAGCAGTACAAGAACAACATTCTTCTGGGCTGTAGGACAAAATGATTTCATCTGAAAAGATATTTTATAAGAACTGTGTACCATCAGCTTGACCTAAAAATATTAAAAATAAAGGATAATATAAAAATTAAAAGCTACTGTAATTAAGATAAGACAATACTCTTGACAATTACTTACCTAAAAATGTATTCTTAATAAAAACACTTTTGTTTAAACTCTATAATAACTAATCACAGCAATGCTACTCTTTTAAAAGTTAAAACGCAGTTGAAAACCGCGGAAAAACGGCGCCTGCCCTCGAGAAATAGAAAAAGAATACTGAGCGAGAAAAACAACATCAATCGCAATCTCTCTTGTTGTTGTCTTCCCTTTGCCACGATCGCGCTTGCAGAGCGAGACAGGCGAAGTTCGACATTTTGTCTCGTTTTCTAAGAGAGAGAAATTTGGGAGAGCGTGATTTAGAGAAAGGGGGTTGGTGAGAGAGTCGCTCTGCCGGCGTCGCAGTCGACTCAGCGCATTTCAGCGCTTGGGCTAAATTCGGGAACTGCAGGGTGGTTTTACGACTGCCTTATACAAAAGTATTTTGTACTTTAATTTGAGAGGTGCCAATGAGGAG
Organism: Drosophila pseudotakahashii; assembly: GCA_035046095.1. Classification (NCBI taxonomy): domain Eukaryota; kingdom Metazoa; phylum Arthropoda; class Insecta; order Diptera; family Drosophilidae; genus Drosophila; species Drosophila pseudotakahashii. The sequence continues at coordinate 349,387 of JAWNOE010000060.1, forward strand.
CCAATGTAGATTGTTTGTGGCGTAATAATGTTGTTCAGGAAAGTGGCACACTACCTTGGGGCACTCCAGTGTTAATTGGATGATATTCTACGAGGAAATCTTTGCATCGCACTGCGAAACTTATTTTCTCCAATATTTATGACTTAATGAATTAAGCCAATTAGCCACACGAAAGCCTGTGCGACATATAGAAAGACAGCAGAGCTAATTCTCGTATTTTAAGTGCATTTCAAATCTTGGAGGTTATGTTCAGTAGTTCCGTGTTTTTGGCGAAACCGAAATTGGTGCATTGGTATTGCATTGTGGGCCTGGAGGTATCTTAAGTTATCCATTTTTTCATTTCATTATATTTCGTTCCTCTATCGAACATTTTTTTTTTCGTTTTTTTCCGAAAGTGTCACGTTTTGTGTCACTTTTTTTTTATTATTATATTACTTCCAGTTATATTTATACATAATTACTATAATTATTTAATGGCTATATATTTATATTTTATAGGTATGATGGCGAGCTCTCGTAAAGTTGCTGTTGGTGTTGCAGATATGACAACAATGTCGGAAATAGATGAAATTGGAATAAACCAAAACCTTTGTATTCGCTACAATAGTGACATAATATATGTATCCTTTACAATCCCATATTTTCGTACTTAAATGTTTTACTCAGAAAGTAAAATGGTATATTATAAGGTTGTTGGTAACACTAGTTTACAGCAGTTTTGTTTATAAAAACAGATCTCAAAATTAAGTTAGTTTGTTTCTATGGATTTTTAAAACACATTTTAATGGCAAATTTATTTTTCATTCCGTATTTATACTTGTTACTCGTAGAGTAAAAGGGTATATTGTATTCGTGCAAAAGTATGTAACAGGTAAAAGGAAGCGTTTTCGGTCCTATAAAGTATCAAATAAAAACACCTCTTAACGAGGTAAAAAATCGCACCTTCAACATACAAAAGTTCTGATATCAACATTTGTGATGAAAAATTATTACACTCGTCATCAAATACACTTTCTAAAATGTTCTCATTCGGCCCGCCCTAGCAAACTATTCGCATTTTTCGTCTTCACTCTTCACAGGCATTTTCTATTGCAGCGAATTTCTTTTAAACTTTAATCTGTATATCCCAAAAGGTTCTTTAAATTTTGGTAAATATCACGTTGTTGTAAAAAGACGCGTTTAAAAGTTATTAAAAAAAAATGTACACATTGTGAGGAGTTGAATAACTCATCACAAATAGCAGCAGCTAGAATAACGTATGGCCGGCCGCTTACCAGTTACGCGGCGAATTTGCGTAGTGGCGGCGCGGCGAAGAGAGTTTGGAGACCGAGAAGTGTAGAGTGAGAGTTTGGAGACTTCGAGGTCAAGAGAGAGAACTCTCACAAAGAGAGTTTGGAGAGTCATGGCGGAGAGTGAGAGAGTGGAGACTCAGCGGGCAGAGCCAGAGTGCCGTGTGCAAAGAGGGAAATAACGGATCTGCACCGGACTTTGGACTCTGCCGTGAACTTTGGACCAGGAGGACAAGTGCCACATCTCGGCAGCGGAGTGGCACACAGGCGTGCCACATGCACCAGAGGAATCAGCGGGACGGCAGCAACACGCCGAAATACAATTGAAGGCCGTGCGAGAATGGCAACGGGCTCAAACAGGGGTCAGGGACTTTGGACCCGGAGTGGAGAGATTCAGCGGGCCGAGCGCAAGAGGGAAATAACGGTTCCCGGAGGCCCTATATAAAGCCGCCGGGCGCTGGCAACAGGATCAGTCGATCAAGAGTGTGGATCAAGATCAGTCGATCGAGATCAGTCAATCAAGATCAGTCAAGATATCAAAGTGAGCAAGTCAGCCAGTACAGTGAACTACAAGTGAACAACAACAAATCGAGTCGCCGGAAGCAACGCCGTGGGAGCCTACAAGGAGCAAGATCGCTACGTCGAGACGTTCGGGATTGGATCACCAGGAATCTCCGAATTGAGACACAGGTGGCTGAGGTCCAGAGGGCGTCACACGGCTAGGTCAAGGCGATCCGTTTGCATTCCTGTCTCAACTAAATCCGCGCGTCTCGCCTGGAGAGTCGATCAGAGTTTGAGCGGTGAAAGCCTGCGACAGGAAATCGTGAACTCGGGGAGAAACCTATCTAGACCCAGTGGGCCTTGCCAGAAGGGAGATCGGTCAATCGTTTGTGGTCTCGAGTGGAGAACTCCAAAAGAGCCCTACGGTTTGAGTCGTGTAGTCCCGGAGCGGCGTGTGTCTGAACCCCGAGTGAAACGAGCCAGAAGGGAGATCGGTCGATCGTTTGCGGTCTCGAGAAGTGGAGAACTCCAGAAGAGCCCTACGGTTGAGTCGTGTAGTCCCGGATCGGCGTACGACCAAAACCCCGAGTACCAGAAGCCACTTTACGTCACGCAACGCCACATCAAGCCACCCACCACGACAGATCGAGCTACGAGGAAACGTCACGGACGATAAGCCAAAAGGTGAGGCTAGGGCGGAACGTTCGTTTGCACTAGGTGTAGAAGCGAAGTGAAGCGCTCGGCAGTATCCCTGCGTAACTTGGACTGTCAGCGCGATCTGAGTGGAACACTAGTGGGACCATCCGGGACAGAGCAAGGGACAGGCGGTGGTGTATCGAAAGGAGAGATTCCTGGAGAGCGCGGCCTCTGTTCACCCTAGTCTGAGAACGGTTACGCTTCCCTAAACCCGCGCAGCTGACCCCCCTGGCGAGTTCAAGGCGCTACGAGTAGTGATCGATTCTACGCAGCGGGGACGAGCAGCGCCGAGCATCTTCAGGGAGCTTCAAGGATCTTCAGGGAATTTCAGCGTCCCTAAGGAGCTTCAAGGATCGTCGAGGGAGCTACAGGACCAGAGCGCGAAGTCGACGAAGAGAGCACCGAGTCGGCAAGGCGACTAGGAGTCATCGACGGCCACCAGGGGCCATACCAAGGCCAGCCGACCTTACAAGAACACTGTACTACCACCCCGCAATAAACCCACTAAGAACCCGTGAATTCTGTGCTTTCTCACTGATCTACTGGGCGGTCACGTTTATATAAATTTGGTGGGACGAACACACAACCTTACTGAGCTAGCCGCACGAATCTCGTAGCGAGCAGACTTATAAAATCAGTTCGTTACAACATTTACCAGTTTAGAACAGCACACTTTTACCAGTTCAGCTAACGCTTTGTTATATATAATATATATATATATACTAGAAGGAATCTCCAGCAGCTTCGCCGGTACCCGTATTTTAAACAGCTATAATATGTTTATATATGTAGGATTGGGGAATTATCAACGACATCAACGGTTTAGGCCCTGTTCCTAATTTTGAATTGCTCTCCTATTATTATTTGTTATCCAATACTATACAATATTAATCGAGTACATTAAAAGGAATATCGAGTCTTTATTAAACAAAGAATCGAGTATAAAAGAGCGATGCTATGGAGGAAGAGTTGAGCGAGTCGAGCAGTGAATAAGTCGTCTAGTGCGTTGATTTGTGAGGATATGTAAGTTAAATCAAGAAACAGTTCGTTCATTTAAGTTTTTAAGAAATATTCTATACTTTCCCAAATAAAACTAAAATTTGTACTATCCCACAAATTTAATGGGGGCTCGTCCGGGAATAAGTTCAGAAAAGTGAATGTACACTGTATGCGCTAACATACAATAACACTTAATGTAAAGTAAGACGCGAAGTTTTCTATAGACAGATAAAAAAAGAATGCCTACAATTTTCTCAACGCTTTCTAGAAAATTCTTGCGAAATTTTAATGTGTGAGCAACGAGAAGTCGCACTCGTCGGAAAATCGACGCTAAATTCGCAATATCAGATGAACACTGCGAAAGCGAAACAAATAACTAAAAAAAATACTAGAGTAGTGTAATAAAGACAATCTTATTGCTAAAAACGGAAAATAAAATAGTAATATAATAATTAAAACTAAAAAACCAAAAACTTAAACTAAAACTAAGAAGTGCCACGAGTAATAGCTCAATGAGCGGCGATTCAAAAAATGAGCGTAGTAGCTCCGTAGACCAGAGAAACAGTTATATCTCTTATTTCTCAACACGTGACACAGAAGTAGAAAGAACTTCTTCAAGGAGCAACTCAGCCCTGCTGACCATTGACAGTGCAAGAGCATGATCTTGTTCTCCCGCCCTACTCACACCAACTCTCACTTCATGGAGCTTGCAGTGTAGAACCCCACCCCCAGCTTCGACTCACAGCTTAACAGCCACGAGCACTGCAACCTCGTTAATTTCTGCAACCGCAGCCACTGCAACAACAACATCAACGGTCTCCGTTACCAACAACTCGATTTCGAATGCGTTTGCAACTTCTACAGCGCCGAATAAAACTACAAAGCCAATCTGAAGTACAAAATGCACAAAATGCATACGTTCAATCCCAAAACACACCTGATGTTTTCTTTGCGAAAGCAGCCAGATCTTCATTTGGGCCCCTTAACACAAATTGGGGAGTTTCATACGCCATTGCCCTAAAAACAGGACTAGCCAATCACACGGGGATCCCACAAGCTCAATGCTCTGGGCAAAATATATTTACACCTCAGCAAATACCAAACAGCATCGAAACCATGATGCTGTCTTTACAACAGGGTATAATGGAATTTATGTCCTTCATGAAAACAACAATGGATTACCTTATGCAAAATAAAACATTTTAATAAAATTGCTCACATCCCAACAATCTAAATAATCGATGTCTTGCCTTCGAATATCCATGTGGAATGCCAATGGCGTTTCACGGCACAAACTTGAAATAACTCAATTCCTCAATGAAAACCAAATAGATGTAATGCTGCTGGCAGAAACGCATCTCACAAGTAAATACAACTTCCAAATAAGAGGCTATACTTCATACTGCACAGATCATCCGGACGGCAAGGCCGACGGAGGAACCGGAATCTTAATCAGGGAACGCATTAATCACCACTTTCATCAGAGGTTTGCAACAAATTATTTGCAGGCTACATCCATAAAATTATATGCTTATATATGTTTATTGCCCACCGCGTTTTAAAATAACTGAAGAGCAATTCTTGGACTTTTACTATTCACTCGGAGATCGCTTTATAGCAGGAGGAGACTACAACGCCAAGCACACGCACTGGGGATCAAGACTCGTGACCCCCAAAGGAAGGCAACTGTATAAAGCAATTATAAATTTGAGTAACAAACTCTACTATATCTCCACTGGCAGCCCCACATATTGGCCAGCTGACCCCAGAAAACTTCCGGACTTAATTGACTTTGCTGTTACCAAGAACATCCCAAGAAATTTAGTAAGCGCCAAATCGCTATCGGACTTATCATCGGATCACTCGCCTGTGTTAATAACTCTCCTTCAAAGCCCCAAAGTAATTGAGCACCCCTTCATGCTGACCTCGCCTAGAACAAACTGGCTAAAGTACAAAAAGTACGTAAGTTCTTACATTGAGCTATCACCTCAGCTTAACACTGAGAATGACATCGACTTCTGTGCCGATGCCCTGGAGTCGGTACTCGTGGCAGCAGCCAACATCTCAACACCAGAAGAGATACTTGTGCTTAGCAACCAATACAAAACAAATCTGCAAATCGAACAACTGGTTCGGGAAAAACGACGCCTACGATGCGCTTGGCAATCCTGCAGATCGCCCCATTCGAAGCAACTCTTTAATGAAGCCACACGCAGACTCACCAAAACCCTCAAGCAAGAAGAAGAGCTTGCGCAGCGCCGGTACATCGAGAAACTGTCGCCGACCAGTACAAAGCATCCTTTGTGGAGAGCTCACCCAAACTTAAGCTCTCCGATAGAATCAGTCACTCCGATTAGAAACTCCTCGGGTACTTGGGCCCGCAGTGACGAAGACAGAGCCGAAACATTTGCTCTACACCTACGAAATGTATTTCAGCCAAAGGCCGCCACCAACTCTTTTCAACTACCCCCGCTTAGCTCTGAAATGGCAATTAACCCGATTTTGTTTCAAGTGCCTGAAATTTCAAATGTCATTAGGAAGCAACTAAAACCGAAAAAGGCTCCAGGGGGCGACCTAATAACCCCAAAAATGATAATTGAACTTCCAAACAAAAAATCGTGCCTGTCCAAATTACTAGAAAAATGCCTGCTCACGCGCATAACACCATATTTGAGAGAGCAAAACTTAATACCGGCACATCAGTTCGGGTTTTGTGAAAGCCACGGAACCATCGAGCAAGTCAACCGGATAACTTCAGAAATTCGTACAGCCTTCGAACATCGGGAATATTGTAGTGCGCATTCGACCGAGTAAGGCTTGCAGGCCTTTTGCATAAAATCATAACATTAATGCCAGAGAACACTCACAAGTTACTTAAGTCGTACCTCTACCACCGAGTCTTCGAGGTGAGATGCAATACAACGACATCCAACGAGTATAACATTGAAGCCGGAGTCCCACAAGGTAGCGCACTGGGCCGTACCCTGTTCGTCCTATACACAGCAGACATCCCTATGAACAAGAGGCTGACTACGACCACATTGGCTGACGACACCGCAATCCTGAGCCGCTCGAGATGCCCAACTAGAGCAACAGCTCAACTAGCTGATCATTTGAGAAGTAGCTATCAGACTGGAGAATCAAAATTAATGAACAAAAGTGTAAACATATAACGTTTACCCTTAATTGACAATCGTGCCCCCCGCTAACTTTGAATAGTACGCAGATCCCCCAAGCCAGCGATGTAACATATCTCGGCGTCCACCTCGACAGATGCCTAACCTAGCGGAGGCACATTGAATGCAAGAAATTACATCTCAGACTTAAAGCTAGCAGCCTACACTGGATTATAAATTCTCAATCACCCCTGTGTCTGGACTTTAAAGTTATTCACTACAGCTCCACCCTTAAGCTCATTTGGACTTACGGCTCCCAGCTCTGGGGAAACGCAAGCAACAGCAATGTTGACATCATACAGCGCTCACAATCAAAAATCCTGCGAACAATCACTGGGGCACCATGGTATATTCGGAACGAAAACATCCACAGGGATCTGGGCATACCACCGGTCAAAGATGAAATATCCAAGCAGAAAGCGGCCTACCACAACAAGCTCATACAGCACCCAAATAATCTCGCAAGAAACCTTACACGGGATTCGAACAGAACTCGTCTGCATCTAAACGATCTGCCAGCCCAGCAATAAATACTAGGGCCCGTTAGTCTAAATTCAGTCTAAATGTAAGTAAGTTAAGTTATATTCTTAAGATTTGATATACTTATTGTTAGTCTCATATAGAGAAGATTCAATTAATAAAGCACATATAAAAAAAAAGATGAACACTAGAGTGAAAGAGACGACCATAGCCCACAATCAAAAAGTAAAGTGACAACCACAAACATTTCAACAAGACGAGTAGTTTGATTTCGGCGAGCATCAGATTTGCTAAGGCGATGAAATTTATAACTGAGTGCAAAATCGAGGTGAAGGCGAACTAACCGTGTATTTGCGAGGTGGCAGTTACACTCAATATTAAGAAGTAACCACGACGAACGTTAAATTGAGGAGACGCAAGAACGCACTCGAGACGAGCAAAGTGCCGCCAGCAGAAAGAAGCGGCTAGTAGAGGTGATACCAAAGGAATTTGGCCAGTAGAGGTGCTATTAAGCCAGTCAGAGGGGTATCAGAGATGCGCTACCAGACAAGCGCTGCCAGTCAAAATTTTGAATCTTGCAACTCCTGCTAAGAGACGGACTACACCAGAAGCACTGCCGAGTGAGCTTCACCAGACGAAGTCCTGTAGTCCTATACGAGAAGGACTACCAGAGAAGACCAACCAGACGAAGTTCATTCTGCTACGAGAAGGTGCTTCCAAAGAAGCGGGTCGAATCGGGTCTAACAGAGAGACTACCATAAGCGGTCCTGCCAGGAGAGTTCGCACCAAACCAGAGAAGCATTGCCGTAGAAGAGCTGGAAAAAGATCTGCAAGAGGACGTGATTTCAAGAGCTGTGCAGACGAGGGCGCAAAGAAGCAAAAGTTCTACCAAGACGAAGTGTTAACTTGCTGAGGTTGAAACAGCTGACGAAGACCACAACGCTACCCAGTACTGCAACGAAAACTTGAGTACTTTCTTTCTATTCATTTAAATTTATACACATTTCGACGAAAATTTGTTTATGTAAATTGATTTTGTAGAAAATAAGTGAATGACATCTTATCGTAACCATGGACGCTAGATCTATTTTATCGCTGACAGTACCTTTATTGAAAGAAAAGCTGACTGAGTTGGGCTTAAATACGGATGGTAGGAAGGGCACAATGCAAAATAGACTTTTTGATCATTTCCAGGTGCCAGATGCTGTTGATGTTGATCAGGAAGATTACTAAAATCCAAGATGCTGTCAACTCCACAAGTTCCAGGTTTATCTTGAGAGACGTTCAGGATAGCATTTCAAGTTTTTCGGGATCAGATCAGCAGGACATTAACCATTGGTTAATCGAACTTGAGGATGTAGCTATAACCGTTAGTTGGGATAATCTACAAAAGTACATCTACGCAAAACAACATTTAAGCGGAGCAGCTAAGCTTTTTAGCTCGTGGAGCTCGTGGTTGGAATATCCTAAAATCTTACCTACAAAAGGAGTTTGGAATGCAGTTGTTCACAAAATGTTAAGGCATAGAGAGAAGAAAGCCACAGACACATGCTTGGAGTATTCGTACAGTCTGATGGAACTAAGCAAGCCTATAAAGCTAGAGGAAAAGAGTTTGGTATCTTATCGAAGGAGTCCCTGACAGCAAATCAAACAAAGCTGGCTTGTATAAAGCCAAAACGGTAAAGGACTTAAAGCTTAAGATTGAAATCTATGAGAAAGTTAGAGGCAAAAAAAAGAATATCAGCACAATAACCAAAAAAAAAGCAAAGAAGGTTCAGAACAGTTCGGGTCAGGGTCATTTTGCAAAAGAATACGTCGATGAAGTTATTTGCTACAAATTCCACAAAACTGGGCACATTTCTAAAGAGTGCGGTGAGACTCAGCAGTCCTCTTCAGGCAAAAAGGAAGCAATGAATGTCCTTGAGGATATATCCCCAAACGCAGGTCTTATTTACAAAAGCTTCAGCACTCAGAATATATATTTTACAGCCATTTTAGATTCTGGCAACGATCTGAGCCTCATGAGAGATAATGTATTCAATAAATTCCAAAGTCTTCAGCTTAAGAAAGAAAACAAATATCTTAAAAGCATTGGGAAAGGTGAACTCATTACTATAGGATGTTTTGACCTAGATGTTTTCGTTGACAATAGCTTTACAATAACCTTCCACGTAGTCAAACGGTACGAGTTAGAGTATACAGCTATCGTTGGAACAACATCCTTCAGAAAGTCGACATTTTGTTCAGCACAAATGGAATTCGTTTCATTGCCAAAACCGAAGTTAAAGGCGATGTCCGTCACCGAGATGATTGAGGAGCATAGCGTAGTGGACAGATTCGTTTTGAGTCAAAATCGGAGGTAGAAAAGCTTATCAAAGGATACGAACCAAAACAGACAATAAGGTCTCCATCAAGGAATAAAACCAGAACCGGAACCGGAGCCGATAACCGAAATAAACCGACTCCTTATAGAGAACCGGAAACGATACCGAGACAAAAATAAAAATTTAATTTCGAACCGATTACCGTATTGCTGGTAGCGGTACGGTTTTGGTACTCATTTACTAAACTCGTTAAAAATCCTGAATAAAATAATACCCATATGTATGTATCAGCTCCCACTTTCTGCTATAGCGACTTCTTCCCGTCGCTTTTTAGCACATGTACTGCTTATGTAAGAAAATGTCGCTGTAGCAGAAACACTCTTTGTCTAAAGAAGTTGTAAATCTGGCATTTTTGGCACCATTCTACGCGTTTTTTTTTTAAAAGCTAATGATCCTATTTCTTCTTCTTAAATAAGTTAAAAATCGAATTAAAATCTTATTTTTTTATATTTTTAATAAAAAAATCGAAATAATTTTTATGATTATATATCCAAGTTTGTTTCCCAAATAAAACTCACATAAATCATTTCAAAGTTTTAATAGAATTGATTCTAGAAAGTTTACTTTCTTCGTAACACATAACGGACAATATGAGTTCACGCACGTCCCATTTGGTATAAGCAACTCCCCCGTAGTATTTTGCTGCTATGTAGGTGCTGTGCTAAGAGACCTGATGCAGTCCAACAAAATCGTCGTCTGCATGGACGACATATTATATCAACGGCAGACTATCGGTTCTGAAGGAAGTTTAAGAAGTCGGATCTAAAGCAGGGTTGCGCATCAAGTGGGAGAAAGTTCAGTTTTTGAAGCGAAAAATTACATTTCTTGGATACCTAATTGAAAACGAAACGATTGCTCTGAAGAGTCTTTTAGCCACTGCTCCAGTTCTTAGACTGTACGATCCTTGTGCCGTAAGTGAAGTTCATACGGACGCGAGTAAATTCGGATTCGGTGGAATCCTCATGCAAAAGGACTCAGAAGATCAACTACTTCACCCAGTGGAATTTATGAGCAGAAAGACTATACAGTGCGAGGAAAAATATTGCTCGTAATCAACGCTGTTAACAAGTGTCGCATTTACCTGTTGGGAATTAATTTTACAATTGTCACCGACTGCGTAGCATTTGCGATGACCATGAAAAAAGACGATGTCCCACCAAGAGTCGCCAGATGGGCCATGTACTTAAAAGAGTTTAAGTTTCGTCGATGCCCTTAGCCGCTTAAGAGCTTAAGAGAAGCACAGAACAAGGACGAGTGGATTAAATCCGTAAAAACAGTTCCAGATAGCGCAGAAAGTTACGAGTATTTTTCGTTAAAAACAACATTCTCTATAACGATGTTGCGAAAGAGCTTCTAGTCGTTCCAGAATCCATGCATGGAGAAATAATTGGAATGGTACATCGCGAAGGCCACTACGGCGCTAAGAAGTCTCGAGAGCTAGTGGAAAGATGTTATTATGTCCAGAACATTTAAGACAAAAAAGAAAGGTTCGTCTACATTATAGATTATAGACTCAATGAGAGGAAAAAAGGAAGGTTTGCTGACGCCAATTGACAAAGTCCAAGAACCTCTGGGTACGTAACACATTGACCATGTTGATCCGCTTACGGAAACCAACAAGAATCAACAGGCTCTGACCAAGTAGTGAACAGGCTGGAAAAGCAATCAGCAATTTTTGGAAACCCTCGGCGCATCGTGACAGATAGAGGCACCGCATTCACGTCCATTACCCTTAAGGACTATTGCAGTGACCAAGGAATCCAATTGTTACACATAACAACAGACATGCCGAGAGGTAATGGACAGGTTGAACAGATCCATAAAATTGTTATAACCATGCTAAGCAAACTTTGCCAGAACAACCAAGCGAACTGGTACTGTCACGTGGTTAAAATCCAACAAATTATTTACAACACGCCTCCCAGGACGACCAAAAACTATCCTTTCAAAATCCTTACTGGATTAAATATGCCTAAAAAAGATAACGACATTAGAAAGCTCTTTGACGACATCGAAATCGATGAACTAAATGATGAAAGAGATGAAATAAGAAGAACAGCTCAGGAAAATATTGAGAAGGTACAACAGAAGAATATGTAAACGTTTAATGAAAAAATAAAGATTGAAACATAAAACGCACTCAATAAGGGGTAGGCATGGATCTTAGACAGCAGCCGAGTTCATGAAGAAATGGAGTTTATTCAGGGGCGAATGTACAATGCAGGATGGCCGAATGGAATATTGGCGAATTTAGTATAAGTGTATCACCCTTGCAGCGTCAGATTATCAACGAAATCAACGGTTTAGGCCTTGTACCTAATTTTGAATTGCTCTCCTATTATTATTTGTTATCCAATACTATACAATATTAATCGAGTACCTTAAAAATAATAACGATTCTTTCAGTGAATAAGTGGTCTAGTGCGTGGTTCCGAAAAGAAGTCGGTTTGTGAAGATATATAAGTTAAATCAAGAAACAGTTTGTTTATTTAAGTTCAGAACACTGACTGTCTAATGACAAGTCTCAAACTGAACTCGCTTCTTAACTTAATCTTCTTTGACGATCATACCTTAGTTTTGACTTTTAGAGCTTTCTATGAGTGGAGTTAATTTTGCCCCTTGGGTTGTTGATTGATAATGCACCGGCGACTCAATCCGATTGTTTAGTCTAGATATTTGAGGATTCATTCGCATGGTAATTTTCCATTGAGCGTTCGAAAGTGTGGGAACGAACTGATGATGTAACTTGATTCGTTCTGGATGTTTAGTCTAAATTTTGGGTGCATTTGTAATTGGATATTGACTGGTTGACTGAGGTTATCTGAAGGGAAGATTCTGGGATGGTGTATGTGTGCGTGGGCGTATGGACATGGTCATAGAGTTCTGTGGAACTATGGATATGTCACTATATATTTATACTAGCAGGGATCTACCGCAGCTTTTCCTACGGAAATTAAGATTGAAAATTTCGCAAATATGGGCGGTTCTTTTACAAACCGAACACCTTTTCTTGGGTCACATTTTTGTTTTGCCTGAAACTTTTTTACGTGTACTATTCGGAAAATGAGTGTACACGTGTATCAGGATTTGGCCGGAAAATAATTATTTGTTTAGGTTCAATTATTTTAGTTTGCCTCAAAAAACGTCAAATTTAAAAAAAAAAAAACAAGAAAGGAAGCCAGCTTCGGGCAGCCGAAGCTTATATACCCTTGCAGATAAAGTAAATACCTATATTTTAATGCTTACTCTATCGGTGCAGTCCCAGGGGTTCCAGATTCTGCTTGAATATTTAAAATTATGTTTTTAAGTTGTCAAAAATCAAAACGCCTACTTTCTACAAAGTTACAATGAATTTTCTTATATTTGTTTTATTATTCTTATGGGAGCCTTAAGATATAGTGGTCCGATCCGGCTCGCTCCAACATATGTACTACCTGCAATAGAAAGAAGACTTTTGGGAAAGTTTCATCGCGATAGTTTTAAAGCTGAGAGACTAGTTCGCATAGAAACGGACAGATGGACTCGGCTATTGGTGCTGATCAAAAATATATATACTTTATGTGGTCGGAAACGCCTCCTTCACTGCGTTACAAACTTCTGACTGAAATTATAATACCCTTGCAAGGGTATAAAAAGGTAACAACATTAATAAGCTCTACTTTCAAAGGGATCAAAGTTCGCTTTACCGATATCCAAATCAAAATTTCCTCTCTTCAAATGCGTTGCCGACGGAGAAGAGCTGGTGCAAAGCATAACATGCAAAGAGGAACAAGAGTGCGAAAGAACCAAATTGTCCAATTGAACCAAGAGTGCAATCGATCGAGCAATATTCGACACATTGGGAAAAACTAGGACATTTCTAAAAGTAAACCAAGATATAATTATTTTAAATTCAGACAAAGGGAACGTCACAGTAGCCATGAAGAAAAAATACATTGGATGACCTAGCCACATACAGGTTACTACGGAAGGACCCCACATCGAGCCTTCAGATGAAAAACAATTTGTTAGTAGATAAATTATTTAATATGGAGCTGATTTCAAGGAACAAAAGAAACAGACTCAAGACGAACACAGCGCTACCACCGAGAATCTACAGACTCCCCAAAATTCTCAAAGAGGACACACCACTGAGACCAATTATGTATGTGATATAACCAACTTAATAATAACTTAACCACAGATTGTAAATTTAATATAAAAAGTGCAATAGAATTAAAAAAAAAGGTTAATAACGCAGATATTACAGATATTAGTCTCGTTGTTTCCAAGCATACAGACTGGCTAAGCCCTAACAGTAATACAGTCCAAATGGCAAACCATACAAGAACACACAAAAATCCCAAAAACATTATTAATGGACATTTTAACATTCTGCATTACAGAAAAGTGAGAAAATTTTAAAAAGTGTATTTAATGACGAGTGTAATAATTTTTCGTCGCAAATGTTGATATCAGAACTTTTGTATGTTGAAGGTACGATCGTCACTAGTTTTTTACCTCGTTAAGAGGTGTTTTTATTTGATAATAAAATAGTTAAAAAACAAGGGAGAACGCTATAGTCGGGTCCCCGACTATCAGATACCCGTTACTCAGCCAAAGTGAGTGCGAGGGAGATGGATATATTAAAACTTTGATCGGTCATAACTTTTTAACGAATGGTCCGATTTAAAAAATTTCGATTTCTACATTTCGATAGGTTTTGATAATCACAATAAAACTGCATTTTTACATTTCCAAAATCTTTAAAGGTGTGGGCGCCAGACACTTTTTAAACTCGTTTATTGTGGGCGTTAGGCGATTGTGGGCGTTAGAGGGGGCGTGGCCCCCGGCTGATACAAACTTGCGCTGCGTAGGAAGCCAAAGAAAATGTGTGGGTAATCCCAATTCTCTAGCTTTTGTAGTTTCTGAGATCTCAGCGTTCACCCGGACGGACAGACGGACATGGCTAAATTGTGTTTGTGACCAATTAATAAAAATAGGAAATTATTATTAACCGAGTCGCCTAAACGCAAAAAAGGCAGCCATTGGCAGTTAATATATATATATGGACGTTGATGCACTACGAGCAGTACAAACAAGTCAATTTGGGCAAGAATGCGAGTTCGCGAGGAAAAAAAGGGACACATAATGAGAATAAAGAAGCAATTATGAGTGAAGCAAATGAGTTAAAATATTAGTTTTTAACACCGGGATAGAAGTTGAAATGCAAATTAAATGATAAAGGTTGTTATAATTATTACATAGAGCTCGAAAGGGCTCGTGCAGACTAAAATTTAATGTACATCGAGGCAAATTAAGAGGCTACTAATTTCGTGTTAGTCTAACGGGAACATTAAAAGTTAAACAGTTTACGAATTCTACAGAATCAATATCACAACTTATAATATTTTGCATAAAAATAGTACCAAGCATTTTTCTACGATTTGCAAGTGTCGGTAAATTAAGCAATAATAATCTACTCTGGTAGGAAGCTAGCTTTACGTTTTGATCCCAGTTCAAACTACGAAGGGCAAAAAGAAGAAATTGTTTTTGTACCGACTCTATACGGTCAATGTGCACTTGGTATTGTGGGCTCCAAACCGATGAACAATATTCCAATATAGGACGGACAAGGGAAGTAAATAATAGTTTGGTTATATAAGGGTCGTCAAATTCTTTTGACCAACGCTTTATAAACCCAAGAAAACTCATAGCTTTGTAAACAGTCAACATTATGTGGCAGTCAAATTTAAGCTTCGGGTTCAGAAGAACGCTTAAATCATTTACTGAATATATACGGTCAGGGGCAAGTTCTGAAGCAAATAACTTATAAACGTAGGAGTACCCCTACGGAAGGACATTACATTACATTTCAGGCAGTTCACACTTTTTGAAAATTATCAATGTCTGATTATAAGCGGAAACTAGACTTTATATTGTTGTATGTCAAAAAAAGCTTAACATCATCAGCATACATTAGTACACGAGAATTTGTTATGATAGAGGGAAGATCGTTAATAAACAAAGTAAACAGCAAAGGGCCCAAATGACTACTCTGGGGCACTCCAGATGTCACGTAGATCATTTTAGAAGCAGCGTTCTTAAATATAACCCTCTGAGTCCTCCTATTCAAATAACTTGAAATCCAAGTTAATGGATTACATGGAAACCCAAGAAAGTCTAGTTTGAATAAAAGAAGAGAGTGGTTAACAGAGTCAAAGGCTTTACTAAAATCTGTATGTATAACGTCAGTCTGCATTTTATTGTTAAATCCATTTATTACAATAGATGACAATTCAAGTAGGTTGGTGGTAGTCGATCTGCGCTTAACGAAACCATGCTGACACGGTGATATTAGCGAGGAACATAAATGTTGGAAATGAACAGTGATAATACGTACAAAGGCTTTTGGAATTGCCGACAATTTAGAAATACCTCTATAGTTCTGGGCATCCACCTTCGCACCCTTTTTGTGAAGTGGAATAACAAAAGAGTCCTTCCAGATAGTTGGAAAAACTGATGATGAAATAGACAAATGAAAAGGTTTAAGAATAGGTTTTCAAATGGTTGATGCACAAAACTAAGGCACACACCCAGGAAGTCCATCAGGACCGGGAGAATAAGTAGGCGTTGTTGTTGTTAAATCTCTTAAGAGAGAACTTTCGGTAACTATAGGCGAAAAAATACAATTTGCCCTATTTAAGGGATTAGGGTTGTTTGATTTTGACCATGAAGACCAGCTATAAGTGGATTGGAAAAAGTCGGCAAATAAATCAGCAATTTCAGAATCTGTCGATGCCTCCATTGAGTTAAAACGAACCGATGAAGGCAAAGCCGATGACTTACGTTTAGCGTTAACAAAGTTATAAAACTGCTTCGAATCATTTGAAAATTCAAATTTACAACGATTTAAATACATAGAATAGCAATGACTGTTAAGAACATTAAAATCAGATCGAGCCACCACATATTTCGAAAAATCGGATGGCTTACCCGATTTTTTATACTTTTTATAAGTGTTTGTTTTAAGATTTTTATGTCCTTGAAGCGCATTTGTAAACCAGGGGGGCCTGTTCGGCCTTGGTGGAAGTCTATCAGGAACGCATTCATTAAAAAAAGTGTTTAGAACGCTATAGAAAAGTTCAGTGGCACATTCGATGTCCATACAGTTATAAAGATCTGTCCAATTATATTGCGAAATCATTAAGATAAGTTTATTATAGTCAGTTTTACGAAAGCATCTCATTTTAGTTGGAGAAACTGAAGGAGAGAGGGTATCAAGGTAGGGAAGGCAAATTGTCAATTCCATTGTTGGATGGTATAGGTCTTCTGGTACCACAAGAGCGTCAATTCTAGATACCGTGACTTCAGACGGCTCTAAAACAAAAGAAAAAATCTATCTGTCTATTTAATGAATTTCGTATAAAGCTAACTTGCTGTAACGATAATTCAGAAAGGCCATCCACAAAAAAATGGGCGGATAAGGGAATAGCGACAAGTGAGTCAGTAGAAGGGGACCAAGAAATATCAGGGAGATTAAAGTCACCCAAAACAATCAAAAGGTCTCTGTTGGAAAGAGAGGATATAATAGTTTTAATAGATTATAGATGTTGCTCATAAATTATTAAGTCAGAGCCAGGTGGAATATAAGAACATGTAACAAAAATAGACACGGATTGCAGGGAAACTTTTACACTAACAAATTCTATGTTATTGGGGACATGAGAGTGAATTCTCTCCGAAATTAGGGTAGAAGTAACGGCGATGAGAACACCCCCTCCCCTACGGGAATGGCGATCGGTTCTGCAGGTATTAAAGCTGTTTGACAGAACTTCAGAGTCGGTTATCTGTGGTTTCAGTCAAGTTTCTGTAAATGCCAGGATATCGTACGTAAATGCCGAGGAGTCAGCATAAAGCTTGGGTAGCTTTATGTTAAGTCCTCTAACATTTTGGTAAGCCAAGAATAAACTTTTCAGTTTTTTGGCACCATGGAAAGCCTGTTATTTGTTCTCGGTTTATTTGGAACAAATTCTTTTACAACCAAATCATCATTAAGCCAAAAGCTTTCAGAAAGAAGTTCTTTAAACCATCAGGCGGAGCAAATATTTTAAAAGATGATATCCTACGAGCATAAAAAAAACTAAATTGTTCAACAGCAATGTCCTCGGATGGGAATTTTTCAAGAATAAATTCCAAAACATCCTCGGATGTTGTATCTGGGGTAAATCTAGATACGAATAGTTGCTTCCTATGTGGAACAACCGACAGTCCCTTTCGACCCCCAGCAGGAATCTGAACCTCGCTCGACTGGGACCCAGAAGCGGTTCCTACTGTATCTATAGGTACAGTCAGCACCGAAATCTGTGCCTCAGGTTGGCTTCCAGAACCAGGGCACCTCCGAAACTGGCTGTTTCCATAGGCACAGTTGGCTCGCCGTCTCGAGTCTGCCTCATAAAACTGCTCATCTCGACTGTCATTTCCTTGCAGGACTCACATGCCCACATGAGACCGGTATGCATTTCAATGAAGTCTTTAACTCTGCCACTAAATCCTGCACATATGACGTGCATGACCGATTCGCAGAGCCAGCAGATAACAAAAGAATCTTTAGTTGACATCGGAAGAGAACAACTTTTCTTAGTACAGATAAGAGCCATTATAAAGAAAAACAAGAGAGATCGCTATAGTCGGGTACCCCGACTATCAGATACCCGTTACTCAGCCAAAGGTAGTGCGAGGGAGATGGAGATATAAAATTTTTAATCTGGCATAACTTTTTAACGAATGGTCCGATTTGAAAAATTTCTTCTACATTTCGATAGGTATTGATAAATACAATAAAACTGATTTTTTACTTTTCCAAAATCTTTAATGGTGTGGGCGGCAGACACTTTTTAAACACGTTTATTGTGGGCGTTAGGCGATTGTGGGCGTTAGAGGGGGCGTGGCCCCCGGCTGATACAAACTTGCGCTGCGTAGGAAGCCAAAGAAAATGTGTGGGTAATCCCAATTCTCTAGCTTTTGTAGTTTCTGAGATCTCAGCGTTCACCCGGACGGACAGACGGACATGGCTAAATCGACTCGGCTAGTGACCCTGATCAAGAATATATATACTTTATAGGGTCGGAAACGCTTCCTTCTACCTGTTACATACTTTTGCACAAATACAATATACCCTTATACTCTACGAGTAACGGGTATAAAAAGGTTATTCAAAGAAATAGGAATAAAATGTTTAAAAAAAATAACTCAAGTATATTTGGCACTGGGATCAAATTCCAAAACCGCAAAGACACAAAACAACGAAATGTATAAGAGCGCGAGATCGCGAATTTAATTATAAGCATGAGAGCGCGAGAGAAAAATCTTCTATCGAATGAGTGTGGCATGTGGGGCACCAACAACTATACGCACGAACAGTTACAAATGTAAACCAAGCAAGCAAGCAAGAGAGAGAAATTAAAAGTACAGCAAGCTCTCAGAGAGTGAGAGCGGGAGAGAAGGAATGAGATTACAAGAGTTTTAGCAAGTTTTGGGTGTTATTTAGACTAACAAAGACAAGCGATTAAACAAATCCAATAGAAATGTTAAAATAACTATAACCAAGTACCCGTTTAATTGGGAGATTTATTGAAAAAACACTAACACAGTTGTTAGGCTAAGCTTTGTTTATAAACAAACGCAAGACACACGTAAAAAATCACTGAAAAACACAAAAAACTTAGAGCACAAAAGTAAACACAACCGTTCACAAGCGACTAGGGATGTCAATATATCGATTTTATTTGCGAAAAATTAAATATTTTTATCGTGACATTTTTTTAAAATAATTATCAGGTATCATCCATTTGTTTTGATTATTTTTTTTTATAATTTTAAGCGGTTGCACTTTTCATCGGGACAAGAATAAATACATATGTGAAAGATGAAAGAGCCGCAAAAATGCCAAGTGCAACATTTGTGATAGAAAAATAAAAACAAGTGGCAATAGCTCCAACCTGCAATCGCATTTAAAAAACAAACACCAAGACGCGTATATTAAGTGCTTAAACAAAGAAAGTAAAAAGAGCGCATATTCATATGTATGTATGTATGTTAATGCTTAGTGGTTATTGCTTATGCAGCTTAAAATTAAAAAAAAAATAATAAAACAAAAATATCAAAAATATCTGATATACAGATATTTTTTTTCTGATATATCAAATATGATTTTGATTTTTTGTTTCAATAAAAAATATCATCGATACGATATTTTTAAATATTTCGACATCCCTACAAGCGACGCTAAATCGACAAAAATGAAAAATATTAACCAGAAACCCAAACATCCAGAATTACAAGAAAATAAATAATAAAAATACTTTATATCAAATAAAAACACCTCTTAACGAGGTAAAAAACTAGTGACGATCGCACCTTCAACATACAAAAGTTTTGATATCAACATTTGTGACGAAAAATTATTACACTCGTCATCAAATACACTTTCTAAAATTTTCTCATTCGGCCCGCCCTAGCGAACTATTGGCCTTTTCTATTGCAGCGTGCCGAAGTCTGTAGCTTAAGTATATCGCAAGTAATGGGCTTACGAAATTTAACCTTTCTTAGCTGTTTTCCCGCCAAACTAGCGAGTTTTTCCAAAAGTGGTAGAACTAATGTTTCTTATATCGAGCTGTTTAACACCATATAAAATTTCCACGATTTTAAACCAACGTTTTGGGACAAACAGACAAACTCACAAACTGACAAACTGAATTGTATTTTCATTTTGGGAAGAAGAAGAAAATCTTATTTTGGCTATGACTTTTGAACGGAGCTTCGGATTTAATCATATGACCCCTCATTCGACGCGTATTTGCAATTGGAACACAACCAAAACAATGCGAGGAGGCATTTATCCCCACCGGCCCCAACAGCTCCGAAATTTTCTTTTTTTTATTTTCTCTGCTCTCTTTCTTTATGTCTTGGTATGCAATCCTGTTAGTTTTTGCGTTACCTTTCGATTGGTGTATCACTCATTATGATCGGACAATCACAGCAGATTTTCAGTTCTGCGGCTATATATAGTAGTCGCCTTCGCACACTTTCCTTGTGCGCTTCGTCACTACATGGACTGTCCATAGTGATAGATTCCTATATTCTCCGAACGCCTTACCTTATCAAACACTTACGACCGTGACAAAATTTAATTAGCTTATAAACCTGCAAAAACAATGACATTAATATATAGTAATATGAAAAGTTAAAAAAATATATATTGTAACAACGTAGGCCAAATTAAAAAGAAGAATAGCGGGCCATAAATCAGACATAAAAAACAATAATATTTTAAATATACCGGAAACAGCACTTGCAGCCCACTGTGCGAGCGGTCGACTCTTGCCCAGTTTCGATGAAGCGGGTGTGGTACAACAAGAACAACATAACAAGAAACGGTTCTCACTAGAAATGCTGCACATCATTAACACACCGGCAAACTTTCGACCAACCCTGCAGTTCCCGAATTCAGCCCGAGCGCTGAAATGCACTGAGTCGACTGCGACTCCGGCAGAGCGTCTGCAGAATCGACTCTCTCGCCAACCCCCTCTCTCTCAATCACGCTCTCCAAAATTTCTCTCTCTTAAAATCATAGAAAAACGAGACAAAATGTCGAACTTCGCCTGTCTCGCTCTGCAAGCTGGGCAAGCGCGATCGTGGCAAAGGGAAGACAACAACAAGAGAGATTGCGATTGATGTTGTTTTTCTCGCTCAGTATTCTTTTACTATTTCTCGAAGGCAGGCGCCGTTTTTCCGCGGTTTTGAACTGCGTTTTACTTTAAAGGAGTAGCATTGCTGTGATTAGTTATTTTCGAGTTTTTAGGTAAGTAATTCTCAAGTGTATTGTCTTATCTTAATTACAGAAGCTTTTAATTTTTATATAATCTTTATTTTTAATATTTTTAGGTCAAGCTGATGTTACCAAGTGCTTATAAAATATCTTTTCAGATGAAATCATTTTGTCCTACAGCCCAGAAGGATGTTATTCTTCCACTGCTAAGTATGTTTTTATCATTCTTGCCTCGTTATATAATATTAAAAAAACAAATATTTTCCAAATTTAGATCCTATTGGTCAGGTCGAGCCTACTGAGCCTCTGGAGAGAATGGGGAAATGCGTGAATAATCTGCATGCGCGAAAAGGCAGCTCACCAAGACTTTGGAAGCTGAGAACCTGCCGAAGACCCCTACAAGTCACCGTAGTTTGTAAAAATCTATTAATTTAATGTATTAATAAACCCATTGATAAAAGCAATGAAATTTAACATATTTTCAATGAAAATGGGCGATGAATTTGGGTGATAATTAGGCGCTGAAAAAGCGCCCATAAGGTGATGAATTTGGTGATGAATTAGGCGAAAATGGTGATGAACAGGTGCTAAATCAGCGCCAGTTTCTGGCAGTGATGAGCCCCTAGGACATGCCCATGTTAAAATCATTGCTATTTTTCATACAAATTCACTAGTGATTGAGCGCTTAGTGCTCATCTTTTGGCAATGATTCACTGCTCAAAAGGTGATGAATGGAACTGCAGGGAAATTTTAAGGCAGACACAAAAAAAGTCGCACATATACACAGGCACTTACTGGACAAACACAAATACGTAGGTTAGTTATTCTCTTGCCTTTTTTTTCGTGTTTTTTTGTCGCGTAACAAATATGGTATGTACTTTTGTAACATTAGTTTGTACGTTGTTTATAATTTGTGTGTTGTTGCTAGCCCCTGAAGACGGACTCCGATCCGGAACCGAAATATATTGGGAAATCTAAAACAATCTAAAACAAAACTGTGTTTTATTAAAAAAATAAAGTACAAAAAGGTCGCCAAAAACAACAAAAAAGTACCCTTATATTAAAAATCTGTATCTCCAGTTGTAGTAATCCGATTGAATTCGTGTTTGCATTAGTTCCAACTCATTTTGAACATTGTCAATTCGAATTAATCTTCGAACAGACCTTTATTTTGTATGTACACATCAATACCATTATCTTTTTTTAAATAATGTTACAGCCTCTCGCATATTTGTTACTATGGAATTTATATTATTAATGTTTATACAAACTCCAAGAACAAACCAGCCAGATTTGCCAAACAGTAAAAACAATTTGATTGTCGTTTTAGTTAATTTTTATACCCGTTACTCGTAGAGTAAAAGCGTATATTGTATTCATGCAAAAGTATGTAACAGGGAGAAGGATGCGTTTCCGACCCTAAAAAGTATATATATTCTTGATAAGGATTACTAGCTGAGTCGAACTAGTCATGTCCGTCTGTCTGTCCGTCCGTATGAACGCTGAGATCTCGGAAACTATAAAAGCCAGAAGATTGGAATTTTGCATGTAGATTCTAACGCCCACAATCGCCTTAAACGATTTTAAAAAAGGTGTCTGGCGCCCACCCCTTTAAAGATTTCGGAGTATTGCAGTTTTATTGTGTTGTTGTATCGTAATGTAGAAGAATTTTTCAAATCGGACCATTCGCTAAAAAGTTATGCGCGATCAAAGTTTTACATTTCCATCTGCCTCGCACTCTCTTTGGTTGAGTAACAGGTATCTGATAGTCGGGTGCCCCGACTATAGCGTTCTCTCTTGTTTCTTATACAACCGCACGCTCTCGTTGTCTGCAAGCAAGTAGTAAGGGTACGCATGTGCATACAAAAAGGAAACAAAAACGTTCTTAGGCAGAGAGGGAGAGAACAAAGAGAAGAGAGAGCTTTGCCTCTCTCTGAGATCTTCATTGTTCATCCCCTTCCCACACACACGCAATGTGTATGTGTATAAGTGTGACTTTTGCTAGTCTCAACAAGCCACCTCAAAAGTTACACTGATACAAATTAGGGGATAACAAAATATAATTTTCAGACGAGTGTGTGCAATGCACACATTCTCTTCAATTGGAGAATCATGACTTCTGCTAACATGATTATGTTTTACCACAGAGTCATTATACCCGTTACTCGTAGAGTAAAAGGGTATATTGTATTCGTGCATAAGTATGTAACAGGTAGAAGGAAGCATTTCCGACGCTATAAAGTATATATATTCTTGATCAGGAAGACGAGTTGATCTAGCCATGTCCGTCTGTCTGGCTGTCTGTCTGTCCTTATGAACGCTGAGATCTCGGAAACTACAAAAGCTAGAAAGTTGGTATTAACTACACATATTCTTGGGCTTCCTACGAAGCGAAAGTTTGTTTCAGCCGATTGCCACGCCCACTCAAACCCCCACGGACCCCACGGACCCCTTAACGGACTTTCTGGCGCTCACATCTTTAAAGATTTGAGAAAACTATAAATGCCATTTTTTTGTGTTTAAAAATACGTACCTAAATGTAGATAAATTTTATTAAATCGGACCATTCATTAAAATGTTATGAGCAAAAATTGATATTTGCATATCTCCATCTCCCTCGCACTCCCTTCAGCTGATTAACGGGTATCTGATAGTCGAAGTTCTCGACTATAGTGTTCTCTCTTGTCATTTAAAGTCATAGATTTTATGCTATTTTGGTCTATTACTACATCTCTAGCTATCATACATTTTTCTTGATTCCTCATTCCACAATTTATAGCCATTTGGCTCATACCCGACGAGTATAGACTTGATCGATTTGTCATTAAATTATCGCTTACGCACTTTTTATGCCACGTGTCATATGGTCTTTTTCTTATATTTTCCAAACCTCTACTTGGGGACATAAACTTTTATTTAGTTTAGTACAGTTAATAGGTGAGATCTGAGATCTCGGAAACTACAAAAGCTCGTTCGTTAAAAAGTTGTGCTCGATCAAAGTTTTATATATCCATCTCCCTCGCACTCCCTTTAGCTGAGTAACGGGTATCTGATAGTCGGGGCACCCGACTGTAGCGTTCTCTCTTGTTTTTAAGTTGAAATGAGCCTCACTTTTCGCCACAAAGTCTTTGAATACAAAAAACACGTCTGATTTATAAGTTATTAACCCTCTAAGACGTAAGCATGCCTCAAGGCACGTATTATTTACGCGCGAAAAAAAATAAAAAAAATGATTAGTCCCGTTAAAACCTTCGGAGTGATTTCAAAGATGAGACTCATAATTTTGTGTGCTTTCTATCAATCGCCAAAAGTTATTTAAACTACTAAAAAGCTGATAGTTTATTTTTTAAGGCCAAAAACGTAATACGAGCCTCCAGGCACGCAAGTCTTAGAGTGTTAAATATGTCACACAGTATTGTGTGAACTGATCAATAATACTACTTAGTAGTTATTATTATCAATAGTTGAGGGCGTAATCGGACCGCATACGTCAGAATGAACTACGAACCATGGGCGGTAAATATTTTCTTTGTTTTTAGATTTTTCAAATTGTAGCCTAGATTGCTTTCCGTTAGTATACGCCTCACATATTTTATTTCTATTTAGCTGTACGGTTTTTATAAGTTCAACATCTTCAAACAAGCTTTTTCATTTAATTTCTAAGAATTTTCCTACACTAATATGGCCTAACCTTTCATGCCACAAGCGATATTCTGTATCATTTAAAATTTTGGATGTATATACTTTACTATTTAAATAAAATTTCATAATCGGTACATTATACTTACATATCCCTTCCAATGCCAAGTTACCATTTTTTATTGCATTTAAACCATCCGGATTAAATTCGACGGACATTCCAGCATCTTCTTCACGGATAGTAAATTGTGCGAGATTTCCTTGCAGTACAGCACATTTTGTAATGCAATGTTTTTCCCAGAACTGTTAAGACTAACTAGTCCTTTCGCAGTAGCATACACAAGGTCTCCACGCTTTGCAATCTCAATCGCCACACTTGGATTTATATTCTCATATTTGGAAAAAAGAGTAATGTCGTTTACTATGTTATCTGACGCCCCTGAATCTAAGATAAAATCTACGCCATCATTCATTCATCATAAATGCAAAAACACAGTCCGGCTGCGTTGCTGCCATCTGAGTCTGTCTTTTTCTAACCGCTACGTTCATCATAAATGCAAACGAGCGTTCTGGCTGCGTTGCTGCTCCCATCTGATCTTGTCTCTCTCTAACAGTACTCTGGACATGAAAATTCCGGTTGCCCCCTGTCTGCCTTTTTAAAAAGAAACAGTCTTTCTTCATATGGCCTAATTTGCCGCAATGAAAACACGTTAGCTTAGGCTTTGACTTATTCTAAAATTGTTTCTTCACAAATTTAGTTTTTGTATGTGCTATTGCCTGCCTGCAACAATTTTGCACTTGTGTCCTTGCCAACTCCTTTTAGTTTTATTTCATGATCGAGAAGCCGAGTCTTTACAAAGGCTAATGTTAAATTGCTCTCAGACAGAGTTTCTATCGTTGTTATTACTCCATCATAGCTAGTTGGAATTGTTAGAAGCAAATGAGACACTTTATCCATTTCATCTATCTTTGCTCCCGCCGCAACTAAGTCAGTAACCAAATCATCAAATAAACGAAAGTGGTTTACTAGCGGAGTTTTACCCTTCAATTTTAAAGACAATAGTTGTTTGCGTAATGAAAGTTGAGATGCCAGGCTTTTACGCTCGTAAATAGTATCCAAATTTTCACAAATCTCCTTTGCCGAGTTCCCATTGTTGGCAAACACTAAAAACGAGTCCCTAGGCAAAACGGCCCCCAGCGATTTTTAAAAACTTTGAATCAGCGATGGTAGATAATTTAGAAGTTGCAAAACTAATTGCGGTTTTTTGGCGTGTATTTTAAACGAAGACATTTATGCGAGGAATTTTGTATTTTTTCTAACTTTTTAACCTTTGACAAAGTGTAGCTTCTAAACAGTGTTTAAAATGCTGCAGTCGAAGCGATAGCAAGTCGTTGCTTTCTGATTTTTAGCTGCTGCTTGCAGTCGGTAGCAACAGTCGAAGCAGCAGCTAGCAAAAATTTCTGGAAATTGCTTTTGCTTCTGCTGCTGCTTCTGAAAATGTCGGCAGTCGAAGCAAAAGCAAAATCCAATCACTGACGACTGTCAAAACAAAAACAAATTAAGCCTAGAACAATTAGGTTATGTTTACAGGGGGCCGAAAAAAATTAATTTATCACATATATTTAAAGAAAAAACAATTCAATTTGTTTAAAGTACGCTTAGCATTAAGTAAAGAGCTTTTAGTCATCCTTGCTTAAAGAATTCGTGGTATTTTTTAAGTATAGAGCTTTTAGTCATCCTTGCTTAAAGAATTCGTGGTATTTTAAGTACTGGTGTCGAGGAGGCAGAGCGAGGAGAAGAGGCTAGCGCTCTGCGAGTTGGCGGATCTTGCCGGCGCGAGCGCTGCCGAGAAGCGGGAGATGCCGATCGATTTGAAGGGACGAGCGCTTGGCGTGTTAGCGGCTCTTGCCGTAGCGAACGCAGCTGAGAAGCGTTCCGTCGCTGGGTAGCGGAACGTCGCTGGGAACTGGGAGGCTCTGTCATATGGAGCAGCGTGTGGTGACGCCGGTTGCAAATCCTGCACCGGTCATCGTTTCGACAGTTCCCTTGCGAATGCTCATGGGCGAGGCAATTCGCGCAGTACTTATTTATCAGCACCGCTCGAAGCCGCTTCTACGCGCTCAGCTTTTGGATCCTCTGACACCTTTTCAGAGGGTGTATTCCTCGGCAGACTCGGCATCGGTAGGACTGCGTACCTCGAGTACGTCTGCTCTCTAATGCATTGACGTGAAGCCATCTTAATGGATCTGACGGTGAATCATGGACAAAGAAAAAAAAATGGCGCGTGCTTATGGACTAGGGATGGCTGAAAGAAGAACACTCTGTAGAAGATGTGGAAGGCGCCCACGGAAGAACAACCTTGGCTACCGGACGCCGCGTGCCGTACGGATGTCGAATAGGCGGACGTTACCATCGGCTCCTGAAAAAACGAAATCGATTATACCTAGTCGCCACTCATTCGAGGGAAAATTGTCATCCTTAATGACGACCATGTCATCGGCGCGAAGATTTTCCGTGGGAAATGGCCACTTGTTGCGGTTGTGGAGCTTCTTAAGATACTGTTCCTTCCATCTAAAGCGGTATTGCTGATGTAAAGACTTTACACCGGTTCACTATGGACTTATATTCTCCCTTCACTTCGGGTTCCTTGTAAAACAAGGTCTTGAAGCTCTTGACACCAGCTTCCTATAGGCCTCCCATATGGAGTGCCCAACGAGGAATGAATTGCCAGTTGCTGCTAATGACTATACGCATCAGTTACAAACTCTTTTACGGCTTGTAAAAATCTCGGGAGAGCAGGGTGGCAGCGTCGACAAAGGTTTTCCCATTGTCAGACTGAACTTGACGAGGACAACGTTTTCTGGAAACGATCCGAGCGAAAGCGGCAAGAAATTTCTCGGTCGTCAGATCGGATGGATGGCCTTTGTAGGAAAACAAACGAAAACGAACACATACCCTTTCGTATTGAGCAAGCTCTTCCAGTGTAATTCTTTATGTCAAAAGGGCCGGCGTAGTAAATCCCTGTGTACGTTAATGGCCGGGAAAAAGGAACTCGCACTTTCGGAAAATTTCCCATCATCTGGACTTGTTATCTCTTCTTGTTGATAACGCACACCCTGCAGTAGTTTATAACTGCCTTTACCAAGTTCTTTATCTTCGGAACCCAGTATCTTGACTCGGTGAGACGTACCACTAACTGTTACCTCCGTGGAACGTTATGTGATGCGTAAAGTTTACCAAAAGTCCTTACGGGTGGATTATAGGATGTCGTTCATCATATCGCAGCAGGCAGTTACGCCCTTATAAGCCCTTTCTGGTCTAGAAAGGGGTTCAAGGAGAGGATTCATTAGCAAAATATCTGCGCTGAGTGCCAATGACCATGAGCTGTTCAGCGGCGACAAGTTCTTGGCCCTCCAGACGGACTTCTGGGATCGGCAACTGTTTTCTACATCGCTGGACAAAACGATGGAAATAATCGAGGACCCGCAAAGCTCTATCTAATTTGCGATGTAGGATGTCTTCTGTCGGAATATATTCCACATGGGCCTTGACAGGACTCCTCGGTCACCCGTAAGTCAATGCTTTGGCTAGGCCACTGATCTCTTGGCTGTTGGAACCAAGTTTGGCCATGCCGCTCTACCCGACTAGCCAAGTTCGGATTAAACACTTGGCTGCCTCTGTGGAATGGGTAATCTTTGTTACCTGGTTGGCAACGAACGTTGTCCACTGGAATGCTGGTTTGGAAGAATGGATCGGCCATCTCGGATTGCAATAGAGCTCCACACAGTTTTAGCCTTGGAGCGACACAGTTTTGATTGGCACAACGCGCGTCTTGGCCGTGAGAAGATGCACTACCGTCGTATACCCCATTTCTACGCGCACATAGATCGCAGCACCGTAAGCCTTTTGAGAGGCGTCACAGAATCCATGATGTTCTTCTCGGAATTCTTGGCGGAAGGAAACCCATCTGCGAATTTGGACTTGATCTAGGACCGAGTAACGTTGCAGAAAATCGCGCCACCTTTAGCACAGCTCAAGTGAAAGTTCATCGTCCCACCCTAGCTCCTAAAGCCAAACCTCTTGCATGAAGATTTTGGCACACACAACAACTGGAGCTAGCCAGCCTGCTGGACCAAACAGCTTGGCAAATTGGGAAAGGACCTGGCGTTTTGTGAGGGAGATTTCCGTTGTCAAAAGTGGTGGAACAAAGAAAAATTCATCGGACGTCGCTTTCCAACGTACGCCGAGAGTTTTGGCTGTATTTTCAGTGTGTTTAGAAGATGCTCGCTTTGGATATGAGCTAATATTTCCTTGCGGTTGGAGGTCCATTTTCTTAATGGAAAACCCGCGGAATCTAGGGCACTTTGTAGCTCCCGAACAATGAGCTGAGCGTCCTCTGCGGAGTCAGCTCCCTCCAGAACATCATCGACATACATGTCATTGCGAATGACATTGCACGCTCTTGGATGGCTCAGCTGCACGTCTGTCGCCAGCTGTTGCAGAACTCTAATCGCCAGGAAGGGCGCACAGTTGACTCCAAATGTAACCGTCTTGAGCTCGAAATCTCGGATATACCCCGCGCTGTTGCGGAATAAAAATGCGTTGGAACGGGGTGTGTTTTGGGTCTACCCAGATTTGTCGATATCGATATCGGCACTATAGACATATCTGAAGTAACGCCATTTTAGAATTTGGATAGTTAAGTCGGACTGTAAGACTGGGCCAGCATGAAGGATGTCATTTAGGCTAACTCATTTTCTGAAGGGCTGGATGCATTGAATACCACCCGAAGCTTGGTGGTCGTACTTTCCGGCTTGAGCACGGCCTGATTCGGAAGGTAATAGCTGGCAGCATCGTGGGTGGGATATACCTCTTTCATATGGTTGAGATCGAGATATTCTTGTATCACGGAGTCATACTTAGTTTTCTGTTGACTGTCCCTTTTTAGAGGTTGGTCATTTCTTAAAAATTGGGCTAACGCGAAGGATCTGGAGTATCCAAGGGTGGACTAACGTTTTCGGAATCAATGAATCAATCGGAATCAATGTTTGCCGCGTGGAAAAGGCGAAAATCGTATTTTGCCTTGACGCAGGCACTGGTCCTGTTAGGATCCAGCCCAAAATTGTCTCTTGATCGAGAAGAAGCCACAGATGTTCAGTTGGTTACCGCTTAGGAGTATGGAAGAGAGTACATCGGCCCCGATCAGAAGATCTATTTGAGCGCTTTAGTAAAACTTTGGATCCGCTAGTGGAAGTTCGGGAAGATCCCGGAGAAAATGTTGCGCAATTGGACAGGATGGGAGATTTTCCGCTAGTTGCGGAAGATCGTAGGCAGTCGTACTTAACTGCTAGCTAGGCCGGTTTGCCGAACGTATAGTTAACTGACAGAGCTGTTTGGATTCAGCGGATACTGTCTAGTTTAAGCCTGATAGCTGAGCTTGGATAACTTGATGAGGGAACTTAATTAAGTTAAGGAGCCGCTCAGTGATAAAGGTTGCCGCAGAACCGAAATCTATCAGCGCACGAGCTTTGAAATTGGAACCCAGGTGACAAATGTCGATTATGGCGGTGCCCAGCAAAACTGATCTATACCCCGTCGCAAAGTAATTTTTCGTAGCACCGGTAGCCGCGGGAATGGGTGTATTTGGTCTTGATCTGGGTGACGGAGTCGGATTTGACGACGCAGGGTGTGAGTTGCCTCGTGTGAAGCAGTTGTGAGTGCTTTCGCAATCACTCAGCTGATGTCCTCGTGCGAAACAATTCAGACACAGCCTTTAATCCTTTATGTAATCGGACCGCTCATCGACAGACATCAGGAGAAAACGGGGGCATGTGCGTACGGGATGGTTTTCCCGATTACACAAATCGCACCCTCTAGATCTAGGTGCTACTCTTGCCCCGAATGAATTAAACATCCGGGACACGGAATTTGAAGTCGTTGCTATGGGCTGGGACTGATTAGAGCCTGATGGTCGCACATCATCTATGGCTTCTAGTGACGCTTAGTTAGGAAATCATTAAGTTCTTGCCAAGTAGGAATATTGGCCTTGTCGTGTAGCGACTGCTCCCATAATGAAAGCGTGAGATACGGGAGTTTGGCGGAGCACATGTAAACCATAATACAATCCCAATTATCGATATTGATTCCTTTGCAATTCTCGTAAAGCTGTCACAGATTCCCGAGTGACTGATTGCACATTAAACAATATTTTTAGTTCGCTGTTTACTAACAATCGTTTATTTTCAAAACGCTCAGTTAGTTTAGCCGAAGCTGCGCGAAAACCATCGTTAGTAAGAGGCGCCTTGGAAACTATGGTATGCGTCGCCGCTCGTTTTGGTGTTAAGGTGAAATAATTTTTCGACTGGCTTTAGCCTCGAATTGTTAGTATATATATGATGGACGTTGATGCACTACGAGCAGTACAAACAAGAGGCCCAACGACACCAAGCACGTGCTTGTTACGCGCGGGGCCCTTTTATTAATATGGGCAAGAATGCGAGTTCGCGAGGAAGAATACATAAAACAAAAAAGACGAGACACATAATGAAAATAAAGAAGCAATTAGGAGTGGCAAATGAGTTAAAATATTAGTATTTAATACCGGGATAGAAGTTGAAATGCAAATTAAATGATAAAGGTTGTTATAAATACTACCTAGACCGCGGAAGGGCTCGTGCAGACTACAATTTGATGTACCATGTGGCAAATTAAGAGGATAATAATTACGTGTTAGTCTAACGGGAACATTAAAAGTTCTAAAGAATCAATATCACCTCTTTTAAGATTATGCATAAAAATAATACCAAGCATTTTTCTACGATTTGCAAGTGTCGGTAAATTAAGCAATAATAATCTACTCTGGTAGGAAGATAGCCTTAGGGTTTTGGTTCTTTTCGCGTTATAATTACCCCAGGTGAGCCTGGAAGTGTGACATGTAGAGATCGCATTCCAACGGTCATTGGAGAGGGTATACAATCTTTGCTTGCCCACCGTGTCCTTATCACGAAGGATGTCGGCGGTTGTCCCGTGTATTGCTAGTTCGTCCGCTATACAGTTGCCCTCAATGTTTTGGTGTCCAGGCACCCAAATCAGGTTGATTATGAGATGAGTGGCCATCTCGTTCAGAGATTTGCGGCATTCAGAGATAGTAACTGAGTTAGTTGTAGATTGCCATAACTTCCGCTTGGAAGACACTGCAGTGATCTGGTAGACGAAATGAGACTTTAATGTCTAGTTCTGGCGAGAAAACTCCCCCACCTGTTTGCAAGATGAGCTCGGAGCCATCTGTGTATAAGTTAACACGGTCACCCAGCAACAGAAAAGTTGCCAGGCTGATCCCGCATAACCGGATGGGAATAATGCAAGGCCAGCGTCACCTGCGGATATTGCACAGCGACGGTGCTATGGTTAGCATATTCAGCGGGCAATGCACTGCGACGGAAGCAGCCCACAATCGGCGGGCAATGCACTGCAACGCAAGCAGCGGCTGCCCAACTCTATGCACGAGGCGCCGGGTCAGCAGTTTCAGAGCATAGGGCTATCTTACATTTTAAGAAATTATGTACTTAGTAGTTAGTCGAATTTTGGAAATAAATCGTGACGGACATCGCCTCGCGAACCCAAAGTCTTCTCATTTTAATTGGCACCCAACGCGTTCGTAAGACCCTCGATCCGTCGTTCAGTTAAAAACATAAAACGCGTTCGTAAGACCCTCGATACGTTCAGTTTAAAAACTTTTTTTTTTAAAAACGCAATCAGTTTTAAAAAAATAAAAAATAAAGAAAACAAAACCCCAAATCAACAGCAGCAGCATCAGCATTAGAAAAAAAAATTACATTATACGCCAACGTCGCCATACCAGGAACTGGCAAAAACAACAAGAAGAAAAACTACAACGAGCACCAGCAGCAGCCACAACATTTTAATTTAAAAAAATTAAAATTAAGACCATGTAAGTGGAGTGTTCATTGATATTTTTTCTCGACTATTCTTACTTGAAATATAAAAAAACGTGATCCAGAAACTTAAAAATAAAGCAATAATCTTTATAACATATTTCAAGAGTCTTAGACAAAATAAAAAGGCGCAAGCTTAGACAAAATTTCATAAAATTATCGAGAAAGAAATTAAATACAAAACAAAAATATCTTTGTACTTTGCGCTAAAGAAAACATATGAGTGATAGTGAAATAGAAGACTTGTTAAACGAATTCCGAAAACTCAGAAGTGCGGAAGATTTGCAGGACAATCAAAACAGTTCAAGTATGGCAATGACCAACGAGCAGTTACGAGTCACAAGTGACATTCGCTGCCGCTGTTAGACGTGCTTTATATCGCTCTATCTTCAAACGAAGTTTTCTCCGTGAGAAATCTGTGCATTTTGAACAGAATTTCAGCGAACTGTTGATGACCTTGTGATCTTTAACAATCCGAACAAACTGGATTGTTTTAAATAACGACAGTGACTTTTTATTTCGCAAAACTACTTAGTGAAAAATTTCCCTATCCGCTTTGCCTCCCCATTCTTGTGCATTGCGTTTTAACCGCTAGAGTTGTTGTTGCTCGTGCTTTAGCTCTCCTATCGCTCTCGTGCATTACGCTTTTCGCTTAACAGTGTGTTTTGTTGTTGGTGTAAATACTCTCCGGTCATCTGCTGCTGAACAATCAAACGCACTTGATTTTTGGAGCTCAAACAAAAAGCTTTACCTGCGCTCTTCGCTTTTTGTTTTGATCGGTTCTTCGCCGCGATTATTAAACCAATTACTAAATCAATTTATATATTAAAACAAACGAAATGAGTTCATGCTGTGCCGCTTCCTTCTCTTATGGCAACAAAATAACTTCCCGTCAAACTTCGGTTTGCTGCTGGATTTGTGACAACTTGGCACATCCTATCTGCGTGGAGCTAGGGCGGACTAGTGGCCCAATTGTGGACAAGCTTAGGTCACGGGTTGGCCTTAATTGGACTTGTCCAAACTGCAGGCATATTGAGGTTGATATGAAAACATTCATGCGTCAAACCCACCTGGAGTTCCAAGCCCTGTCGACTGGGTTCCTCGAGCTTCAAGATAAATTCCGCTCTGCTGAATCACACTTTAAGAACCTGAAAATGCTAAGTGTCGCCCAAACTTACTCTTTGCCTAATAATACCTTAAATGTTCCACAGTCTTCCGCCTCAATGCAACTGAGCCCTATTACAAGAGCACTTATGGACTTCAATCAAGCCTCCCCCACTCTTACCTCTTCCTCCCTGCCGGATGGTGGTGCAGCTGATGAAGACCACATATCTTTAGATCACTCGACAACTGTACCAACAGTTGCCCCGGCGACGGCCCTGGTTTCCCTTTCTCTGCATTCACCTACCGGACTGCATCTTGGCTCTGTTGCCAACGAAGACCTGGCATCTACGTCGCAAGCCACGGCACCAACAGACGCTTTGTTGGCCATCGCCCGGTCATCTGCTATTTCCAATAATATGGACGTAGCTAATTCTACTTGTACCACCAATGCCGTGATAGCCACACATTCGGCGCCTGTAAGAATCAACTGTGGATCAATCATATCTGGTGTCGCGCCGAGGATATCTGCGCCAATAGTTGGCGTTGCACCCAAAAGATTCATTTTCGTCTCCCGTCTGAATCCTGGGGCTTCTGAGAACGATGTTAAGACCCACTTAAGTAGCAAACTGAATATTTCTGGCACCGAAATTACTGTCCCAAAGTTCAGTTTTAAGCAAAGACGCGAAATATCGTCGTTTAAGATTGGAATTTCTGACACTCTAATTGATAAAGTCCTTGATATAGCAATCTGGCCGGAGCATGCCATCGTTCACGAGTATATTAACAAATCAAACTCTCGAGTTCGTGGGCCTTAAACCCCTTCGGCCAGTGTTCCAAAAAACCAATTGAGTCATTCTCCCTACACTATCAGAATATACGTAGTTTACTGGGTAAACTCAGTAAACTACACGTCAATAGTATCTCCTTTGTCGCCAATGTGATTGCCTTTACTGAAACGTGGCTTAATTCCTCTGTGTCTGACTGTGAAATATTTGCGGGCAACTATGTCATCTATAGACAAGATCTTCTTGCCGTCAAGTCCGATCTGGTTTCAGAATTAATTCCGATAATCGACTCCGAAAACACTTTAGAATTTGTAGCTGTTCGTATTAACGTTCATGACTATTTTGTTTACGTCTCATGCTCGTATATTCCACCTCGGTCCGATATTAATGTATATCTGCAGCACGTTGCTCTTATTCAGAGTATTCACTTCACCCTCGGCAATAACGACCATCTTATTGTTATGGGCGACTTTAACCTACCTTCCATATCATGGATGTCATCACCTGACTCAAATGTTCTTGTTCCCTCTTTACCTCACGAGTTGGTACACGGCCTAATCGACCTCTCATTGAGACAATTGAACTCTATTCAGAACTCCTCGAATAAAATCTTGGACCTTATTTTTGCGTCTGAGTTCGCCAATGCCTACGTTTCAAAAATTGATCCGCTCTTTAGTCCTGAAGACAATTATCACCCTACACTTGAGGTCATTCTGGAAGCCTCGGCTCCTTTATTACCAGGTCCTGAAATCGAACCAGCATCTTCTTGCTGCTTTCAAAAGGCCAACTTTACTGATATGAATCTATATTTATCCGAAGTAG
Source organism: Drosophila pseudotakahashii (assembly GCA_035046095.1). Classification (NCBI taxonomy): domain Eukaryota; kingdom Metazoa; phylum Arthropoda; class Insecta; order Diptera; family Drosophilidae; genus Drosophila; species Drosophila pseudotakahashii. The sequence goes on from JAWNOE010000060.1 coordinate 385,027, forward strand.
ATTGGTCTTTTATGGACTTAAACGAAGAACCTCTTAACATTGTTAAACAGTTCTACGGCATTCTCGACACCGTTTTCGATCTGTATGTGCCTTCATTCCCCTCACCTGATGTTTCACATAAGCCTCCTTGGTTCACTCGAAGACTCTCTTACTTAAAAAACTGCAAGTCCAGACTTTTAAAGAAATTTAAGAGGACAGGGATGCAAGTAGACTATTCGATATACCTTACTGTGCGATCTGAATTCATAACTCACAATTCCCAATGCTACAAGAATTACCTTGATCGTTGCAAGACTGAGTTTCATGATAACCCCAAACGGTTTTATGCATTTGTTAACTCCAAACGCAAGTCTCAACAATTTCCATGCTGCCTTCATCTGGATTCCGTTTCGGCTGTTAATGATGCCGATATTGCCAATTTATTTGCAAATTTTTTCCAGTCCACGTATTCATCCACAAGCTACGATAATACCTCAGCGTATCCCTTTTCACTTCCGGACTCTAATGGTATGTTTATGCCTATAATCAGCGTAGATGATGTTTTTCAAAATCTGCAAAGAATCAAGTCATCCTTCTCTTCTGGTCCCGATCTTGTACCAGCAGCCACAACATTTTAATTTAAAAAAATTAAAATTAAGACCATGTAAGTGGAGTGTTCATTGATATTTTTTCTCGACTATTCTTACTTGAAATATAAAAAAACGTGATCCAGAAACTTAAAAATAAAGCAATAATCTTTATAACATATTTCAAGAGTCTTAGACAAAATAAGAAGGCGCAAGCTCAGACAAAATTTCATAAAAATTTCGAGAAAGAAATTAAATACAAAAAAAAAAATATCTTTGTACTTTGCGCTAAAGAAAACATATGAGTGATAGTGAAATAGAAGACTTGTTAAACGAATTCCGAAAACTCAGAAGTGCGGAAGATTTGCAGGAGAATCCAAACAGTTCAAGTATGGCAATAACCAACGAGCAGTTAAAAGCCATTGTAGAAGGCGCAGTTGCAAGCGCACTCGCCCCACAGGAATGAAGTTTCGAACAAAAATTACTAGACGTTAGAAGCGCTTAGGTGGTGTAAATATCAGCACACCAGAAGTAGAAACTTATAAAGATGCCGAAATCAGAATAAGTGTTTCGTGTAGTGAGACCTTAGATATTATGAAGTCCCTGCTGGACTTTGAGGGTAAAAATGAGACGTACGTTTCATGGAGAAAAGCGGCCCACACAGCATATAAAGTGAACGAAAAATACGACGCCAGTTCCAAACACTACCAAGCACTAGGAATACTAAGAAATAAAATAAAAGGTTCAGCCGATATGGTTCTTTCGTCCTACGACACACCTCTGAACTTCAAAGCCATAATAAACCGGCTAGACTTTACATACGCAGACAAACGACCGGTATACTTAATAGAACTGGAGATGTCAACGCTTCGCCAGGGAAACATGTCTCTCTTGCAATACTATGACGAAGTAGAGAAAAAGCTGACTCTGCTTATAAACAAGACAATTATGACCTACAACAATACCGTAGCTGCGACAATGAAAGAAAAATACAGAGCAGATGCGCTTCGCGTATTTATTTCGGGAACAAAAAAATCGCTAAGCGATGTTCTTTTTTCGGCTAGACCATCCGATCTTCCTTCCGCTCTAGCCTTAGCACAAGAAGTAGAGGCTAATCACGAGCGATATATGTTCGCAAGTAGTTTCTCCCGTAGCACGGAGGAAAAATTTCATAGGTCCGAACAGAGACAACAGGACAGAGAAAGAAATACAATAACAGATTCTAGACCTAACCTGGAGGGTAAAAACCCCCATTTTAATAAAAGACCAAGACAGTCACTCAGACAGGATCCAGTCCAGCCAATGAATGTTGATAGTTCATCTCGTTCTAGGCAATCAACTCAAAATCAACAGAGTAGTCTGTTTCTTAGACAAACCCAAAGCAATCAGTGGCAGACCAATCAACAAAATGTTCAACCCAACACTTACAGTAGCCATGGACTAGCACATAAAAGACCTAATAATAGTAGTGCGAGATACACAGGACCGAAACACCAAAGAATAAACCATTTATCGTTGGACAATGACCAATCTAACGAAAACGATGACGAATACCCTACAACAGCCGAGGAGGAAGTAGAAGACATAGATGATGACCTCGTAGAATATGACGAAATAAATTTTTTAGGCATAACTCCCTGCTCCCGTTCATAGAAAGGTATATCGCAGGAAGAAAAATCAAACTTTTAATAGACACGGGAGCTTCCAAAAATTATATCAAACCTATGAAAGAATTAAAAAACGTTATTTTCGTAAATAAGTCATTTTCCGATGAACACGGAAATACAAAAAAACGCCCTGTTATAGACTTTAGAAAAGTTAATTTAAAGACGGTAGACGACAAATATCCTATTCCGAATGTAGTTTTTATCCTGGCCAATTTAGGCAAGGTAAAGTACTTTACCACTTTGGATTTGAAGTCTGGTTTTTCTGACAGGGAAAAAACGGCCTTGTCAGTAGGAAATGCGAAATACGAATTTTGTAGACTTCCCTTTGGATTGAAGAATGCACCCAGCATTTTTCAGAGAGCCATCGACGATGTGCTCAAAGAACAAATAGGGAAATCATGCTATGTCTACGTCGATGACGTAATTATTTTTTCGGAAAATATGCTCGAACATGTGAAACACATAGCATGGGTGTTGGACAAACTATATGAGGCCAATATGAGGGTTCCGCGTGAGAAATCTAATTTTTTAAAAAAAAGCGTAGAGTCTTTCGGTATGGGAGCAGTATTATCACAGGACGGAAAACCTATAACCATGATATCACGAACTTTAAAGGACAGGGAACTAAACTTTGCAACGAATGAAAGAGAGTTGCTAGCAATTGTATGGGCCCTAAAGAGCCTTAGGAACTACCTATACGGAGTCAAAAATTTGAACATTTACACTGACCATCAACCACTTACTTTCGCCGTCTCAGATCGCAATCCAAACGCCAAAATTAAGCGGTGGAAAGCTTTTATTGACGAGCACAGCGCCCAAATTTTTTACAAGCCAGAAAAGGAGAATTACGTCGCTGACGCGCTGTCCCGACAGCACATCCACTCACTGGAAGAGGATGCACAGTCAGATATTGCCACAATACATAGCGAGTTGTCACTCACCTACACTATCGAAAAAACAGACAACTGCTTTCAGAACCAAATAATAATAGAAGAAAGCGAAACTGCCTCAGTTAGAACGGTGATTATGTTCGGTGAAAAGACTCGACATCTCTTGTATTTCTTGGACAGAGAAACACTTATACAAAGAGTATGCGATGTGGTCAAGAAAGACGTAGTCAACGCAATTTTATGCGGACTTCCAGTACTGGCATTCATCCAACATAAATTAGTAGAAACATTCCCGACAACCATATTCCGTTACACGAACCGCATGGTGACTGACATCTTTGACAAAAACGAACAAAAAGAAATTACGGTGTCAGAACATAATAGGGCTCATAGAGCCGCCCAGGAAAACGTGAAACAGATTATGCAAGACTATTTTTTTCCCAAAATGACTCATATGGCGAATGAAGTCGTCGCTAATTGTAAAACCTGTCAAAAGGCAAAATATGACCGACATCCTCAAAAGCAGATTCTCGGAGAGACACCGATTCCCTCATATACAGGAGAATTATTACATATTGACATATTTTCTACAGATAAAAAATACTTTCTTACTTGTGTAGACAAGTTATCAAAATGTTCAATTGTCCAACCAATCGCTTCCAGAACCATTGCAGACGTACAAACCGGGATTTTACAGCTAATTAATTTCTACCGACGAACAAAGACAATATATTGCGACAATGAGCCGTCAATAAAATCCGAAACAATTAAGACCCTTCTAAGTAACCAATTTAACATACAAATCGTTAATGCACCGCCACATAGTACGTCAAACGGACAAGTGGAAAGATTCCACAGTACACTGGCAGAAATTGCGCGGTGCTTAAAAATCGAAAGAGGTATTAAAGACACTGTTGAATTAATACTTTTCGCGACTATAGAGTACAGCAAAAGCATTCATTCAGTAACGAATAAGAGACCCATCGACGTAATACACTCGTCAACCATAGAGCCTAACACAGAAATTAGGGATAAAGTTTTAAATGCACAAAACAGTCAACTAGAAAGATTAAATAAAACAAGACAGGATAGAAACTTTCAGGTAGGAGACAGAGTCCTTGTAAAATCTAATAAGCGATTGGGTAATAAACTTTCAGATTTGTATTCTGAAGAAATTGTAGAAGCAGACTTGGGGACCACAGTCTTAATAAAAGGGGGGGTGGTCCATAAGGATAATTTGAGGTAAACTAAATAAATCTTTTTTTTCTTTTATCTCCAACACACTAGGCTTTGGACAATATCACTTCTCGCCGTATCCATAACAGCAAAAATTACCGACTACACGACCTCAAGTTACATACCGATTATAGACGGGGATGTAACTATTTAATTTTTTTAATTTAATTTTGGTTTTATTTCTTCCTAACGCTACAAGTACAGAAAAATACTTATAAATTAAAGCGCTAGTCACAATTTGTCAGATTCATGAACATAAATAAATGATGACATTACAAACATTGATTTCTTAAAGATTAAAGTTTTTTAAAATTAATTACTAGTTTGAAAAATGTGTGTATAATTTTGCTTTGAATTGCGTGGCAGATTTAATGGTTTTTATTGGATGTGGTAGTTTATTCCAAGAACGTACAGCACAGATAAAAAAGTGTTTCTCGGCATAGGAGTGTTTTACGACTTGACAAATTAGGTTATTTGTTCTATTGGAAGCGCTGAATTTTAGCTTGCTAAAAAGATATTTTGGCTTGGCAGTTGTTATTATTTTGTGCAGCAGTATTAGTGTTTTGAACTCGATCCAAGCTTTGAGCGGCATGTCAAAAATTTTAAAAGTTGCGTCAGAGATTCGATCTCTGCGCCTGCGATTAAATATATATCTCGCTACATTGTTGAAAGCTACAAGGAGTTTATGCTGGCGTAGCGTCACAATTTCCGAAGACTTCGACTCCATAGAATAGTAATGGTGTCAGCTTGGTTTTCGCAACGAGCATTTTTAGATTTATTGGTAAAAAGGTTTTCGTGTCGTTTAGTTGTCTAAGTATCCCATACATTTTCCCAACCGTACAATTTACATGATTACTCCAGGAAAGAGTGGAATTTATTGTAAACCCCAAATTGCTCGCTCGATCTACATAGTTTATTGGTTGACCATTCAAGCAAAGTTTTTCCAGATGATCTGTGTTAAAAAATCGGTTAAATATTACTATGCATTTTGATTTGAGGGGGTTCAAGGATAATCCATTGCGCTCTGCCCATTTACAAACCCTGTCTAATTCAGTGTTACAGACACGAACACATTCATTAATTTGGCTAACAGGACAGCTTACATATAGTTGGACGTCGTCGGCATACATATGCATGTCACATTTTGATAGAATATTTGGCAAATCATTAACATATAGACTGAACAAAAGGGGACCAAGAATGGACCCCTGCGGTACACCACGTTTTACGGACAGAATAGATGATTTATAGGCTTGTGTAGCTACTAGCTGTGATCTTTGAGATAAGTATGATTTCATTAATCTTGTTGCAGAGGTTGAAAACATATAAAGACGATTTAGTTTAGTTAATAGTATTTCGTGGTTTACCGTGTCAAATGCCTTACTGAAATCTAAAAGCGTCAATAAAGTAATCTTGCCACTATCCATTTGTAATCTAATATCTTCAGTGATTTTTATAACAGCTGTTGTGCAACTTCTGTTCTTCCGGAAACCGGACTGTTTTGCTGAAAAAACATTGTGTGCATCCATAAAACTCACGATTTGGTTAGCAATTAACCTCTCAAGAACTTTTGACAAAAAAGGCAGGATAGCAATAGGTCGATACTCTGTAGCTGATTTGGGAATTGGTATTATTTTTGCTATTTTCCAGGATGTGGGAAACGTAGAAGTGGTTATGCAGCAGTTTAAAATGTGCGTTATTACTGGAAGAATTTTGGGAAGGATTAATTTTAAAAATTTCGGATTCAAATCATCTAAACCCGTTGTATTAGATTTAATGCTTAGGATTGAATTAAGGACATCGCACTGGCTGACACAATTAAAACTAAAAATAATATCACAGCTATTTCTATCACAAGGCTCAGAGGGTGTCAGGTAGGTGTTATAAGTTGTTTCAGGTACGGACAATTGCAAGAACTTATGATTTAGATCATCAAGATCAGTATCACAGCTCAATGTTGGTTTAATATTGCCGATCCCCAATTCCCTTAAAATTGACCATGTATTTTTATTGTTTTTTGAATGTCGGAATTTTTGTATAAAGTGATTTCGTTTCGCCTCAGCAATGGTTTCATTTACCAATTTCCTATTTGTTTTGAATTCGTTATAAAAGGTATCTGTCTTGTAGCGTTTCCATTTCGCATACGATTTGTCGCGCTTTTGTATTAGTTTTTATACCCGTTACTCGTAGAGTAAAAGGGTATATTGTATATAACAGGGAGAAGGAAGCTTTTCCGACCCTATAAAGTATATATATTCTTGATCAGGATCACTAGCCGAGTCGAACTAGCCATGTCCGTCTGTCCGTCTGTCCGTCTGTCCGTCCGTATGAACGCTGAGATCTCGGAAACTATAAAAGCTAGAGGATTGGCATTTTGCATGCATATTCTTGGAGTTCCTACGCAGCGCAAGTTTATTTCAAAATGGTGCGCCCCCTCTAACGCCCTCAATCGCCCTACACCATTTTTTGAAAGGTGTCTGGCGCCCACACCATTAAAGATTTTGGAAAACTAAAAATGCAGTTTTATTGTGACTCTCAATACCTATCGAAATGTAGAAGAAATTTTTCAAATCGGACCATTCGTTTAAAAATTATGCCCGATCAAAGATTTTATATATCTATCTCCCTCGCACTCCCTTAGCTGAGTAACGGGTATCTGATAGTCGGGGCACCCGACTATACCGTTCTCTCTTGTTTTATATTAGAACTAAACCACGATTTGGCGCTGTGCTTACATATTTTGCGCTTCAAAGGAACCGTTCTGTCGTAAAGGATTTTAACTTTCCGTTGTAAAATTTCTAGCTGAGTGTTAACCTCAGCAGTGCAATATATGGAGGTCCAGTCGCAAGAGTCTAAATCAGCATTAAGTGAAGTGTAGTCAATGTTGATGAAGTCCCTATACTCTATGTAATAGTCATGGTGATCAAGCTTAATGTTGTACGTGAAAAAGATCAGATCATGTTTGGAAAAGGCAGGCAACGATATTTGGTCATAATTCTGAATTTTTGTACGGTCACTAACATAGAATACATCAAGTAGGGTGTTGCAGGTAGTGGAAAAATGTGTAGGATATTTAAAATTAACAGGAGATAAGCCAAGTGATTCCATATCGTTTGACAAATGTTTTTCAATTAAAATGTTACTGTTGAAATCGCCAGCAAGAATTATGTCTGTGTATTTTAATGAGAGGGTAGATAACAAGTCAATCAGCTCAGAGTATTCAGTTGTTTTGTGTGGTCTGTAGATACAGCCAATTAAAATTGATGTGTTATCTCTTTTGTTTAAGATATTTAGGAATATATATTCAATCGCACTTGTCTTTGGGTGGACACATACCGTTTTAGCATTTAGTTTCTTGTTTATTTAAATTGCAACTCCTCCACCTCGACCACTACGATCGGAGCGAAAAAGATTAAAACTTTCACACATAATTGACATATCACTAACACCTGAGACAAACCACGTTTCGGATACACAGATAACATCAATATTCGAGTTAACAAATAAGAAACGGAATTCCTCAATCTTTTTTGCTAAGCTTTGTGCATTCAAGTGTATTACTTTTAAGCCTGGTTTTTGTTTGGCTAGAACTCTGATTACTATCTGGCTGCATGTCCTGGAGATGAGTGGACTATCCATACTTAATACATAAAAATACACGCAATTCAATGTAAACTACACACACAATTAATTTTCTAAAGGTAAAATAATAATTACTATGAAAAATAAAAAGACAAAAAAAATCTAAGCATAATTTTAGGCTAATTTTATGTGCGAAACGAACTAGACGCAGACAGCTGTTCTGGGGACAATTCGAACTGCAGACGATAAAGCTTATGCATGGTCTCCAGGCACATAACATCTTCTCTCCCATGCACTCTAACGTGAACAAAGCCACGACGAGAGAAAACAGCTGATAGGAGCTTTTGTTTTTTCATTGTCATTGCTTTTTTAAAAATGTTGTAGTTTTCCTTCGTTAATTGTTCGTTTAAATAAATTGCCGCATCTGAATCAAAACCCAACAGCCCCAGAACTAGCGTTTTCTTGTGAGTACGCCTGTATTCGGCGGCATGTTGCAACATCGTTATTTTGTCCCTCAAGTGCTCGAATTTGAGTTTTACTATTGGGTCAACAATAGCGCTCGTCGCGTTGCGGGTTTTGACTCTAAAAATCTCCAAAAGTTTTGGTGCCGGTGTGATTCCAAGTGAAAAGGAGAGTGTGTTAAAAAGAGTTTTTAGGGATTCGCCCTCTTTGAAGGGCACACCGTGCAATCTAACTTCGCACTGGACATCAGCATTTTCCTGAGCAGATATTTTTGCGGACAGCTCACCCACTTGCTTCTCCATACTTCGCATATCTGCAATTTCGAACTCCAGATGTTGTATGTCATCACCTCGCGAGTGCACCTTCTCCACTTTGGCCTCCAACTTGTCGAAGTTCAACTTTAGGGCCTGCAACTCTTTTAGCTCCTCCTCCAGTTGTGTTACCCGACTTGCGAGTTGAACCACTTGGTCGCAAACGTCGCGCAGCTTCCCCTCCAGTGAAGTTAAAATACGCTCTTCGCAAGAACGCATTACAGACGTTAGTTGTTCGGTCTGCTGCTCCGCATGGGACTTCAGTTTGTCCCCAATAAGCCGATCGAGAAGCTGGACAAGATGTGGTGAAGGGGCATCTGAGTCCCGACCAGATTTCAGATCGGTGGTCGTGGCTTCTCGTGCTCGTTTGGGGGCAGGCATGGCTGAGTGTTTTGTTTATGAGTGACTTGTGTTAACTGAGTGTCTTCTGTTGTTTCGTTATACACTTCTTTAGCTAGTGCAAGACAATTTTAGTTTTCTTTTGGTTTTCGAGTGTTTCGTGCTTGTTTTATTGAGTGATTTACGGCTTGTGCCTGCGAGTTAAAATGTAGAATTTTTTAATCACAAATGTTCACGGTTTCACAATATAAAACCTCAGTTTTTGATATTCTCGTTGCTCTATTTGTGTTTACGAAAAAAATTCAATTGTTTTTGGCAGGTTTTATTGGTTTTTTTTTCGATATTTAAAAGACTTTGCGAGGAGGCCGAAAGAAACACGACTCGATTTTTTTTAGGAAAGAATTCCAGTATCTTAAGCATTCAAGTAACTTAACCCTGTTTTCGGAAATAGTAACGAAAACAGAGGAAATGAGAAATCATTTTCCCCAGTCTCATATGAGACAAATATTAGATTCAGACTTAAGACACATTAGGACTCTTATAGGTACAGTAAACATTCACCATAGACATGCAAGAAGCATCAATATATTAGGTACCGCTTTAAAAATGGTAGCCGGTGTTTCCAGACCTTGCTCTGGAGGGAATTGCTAACAGCAATGTAGCCAAAGGATGAGTTAGGTTTCCAATATAGAACTCGTTTTCGTTGCGTTTTTCAATAATACACGTTCTTTTCAATTTATTTCCATGAGTAGAGTGGCCGAATATCGTTTGCTTTCTCTGGACCGCGGCGTTCATATTAAATACTAACATTTTACTTAAAATGACGTTAACTTCAGATTTCAACATTAGTCTATTCACAAACCAAAAGAAAATAGTGTTCCCCAAACATACTCCCCCCGTTGCAGGATCCATGATCTTAAAACTATTCCATTGGAAGAGGAGCAATTTTATGAATTGGGCGTCGCAGCACGTTCTTTGAAGTTTGTAGATCCACAACTCGAACCTTCCCGTCCTTTCCTGGGATTGCGGAAACGACGCGAGCGAGAATCCAATGTTGTGGTGGTGTGTATGTATATGTTTTATATGGTCGCTTGCCACGTATTTTATAGCACGTTTGAAATGGGCCACAGAAATCCACCCCTGCAATTGAGAAAGGGCGTTCCGCGTGAAGTCGGTCAGGAGGGAGATCCCCCATAATTTGTTGTGTAAGTCTTGGCTTGTTATGAAAACAATGCGTGCAGTTCCGGACGACCTGACGAGTTAGAACTCTGGCGTTGATATTCCATAACCTTTCTCGAGAGAGAGAAATGAGTATTTTTGAATTTGCATGTAGATTTTTTCTATGAAGGAATTCTATAAACAGCTGAATGAAACGATGGTTTCGTGAAACGATTGCTGGAAATTTTGCCTCAAATGACAACGCTGATCTTGCTAATCGCCCGCCTACCCTTACCACAATGACACTGACACTATCTAATTCCATCATATGAATAAATGGAGCAAGACCCTGTTATTGTGGCTTTAGAGATCGATTTTTTGCTAGTAACTTCAATTCCTCATGAAAGGCTGACTGCTGTATGTGCCCAATAATACGCCAGAACGTTTAGCTCAGATGCAGATATATGCAAAATTTCCTTTACCTTGAGTTTACGATCTGGTACGACTTTGTTAAATGTTCTATAAATGTATGACAATACTCGTAGTATGCGAACGTACGATGAGGACTTGTTAATGACGTAGTCTATGATCGAATCTAAAACATCAGATTTTGATTTTACCTGTTCATTAGAGCCATCAACGTTAAATTCTTGACTCTCAACTGACGTCCCTACGTGGCAGGTAGATGGTTGGTTGCATATGACTAGTGCTCTTTTTCGTACTTCGATAGATGATGGTGAGGAAATACAGAGACTCGGCCATTCCTTGGATGGCAGTTTCAAAAATTCTGGTCCGGTTAACCAAGTGTTAGTTAACAGGTCAGAAGTGCGACAACCTCTCGAAAAAATGTCCGCGTGGTTCTTTGCTGACGGTACATGTCTCCATTCGACATCTGCGCTGTGCTGCTGCAGCTCTGAAACTTTGTTTGCTACAAAACAGTTCAGTTTTGAAGCATGCATAGTCATCCATTGAAGAACTATCTTTGAGTCCGTCCAGAAGTAAATCTTGTTGACGTGTGGAGAGAGCTTATTCTGATATTTTCGAAACGTTGCATTTAGCAGGACTGCTGCACATAATTCTAGCTTTGGTAGAGATACAACGGTAATAGGAGCTACTTTGGATTTTCCGATAAGCAGATTTGTGTGAACTGTATTTCCTTTTTATACTCGAATGTATATACAGCAGCCATAAGCTCGCTCGGAAGCGTCCGCGAATCCATGAACTTCGCACGGCTCTGACGGAGACGTGTGCATGTATCGAGGAAATTTCAGTTTGGGTGTATTTTAATCGTTTCTTAAATCACTCCACAATTCATTTTGTGAATCCGGGAGTGGCTCGTCCCATCCAAGTTTGAGAATGTGCAGATCTTGCAACAGGATTTTACATCGTATGGTTACGGGACTGAGTAATCCTAGTGCGTCAAAGAGACTTGCGATAGTAGACAAAACAATTCGTTTAGTAAACGTGTTGTCGGACGATAAGTCGTATCTGTATACGAAGTAGTCCTTTTGAAGCTGCCACGACAATCCAAGGGCTTTGGTGACTTCTTCTTCTTCAAACTTGATGGCGACTTCCGTTGCTGATAAGCCTCCGATGATGTGCTAGTTGCTGTTGAATTTCGACATGCTCATGTTTCCCTTCCTCAATATTTGTACGACCTGTCTTTTCTTTTCCAGTAATTCTTCTACCGTATCAGCACCTGTCAGGAGGTCGTCTACGTAAGGATCGTTGCACAAAACTGAAGCTCCTGCAGGAAATTCTGACCTTGATACGCTTGCTAAATATTGTAAACTTCGGATGGCTAAAAACGGAGCTGATGATAGGCCGTATGTCACGGTGTTTAATTGGTATACTTTTATTAGATCTGTTGGGTTTTCCCTCCACAGGATCAGCTGGAATAATCGGTCACGTGGATCGATCATGAATTGGCGATACATTTTAGTGATATCACCGGTGAGAACGAACCGGTGTCGTCTAAAGGCTAAAATTGTAGTGATGAGATCCTGCTGAATTGTCGGTCCGCAGAGTAAAAGATCGTTTAGTGATTTGTCCGAGGTTGATTTAGCTGATCCGTCGAAGACAACGCGGAGTTTGGTCGATAAGCTTTGAGGTCTATGTACGCAATGATGCGGAATAAAAAAGTGTTGCACGTTGGAATCGTATGATTGAAGAGGCGACATGTGCCCCAAAGCCTCGTACTCTTTCATAAAGTTTACGTAGCCTTCTTTTAATTCGGGACAGCGGTTGAGTCTTCGCTCAAGCATTGAGAAACGATTTTGAGCCATGTTGAATGAATTACCTAAACCTGCACTTGAATTGCTGAATGGAAGGCGCACTTGAATCCGTCCGTCGACTAAAATGGATACGTTTTGTGTGAAATGATCTTCACACTCTTGCTCTTCATCCGTAAATGTAGGAGGAGAGGTACAATACTCTTCGATTTTCCAAAAGCGATCTAAAATTGTGTCGGTGTCAGCGCGATTTTCGTGAAGTGTGTAATGAAAGGATTTAAACACTGTTCGAGCTGATGTGATATTTCCTCCTACTACCCAACCGAATTCTGTATTGATTAGACTAGGCTTGCCAAACCCAAGAGAATGCTTCCCATTTTTTAATGCATCGAAAAAGCCTTCGGTACTAATAAGCATATGAACCTTGGTCGACTGGAAAAAGTGTGGGTCGGCTAGATTGACATTAGTTGGTAGCTTCCAATCCTGAATCCCAATGGTGCTGCTAGGTTGATGCGTGCATATTGAATTTATTACGGCAAACGTGGAAGTCCATTCAAATTCAGAAAGGCGTGATTTTAGTGTAACTATAACGTTATACTTGATTGGTTGACACGTATCTGAAATTCCGCAAACTTCTTGAGATACCTTGAATTTTTCCAAATTCAAAAGCTTGGCTGTTTCTTCAGTGATCAGATTGACTTCTGAACAAGAGTCAAGCATGGCGCGAATATAATGAAGTTCCCCGAGTTTGTCCTTGACTTGGACCACTGCTGTGGGAAGTATACCGAGTTTAGCTGCTCGCACAACTAATGAAAGGTGTGGCTGCACCGTTGACGGAGGCGATTCTCCCGTGCGATGGACCTGATCGCTAGATTGTGTTGAAACTCCAGGCGAAAAGTTGTGAAGAAGTGAATGATGAACGATGCGACAAATTTTACAGCGCGATTTCGACTGACACTGCTTTTTGTTGTGATTAGGACGCAAGCAGTTTAAACAAAGTCCCCGTTTCCTGACCCAATCTCTTTGCAGGTCCAAAAGAAGAACGGAAAACGTTTGACAATTCGATATGTAGTGATCGGATGCCCTGCAATATTCGCATTTGGCATTGGTTGTGATGTAAGCCTTTGATGTTTGAGCAGGCCTTTGTTTATGATTCGACTCGTGCGAGTCTGCTAGTTCCTTCCCTTTGGAACGGCTCTCCAAGAATTGGCACCTATGAGTTAAGAGTTTGCAGCAGGTTTCCCATGATGGCAAAGCCTCAAAAGTCAGTTTTTCATCGTAATACAGTTTGGTATCAGAATCGACCTTGGAGAGTAGAATGTGAATAAAAATTGCGTTCATCACATCTTCTGCTGACCCTAATGATAGTAGAGAACCTCTTATAGCTGCGGCTGAATGTATAAGTCTTTGAAGCTGTGATGCATCTGGTTTCTTCAATGTGGATAAAGTGAAAAAACTAGAAATGTAGTCCAAAAAATTTAATACATCATTATCATATTCAACTGGTCTAGGGCTTTTGGGTAATTTTGTTCAGTGATTTGAAAAGGTTGAACAACTTCTAAAGCTGGGCCAGCTAGACAATTAAGGAGATAGTTAAATTTATCAATGGTGGCGATGCCTGAATCCTGATCAACAAGGTTGGAGAACGCGCTTATGAACCGTTTGTATTGTGAATAAGTCCCATCGAAACTGGGCAACTTGATGTTAGGTAATCGGTTGTGGTGCGTTGTGTTGCCAGTGGAGTTCAGAAAACTTGGATCGTCTCCAACGAGGCTGGCTTTACGCTTCTTATTCATGAGCTGTGTAATTGTTGATTTTGCATCAATAAAGATTTCTTCCACTTGCGCTCTCCCCGAGTCGATGCAGAAAATTTCCTCGATGTTTGACTGAATCTGACATAATGTACGAAAGTAATTTTCAACTATTTGCAAATTGCACTCCAGCACTGTGGGTTCAGCGGATGCCCCAAGAGTAAGAACACGATTTTTAAGATTTTTGATATTACGCTCTATCGTTGTCCGCTGAACTCGTAATTTTACAAGTTTTACGTCATTAACTTATACTTGGGATGGACCTGCTTCGTTAGGATTGATTGACTCAGCCTTATCCATTGTTCAATGCGTACACTCAAGATCGAGAACTGACTAGTTTAATTGAACAGTATGTTCGACCCCTAGCGGCGGCACCTGCAACTGAACTGAAGATAAAATGGCCAACAGCAAGAATCTCAGCCTTTCATAGAAATAGCTACTTGGCGCAACAATCTTTATATTTTTGTATGTGTTCTACATCTATATGGGTACAGGTTACGTAGATATGTGTGTGTACATGCGATGTGTAAGTGTGTAAAAGCTGCGTGTCTCGAAGTGTGGTTATGTTTGCCGAAATGTGATCCGCAGAAGTGAGGTTGTGGTTGACCGAAGTGAAATCCACCAGCGAGGCTTTGGCAAACTGCTACTGATGAGTTGCTCCAACGAAGCCCTGGTTGACTTTCCGAGATGTCCAGTGAGGCTCTGACCAATTTGCGTTCGTTGAATTGGTCAGCGAAGCCCTGGCCGATGTGTACTTGAATTGCAGTTCTATATTGACCCGATGAGAGATCCGCAATCGTACTTGCGCGTGTGACTTATCCTTTAGAGCTGTCCTGTCACGGTCGCCAAAATGTTTCCAGACCTTGCTCTGGAGGGAATTGCTAACAGCAATGTAGCCAAAGGATGAGTTAGGTTTCCAATATAGAACTCGTTTTCGTCGCGTTTTTCAATAATACACGTTCTTTTCAATTTATTTCCATGAGTAGAGTGGCCAAATATCGTTCTTACAAAAAAGAGATCGCTTAGTAAGCTTTCTCTGGAACGCGGCGTTCATATTAAATATTAACATTTTACTTAAAATGACGTTCACTTCAGATTTCAACATTAGTCTATTCACAAACCAAAAGAACAGGGTGTTCCCCAAAACAGCCGTTACTCCGGATTTTGATGACTTCGAGAACGTAAAATTTACACAGAAAGAGCTTATTGAATCAGAAAACAGACAAATAAATATAAACACAAAGACCCAAGAGCAAATTAATAGCCTAACAAACGCGGTAAACATTTTGGTAAAAATCGCAAAAACAAAACAAATAAATACAGAAAATTTATTTGAAAATTTACTATCAAGAAATAAAATAATTATTTCTGAGCTCGAAGCTTTGATGCTGTCAGTTACACTTGCGAAAATTGGAATAATAAACCACGCGATTTTAGACTCAAACGATTTACAAAACTTAGTCAATGAACATTCCACAAATATTACTGTTACTGACTTAATGGAAGTCGCTCAAATTAAGGTTTTATTAGATAATAACTTTTTACACTTTATATTAAAATATCCTAAGCCATACATAGCATGTAAAAAAATTATCTTGCACCCTGTTAAACACAACGGCACTATTCTTAATTTTGCCGATGGCGATATTATAGCTGACTGCGGTAACAAAGTCATGCCGATTGGAAACTGCACCTCTGCCTTCACAACAACATTCTGCAGAGAATTGCCCTACACAACAACAAGCCACCTCGAGCCGCTAACAATCATCGATGACGTCGTTATTATTCTCAACAACGGAACAGCTACGATCAACGGACAACTTGTAACCGGAACATTTCTCGTTACATTCGACGAAGAAGCTAAAGTAAACAACACCATGTATCGCAACATGGACATCGCCTCGCGAACCCAAAGTCTTCTTATTTTAATTTATATATTGACGGTGATCCCAGTCTGTGCGGGTGGGTATGAGGACCATGTATCTTTTTTCGAAGTTGACTATGGGTGGGACGTACCGCTGTTGCTGATGCTCAGCTTTTGGCAATCAGGTCTAGAGGTTCAAGGTTGAGAATTGTATTCAATGCTTCAGTGGCGGTGGTGCGAAGCGCCCCACTTATGCAGAATTCTGCGCTTCTTTGGATCTTGTGAAGATTCTTTAGGTTGCAATTCTTTTCTAGGGAGTGCCACCATACGATGTTTCTATAGAGAAGGATGGGTCTGACTATTGCAGTGTATAGCCAGTGGACTGTTGCGGGGGAGAAGCCCCACTTTCTCCCTATGGCTTTTTTTGCAAGCAAAGAGAACTATGGCCGCATTACGTGTGCGTCAGCAATGTTCTCTGCCCAGAGGAGTTTCTTATCAAGTATGACACCTAAATACTTTGCTTGGTTGCTAAGGGTCAGGCGAGTTTGGTGTAGTTTTGGGAGAGTTAGACTTGGTATCTTATACTTCCTAGTAAATAGGACTAGTTCTGTTTTTTCTGGGTTAACACCTAATCCGCAGCGTGTTGTCCACCTTGAGAGTGTGGATAGGGCTGTCTGCATCAGGTTGCAGAGCGTTTGATGAAATTTTCCTTGCAGTAGTATAACCACGTCGTCCGCATAGGCCACCACTTTTGTTCCCTCTTTCTCTAGAAGTGATAGAAGTTTATTAACAACTATAAGCCCTTGCGGGGTTCCTCTACTAACGTTCCTGGTCGATTGTGCTGATCCCATAGTGTAGTACACTACCCTACTGGTAAGTATGGTATGTATGAGTCCCACTATAGGACACCCAGTTCCGTCATAGCGCCAGTGATAGAGGCTGTCACTGTGTCTTCAGATCCTCATCTAGCGCACAATTCTCCGACGTCCACCTAGTTACAAGTGCTGGGTGCGACAACTATCCAGTAGGTACTTTATGTGGGGTATACTACCCAACCCCCCGATACACATATACTGTGACCACGCAAAGTAACGCCAGTCACACTAATGATCTTCGTCCATTTGGTAAGCTAACGTATTAACATTTGGTGAAAGAACAACTAAGGAAGTCTGAGCGAAGTCAACTCAGGAATTTGGAGATTGGTCAACAAGGCGACCATCATGCATCAAAGATTGGTTAAATCGGAAAGGATTCGTGAATCCAATCCCGGCAATCACAGCAAGTGCCATCGTGGCCACAGAGGGACACCTGAGATCGAACCTATCGATTTAGGATCAATAATGGACCGGTCGACAAGAGACCATTTTTATCAACCATTGTTTACTGTTCAGTTTCTTGACCAAATCTGGTTGCAAATCGACAAGCAGCTTTCCGCAGAAATTAGTGACAAAAGGCTAGCCGCACTATGCCGAAGACAAGGACAGGTAATTGAATCCCTAAACAGCGCGCTACAGGAGTACGTGACTTTAAAGGGTCAAGCCTCAAATGACTTCATAAAATCATTGTGGACACAAGTACAAGAGGGCCATTTAAAAATTTGTGAAGAATTTGACAAAGGCTACAACATGGAACCCTACGGGAAGTTACAAACGGAAGTGCAGAGGACACTCATGGCCGCGCCAAGCGCATCCGCCACAAACAGCACTGAACTACCCAGAAACACCATCCCAAATTTTGATGGAGAATTGTTAAAGTGGAGACAATTCTTCGATTTGTTTTCATGCATGGTTAATAAAACAAACATGCCCGCAATAAAGAAAATGTGGTACCTTAAAACCGCACTTACCGGGGATGCAGAAAGGCTAATCCGTCATATAGAACTCAAGGAAGAAAACTAAGCCTGGGAAATATTAGTTGATTCCTTTGATAAGCCAAGACAGGTTGCAAACACAGTAATTCGAAGATTACTGCACCAATATGCATCTTGCGACAATGCAAAGTCATTGCAAAAATTGTATATCACGACGATTGAGTCCCTCGCCTCATATTGTAGAACAGTTTTATAGCGTACTATATTCAGCCTTCGATAAGTTCGTTCCCTCATTTCCCACTGGAAACGCGTCTCATAAGCCTCCGTGGTTCTCTCGTCGACTTTCTTTCCTTAAAAACACCATGTCTAGACTTTTTAAGAAATATAAGAAAACTGGGCTGCAAGTTGACCATTCTAGGTATCTAATTGCTCGTTCAAATTTTTTAGTCCACAATTCCGATTGTTACAACAGTTACCTAAACCGTTGCAGAATCGAATTCCAAGACAATCCCAAGCAGTTCTTCGCATTTGTTAATTCGAAACGAAAATCGCAACTATTTCCATCATGCCTTCATCTTGATACAGTATCCGCCTCGAGCGACTCCGATATTGCGAACTTATTCGCACAATTCTTCCAGTCCACGTACTCTTCTTTTAGTTATGATAACACCTCTTCCTACCCATACCCCCTCCCTCACTCCAATTGCTTTTTCACACCCCTTATTAGTGAGGACGATGTTTTACAAAATTTGCAAACAATCAAGACGTCTTTCTCTTCTGGCCCGGATCTTGTACCGAGCTGTGTCTTAAAAAAATGTGCCGATGCTTTGTGCAAACCGCTATCTAAACTTTTTCAGATATCCCTCCTTCATTCATTTTTCCCTGAAGCTTGGAAGGAATCTTTTATCATTCCACTTCATAAAAAGGGAAGCAAGTCGGACATTAAAAACTACCGTGGTATTGCAAAACTAAGCGCGATCCCCAAGTTTTTCGAACAGCTTATTACCGCTCAGCTACAGCACCAATGCAGCTCAGTAATGTCCCCAACTCAGCATGGCTTCATGAAACGAAGATCAAAAACTACAAATCTTCTTGAGTTTACTTCAGTCATCAGAAGCGCTTTTAAAAATGATAATCAAACCGATGTTATTTTTACGGACTTCAGTAAAGCTTTCGATTCCGTGAACCATCAGTTATTATTGAAAAAATTAATACTATTAGGATTCCCGATCACGTTGACTAAGTGGATCTCAGCCTACCTGACGAACCGAACTCAAAGAATTGCTTTTAAAAGCACAGTCTTAAACCTTGTTCACGTGACCTTTGGTGTTCCGCAAGGGAGCCACCTAGGACCCTTACTGTTTGGAATTTTCATAAATGACTTTCCCCAAGTTGTTCTCTCTGCTCATGTTATGATGTATGCTGACGACGTAAAACTCTGTTTGCCGTTATCGAATCCCGATTCCCAGGCACTTTTGCAAGCTGATCTGAACAATCTGAATTCTTGGTGCATCCAAAATTTGTTGTTTTTGAACAATTCTAAATGTAACTTTATGTCCTTTTATCGGAAAAAGCTTCTCCTCACTACATATTCTATTGGGTCGAATGAACTTGAACGCATAAATTCCGTTACAGACCTCGGAGTGTTATTCAACCACAACTTAAATTTCTCTAATCACATTGGTATCATAGTTAGTAAAGCAAAAGGGGTTTTTGCCTTTGTTAAGCGTTGGTCGAAGGAATTTGAGGACCCCTACACCACAAAACAATTCTTGGTCACCCCAATATACCATTTATCAGGACCTTATCGAATCGGTACAGAAACAGTTCCTTTTGTTTGCTCTACGTGGTTTAAACTGGGAAACACATCGACACCTGCCATCGTACGTGGATAGACTGCGTCTACTTAACCTGCCCTCCCTCAAGGATCGTCGAACCTGCCATGGTGTTATGTTCCTGCACAAATTAATTACTGGACTTGTAAATTCAAGCTACCTTCTTGGTCAAATTCGTTTCTCCATCCCTGTAAGGTCTACTCGGCACTTTCGACCTTATGCCCTCGATATTTGTAAACCTAACTTTCAGTTACATGATCCATTTCACGTTTTATGTTCGCAATATAATGAACTGTATTTTTTGATATTTTCGGAATGCTCTGTTAATTTAATTGTAACAAACATCCTAACTTACCTGTCCTTGCCCCCTCCCACTTGATGTGAGTAGGGTACTATGTTTATGTTGGCAGATATTTTCTAACTTTAAATAAATAATATAAATTGAGGGGTTTAGGCATCGACGTAGCCACATGGGATATATTTTTAGTCGTCCTGCTTACAGACAAGCTCAGCATGGCTAATCGGGCCCTGTATGATCAATCACTTAGAAGCTCATCAAAACTACAGCAGTTACATTAGGTTAGGTGAGTATGGTTGGGGATTAGAGACTTATCCCCCCACTTTGGCCGCATTGAGCCCCTTGTGATACCATGTGATCTCAAAATAGATCCATTTCCCTAGCTCATGGGTTAGTGGGTTTCTCGAACCAGTTGGTTCTTTTTAGAAAGCAAAGGAGTTTGGTGATGCTTGTGCCTTCTATGTCCGCAAGGTTTGGAAGCGTGTAGCTTCCTAGTATTTGAAATCTTTTGAGGTTGTGCGCTGGGCAGAAGCAAAGGAGGTGTTCAATGTTCTCCTCTTCTTCTATCTGTTTACAGCTGCGACAGTAATCGTAGCTGTTGAGTCCTAGCCAGCGCGCGTGTGTCCCTAACAGACAGTGACCCGTGAGGGCATTAATTAGAGTGGAGATGTCTGCTCTATTGCATTGTAACAGGGTTTTGGTTCTTTTCGGGTTATAATTACCCCAGGTGAGCCTGGAAGTGTGACATGTTGAGATCGCATTCCAACGGTCATTGGAGAGGTTATACAATCTTTGCTTGAGGAGAAGCTTACAGGTAGCTAAGAGCATGCCCACCGTGTCCTTATAACGAAGGATGTCGGCTATACAGTTGCCCTCAATGCTTTGGTGTCCAGGCACCCAAATGAGGTTGATTATGAGATGAGTGGCCGTCTCGTTCAGAGATTTGCCGCATTCAGTGATGGTAACTGAGTTAATTGTAGAGGAGTCGAGGGCCCTGAGGGCTGCTTGACTATCCGAAAAGATGAAGATGTCTGTGTCGCAGTATTTTGTTGTATCCAGGTGAGACATGGCTTCATGGATTGCCATAACTTCCGCTTGGAAGACACTGCAGTGATCTGGTAGACGAAATGAGACTTTTATGTCTAGTTCAGGCTAGAAAACTCCCCCAACTGTTTACAAGTTGAGCTCGGAGCCATCTGTGTATATATTGACGGCGTTCTCGATCTGGTGAGGGAGGTGATCCCAGTCTGTGCGGGTGGGTATGAGGACCTTGTATCTTTTTTCGAAGTTGACTATGGGTGGGACGTAGCGCTGTTGCTGATGCCCAGCTTTTGACAATCAGGTCTAGAGGTTCAAGGTTGAGAATTGTATTCAATGCTTCAGTGGCGGTGGTGCGAAGCGCCCCACTTATGCAGAATTCTGCGCTTCTTTGGATCTTGTGAAGATTCTTTAGGTTGCAATTCTTTTCTAGGGAGTGCCACCATACGATGTTTCTATAGAGAAGGATGGGTCTGACTATTGCAGTGTATAGCCAGTGGACTATTGCGGGGGAGAAGCCCCACTTTCTCCCTATGACTTATAGTGAGTCCCACTACAGGACGCTCAATGCCCAGTGGTGTCATAGCGCCAGTGATAGCCTTTGGGGTGACATTGTTGAAGGCGCCTTCTATGTCTAGGAAGGCTACCAGGGAGTATTCCTTGTTACGGAATACTCTCTCTATACAAGATACTAAGGAGTGTAGGGCGGTATCTGTTGATCTACTTTTCCGATACGCATGTTGTGCATTGGAGAGTAGGCTAGGATTGATAGTTAGTTTGATGTGTGTGTCGATTAGCCTTTCCAAGGTCTTCAACAAGAAGGATGAGAGACTAATTGGACGGAAGTCCTTTGGAGGGGTGTGAGAGGGCTTACCGGCCTTTGGTATAAATATACTTTAATTTCCAGCCATCTGGATGGTATGTGATTCAGTGCCAGACAGCCGTGGAAGATGACCGTCAACCAGGGGAGGGTTGTGACTTTTGTCCGTTGTAGTTGGGCTGGAAAGAAGGCGTCAGGGGCAGGTGATTTGAAGGGCTTAAATGAGTTGATAGCCCGTTCAGGGTTTGAAATGTTAACTATGCTCTGCTCATCGAGGTTCTCCCTTATGTGGAGGTCCTCCACTGGTTGCGTGTTTTTAGGGAAATGGGTGTCAGGCAGGAGTTCAAGGGTTTCCTGACTGTTACCCGTCCAAGTGTCTTTATTGGCTTTTAGGTATTCAACGGTTAATGAAGATTTTGCTAAGATTCTTCTGAGTCTGGACGCCTCCGCTATAGATTCTATGCTACTGCAGAAGTTAGCCAATTTGTTCGTTTTGATATTCTAATTTCCATTTTGTACTGGCTTAGCTTCGTATGGTACGTGTTCCAAGAAGCATTCAACAGATATTGTAAATTCTATATATCGGTGGTCGGAAAAGGAGTGTTCGGCTCCCACTTTCCACTTTTCAAGTTGATTGAGTAGCGTATCGGATATTAGGGTAATGTCTAAGACTTCCCTCCTATTTCTAGTAATGAAAGTTGGGTGGTTACCTTTGTTGCAGATTAATAAGCTGGATTGAAGTCATAAAGTAACTCACCCCTTTCATTTGTGTTTGTACTTCCCCATAGTGTGTGGTGTGAGTTGGCGTCTCCACCCAGGATGTTTTCCTTTTTTTTTTTTTTTTTATATTCCTTTATTTTTCTTACATCTACTAACAAACATACATATAGATGGACATAAACTGAATAAGTTGTGCGGTACGGCCGCAAAGCATTGCTTCGCACAACCGCGGCAGCTTACGTGGCCATTTCTCTCCTCTCTCTCTCAGCTTTCCTGAGTTTCTGCATCAGAGACGCAGCGAAATTGGCCGTCGCGTCCCACTCCAGTTGACCTTTCAGCATTGTTGGCACTAGCGTGCTGGGGCTAATGCTGACACCGGTCGCCGTTTCCAAGGCGGTCCTGTCCTCTAAGAACCGCACGCACTCGAATAGGACGTGGTTCGCGTCCTCCTCGATTCCAGAACCGCAGGTTGGGCATCCGTCCCTTGTGTCGTGACCGTACTTCTTCAAGTACGACCGGAAGCAACCGTGTCCACTCAGGTAGAAATCCACCTGCCCATGCTTCCTTTCCAGCCATGGACTCAAGACTGGAATGAGAGCATGGGTCCAGCGCCCAGATGTCGTGGAGTCCCATCTCTCCTGCCACTTAGAAATTGATCTTCTTCTCGCGGGCTGTCGCGCCTCACGCCTAGATAGGTCGTCCGTGCTCGTTACCGCTTCCTCTACTTCTGCTGCCTCTCTTACCAGCTCGTTTATCGGAACTAGACCAGCGATGACCAGCGCCGCTTCCTCAGAAATCGTCCGGAAGGCGCAGGATATTCTGATGGCACATAGTCTGTGGGTGCGTTCCACGCCACTCATGTACGATGGCGTCGCGGCGGCCTTGGCCCATACCGGGACGGCATATAGTACTTGGGACGTAACGACGCTCGCTAAGAGTTTCCTCCTTTCCTGCTTTGGGCCCCTCGTGTTCACTAGAATCCGCGAGAGCGACCTGGCGGTCGCTGCGGCCTTCTTGTTGGCATACTCCAGGTGCTCTTTAAAAGACAGCCTGGTGTCGATCATGACGCCTAGATATTTTACTGCTCTTTGCGAAACTACTTCAACCCCGCCAACCGTCAGTTTGGCTGTCTCGACGCACTTCCGGCTGCTTATAAGGACAGCCTCTGTCTTGTGTGCCGCGAGTTGGAGCCCGGCAAGTGACAGCCATGACTCAACCTTCCTTACCGCTGAGTTGGCCATGGCCTCCACTTCAGCTGGCTTCTTAGCCACAATCGTAATGGCGACGTCGTCCGCGAATCCAGTCACATGGACGTTGGCAGGCATGGGAAGCCTCAGCACTCAGTCATACATTTTGTTCCACAGCAAGGGGCCCAGGACCGATCCTTGTGGCACCCCAGCAGTAACATTGTACTCTTTTGGGCCGTCGCTCGTATCGAACAGCAGCACCCTTTCGTCAAGGTAGCTGTCGATTATCTTGATGAGGTACTCCGGTATCCGTTGCCGCCTTAGGGCCTGCATAATCCCTGTCCAGTTGGCAGTGTTAAAGGCATTCTTGATGTCAAGCGTGACCAGCAGACAGTATTTTTTCGTGCCGCCTTTCCATCGCTTCCCGCGTATGGCTTCCGCTGCTATCCCGGTGACCGTTCGGATCGCGTCTAATGTAGACTTTCCTTTCCGGAACCCAAACTGGGTGGGGGAGAGGCCACCAGCTGCATCTATGGCCAAATTTAGCCGTTTCGAGATGAGCTTCTCGAACACTTTGCCAACTGTGTCGAGCAGACAAATTGGCCTGTAGGAGGAAGCTTCACCAGGTGGCTTCCCAGGTTTGTTCAGGAGCAACAGGTTTTGAGCTTTCCATCTCCGTGGAAATTTTCCCTCGCGCAGGCAGGCGTTGTAGAGCGCCGCGAAAATGCCCGGCTGAAGCGCAAGCGCCAGCTTCATTGCTTTGTTGGGCACTGCGTCGGGTCCTGGGGCTTTATTGTTCTGCAGGCTGCGTCCTGCTTCAGCAACCTCGGTCTCCGTTATGGCCCTGAACTCCCACGTAGGTCCCGTTTCGTGCAGTGTGCTCTCCTTGGCGCTACCCGAAGGGAACAATGTGCGAACGATCTCACTCAGGGTTTCAGGGTCCGTTGGAGAGCGGCTGCCTGCATTTACTCGCTTGACCACGAGTCTGTAGGCTCCACCCCACGGATCCTGTTCGGCTGCGTCACATAGCTTCAGGAAACATTCCCGTTTACTGTCCTGAATGGCGTGCTTCAAGGACCTCCTGGCTTGCTTGAAGGCGGCGTGTGCGGCCTCGGCCCTGTCCGTCCTTCTTGAGCGCTGAAGAGCTCTTCTGGCTCTGAGGCAAGTCCTTCTAAGGGTCGCTATTTCGGAGTTCCACCAAGGTACAGGCTCATGGTCTCTCCTAAACGGTTTACGCTGCAGCATACCTGCCCTGCACGCATCCTCCATGCTGGCTGCTATCCCGTCAGCATTGGTGTTGGCGTCCGCTTCCGTGACGAAATGCATGTCCGCAAGGCACCTGCTCATCTGTTCGGCGTTCAACGTCTCCTGGCGGTAGCCCTTGACTGCCCGGTTCAGGGTTCCTGGTCCCGGGCGTATGCCCACTGTGCATAGTATGGCCTCGTGGTCGCTGGCCGTGCAGAAGTCACCGATTCTCCAGTGAGAACGTCGGGCTAGCGGGGAGCTCACAAAAGTGAGGTCTATGATAGACCCAGCTCCAGCCCGATTAAAAGTCTCCTGCGTCCCTTCATTAAGCAGCACAACGTCCAGCGTTGCAAAGGCTCTGAGTAAGGCTCGCCCCCTGCTGTTGGTGCTGGGGCACCCCCATTCTTCGGCCCACGAGTTGAAGTCGCCTGCGATGATGGTAGGGTGGCGACCCATTGCATCGAAGGCGATCGTGTCCAGTACACGTCTAAAGTCCACCTCGGATAGACTAGGTGCTAGATAGCAGCTGTAGACCCACATTTCGCCTATTCGAGCTCGGACGAAGCCCGATCCCTTACGCACGTCCAGGAATGATTTGCCGTTTCTCCTGCACAGCCATATCGCGGCCTTGCCTGATGTGTCCGTTACCCAGTCGCCGTTGTCCTCAACTTTGTAAGGTTCGCTGATGATAGCCAGATCCGCCTTACATTCCCTCACAGACTGCAGGAGAAGGTCCTGCGCAGCCCGTCAGTGATTCAGGTTTATCTGGATTACTTCCATTCACGCGGTTTGGCTACGGCTCTTTTTGCTGCGTGAGGACACCGCCTACTTCCTGCTTGGTGGTTCCTCGCCTTCGGACCTCCTTCGGTGCATAAAAAGCATACGCTCTCATTAGGGCATTAAGCAATTTTGTGCCCAGTTTTGCCACACTTGAAGCAGCACCCGCTTCTGTCCACTTTGCTATGGCACTTTGCAGCAAAGTGCCCAACTTCCAGGCACTTGTAGGCTGCGAGTCCCTCTCCTTCACTTTGCAGATGGACCATCCTATCTTGATCTTGACCTTCCCAAGAACCTCTTCTGCCTCCTTGCTTGCCAATCCAACTACCGCCGTCTGAGTGTCCCTGTATGATGGACGGAGACTCCTCAGTTTAACGGATGCGGTGTTCACGGCAAATTGGTCCACCAGAGCTTTGATGACATCTTCGGCCACCACTAGTGGATCCAGGTCGCTTATCACCACCGTCTTCGTCCTCGTGCTTTCGGATAGCGCTCGCACCGTAGTCGCTTTTCCAAGAACCGCCTCGAGGCTCTCTTTTATTTCTTCCGTGCTGTTGTCCTCGCTTCTGTTGAGCTCCAGAAGAAGGTTCCCGGTCGCTGTACGCCTAACCTTGTTAACTCGGGAGCTGAGGCTTTGCAGCTTCCCGTCGTCCCTACGGGTGACCATAGCTAGGACAAGGATGTTTTCCTTGGATGAGTGTGTGTGTATGAGTTGTTGTGTTATGATGTTTGGTAATGGCCCCTCGTAGTCATGAGCCAGGTAAAACGATGATTTTTTTTTTTATTCAACGGTAATTAAGTACAGGATACTTTTACATATACATATACAGGGGGTGGGGGGGAATTGCTGGGCTTGCGGTACTGCCATGAAGCATTGCTTCGCAAGGCCAGCTGCTCTTTTTGGACGCCTCAGCTCGCGCGTAATTTCTGTTGCCAGTAGGCAAACCGCTGTCCATTTGTCCTGGCTTTCTAGCATGCCTGGTACCAAGTTTTCGGCCGTGATCCGGGATTCCAGGATCTCTTCCGCTTTTCCACGCGCTTCTCCAAACCTGACGCAATATGTCAGCACATGGTCAGCACTCTCCGGAACTCCACAATCGCCGCACAGGGTGCTTGCTTCTATACCTAAACGGCAGAGGTATTCCTTGAAGCAGCCGTGTCCGCTAGGCATCTGCGTTAGCTGGAAAGTCAGCTCCCCATGTTTTCTGTTGAACCACTCCGCTATGCTTGGGATAAGACGGTGCGTCCAGCGGCCAGTTGTGGCCGCGTTCCACCTCTGCTGCCAGCTTTCGAGGGCTTTGGTTCTGGCTCTGAATTTGGCCAGGCTGCGTTCCGATAGTGAGCTTGCTGACTTTCTCGCTTCGAAGATCTCCTTGGCTTCCACCGCTGCGAGCTCCACGGGAATTATGCCACTGATCACCAGTACGGCCTCTGTGGAGACCGTTCGGAAGGCTGAACTTACTCGTAGTGCCCCCAGCCTGTAGTTTCCGTTTATCCCACTCAGGTAGCTTTCTTTGCATTCTTGGGCCCAGATTGGTGCTGCGTAGAGGATGGTAGACTTTGCTACATTGAAGAGCAGTCTCCGACTCGATGATTTCGGGCCTCTGTGGTTTAGCACCATGCGTGATAATGCCGCAGTGACGCCCCGGGCCTTTTTATGTGTTTCCTGTAGGTGCTCTTTGTAGGTTAGCCGTGTGTCTAGCATGACACCCAGGTATCTGATGGCTCTTTTTGAGGTTATAGTCGACTCACCAACTGTGATTTCTACCGTTTCCACTGCTGTTCTGCTGCTTATGAGCACTGCTTCGGTTTTGTGTTCCGCCAGTTCAAGGCCTGCCAATCTAAGCCAGTCCCCAATCATACGGATGGCCCCGTTTGCTGTGCTCTCCACGTCCTCTTTGTTTTTTTGTACTACTACTACCGCGACGTCATCGGCGAAACCTACGATGTTGACTCCTGGTTGGAAGTCCAGTCGTAGGATGCCATCATACATGGTGTTCCATAGTAGAGGGCCTAGAACAGACCCTTGCGGAACTCCGCCCGTGACCCTGTAGATTTGTGGGCCGTCGTCTGTGTCGTAGTGTAGCCATCTGTTATCGAGGTAGTCGCTAACAATCGCCCTTAGATATGGTGGGATATCTAGTCTCTCGAGGGCCGAGATTATCCTGCTCCACGATGCGGAGTTGAATGCGTTTTTTATGTCCAGTGTAGCCACCAGACAGTACTCTTTGGTTACTCCAAGCCAACGTGTACCCGCTATAGCACTCCGGGCTATTTTGTCTACCGTTTCCAGGGCATCCAGGGTTGAGCGAGCTTTCCTAAAGCCATACTGGCTATCGGACAGTCCACCGGCGGCCTCTATTGCCTCGCCTAATCTTTGACTAATGATGCTTTCAAGCACTTTCCCCGCAGTGTCCAAGAGACAGATTGGTCTGTATGCAGACGGGTCGTCTCTAGCCTTCCTCGGTTTCGGTATGAGCACCAGGTTTTGCTGCTTCCACCTTGTTGGGAAACGGGATTGTGACAGGCATTTTGTGTACATCCTAGCGAATGTTACTGGGTGGAGGCTGATCGCCATCTTGAGGGCCCTGTTTGGTATGCCGTCAGGACCGGGCGCCTTATTGTTTGACAATCGTTGGGCGATTTTGACAACCTCTTCCTGTGTCACTGGTTGAGGTTGGAGGATCGATGGGATGGCATCCTCTTGCCGCTCTTCCTGGGCAGGAAATAAATGCCTGACTATCCCCTTAAGTGTTGCAGAGTCTGTTGGTTCACTGTTTTTGAGCCCGTTTGTCTTCTTCATTACCACCTTATATGCTCTGCCCCATAGGTCGTTCTCCGCTTCGTCACACAGTTCGTGGAAGCATCGCTTTTTGCTGGACTGTATAGCCTTTTTTAGGACTTTCCTCTTTTGGGTGTATATCTCCCTGAGAAACAGGAAGCTTTGGTTTCCCCGCGACCTGTGGTAGGCTCTTCTAGCACTTATGCATTCTCGGCGGGCTTCTTCAATCTCCTGATTCCACCAGTAGACCGGTCTGTGTCCATTGAAGCGTCTACTGCATTGCATGCTGGCGTCGCAGGCCTCCTTGACTTTTGTCATCACCGCCTCTTCGTGTTCGAGAGCTTCCATTCCTGCTAGCGTTGCCCTGAATGTTTGGATGTTTAGAGTCCCTTCTTTGTAGTGGCTGCGAGTTGAGATTCTCGGCGCGGATCTTTGCATGTTGAGAGTGGTAATAATGGCTCTATGGTCGCTCTCGGTGTAGGCTTCGCTAATTTCCCATGTTGCCGACGCTGCCAAGCCTGTGCTTAAGAATGTGAGGTCGATTATCGACTGAGCTCCTGCTCTACTAAATGTGGGGTTTGACCCGGCTTTCAAAAGGAGTAGATCTAGTGAGGCGAATGCCTCTGCCACTATTTTTCCTCTGGCGTTTGTGTACGCTGACCCCCATTCGGTGGCCCATGCGTTGAAATCGCCAGCAACCATCGCAGGCGAGTGTTGGCTCGATTGCCTCGCTGAAGTCCTTGAGAGGCCAGCTAGGGGCAGGTAGCACCTATAACCCACAGATCGTTTAGCTTGGTCCTGACGTAACCTTTTGCTGCCTTTACGCCACTAAGGTGTCTGGTATTTTGGCAACACGACCAGATAGCAGCCATCTCTGTTGGATCGGCGACCCACGTGTTGGATCTAATAGTCCTATAGGGTTCGCTAAGGATTGCCACATCTATCCTGAGCTCTGCAATCGTTTGGGTGAGGAGATCCTGGGCCACCCGACAGTGATTTAGGCTTAATTAGATAAATCTTAGCATTTCATTTTTTTTAACCGCCTCGATGTACGCTGCGCATTTAAAGCTACCCGACGGGTGGTTCGATGGAAGGTCCTTTTTTGGGCACTAAGTATGCAGTGTGGGTCTTTACTGCAGTTTCTGGCCTCGTGTTTTTTCTCACCGCATTTAAAGCAGGCTCCTCTCAGGTCTTTGGCTGCTGTGCAGTTTGGGGATATGTTACCAAACTCAAGGCATTTGTAGCATCTCAATGGCGAAAGTATGGTTTGCCCTTGGTGAACAGGACGTTTGCTGTCGCTGTTGGTAGCGTCAGTGTCGCTATCTTGCAGCCGTTTCTAGTGGCTCTGAGAGACCTGATTGTGTCCACGGTGACTGATGAACCTCCAAGTTCATTGTTAACCGCCTCCGCTATTTCCTTTTTGGTTGTTACCTCGTCGAGGTTCAGTATCTCGAGTCTTGTCTGCTCTGTCAGGGCCCTCACCGTTGCTTTGGCTCCGAGGGCTTTACCGACTGCCGTTTTTACCTCCTCAGCACTGTGGCCAAGGGCTTTCTTCAGCCGCAGCAGCAGATCTCCAGTAGCCGTCTTACAAATTGTTTGCACATCTCCGCTGACGTGGCTCAATGACGCATCTCCTTTTACCGCTTTTATTATTTGGTGGGGACCCACCTTGCCCGGTCGTTTGGTCTCGAGGGGTCGCTCTTACTCCCTCTAGGCCACAGTGGAAGCTTACTTGGCGACTTTCTACTTCTGGCGAAGTTTGCGATTTACTGTACTTTAGCTCTAAGGCGCGGCTTTTTTCCTGCTTGGAGAGGGCTTCTGCCGTCTCTTGTAGATGCAGTAGTTCGGTGAGCTGGTCACGCATCGGCTGATTTATGTGCCTCTGGCCCTTGAACATAAGGGAGAGGCTGGTTATCACTGTTCCTATCCTGGTGACCGTGTCCTCCAGGGACCCGGTAGTTCTAGGTATCAGATCAGCATTGGTCTGCACGTCCTTGCTTGCGTTCTGCGGTGGTGGCGATCTCGCCATCGCGAAGCTTTTTGCGAAGGGATTTTCCGCACTCATGCCTTTTCTTTGCCGATGGCGATGGGGTTCCACCGATGGCAAAGGATTTCCCCCTGACTTTCTATCGATGGGGGGTATAACGCCCCTTTTCGGTCCCCAGAGCCGCCTTGGGCGGAGGGGTGGATGTTGTCGGGTCCTTGACTTTCTGCCTCACTTCCCTTAGCCGACTATAAGAGCCCCAGTAAGTAGGCAATCCGATTGTAAGCCCTGGCAGAAGGTGAGTGCTACGACGTTTGTTTGTGCAAATAGAGATCGGCCTAAGAGTAAGCAATGGCTTATTGTCTTGGTAAAACGATGCTATGGTGTGATGTGTGTGTGTGTGTATAGCTCTAGCCTGACCGCGGTGAGGTCGCCTTCGCTAAACTGTGTGCGTTAATGTGTATTTTAGTGAGATTGCAGGTCCTAGGTTTACCTTACCCTTGTTGTGAAAAAGCTTATATAAGGGGGTTGACAAGCCACAGATGTTGTCTCTAACAATCAATGGCTCTTGGATAAGGACTATGTATATATTGCCCGTTGTCAGGCGGGTAAGGAGGGCAGCAGATGCTGCCTTGCTATGATGCAGATTAATTTGGAGGTACTGCATCATTTTGGCGGCTAGATTCGGACTGGGTACTCTCTGCTTAGTCCACTATGTCCTGAATCACACTCCGCCCCAGTGGGATGGTGCCGTGGGTTCTCAGCTGCTTCAGATTCTCGGTGAGCTCCGAGTCAGTCGACACGTACCCTGTATGGAGGGCCTCCTCGTGCTCCATTTCGTCGTCGCTCGGGGGTTCGTAGGACGCGCAAGCAGCCAAATTGTCTGCCGCTAGTTTGTCCGTATCGTAGATGCGGAGTTGCACCTCGTCGAATCCGTAGTTGACCCGGTTTTGTAAGGTTGCAAGGGGTTCCAGGCATGTCTGGTTAAGAAGAATCACCACGTTCATGGCGCTCGCTTTTCTCCACTTTTACCACCTTCCAACCTTTTATTGGAAGCTTCGTGTTAAACCTTGTCAAGAGGCTACAAATAGCCTCTGGCTCAGAGGGTTCAGACGGCAGCCACACCCTCGCCCTTGGTCTGGACGGCATATCCGCCAACTTTGGTGATGGCAGCCTTGT
Source organism: Drosophila pseudotakahashii (assembly GCA_035046095.1). Classification (NCBI taxonomy): domain Eukaryota; kingdom Metazoa; phylum Arthropoda; class Insecta; order Diptera; family Drosophilidae; genus Drosophila; species Drosophila pseudotakahashii. Next base: position 416,819 of record JAWNOE010000060.1, read on the forward strand.
AGAGTGCCGCCGATCTCTCGTCCTCGCATGCGATCAACTTTACGTTGCCCTGGTACCAACCTGCATCTGCGCAGTCGGGGGGCGGTCCTGGGTTTTCGTCCAGCACTTTCAAGGCCACCGTCGCAAGAGCCCGTCTAAGCAGACCCAACTGCTTCTTTGCGATGTCGAAGTCTGGTATCACCGCCTTAGCCCAGGCTATGTCTTCTTGGACCTTTTGGTAATTCTCCTTTGTCGTCTGATCCTCTCGTTTAGGGTTGGGGCCAGACGTTTTAGAATGCGGTATGCCTTTTTTCGTTCCAGGGGTCCTGCCTGGTCTGGTGGTGTCCTCTTTAGCCCTGGTGCTTACCACAAGTTCAGCCCTTGCACTTCCCTCAGGTTGGTTTGGCTTGCTAGCCGCCCCTACGCTGGTGGGTGGTTCGGACTGGTCCTTGCGGTTTGTCGGGACTATCCGGCTGCGTGGTCCGCTGGGCTTGGCTGGTGTGGATGTGGCTTGCAGTAAGGCTTTCGGTACGGCCCACTTGCTATTTTGGGCGTCAATGGTGGTGACTTCCGACTTTTTAAGAGTGTCGGTCTCTATTGTTTCTTTATTATTTTTATTTTATATTTTTATTCTCCATAACTGTTCCCACGAGCTGCAGAGAAAGGACAGGTCCACCCGGGCAGAGATCCGCTGTACCCGGGTAAGGCTGGGTTAGAATAGGCGGTCGCCGCTTGCCTGAGCCCACCGTTAAAGACTGAGCCAGACTCACTCTCGGCACGGTTCGAGTGACACAGTCCAGCCTGGGGTGAGATGAATGTTGGGGGATAGGGAAGAGATAGGATTTGTGGGTTGGGAGGGGGTTTGTGTGAGCTATTTGTCGGAGGCGGCAGCACAAGCGCGACGTCGGTACTGCTACGTCGCAGATACCCGCGGACTGTCTGGTGCTACTTATTTGCGCTTCATATTGGGGCTTGGCGGTGGCCGGGCCGTATCAACATCCACGCTTATTCGTAGCTACCCTGGAAAACCAGGGCTTTTGCTATCCGCAACCTGCGACCCGTTCGGTAGCCTTCAGCTTGGCACCCTCCAAGCCATCCCACTAGCTCATTGGCCGAACAAGGGCAAGGACGGACAAGGACAAGGACGGACAAGGGAGGTAAATAATAATTTGGTTATATAAGGTTCGTCAAATTCTTTTGACCAACGCTTTATAAACCCAAGAACGCTAAATCATTAACTGAATATATGCGGTCAAGTGACAAGTTCTGAAGCAAATAACATGCAAACGTAGGAGTACCCCTATGGAAAGACATTACGTTACATTTCAGGCAGTTCAAATTTAAAAGGTTATACTCACACCATACTTGAAAATTATCAATGTAAGCGGAAACCAGACTCTATATTGTTGTATGTCAAACAAAGCTTAACATCATTAGCATACATTAGTACACGAGAATTTGTTATGATAGAGGGAAGATCGTTAATAAACAAAGTAAACAGCAAAAGGCCCAAATGGCTACCCTGGGGCACTCCAGATGTCATGCGGATCATTTAAGAAGCAGAGTTCTTACATATCTGAGTCCTCCTATTCAAATAACTTAAAATCCAATTTAATAGATTACATGGAAAACCAAGCAAGTCTAGTTTGAATAAAAGAAGAGAGTGGTAAATATAGTCAAAGGCTTAACTGAAATCTGTATATATAACGTCGGTCTGCATTTTATTGTTAAATCCATTAATTACAATAGATGACAATTCAAGTAGGTTGGTGATCTTCGATCTCAACATAAACATAAATGTTGCAAATGAGAAGTGTTAATACGTTCAAATGCTTTAAGAATTGCCGACAATTTAGAAATACCTTTATAATTCTGGGCATCCGCCTTCGCACCTTTTTTGTGAATTGGAATAATAAATGAGTCCTTCCAGATAGTTGAAAAAACTGATGATGAAATAGACAAATGAAAAAGTTTAAGAATAGGTTTGCAAATTCATGCACACAACTTAAGCACACACCCAGGAAGTCCATCAAGACCGGGAGAATAAGTAGGCGTTGTTGTTGTTAAATCTCTTAAGAGAGAACTTTTGGTAATTATAGGGGAAAAAATACAATTTGCCCTATTTAAGGGATTAGGGTTGTTTGATTTTGACCATGAAGAGGAGCTATAAGTGGTTTTGAAAAAGTCGGCAAATAAATCAGCAATTTCAGAATCTGTCGATTGCGTTAAAACGAACCGATGAAGGAAAATCCGATGACTTACGCTTAGCGTTAACAAAGTTATAAAACTACTTCGGATGATTTGTAAATTCAAATTTACAACTATTTAAAGACATAGAATAGATTATTTATACTTTTTATAAGTGTTTGTTTTAAGATTTTTAAGTCTTTGAAGCGCATTTGTAAACCAGGGGGAACAGGCCTTTGGAGGAAGCCTATCAGGAACGCATAAATTCAAAAAAGTTTTTAGAACGCTATAAAAAAGTTCAGTGACACTTTATAGCACAGCTATAAATATCTGTCCAATTATATTGAGAAATCAATAAGTTTAAGTTAAGTTTATTATAGTCACATTTCCGAAAGGATCTCATTTTAGTTTTAGAAACTAAAGGAGAGACTGTATCAAGGTAGGGGAGGCAAACTGTCAATTTCAAAGTTGGGTGGTATCAGTCTTCTGGTACCACAAGAGCGTCAATTCTAGATACTGTGACTTCAGACGGCTCTGAAACAAACACAAGATCTAATTGTCTATTTAATGAATATCGTATAAAGCTAACTTGCTGTAACGATAATTTTAAAAGGCCATCCACAAAGTCATGGGCGGATAAAAGTATAGCGACAAGTGAGTCAGTAGGAGGGGACCAAGAAATATCCGGAAATATCACCCAAAACAATCAAAAGGTGCCTATTGGAAAGAAAGGATGGAATAGGTTTAGTAGCAGATAGATGTATTAGTTCAGAGCGAGGTGGAATTAAGAGCATGTAATGAAAATAGACAAGGATTGCAGGGAAACTTTACACTAACAAATTCAATATCACTAGGGACTTGAGACTGAATTCTCTTCGAATTTAGGGTAGAGGTAACGGCGATCAGAACACCCCCTCCCCTACAGGAAAGGCGATCGGTTTTGTAGGTATTACAGTTGCTTGATAGAACTTCAGATTCGGTTTTCTGTGGTTTCAGCCAGGTTTCTGTAAAAGCCAAGATATCGTCCGTAAATGCCGAGGAGTCAGCATAAAGCTTGGGTAGCTTTATGTTAAGTCCTCTAACATTTTGGTAAGCCAAGAATAAACTTTTCAGTTTTTTGGCACCATAGGAGGCCTGTTATTTGTTCTCGGTTTATTAGGAACAAATTTTTTTATAACCAAATCATCATTAAGCCATCCTAGGACATTGCTGTTAAACAATTTCGTTTTGTTTACTATCGTAGGATATCATCTTTTAAAATATTTGCTCCGCCTGATGTATTTAAAGAACTTCTTTCTGAAAGCTTTTGGCTTAATGATGATTTGGTTGTAAAAGAATTTGTTCCAACTAAACCGAGAACAAATAACAGGCTTCCCATGGTGCCAAAAAACTGAAAAGTTTATTCTTGGCTTACCAAAATGTTAGAGGACTTAACATGAAGCTACCCAAGCTTTATGCTGACTCCTCGGCATTTGCGGACGATATCCTGGCATTTACAGAAACTTGGCTGAAACCAGAGATAGCCGACTCTGAAGTTCTGTCAAACAACTTTAATACCTGCAGAACCGATCGCCATTCCCGTAGGGGAGGGGGTGTTCTGATCGCCGTTACCTCTACCCTAAATTCGGAGAGATTTCACTCTCATGTCCCCAATGACATAGAATTTGCTAGTGTAAAAGTTTCCCTACAATCCTTGTTTATTTTTGTTACATGTTCTTATATTCCACCTGGCTCTGACTTAATAATTTATGATCAACGTCTATCATCTATTAAAACTATTCTATCCTCTCTTTCCAACAGAGACCTTTTGATTGTTTTGGGTGACTTTAATCTCCCTGATATTTCTTGGTCCCCTTCTACTGACTCACTTGTCGCTATTCCCTTATCCGCCCATTTTTTTGTGGATGGCCTTTCTGAATTATCGTTACAGCAAGTTAGCTTTATACGAAATTCATTAAATAGACAGTTAGATCTTTTGTTTTGTTTTAGAGCCGTCTGAAGTCACGGTATCTAGAATTGACGCTCTTGTGGTACCAGAAGACCTATACCATCCAACAATGGAATTGACAATTTGCCTTCCCTACCTTGATACCCTCTCTCCTTCAGTTTCTCCAACTAAAATGAGATGCTTTCGTAAAACTGACTATAATAAACTTATCTTAATGATTTCGCAATATAATTGGACAGATCTTTATAACTGTATGGACATCGAAAGTGCCACTGAACTTTTCTATAGCGTTCTAAACACTTTTTTTAATGAATGCGTTCCTGATAGACTTCCACCAAGGCCGAACAGGCCCCCCTGGTTTACAAATGCGCTTCAAAGACTTAAAAATCTTAAAACAAACACTTATAAAAAGTATAAAAAATCGGGTAAGCCATCCGATTTTTCGAAATATGTGGTGGCTCGATCTGATTTTAATGTTCTTAACAGTCGTTGCTATTCTATGTATTTAAATCGTTGTAAATTTGAATTTTCAAATGATTCGAAGCAGTTTTATAACTTTGTTAACGCTAAACGTAAGTCATCGGCTTTGCCTTCATCGGTTCGTTTTAACTCAATGGAGGCATCGACAGATTCTGAAATTGCTGATTTATTTGCCGACTTTTTCCAATCCACTTATAGCTGGTCTTCATGGTCAAAATCAAACTACCCTAATCCCTTAAATAGGGCAAATTGTATTTTTTCCCCTATAATTACCGAAAGTTCTCTCTTAAGAGATTTAACAACAACAACGCCTACTTATTCTCCCGGTCCTGATGGACTTCCTGGGTGTGTGCTTAAGTTTTGTGCACAAACCATTTGCAAACCTATTCTTAAACCTTTTCATTTGTCTATTTCATCATCAGTTTTTCCACCTATCTGGAAGGACTCTTTTATTATTCCACTTCATTAAAAGGGTGCGAAGGTGGATGCCCAGAATTATAGAGGTATTTCTAAATTGTCGGCAATTCCAAAAGCCTTTGTACGTATTATCACTTTTCATTTCCAACATTTATGTTCCTCGCTAATATCACCGTGTCAGCATGGTTTCGTTAAGCGCAGATCGACTACCACCAACCTACTTGAATTGTCATCTATTGTAATAAATGGATTTAACAATAAAATGAATACCGACGTTATATATACAGATTTTAGTAAAGCCTTTGACTCTGTTAACCACTCTCTTCTTTTATTCAAACTAGTCTTGCTTGGGTTTCCATGTAATCTTTTAGCATGGATTTCAAGTTATTTGAATAGTAGGACTCAGTGGGTTATATTTAAGAACGCTGCTTCTAAAATGATCCACGTGACATCTGGAGTGCCCCAGGGTAGTCATTTGGGCCCTTTGCTGTTTACTTTGTTTATTAACGATCTTCCCTCTATCATAACAAATTCTCGTGTACTAATGTATGCTGATGATGTTAAGCTTTGTTTGACATACAACAATATAGAGTCTGGGTTCCGCTTACAATCAGACATTGATAATTTTCCAGTATGGTGTGAGTATAACCTCTTAAATTTGAACTGCCTGAAATATAACGTAATGTCCTTCCATAGGGGTACCTCTTCGTTTATAAGCTTTGCTTCAGAACTTGCCACTTGACCGTATATATTCAGTAAATGATTTAGGCGTTCTTCTGGACCCGAAGCTTAAATTTGACTACCACATAATGTTGACTGTTAACAAAGCTATGAGTGTTCTTGGGTTTATAAAGCGTTGGTCAAAAGAATTTGACGACCCTTATATAACCAAATTATTATTTACCTCCCTTGTCCGTCCTTTATTGGAATATTTATCTTCGGTTTGGAGCCCGCAATACCAATAGACCGTATAGAGTCGGTACAAAAACAATTTCTTCTTTTTGCCCTTCGTAGTTTGAACTGGGATCAAAACGTAAGGCTACCTTCTTACCAGAGTAGATTATTATTGCTTAATTTACCGACACATAATTATAACAACCTTTATAATTTAATTTGCATTTCAACTTCTATCCCGGTATTAAAAACTAATATTTTAACTCATTTGCTTCACTCATAATTGCTTCTTTATTCTCATTATGTGTCCCTTTTTTTCCTCGCGAACTCGCATTCTTGCCCAAATTGACTTGTTTGTACTGCTCGTAGTGCATCAACGTCCATATATATATATTAACTGCCAATGGCTGCCTTTTTTGCGTTTAGGCGACTCGGTTAATAATAATTTCCTATTTTTATTAATTGGTCACAAACACAATTTAGCCATGTCCGTCTGTCCGTCCGGGTGAACGCTGAGATCTCAGAAACTACAAAAGCTAGAGAATTGGGATTACCCACACATTTTCTTTGGCTTCCTACGCAGCGCAAGTTTGTATCAGCCGGGGGCCACGCCCCCTCTAACGCCCACAATCGCCTAACGCCCACAATAAACGAGTTTAAAAAGTGTCTGGCGCCCACACCTTTAAAGATTTTGGAAATGTAAAAATGCAGTTTTATTGTGATTATCAAAACCTATCGAAATGTAGAAGAAATTTTTTAAATCGGACCATTCGTTAAAAAGTTATGACCGATCAAAGTTTTAATATATCCATCTCCCTCGCACTCCCTTTGCTGAGTAACGGGTATCTGATAGTCGGGGCACCCGATTATAGCGTTTTCTCTTGTTTATTATTAAATTGGGAGCAAACAGAATTGAACCCGTCATTGAGCTGTTTAAAAACTCGTGAAAGGTTTAAAGGCCGTCTCGAGTCTGCCTCATAAAGCTGGTCATCTCGACTGTCATTTCCTTGCAGGACTCACATACCCACATGAGACCGGTATGCATTTCAATGAAGTCTTGAACTCTGCCAGTAAATCCTGCACATTTCACTAAGAAGAAAGTTAAATGGCATGTCCGATTCGCAGAGCCAGCAGATAACAAACGAATCTTTAGTTGACATCGGAAGAGAACAACTTTTCTTGGTACAGATAAGAGGCATTATAAAGAAAAAAATCTTATTCAAAGAAATAGGAATAAAATGTGGCAAAAATACCCCAAGTTAATTTGGGACTGTGATAAAATTCCAAAAACACAAAACAATGCACTATGGGGTAAAAGTCGACTTTTACTGGCATTTAGTCATTTTCTAAAAGTGTTCCAATTGGAACAAAATTAATAAAGACTTACTAAGAAAACATTAAACTGTTATGCCTTATACTTAAAATGTTAATATTTAACAGTGCACCGTTAATATAACAGCTGCAAAGTCAGCTGCTGCTTACAAGGGCATGTACGCTGGGTTTGCACATTTTTGACCGTGATCTTTGAAATTTATTTATTTATGTAAAACACAATAAGTAAACAAAACAATTCAAGAACATGGCTATCACAGGTTTGGACTATTTGCATAATGTAATAATTTGCTCAAATTGTGCGTGCTTATACTATTATTTCGTCATTGTACAAATGCATATTAAGCTGGTTTCTGGGAAATAATTTTCAACTTTGGACAGAGTTTTGAAGAGTTTTAGATTATTTTGAGTTGCGACCAAGTCTATGTTGTAGCCTTGTCAATACAGAATCCATTGGTGCTAGTCGCATTCTGCACTTTTCCGCACTATTGGAGCAATTTGCTTTTTTCTCAGATAACCTCACTTTTTTTCATCTTTGATTTGTATGCAGTAGCAAAAAGTACAATTTGCGTATTTTTGTATAGAAAATGTAAGATACGATAAATATTTAGAAAAACACTATGCAATTATCCTTGTTGTTAAATATTATTTACTTTAAAATGATTTTACATCATCATTTGACTATACTTAGCTCGATATAAATGGTTTTAGTATTTATGTAAGGAACTCTATTGGTAATATAAAAAATATTCGATTTCCCCTAAAAAAAAAAGTTTAGAAACTCCAAAATTTTTTTTGTATCAAGTTTCTTTTTTTGTTTAGAACAATTGAAGAGAGGGTGGTTCGGGAGTTTTCGCTATCATATCTTCTATCTGGGCACCGCACCTTTCGTACGCCCTGCATAAGGGATCCAATAGCCCTGCTAGCGGAATTTTATTAATAACTCGAGTAAATTAATATATTTTTTAATAAATCATTGTACCTAAAGTTGTATCCTCTAAATTGCATTGTGTTACGTTAGTTATTTCCAACATCCCCCATACATTTGTTAGAAAAATTCATATACACAGTGTGCGATGAAAAACTTTTTTTTTGCCATAAAGTCCAAAATTATTTTGTGAAATTTTCAGCATTTTTTTTTTGTTTAAAAAATGTTCAATTATCATAAAACTATTTTGGCTTTTTGGCAAAATTAAAAAATAATGAAAACCGAAATTGCACTACAGTCCCAATATTATGTAAAAAAAAATTTAAATCCGTTTCTTTTAAATTAGATTTTATGGCAACCCTGTTTACAAAATTACCCAATATTGTTTTTACATCTGTAATGTCCTTTTCTGATAAGTTTTGGTTCTTCAAAATTGTGCCTTTAAAAAGCAACAGACTTAAGAGTTGGACGTAGTTGGTTATCATTTTTAACATTTTCACACCACAGGGACACTTAACGCAAATACTAAAATTAGCTTGAATACGATTGAATAACGTTATTTATAGTCCAATAAAATTAGTAATTTGCTCAAAAGCATTTCTAGCAAAATCAACTTACAATTAACACAATTTTTTTCCTACACATGGAAATACAGGTGACGGTGCAGGTACAGGTGAAGCAAAGCTTTAATTTTAATTTTTTTTTATTATTAATAAAAAATCCTTTATAATTTGCTTAAAGAGAAATGACAAACAGCCTTACATCTGTGAATGAACACGTTCACAAAACAGGTAAACTTTCAAAGCTCGCAGCCGATCAGGGATGAAATTAAAAGCTTATTCAAAGGCTTTTTATACCCTTGCAGAGGGTATTATGATTTCAGTCAGAAGTTTGCAACGCAGTGAAGGTGACATTTCCGACCCCATAAAATATATATACATGATCAGCATGACTAGGCGAGTCGATCTAGCCATGTCCGTCTGTCCGTCCGTCTGTCCGTCTGTTTCTACGCAAACTAGTCTCTCAGTTTTAAAGCTCAAACTTTCCCAAAAGTCTTCTTTCTATTGCAGGTAGTATATATGTATATAGTATATATATATCTTCGAAAGCAGCTAAAATTTAGATTGTTGTAAAGTTAAAAGGAATGATCTGCAAGGGTATATAAGATTGGGCTTACCGAAACAAGCTTCCTATCTTGTTGAGATTTGAAAAGTATTTCCAATCAAATAAAAACAAGAAAGAAAGTTAACTTCGGTAAGCCGAAGATTATATACCCTTGCAGTTTAAATAAGTACCCAAAGTATAGTCTGCACTTGATTGGTGCTGTTTCTGGGATTCGCGACAACGTTAAAACTAAGAGACTGGACTCGGCTATTGGTGCTGATCAAGAATATATATACTTTATGTGGTCGGAAACGTCTCCTTAACTGCGTTGCAAACATCTGACTGAAATTATAATACCCCTGCAAGGGTATAACAGAACTTAAAGTCTTTTTCAAAAATAAAAAATTTAATTTTACTCCGCTAGCTTTATTATTGGATCCACTGTGCGCTGTAGCAGTAGCCGTATTTAACCTTGAGAACTGGTAAGCTCTAAGCTGCACTTTCTCCGGCTGCTACAATGCACGCGGTACACGCATCGTACCTTTATTTTATACGTACCCATACATCTCGGATTTTGTCTCGGTTTGGTTTTGAGTCGCTGATCACGCTGATCCCATTTTATGGAAGTGGGTTGTTTCACTAAAAAATGCATATCTCCTAGAATTTGGACTTAATTTGCAAATATTTGGCTTTAACTTGTTAACAACAAAAGCCTTTAGATCAGAAATCTAAAAATAATGTATACATTTTTATTTGTATTTTTTTAATTAAATGAAAATTAGCTATAACTAAAAAACGCCAAAAAGGAATCTTTTTTTGAACTTTCACAGGTTGTACCTCCGTTAATTGTCCGATCACAACGAGTAATAGCTTTTCGGAAAGGTGCATATATTGCCTTATAAATAGTGTCAGTTACAAATTTGTTGGTCTAATGGTTTTCAAGATCTGTTAGGTTTTATAAAAGAAGTGCAGAAAATCTGGATTTTTGCGAATATCTTGAGAACGGTTCTTTGGAAATTTGTTTAATTTGTTCAGCGTGCTTAGCAACTTTAAACTAATCAAAAACAAGAGAGAACGATATAGTCGAGTACTTCGACTATTAGATACCCGTTACTCAGCTAAAGGGAGTGGGAGAGAGACAAATATATGCACGCGTCAAAGCTCTAACTTGCTCATAACTTTTTAATGGATTGTCCGATTTGAAAAATTTCTTCTATAATTCGATTGGTATTAATAAACACAACAAAGTGGAAATTACACTTTTATAAAAACTGTAAAGATGTAGGCGCCAAGGTTTTTTTTAAAGTCCTTTAAGGCGATTGTGGGCGTTAGAGGGGGCGTGACGCCTGGCTGAAACAAACTTGCGCTGCATAGGAAGCCAAAGAATATGTGTGGGTAATCTCAACTAGCTTTTATATTTTCCGAGATCTCAGCGTTCATCCGGACGCACAGACAGACGGACAGACAGACGGATGGACAGACAGACGGACAGACGGACGGACGGACATGGCTAGATCGACTCGGCTAGTGATCCTGTTCAAGAATATATATACTTTATAGGGTCGGAAACGCTTCCTTCTACCTGTTTCATACTTTTGCACGAATACAATATACCCTTTTACTCTACGAGTAAATTGGTCTCAAGGTTTATCTTTTTTTGCTGAAAACTAGTGTTATTTTTAGTTTGTTGTTTCCGGAAAAGCATTCGCAAACAGGTGGCTATGTGTGGGCCAAAATGTAAGCTATTTTCCGAACAAAAACTCGAGTGTTTGCAGCAAAGACTCAGAACTTGTTGTGCAGTTCGTAAATAATAAATAATATCATTTAAAACAATATGAGGCGCGTGTAAGAAACAGCAAGAGAATCAATTGACTTGAATATTTAGTGTTATTAATATTATCAATGCGATTTGAATTTTAAAACACAAAAATCTCTAAGAAAAAGTCTTAAATCTGTTGTGTAAATGTAAATGAAATATTTTTTTTAGCAAATGGAATATCACTTCTATAGTCAGCTGCAATGCACACACATACGTACACACAGAAATAATAGGTTGTGCTTTCTCCGCGCTAAAAAGTGCACTGTGTATAGTGGTAGGCACTCTGGGGCTAGAGGTACGTACCAGGTCACTGATAGTGGGGTTTTTCCGGACGTTTTCCCAAGTCCTGGACTGGGGAGGCTGCTGCTCGGTTCGCTGGCCAGGGGGGGGAGGGGGCATCTTCTCCCGCGCCCATCGAGAAATGCCTTTCACCACGAAAGCCTCTCACTCCTGCACAGCATCCACAAGCTGCCACCCGCGCGTTTTTTCCCTCATCACTGTAAACAACAAAATCAGCTGTTTACAGTGTTGAACAACGCGGGGCGTAAGAGCTTAACAACGCGTGTCCCCGCGCTTAACAGCACCACATAGTATTGGAAAGTGCCGGAAAAGCGGGCCCTGTCTGAAATTTGAAATTCTTTTTTGAAATTTTGCACAAATTCAGCACCCGGCTACAGGGACGGCATAGGGCAGAAGGCAACGGACCGGGCTAAGTTCTAACCCCTCCGCTGCCGCGGTGTCTAAAAAAAGGGGAACTGGGGACCGAAACGGGGTGGTATAACCGCCATTGTAAGCCAAGGGGAAATCCGTGGCCTGCGAGGGAGCCTCCCTTTAGAGAAAACCGAGAAGCCTGAGATGGAGGGGGCTGTAAACCCATTCGATGCTGGATCAGTGGTGCCAAGATCGCCCCCCCTCCCCCCAGAGGGAAGAAGGGACCGATGGAGTTGCAGCGGCATTTAGGAGGGGCAGCAAGATCCCCCGCTCGCCGGCATCTTCGTCAACCAAAGATGAAGAGCTGACAGCAGACACGGAGGAGGTTAAAGAAACCCCCAAGAGGACGCGCGACCCTGCAAGCCCTGCAAACTTGCAGAGGACAACGCCGGCTAAAAGGAGCAAGGCCTCCCATAAGGCAACCTGCCTGTAGGATCTCTTGGAGCTGGAGATTTCTACCAAGATGATAGATAAGACGGCGCGCCACATAACTGCCGCCACGAGGGAGACGTTCATGCGCATGAAGGCGCTTTACACGAGCATCCTAGAAGCGAACAGAGAGGGTGGCACAGACGGCAGCACCAGGGAGGATGACCAGGACACTGCATTCGTGGCTCGAAATGCAGTCGAAGCTTGGAGAGCGCCGACAAGGAGCAGCAGACATGGCCTGTCTGGAGGAAGGAAGGCAGCGCAAACGGAGCCATGGCGAAGAATAAGTCAGCCGACTGTGGCTGGTCGATCCGCAGCTCAACAGGCCCCACCACCAGCAATGCGCCCAATGCAGCAGAAAAGCGCCAACGCTTCCAGAAGCACCCGAAGGAACCACCCTAAAGGGCCACAAATAGGCGAGGCGACGCAGGCTAACGCCAGAAAGACTACGAGCCCCGGAGTTCCGGTTACCGGGTGGGAGGTGATCTAGAAAAAGGAGAGGACTGCGCGACGCCCAATTCCAGATGCGCTCATTGTCCATGCGAGTGGAAAATCCTCCAGCGAGGTGCTAGCCATGGTGACTCGAAGAGACGACAAACAGTTGTCGGACTTGGGAAGTTGTGTAGCCAAGGTACGCCGCACCATCAACGGCAACCTACTGCTCGAGGTGGCCAAAGGCAGCGCAGAAAGCGCTGAGGCCATGAAGGAGAGCATTGCGAAGGTCCTAGGCGACGCAGCCACAGTGCGAGCCATGTCGGAGGAGACGAAACTGCTTGTTTTGGAGATGCGTGACATCGACTCCATCGCGACAAAGCAGGAAATCTGCGCTGCCATCGCGAGCCAGTATGGCATCGATGCGGAGCGTATCAGAGTTCGTGGTCCGCGCCGAGGCTACGCCGAGTCGCAGTCGGCGATAATCAGTTTGCCCTTCTCAGAACAGGCCCTCCAAGATGCTTCAAATGGCAGGAAGTAGATTCTTAAACCTTAACAGACATGCAATTGATCCATCTGTACCTGAACCACTGCCGCTCAGGATCTACTGGAGCAGACGGTGCGCGAACTTGGTTCTGAGGTGGCGTTACTCAGTGAGCCCTACAGAGTAGATAGCAGCAACGATTGAGTCACGGATCGCACTGGCAAAGCGGGACTGTGGCTCTGTGGATTGGGTGCACCACCGAAGCAGGATCCGATGGCAGCAGAGGGGTTCGCCCGAGCGAACGTAGGTGACTGGTGACTTTTATCAGGATCCTGGACGAGCTGTGCAGCGACCTGAGAGGACGGAGCAACGTCGTGATCGGAGGCGACTTACACGCCTGCGCCGAGTAATGGGGCTCCACCTACGCAAACGCCAGGTGACGCATCATCTTTGAAGCTGTTGCGTCGCTGGACATCGTAGTCTTGAACTAGAGCTCCCAGCATACCTTCAACAGAGCTGGGCCGGTTCAATCATTAACCTATCATTCACGATCAGTTCCCTTGCACGTAGCACACGCAGGAGGATGGCGAGGTGTTCCCGTCCAGTTACCACGAGGTCATACTGCTGACAGTTGGCGGACCACCGTGCCAAAGTCAGCCGTCGACCGGGCCACGAAAGGCCTAGCGCCACGAAACCTTCAGGCCACCTTTACCAGTGCACTAGAGGCGGAACTAATATCAGTGGCAAGAAGTTTGAAGAACAGAAAGGCACTTGAGCCCGAATTGATCCCAAACAGTGCAGGGAAGACCCTGCTATCTCTCCACCCGGATGCGGTAGCATTGTTCTACAACACGTGCCTGTGGGAAGGGACCTTCCACCTGACGGGAAAGCACGAAAGTCGAGCTTTTGGATTTCGCCAGCACAAAATTAGCACGAAATTATGTGGTACTTCATTTTCATCTAGTATGATCAGAACTTTATGCATGGTGTAGGCCGTTTGCCGTTCTACACACCGCATTTTGGGTAATTAAAAAAATGTTTTCACTCGAGCGCGAAATTCGCGAATAAGGCCCGAAATTAGCACCAAATTAGCACGAAATTTTGAAAAAACAAGAGAGAACGCTACAGTCGAGTACTTCGACTATTAGATACCCGTTACTCAGCTAAAGGAAGTGGGAGAGAGATTAATATATGCACGCGTTAAAGCTACTAGCACCATCTAGTGGCTGTTTCATTTTTTGCTCATAACTTTTTAATGGATTGTCCGATTTGAAAAATTTCTTCTACAATTCGATAGATATTGATAATCACAATAAAACTGCATTTTTACTTTTCCAAAATATTTAAAGGTGTGGGCGCCAGACACCTTTCAAAAAATGGTTTAGGGCGATTGTGGGCGTTAGAGGGGGCGTGGCCACCGTCTGAAACAAACTTGCGCTGCGTAGGAAGCCCAAGAATATGTGTGGGTAATCCCAACTTTCTAGCTTTTGTAGTTTCCGAGATCTCAGCGTTCATACAGACAGACAGACGGACAGACGGACAGACGGACATGGCTAGTTCGACTCGGCTAGTGATCCTGATCAAGAATATATATACTTTATAGGGTCGGAAAAGCTTCTTTCTCCCTGTTACATACTTTTGCACGAATACAATATACCCTTTTACTCTACGAGTAACGGGTATAAAAATTAACCTGATCGGTGTAATGCGGGGTGGGGCTCGACTGACCTCCGTCAGGTGGAAACGCCAAAGCTCCTGCTTCGTATAGACCCATCTGCCTGCTGGATACTTTAGGCAAGGTCTTTGAAGGGGTCATAGCAACGATACTGAACGCTGCTATGGAGGGTGCCAGTGGACTCTCTTCCATCCAATACGGCTTCCGGAAAGGGAAATCGAAACTGGACGAGATAGAGATGGCCACAAACATTGCTGCTAATGCCATCGCTGGTACCAGATGGAAAGGCGGGACGAAGAAGTAATGTCTAGTGGTCACCCTGGAAATGCGGAATGCATTCAACTCGGCCAATTGGGGGAGGACACTGGGTGCACTACAGTTCCTCAACATACCAGAATACGTGCTTCTGTAGTGCACAGCTACCTCAGCAAGAGGGACGAAGAAGTAATGTCTAGTGGTCACGCTGGAAATGCGGAATGCATTCAACTCGGCCAATTGGGGGAGGACACTGGATGCACTACAGTTCCTCAACATACCAGAATACGTGCTTCTGTAGTGCACAGCTACCTCAGCAAGAGGGAGCTGGTCCTAGAAACCTCTGCGGGCCCTAGGACATACGAGGTGACAGCTGGAGTCCCTCAGGTTTCGGTAGTGGGCCCTCTGCTTTGTATCACGATGTATGACGAAGCTGAAGCTCACACTGCCGAGCAGCACCGAAATAGAATTTTGAAGTTACTGCCTTGCAAGCAGCTGGCCTAGAGCTGGCCTCACACAAAACAGAAGCTGTGCTGATATCAAGCAGGAAAGCAGTGGAGTAGGCGCAGATCCAGATCGGAAGAACAACGATCTCATGGCAGCGTCATGCTGGACACCCGCCTCTCCTACCGCGAACACTTAAAGTTCGTGAACAAAAAGGCAAGCGAGATGTACGCTGCTCCAGGCCACGGCTGTGCGAGGCTACATGCGAGGCGTCAACTCGACGTATCGCCTGTGTGCCGTCAGAATAGCGAGCGCCTTTGAGGTGTGCCAGGATGCGAAGCGTCGACAACTGGCAGGCGGCCTGGGACAACTCCAGCAAAGGACGCTGGAGCTACCAGCTCATCCCCAACATAGAGCCATGGGTAAACAGAAAGCACGGCCAGTGCAACGGGAGCGCGGAAGAATGCGTGAACTCGATAACACGAGCCATCAACGACGCATGCGAGGTGGCGATGACGAAAGTCAGAATTGGTGGAGGACGTCATTGCCCGGTACCCTGGTGGAACAAAGACATTGCCAATGCAAGAAAGGAATGCCACGCAGCCAGAAGGCTCTCACAGAGAGCTAGAAACTCTAGGAGCTTCGACCACGCCCAAGTCCTCTTCAGAGAAAGGCGAAACCCAAACCAGGTACCGCTTGAGGCAGGCCCAGACCACCCCACTCTGGGAAAAGCAGAGCTAACCACGGACCACGGAGTCTGAAGTCCTGGAAACAGCAGCTAAATTAAAAAATGGGAAGGCCCCGGGACCAAACGGAGTACCAAACTTGGCGCTAAAGCACATAATAGCCACACACCCCGATGTCTTTGCCCAGATGTACAACTGTTGCATCACAGAGGGAGTAGTACCAAAGGCCTGGAAACTCCAAAAGCTGGTTCTTATTCCAAAACCAGGCAAGGATCGCAGCGACCCGTCGGCTTACCGCCCGCTTTGCATGCTAGACTCGATAGGGAAGATCTTTTGAGAGGATAGTCTGCAACCGGCTGGAACCTGCTGCGAACTGGCGGCTAAACGAGGGATCTCTGAGTTGCAGTACGGCTTCAGGAAGAAGCGCAGCACCGTAGACGCAATCAGCAAGGTGGTAAGACTCGCCTCTGATGCCATCGCAGGTGTCTGGTGTGCACGCTAGACGTCAAGAACGCGTTCAATTGGAGTCGCATCCTGGAGGCCCTCACAAGGCGGGGGATATCATTACGCAGATACTTCACGGATCGAGTGGTGATCTACGAGCCGGACGAAGGACAACGCCGAAACAGAGGGACTGGAGAGGTCCCCAAAGTCTCGGTTCTCGGACCGACGCTATGGAACGCGATGTACGATGATATCCTGTGACTCCCACTCCCTGAGGGCTGTACACTCATCGGATTTGCGGACGACATTGCTTTGTTACGGTGAGGAAAGAGCTGAACGAAGTAAAGGCTTCCTGCAACGCCGCTGTAGGCAACATTTGCCAGTGGCTACAATACAACGGGCTCAAACTGGCTGAACACAAGCCGGAGGCAGACCTGGTGAGCAGCAGGAAAAAAGTAGAGCAGGCTACGGTCACCGTTGGATCCACAGAAATTCTATCCGGAAAGTCCATAAAATACCTCGGCATCAGGCTCGATGATCGGCTGACATTTAAAGCCCACCTGCAATACGTCGGAGAAAAAGCTGCAAGAACCACAGGTCCCGTCAGGGCCAAGACAGCGAAGAAAGAAGCTTATAGCAAGTGTGGTATCCTCGATGATACTCTACGGAGCATATGGGCACCAGCTATGAAGCTGGAGTCGGTACAGCAGAGAGTGTAGACGCAGTTATAGGCGATGCGCCTTGGGTGTCAAGTTGTCAGAGGTGTTATCCATCGAGAGCTGGCAACGAAGGTGGGCACGGGCCGCTGGACTCGGAGGCTCATCCCAAGTATTGACGCATGGACTCGCAGGAAACACGGCCAGGTGGATTTTTACCTAAGCCAAGCGCTTCTGGACATGGTTGCTTCAAATCATACCTTTATCGGTTCGGGCATGCGGATGACCCTTTCTGCGAGTACTGAAAGGACGGGGAAATTGAAGACGCTGAGCACTCCTTTTTCAGGTGCCACTATTCAGCAGAGAAAGGCGCAGTCTAGAAGAGGATATCCAGGACCTTTCGCCAGACACATTGGTAAAGCGCATGCTATCGAGCGAGAATGCATGGAAAGCGGCGGCAAATACGGCCGCCATCATCATGAAGGAGCTCCGACGCCGAAAAAGGGCCAGAACTCCAGTTAATGGATGATTGACCACCTTCCCGTCCCGTGAAGTAATGCCTTGCGGCGGTTCCGCGGGACTGGACACCTTACCCAATCCATACCCCACCCACATCCCAACCCCTGTTATTTGTAACCAAACTTGTTAATATTTAAAAAAAAATTTAAATGCAGTTACTTGCGGGTATGCTACGATAAGATTATGAACAGCACATTTTTAAATAATTTTGACAACATTTATAAAAAAGAATGGCAAAAGAAAGATTAAAAAAAAACAAATGGAGTTGGGGGGGACTTTATTGTTTTAATTTGTAGCTCATATGGGGCGCCTAATTATTTTACAAATTTATGTTTTTTTTAGATTTTTATGTCAATTTGTTCTGTGTGAATTCTGATACTTAGCGTATTATTGGTACAGACAAATATTGATTAAAAGTTTGATTTAAAAGATTTTTTGTCTAAATTTGGGGTTAAGAGGTTTCTTTTAAGAAAGTATATTATTTATTTCATGTGTGTAATAATTTTGCGTCACAAATGTTGAAACCAGTTACTTGTAGAGTAAAAGGGTATATTGTTTTCGTGCAAAAGTATGTAACAGGTAGAAGGAAGCTTTTCCGACCGTACAAATATATATTCTATATATATTCTTGATTAGGATTACCAGCCGAGTCGATTTAGCCATGCCCGTCCGTCTGTCCGTCTGGATGAACGCTGATATCTCGGAAACTATAAAAGCTAGAAGATTGAAATTTTGCATGCAGATTTTAGGAGGAGTTTGTTTTAGGCGAGGACCACGCCCCCTCTAACGCCCACATTCGCATTAAAGGTGTCTGGCGCCCAATAAAAGTAAAAATGCAGTATTATTGTGTTTATCAATACCTATAGAAATGTAGAAGACATTTTTCGAATCGGACCATTCGTTAAAAAGTTATGCACGATGAAAATTGTATATCTCAATCTCCCTCGCACTCCCTCTATGTATGGCTTAGAAGAACATCTAAGCATTTTATAATAAACCATAATAACTGTAATCCTCTTAGAAATGATACTTTGAGGTATTATGCGACGTGCTTGGGGAAAAACTTTGTGTCATTTAAAAGGAATTGAAGTGCTCTTTCTATAGGTGCCAAAAGTTTATATTATAAGCTCAAAATATGAGTACATTTAACTTTCAAATCTGTCAAAATAATTATGCCGACCAGTGTACTCTTTTACTCTACAAGTACCGGGTATAAAAAGCATATCTTAAAAGCTCCTTAGCGGAGCGGAGACTTAGTAGGGAATTGGAGACAGAGACAGATGAGTAGTGCCAGCGATAGAGATGTGGAAATCTGGAGAAAACTGCCGCTTGAAACTGCCTCGAGAAATTAAACGCCTTTTGGCGTGAACCACTGTTATGTTTTGAGTTTTAAATAAAAGTCAAAAATTAATATTTGCTCTGTTACCTCCACTTGCATGTACATAACTTTTTCACCTTTTATTTCTTCAACCTCATAACTGTTACTTGCAGTCCCTGGTTTTTACTTTAATTTTCTTAGTATCTATTAGAGCCCTGCACGAATCAACAGTTTTTGAGACATTCGAAACATCTAGCACAGTGTGATCCTATGTCTCAGTCTCCAGCGTGACTTATAAAGAAAAGCTCCTTTAGAAAATGTTGTATTAACAGGAAAAAAAATGGGCCAACCTGTGAAATTTTGTAAGAGCAACGCCCCCCAATGTTTCAAATCACCTTAGAATGTTTCGAATCCTACCGATATGTTTCGAAACATATATACAGTTGACATAAGGGTTTCGTATGTTTCGAATCATTAAGGCATACTGATGATTCATGCAGGGCCCTAGTATCTATCTCTCTTCTGAGCATTTTTCATCCTTTTATTACGATGAATACATTTTGATAATTTTGTTTGGTTACCCAATATTGAAAAATTATAGACTTATACCGGTTCTATACTTATAGCTGTAAATCCGTATAAATCCATTAATATATATAATAAGGTAAGATTATATTAAGAGCTTGAAACATTGATTAAGGTGCTACGGCTACGAACATGTTAGCAAAAATTTCAGTTCCCTAATGGTGTTATGGCATTATATTGTTGCGGTAATTCATTGGAGCAATTAAGGTCAGACCTTACGAATTTTCGATAATGACCAAAGCAAGTATCAACTTGCTTATGTTTCGATTCACTGAATGAATTTGTTTTAAAATTTCATAGGCCTGACATCCACATATTTAAAAATTTTTAAAAGTGTTAATGCGATTTTGTTTGGTTTATTAATACTTACGTTAAGTAAGAAGTTATTAGCAACTAATGGAATGGGGGACACGAGTGCAAGAAGTCGCTTTTCTGCTTACATATCTTCATCTGCTTGTATCTTTAAAGGTGGTCAGCCATATGTTACATATATGTCACCCACATTCCAATATTTAGGCGTTGTATACGTGAATGAGTGAGTCGCAGTTGATTTGTCAAGAATAAAGCGAAAAGATAGCGCGGACTAGAGTGAATAATGATTGTTGTGAGCAAGAGCGTTTTCATAGCCAACAACATCATAAATATACTAAACTTTGGGTACTTATTATAACTGCAAGTGTATATAAACTTTAAAGTACAATTTTTTTCTTGTTTCCCTTCCATGATTGAATTTACGGTGATCAGAGAGTAACACATACAGCAGTAGTGTACAGATTTAACTCGGAGCTGTCGCTCATAACAACGTAAGCTTTACGTTGGACGTTGATGCACTGTGGTCAGTACAAACATGTGGCCCTTACGACATTAAGCAATGCTTGTTAACGCTCGGAGCCCCACACCGTTTTGTGCGAGTAAACGTAATCGCGGACAAAGAAAAGGACCATTTCACAATAGACAATTAAAAATACATGCAGGTCAAAATACGATTAGTCAGATACATAAAGTAAAACTAATTAGTTCCTAAGTAGGATAGTATTATTGATTTAAAGATAGGCAGTGAGTCGGTACTAGATATTAGGTGATATATTCTATTATAGTCATTGCAGAGTACTCTAAAAGGTTCATGCCTTGCATAATTAGAGATACAATGATTTAAAACTAAAGGAATATAGTTTCTAGTGAATCTATTTGGCACATTAATATCCAGGCGACCCAGTAACTCCGGACTCTCCACATCACCATTAATAGGATTCCTACGGTTAACTTATGATGGTAAGTTAATTAGAAGTAGTCTACTAAAGTAGGATGACAGTTTTAGTCTTGTATCCCAGTTAAGGCAAATCTTAAAAAGTTTTTTTGCACAGACTCAATCCGATCTATATGCACCCCATATTGGGGACTCCAAACAGGAGCGCAGTACTCACTGAGTACTTAGATACAACAATTCATATATTCAGCTGTTTTAGTTATTTAGATAAAAACGTTGTATATGTGACCCAACATCTCGACCCCATTGATAGCTCTCCGCTGTGTCCGGTGAGCTCCTCGTACGTGAGGCGCGCATCAAGCAGGGATCTGTACAAAAGTTCGCTGACGCTCTTAACCGTGGCCTCCCATAGGCCGCCAAACTGGGGTGCCTTGGGGGAAAGTTGACGAATTCATTTAAACTGTCTAAGATTTTAGTTGATTTGACTTTTTCGTCGAATAGGAATGCTTTTAGTTCCACCAGTTGGTTTGACGCTCCAATAAAATTTATTGCGTTGTCGCAAAATATATCTGTAGGTGAGCCTCGTCTCGATTTCATGCGCTTCAATGCTCCGATAAATGCATATGTTAAACAATCTGTCACTTCAATGTGTACTGTGCGAGTTCCAGGCGTCCTCCTACTTTAAGCGGAGAAAATCCATTGATATCCTGCGAAGTACATAATTTGGAGGTTCCATATAATGACACGATGAAGCCTATTCTTCATTATACCCGTTACTCGTAGAGTAAAAGGGTTTCCGACCCTATAAAGTATATATATTCTCGATCAGGGTCACTAGCCGAGTCGAACTAGCCATGTCCGTATGTCCGTCTGTCTGTCCGTCCGGTTGAACGCTGAGATCTCGGAAACTATAAAAGCTAGAAAGTTGGGATTACCCACACATATTCTTAGGCTTCCTACGCAGCGCAAGTTTGTTTCAGCGGTGCTCAACGACTCCTCTAACGCCCACAATCTCCTTAAACGATGTTAAAAAGTGTCTGGCGCACACACTTTTAAAGATTTCGGAAAAGTAAAAATTCAGTTTTATTGTGTTTATTATTACCTATCGAAATGTAGAAATTTTTCAAATCGGACCATTCGTTAAAAAGTTAAGCGCGATCAAAGTTTTATATCTCCATATCCCTCGCACTGCCTTTAGTTGAGTAACGGGTCGGGGCACCCGACTATAGATTTCTCTCTTGTTTTATGGTGTTGTTGTATCGAATGTGGTTGGTTTGCGGCAGTCGATCCTGAATCTTCCCATTAAAACCATATGTAACGGTCTTCAAAGCATAAGTCTGAATCGGTTCTGAGGGTTCGTTTTTTAAAAAGATGTATTGGAATCGAAGATGTATCTGTCGGTATATCTTCAGTGATCCAAAAACGCTATAAATTTAAATTAATTTTATGACTGATAGGCAAAAATTGTGTGAAGCTCCATTTCCTGGGCTTCCAGCGCGACCTGCAATTATTTATGAAAATACAGTTTGCTGTAGCGTTGGCAGCCTTTCCCTTAGTTTGATCAAAGAAGATCTCTGTCCCAAGTTAAAAAATTGATTTGTCGGGACTTCCTGAAGGCTTCGTCTGCTAGCGGGTTATTTTGAGAGATATTCCAAGAGGACACATCAACATCACAGCAAGCGATAGACATCTCTGAGCTTCCAAAGGGAGATTTGACTGTAGTGTTAACCAAATGTTTGATGTGTTTACGACATTCCCCAATGCTTCGTATATATGATGACGATTCCTGGTTGTTCCCTTTAGAACGGTAGTCCACCAAGCTCGGGTGTAGACGTGGACTCCAGATACTGGCAATGGCGCTCCACTACTTGCAGGCAAGATGACCAAGATGGCGAGGTAGAAAATTCCAGAGTTTTGTTCCATTTTTGTTAAGTGCGTTCATCTACCTTCTCCATGATGATACAGATAAGCAGACTCGCTACCTAGTTATTGCAGCGAATTAAACACTGCTGAGGCGCGGTCAATCATACTCCGTTGGTTTTTGTTGTTTGGGCTGGCTACGGGTTAATGTAAACCGTGAGTGGATGTTTTTTCTTTGTTTATATATGCTTTATTTATTGAATCTAATATTTAATATTGAATCTAATATTGAATCTAATATTTAGTTCTAGTCAAAGTCCCTAATAGCTATTTGTTCGAAAAAGATAATGACCACATAATCTTATCGAAAAAGCAAATCGGTTTTCTCGACGCCTTTAATTTATCTGAACGAGAAACAATTACAGTGTGCTGTTAAACATAAAAGTGTGCTGTTAAGCGAAGCACATGATTGCTTTGACTCTTGCATCAGTTGTTTACGTGCATGAGCATTAGCTCATTTGTTTATATTTGGTTTGTAAAACTTTGAAATGTGTCGGGAAGGAAAAATCGTGGAAAAAACTTTTCATTGTTAAAGGAGCATATCCTCATTGATCTTGTGGACAATATGAAGTACATTTTGGAAAATAACAAGAAAGAACGCTATAGTCGGGTGCCCCGACTATTAGATACCCGTTACTCAAAGAAAAGCTAGGGAGATAGGTATATAAAACTTTGATCGCGCATAAGTTTTTAACGAATGGTCCGATTTGAAAATTTTCTTCTACATTTCGATAGGTATTGTTAAACACAATAAAACTGCATTTTTCCTTTTCCGATATTAAAGATATGGGCGTCAGACAACTTTTAAAATCGTTTAAGGCGATTGAAAATTTAATACTGTTTTGTATTATAAACGCGAAAACGTGTGATTGCAGGGAAAATTTACGATTTGTTTGGACGACGAAAGGGAGTTTGCGCAATGAAGTTCATATTACAACTAACTCTTTAATTTCAGTATAAAAACGCTTAAGCCTAACTTAACGAAGGGGGCGAGAGACTGGGCGAATTCGCGAGAGCGATTAAAACTTTATTGCGCTCCCGCTCCCGCCTTACACTATTCAACAAATTTCATTAAAATGCGCAAAGTGCGCGAACACCGCCCCTCTGAAGGACCGTCGTCTTCAGCATGCCACAGGCAACACCGCCAACCTATGGACCGCTCGCCGATACGTCCCATCCTTATTCTTTACGTCCGCCACTCGGACCTTGCCGTCAGCGCCGACGTGCACCGCCACGATCCGCCCGATCATCCACTGCTGCGGCGGAAGATTTTCCTCGGCGACGACGACGAGAGCTCCCACGTCGACGTTTGGAACCTCCTGGTGCCACTTGTTCTTCGCCTGGAGGCTCGAGACGTACTCCCGGGACCATCGCTGCCAAAACCTGTGCCTGAGAGACGAGACACTGCGCCATCGTCGCAAGCAGGTTGGGCTGACTTGGTTCGGGAGCGCTGCTGAGGGTGGAGCTAGGAGGGGCCCGCCGATCAGGAGATGGCCTGGGCTTAGAGCTTCGCCGTCGTTGGGATCCGTGCTGATCGCTCCGAGGGGCCTGGAGTTGAGAACGGCCTCCACGCTGGTGAGGAGAGTTCCGAGCTCCTCCGCGGTCAGTATGTCTTCGCCGACCGTCCGAAGGAACAGGTGCTTTGCAGACTTCACACCTGCCTCCCAAACGCAAACTCGCATCCTTTTCTTGATGCGAATGTTGCGATACCGCCCCCTGCTCCTCCAGACGGGCCCGGAACTCTCTCATGTGGCGATCGGCTCCGACGAAGTTCGTCGCGTTGTCGCACCACACCTTCTCCGGAATCCCGCGTCGACTCACGAACCTTTGGAATGCCAACAAAAACGCATCAGTGGTGAGGTCGGACACTAACTCTAAGTGGACCGCTTTGGACGCAAAACATACAAACAATGCCACGTATGTTTTGTACGGTGGCTTACCACGGATACGATACGTTGTGTTGAATGGGCCACAAAAATCAACACCACAGATATTAAAGTTCCCCATGATTTGCGTCAAGAGTTGCGGCTTGCACCGAAAGCAACGAATGCAAGAACGAACTGTTCTGCGGCCAACTTCCTGCGCATTAACCAACCATATCTTTTCTCGCAACAGACTTACAAGAGCTCGAGGGCCAGCATGACAATTTGTAACATGCAGATAGGACACGTAGGTTTTAACAAACTGTGAGCCTTTCGATAACAACAACGGGAATTTGGCTTCGTACGGGATAGGAGCATTCAATAACCGACCCCCAACTCGCAGCAATGTCGAGGAACACCAATCTAATTGTTTCTCCTGGAGAAAAGGGCTTAGTTTCTGAATATTCGTTGCTACTGGTTTGTTTTTTCGAATTTTGCCTATGTCGTCACTGAACTCGTGAGATTGGATCACTTCCACTATTTTCTCGAACGTAAAATTCAGTTTTCTTGGAGTAACACTTATTTTAAAGGGCTGCGACACTTTTTTGCACCTTTGAATAAACCGAAAGACCCACACGAAAACTTTTAGAAGCCTTATGTGCGACGAAAAAGACTCTTTTTTCTGAAGCACATAGTTGGGCTCTGGAATTACCATAAGCGCCAATGCTGACTTGCGTAATTCCGTCGACACGACATCAGCAGGTACTTCAAAGTCTCGATTTACAGGCCAATCTTTTTCAGCATCAAGCAAAAACGACGGCCCAGCGAACCAAATGGACGCTGTGAGTTCCTCAACGTCACATCCCCGTGACACGATGTCCGCTGGGTTTACTTTCGTGGGGACATGTCGCCAAGTTGATTTTTCCGACCACTCTTGGATCTCTGCATCTCGGTTTGAGACGAAAACCGACAACGACGACGGATGCGTTTTGATCCATGCAGAGTGATCTCCGAGTCCGGGGAAAAGTTTTCGTCTTGACGGGAGCAACTTAGGATTTGTCAATAAAGATACTTTTAAACCTTCAGCGGTACTAGTGCGAACGTAGATGCACGCTCCATATGCTCGCATGGAAGCGTCAGCGAAACCATGTATTTCTGCCGGGACTTTGGCGTCTGTATGAACGAATCGCGATACCTTGATCTTGGGCAGCTGCAACAGCGTACCCTTAAACGCTTCCCAAGATGTCTGCAGTTGCATCGGCAGCGACTCGTCCCAGTCAAACTTTCGAAGCCACAGTTCCTGCAACAACAATTTTGCCCTAGTCACTAGAGGACACAATAGGCCAAGCGGATCGAAAAGTCGGGCAGTCACCGACAGTATGTTTCGTTTGGTCGCACGAAGATCCAGGAAAGAGTCATCCAACCGAAATTGAAAGTAATCTTTACCCGGTAACCAAACCACGCCAAGGGTTTTAGTTACGTCTGAGTCTGCCGTTAGCGGCATGACAGCGCTTTCAGATGCGGACAACTCTGGGCAGTTAGAAAACCACTTTGCTCAGGAGTGTGGACCTTGGCCTTGGGCGGCAAGTTCTCCACAGACCAAAATTTCTGCAGGGTTGTGTCTATTGAATCCAACACTTCCTCCTGGCAGCTAAGATGTACCAACTTTTCAGCATTTCTTATTTTTTCTGAGGCACATCTCCCTGACACTATCCAGCCGAGAACTGTTTTCTGCAAAATGGGAAACTCAGGCCCTTTCTTTATCTGGCCGACTGACAATAGTTCAAGGAACGAGTCTGCGCCAATGAGCATATTTATTTTTTGGGGCTTGAAGAAAAATGGATCTGCCAATTGAATATTTTCAGGCACCCTCCAGCCGCTGGTGTTCACCGTTTGATTCGGATGATAACCAGAAATATTTTTTAATATGTAAAATTCGGACGACAATTGACAGCTACCCACTCGCGACTTGACCAACGTGTGTATTTTCTTGGTTGCTTGAGCATTAGTTCCACCAATACCCCGCAAGCTCAAACACACGTCCTCTCTCTTAATCTGAAGTCTCTGAGCGAGCTCATCGATCACAAAATTTACTTGCGAACCAGAATCGAGCAACGCTCGAGCCAAAACTAATTCGCCACTTTTTGTTTGGACGCTTACGATGGCTGTGGCAAGAATAACTCTATCCGATGCAGTCGCATGCAAAACATGCGAAGTGGATGGATTATTCTGCAAGAGCGTGGGCTGAGGAGGAGGTGGCAACGCCAGATTTGATGGCGAATAAATGTGCAGCCATGTGTGGTGTGAGGACTTACCCACCCTGCATCTTTTCGATTTGCATCTTTTTACCGTATGTCCCTTACGGAGCCAGTTAATGCATAAGGGAGCCTTCTTTGCGAAATCGAATCTTCGCTGAACTGTTAGGGCAGCAAAAGCAGTGCAATTTCCTACTTGATGTTCTGCTGAGTTGCAAAACACACACACTTCGGGGTCGTCCATGGCAGCAACAAACGAAAAACTCCTGTTTCCATTCTTCTTAGGATAAGCCTGGCTCTGCTGAACAACTTTTGGCTTACACGCTTCTTCGGCAACCATATGCTGATAGCGCTTGTTCAGGGCTGACTCACACTCGCTCCAAAGAGGAAGCGAGGTATAATTTAACTGTTCTTCCCATTCTCTTTTGGTTTCTGCATCGACTTTGCCCATTACTAGATGGATGAGGATGGCATTCGTAATACGTTTGTCATCCCCAATGGACAAAAGAGAATCGTACAGCGCTGTGACTGTGTCGATCAGGTTTCTCAAGGCTGTAGCTGATGGCTGGGAAATCTTTGGCAGAATAAATAGTGTCGATATATTGTCAAAGAAAATCAAACAATCATTATCGTACACCCGCCTTAGGCTAGCCAGGGCTTTTGGATAATTATCCGCGGTAACTTGGAATGCCCTGACTGTTCCTAGCGCGTCTCCAGCCAAACACGATATTAGATGGTTAAATGTTTCGATATCGTGCAGCGTGTCATCTTTGTCAACAAACGTTTCGAAAAGACTTATAAAATTTTTAAATTCGGAATGTGTTCCGCTGAAGGTTGGAAACGGCATTGGGGTATGTGCGTTGCCGGCGGGGCAGAATTGTCAACGCTCTTGCGCTTTGCTTCGGCAATTATGGAAATTAGCAACGATTTTGCTATAATTGCTGTCTCTTCGAACTCTTCGCGGTACACATCATCTCCATCTTTCGCTTCGATTTTGTTTTGTAAAAGCGAAGCATTTTCAATATGCGTATTTAGGATTTCTAATCGACATTCTAACTCAACCGCATTTAAAGAGAATCGACCCTCATTTAAAAATATTTGCGTTCGCGCTATACTCCTTATATACCCATCTCGTTGGTTTTTTAACTCTTCGATTTCCTTGTTGCTACTTTCTGTTTTCGGCATTTTATTTATGTTTTTGTTTGTTTTGGTATCGAAGAGTTTTAAATTTAATTTATTTTAATTTTTTTTTTGTTAAAAATTATTAGTATGTAAGTGTGTTTTTTTTTTTATATAAATTATTATAAAATTAAATAAATTTAATAATAACCAACGAGAGGAATAAGCTGAATGCAAGCAGTGTGGGGGAGTTATTTAAATGAATTAATTTATTTTAACAATTCAATAATTATAATATGCCGAGCGCACGTAGTGTAGGGGAGCACACGCCAAGCTCAAACACCAAAAAACGAACAAGCGTTTAGGCAACGGCAACGCCTGCACCGTTCTAGCGATCGAAAACGACGAAAGAGAACTCGAAAGAACGGGCTGCGCTGTCTGTGTGTGTGTGTATGTATGTACGGCTGGCGGCGCTCAACGCAATGCTAACGGAGAATGATGCACTGACCGATAACTAAGGGCAACGAATATATAAACCTGACGCTTAAAGGCGCGGAAAATGGCGAAAAGCGAGGGAAATTTGAGAAAAATGCGCGGCAGAAAATTTGCCGAGGATTTAATTCTGGAATTAGAACTTTTCACAATTCTCAACTTTTACCCCTTTAATTTTTTGCAAACCTATAATTGGTGTTCACTACTACGAGAAGTGGGGGAATTTTGTTTTTTAAACAACCAGGAATCCGACAAATATTTATTTGATTTTGGTCCAAAGCGATTCACTTATGTATATATGTATTTATAATTAGAAATGTGTATATGTGTATGGATGTATGTATCAGAATTATAATCGTTAGTGCATGCAAGTTTTATTTATTTCTTGGTTAGAATGCTCGCTATCTACCGAATTTTTCACACGAATGCAAAAAGTTGAAAGATGGGCCAAAAAACAATTTACGACACGCCACAGATTAACTTTCAACTTTTAGCACTCTATACCTGGTGGGACGATTCACATCCGTCGGTAACTTCCCTCTTCGAATCCATAGGACTTTCTTCCTGTGCGTAGGGGATTAAAGCGGTGAATTTGACGATAACGGCGGTTGAGAACTGCAGCGGTCAAAATTTTCCAGCGGCAGCAACGACGAATTAAATCGGCAGCAACAGGCGACAAGAGGCGGCAACAACAACAACGGCAGCAACGACGAATAAAATCGGCGGCAACAGATCACTTTAATGTTTAAAAAAAGGGGGCCGGCGCGATTTGTTTGATTTTTAATTTGTTTGTTTTACCAAAAAAAAAAACAATAATTCGAGTTCCACTGCTAGTCACGTCGGGGTCACCATGAAAATTTAATACTGTTTTGTATTATAAACGCGAAAACGTGTAATTGCAGGGAAAATTTACGATTTGTTTGGACGACGAAAGGGAGTTTGCGCAATGAAGTTCATATAACAACTAACTCTTTAATTTCAGTATAAAAACGCTTAAGCCTAACTTAACGAAGGGGGCGAGAGACGGGGCGAATTCGCGAGAGCGATTAAAACTTTATTGCGCTCCCGCTCCCGCCTAACACTATTCAACAAATTTCATTAAAATGCGCAAAGTGCGCGAACAGCGATTGTGGGCGTGGCCCTCCGCTGAAATAAACTTGCGCTGCGTAGGAAGCCAATGAATATGTGTGGGTAATCCCAACTAGCTTTTATAGTTCCCGAGATCTCAGCGTTAATCCGGACGGACAGACGGACAGACAGACGGACATTCGGACATGGCTAGATCGACTCGGCTAGTGATCCTGATCGAGAATATATATACTTTATATGGTCCGAAACGCTTCCTTCTCCCTGTTACATACTTTTGCACAAATACAATATACCCTTTTACTCTACGAGTAACGGGTATAATAAGAGTAATTCCGTAACCTGGAAGGAGAAAGTAGATGCCTAGGAACGTCTTGCTGAGAAATTCGCTGCCCAATCTGAACTAGAACGAAAACTTTGAGGGACAAATATGACCACCTAAAAAAGAAAACCCGAAGTGAATTTGCTGCTGAGAAGCTCGAAAGTTACCGAACTGGTAGAGGAGTCGCGTCTTCCACTTCAGTTTCCGCAACATCCGAAAAACCATACGAACCATACCATCCGATAACATTTTTATCCAAACAATTTTAAATATTAGCTCTTATGTTTACGAGGGCAGTCGGATAAGTACTTAGCCTCACCGCCTGATGGCGCCACTATCGCAAGACTAATTTACTATAGTGTAGTACATTCTAGTAGACGGCTACTGTCGAAATTTCAGCCGAATTGGAATCGTAGTTTTGTTTTGACTGCGTGTGGAATCATACGTGTTCGCGTATTTTAGAAAAATGGAGAAAGAGCAATATCGGTCTGTGATTCGATTCTTGTTTTTGGAAGGGAAATCGCGCAGCGAAATCAAAGAGCGCTTGGATGCTGTGTACGGTGACTCTTCTCCTTCGATGGCGACCGTCAAAAATTGGTTTAACGAGTTTCAATGTGGTCGCACGTCGATTTTTGATGAGCCACGCCCAGGTGCCCCGAAATCGGCTACCACGGAGGATAACGTCAAAAAAGTCCACGATCTCGTTTTGGCAGACCGCCGATTGAAGATACGCGAGATAGCTGAGACAGTACGCATGTCAAAAGACCGCGTGGGTCATATCCTGCATGAAATTTTGGGCTCTCTCCGGACAACAAACGCAACCCTTAGACCACTTCAAAGCATTGTTTTACGCTGTTTCGTGACCGTCGACGAAACATGGATCCACTGGTACACACCAGAGACCAAGGAACAGTCGAAACAGTGGACTTCACCCGGCCAACATGCTCCGAAAAAGGCGAAGACTGTCCCATCGGCCGGAAAGGTGATGGCCACCGTTTTTTGTGATTCACAAGGTGTGATCTTCATCGATTACCTGGAAAAGGGCAAAACACAGGACTGTATTATGCCGAATTATTGGGCCGATTCGCCGCCGAATTGCACAAAATACCGACATACTTTGGCGAAGAAAAAAGTGTTTTTCCATCATGACAACGCACCGGCTCACACTTCCGCCCTCGCCAAAGCATCATTTTTATCGCACAGTTGGAACTTCTTTGCTCAGATTCGAGGAACTGCGAACTTTAGTGTGTCAGATTTCTGCAGTTATTAATTCTGGGCCTTTAGTTTCGGTTTCAGAAAGCCCTGGTGATCTAGACGTTTTAACTCCTGATCATTTTCTTCTTGGTGGACATCCTGAGGCACTGTTAGAGCCTGATTTAAGTACATTAAACTACAATCGTTTGGACGGCTGGCAACGTGTGACCCATCTTCAGCAAATCTTTTGGGCTCGTTGGCGTCAGGAGTGTCTGACCCTGCTGGCCCGAGTGGTCGGCCTTATTCCAGGAAAGGATGGCGTATCTCGCGTGGCAGACCTAAGGACTTCTACCGGCACTAACATTCGAAGAGCAATGAACAAGCTTTGCTGTTGAAAGGGACTCTTTTAACGGGGGAGTATGTCGGGAGCAGACAAATCTTTACAGCCAAATTAAAATGTAAGCAATCGATTGTTATATATTGCAATGAAATCACTGTAAACTAAAGCTGCCAGCTTTAACAGCCCTCTCACTTTCTTGTCGTTGTTCCTTTTTTTGGCGGTTTTCATAATTATTTTGCGGCTCTCTGGTTGTGGTTGCTCGTTGATCTGAGGAAAAATACATTGTCGTTGTCGTTTCCCCGCAATTTAAAACCAAATAAATATCTATTATAACGATTGAATTTACGAGTTATTATTTGAAAGCTGCCAAAAAGCTGGCAGCGATAACATATATATATATAAAAGTGTTTATCCGGCCCTTTCCAGTTTTCACTCGGAAGTGAATTTGTTAACACTGTCGGATTTCCCTTTAACATAATATAATTTACCTTGTTTGTTCCCCTTTTGTGTGAAATAAAACAGTTGACTGCAAAGGCAGCCTTATGTCAAAAGCACAAACTTTTCCTCATATTTTTACCCAAGGGCGGATTAAATTTTGGTCCGCTATTGATTTGTATCTATGCAATGTATACATTTAAAGCATACAATTTAAGAAACAGTCAATAACTAATCTTGCAATTTAATTGTGTATTTTATGGTAGTTCTGTACAATTTTCGCATACAGCGCTACACAATACTAAAAAAAGGAATGGCTTCCGAGGTCTCCAAAAAATATCCCTATTAAAAACGTTTCGCTCAGTTTAAGCATTAAATTAAGCTATATTTTAAACCAAAACATGTTTTTAAGTATGTCTGATATATAATCATACTTACCATAAAAAAAGCGGGCATAATAAGAATGTTTACAAATTATCTCAACAAAATAATTATTTTCCAGCTTACCATGACAGCCCTGACCCATTTTATCCAAATCCGAGCGGAATTTAGAACAAGGACGGGGGATTTGAAATATTTGTCAGGGCTAACATGTACCGGGTTTTTAGGTGCAACCACAAAATAATTATTAATAAGTCATATATGCAAATAATTTCGATTCCGATGATGCAATTATGAGCATAAAACATCAAGAAATATCATAAAAATGTTATTGGCTTATAAAGCTATCGCGAATTATTTTTAAATATTTAATTTTTATACAGTCGGATTTACATCCGCCAGCCAAATGCTTGTCTACAAGGAGATGAAAAGTCGGATGCAACGAACGACAACGGCACGCTACCAGAACACACAAAACAATTACATGAGATCACAAACGTCACCGGAAGTTTTCTTCGCAAAAGCAGCCAGGTCTTCATTTGGCCCTTCAATTACCACCAACGGCATTTCTTACGCCAGTGCTCTAAAATCAGGCACAGCTCACATAGAGCCGAAAATGGATAACATCCCGCAGGCCATGGGACATCCCCAAAGTGACATGGAAACTATGATGATCACTTTGCAACATAATATGATGGAATTTATGTCCTTCATGAAAACCACCATGCAAACCCTTGTGCAAACCCAAAACATTTTATTAAAAATACTCGCAGCTCAGCAGTCCAAATAAACTATGCCTAGTCTTCGAATAACTTTGTGGAACGCCAACGGTGTTTCACGGCATAAACCTGAAATAGGTCAGTTTCTGAACGAAAACCACATCGACGTTATGTTGCTGGCAGAAACGCATCTCACCAGCAAATATAATTTTCAAATACGGGGATACACGTTCTACAGCACAGATCATCCAGATGGTAAAGCACATGGCGGAACCGGCATCTTAATAAGAGACCGCATCAAACACCACTTTCAGCAAAGGTTTGCAAAAAGTAATTTGCGATTCATAGCAGCAGGAGATTACAACGCCAAGCACACACACTGGGGATCCCGCCTTGTGACCCCCAAAGGAAGGCAGCTATATAATGCACTCATCAAGACATGCAACAAACTGGACTACGTTTCGCCAGGCAGCCCTACATACTGGCCTACAGATCCTAGAAAACTACCTGACTTAATTGATTTTGCTGTGACAAAAAATATTTCTCGCAATCTAATATCTGCAAAATCGCTTTTGGATCTATCATCGGACCACTCACCAGTGCTAATAACTCTTCTTGAAAGCCCGGAATTAATCGAGCACCCTTGGAGGCTGACGTCGCATCGAACCAACTGGCTGAAGTTCAAAAAGTACGTAAGTTCCCACATTGAACTGACTCCACAGCTCAATATCAAGGAGGACATCGACTGCTATGCCGATGCACTGGAGTCTGTACTCGTCGCAGCAGCCAAAGTCTCTACACCGCAAGGGAGGGATGGGAGCACACACCAACACAAAACTAACTTGGAAATCGAACAGCTTGTTTTGGAGAAAAGACGTTTGAGGTGTGCTTGGCAAACCTGCAGATCGCCATCCTCGAAACAAAGTCTTAAGGAAGCTGGTCGCAGACTTACCAGGGCCCTAAGGCACGAAGAAGTAGAAGCACAACGCCAGTACATTGAGAAACTTTCACCCACCAGCACCAAGCATCCCTTGTGGAAGGCCCACCCAGGCCGTCCGAAACAGTAATCCCCATAAGAGACTCTTCAGGCAGCTGGGCCAGAAGCGACAAAGACAGAGCTTGTACATTTGCTTTACACCTTCGAAATGTCTTTCAGCCAAACCCTGCAACAAATTCATTCGCACTACCGTCGCCGCCACTTCGAATCGAAACTGAGACGGACCCAATTCAGTTTCAACCAAACGAAGTTGCAAAAGTCATCAGCGAGCAATTGAAACCAAAAAAGGCCCCAGGCGGTGATCTAATAACTGCGAAAATGCTAATTGAACTCCCAAACTGTGCAGTTGAGGTCATTTGTAAACTCTTTAACGGGATTACACGACTTGGCTACTTTCCAAAAAAATGGAAAAAATCGGTAATCATAATGATCCCAAAGCCAGGAAAAGATCACACAATACCAGCTTCATACAGACCAATAAGTTTACTCTCGTGTCTGTCAAAACTGCTCGAAAAATGCCTTTTGACGCGCATAATCCCATATCTGAAAGAGCACAACGTTATTCCGGCACATCAATTTGGCTTTCGAGAAAGCCATGGAACAATAGAGCAAGTCAACAGATTAACAACGGAAATACGGTCTGCGTTCGAATATCGAGAATACTGCAGTGCGGTATTCCTTGATGTTGCACAGGCTTTCGATCGAGTCTGGCTTGATGGCCTTATGCACAAAATCAGAACTATTCTGCCGGAAAACACTCATATGATACTTGAATCGTACCTTTACAACAGAGAATTCGCCGTGAGATGCAACACTACAACATCCGACGATTACACTATAGAGGCTGGAGTTCCCCAAGGTAGTGCCCTTGGTCCAACTCTATTTCTCCTTTACACCGCAGATATTCCCACGAACGTCCGGCTAACTACTTCCACATTCGCAGACGATACCGCGATCATAAGTCGGTCCAAATGCCCAGTTCAGGCAACAGCACTACTAGCTGATCACCTTGTGGTAGTGGAGAGGTGGTTATCAGACTGGCGTATAAAAATAAATGCGCAAAAGTGTAAACACATAACGTTTACTCTTAACAGACAAACGTGTCCCCCGCTAACTCTGAATAACACGCCACTTCCACAAGCTGACGATGTAACGTACCTTGGAGTTCACCTAGACAGGAGACTTACATGGAGGAGACATATCGAAGCTAAGAAAATTCATCTAAAACTAAAATCCATTGGCCTCCACTGGCTCTTAAATGCTCGCTCCCCCCTCTGCCTGGACTTCAAGGTCCTGCTCTACAATTCAACGCTTAAGCCAGTCTGGACATACGGCTCCCAGTTATGGGGAAACGCGAGCAGCAGCAACATCGACATTATCCAGCGAGCACAATCAAAAATCTTGAGAACTATCACTGGGGCACCTTGGTATGTTCGGAACGACAACATCCACAGAGATCTTGGCATTCTGCCCGTAAAAGACGAAATATCAAAACAAAAAGCGTCCTACCTCACCAAGCTAACTTCTCATCCAAACCAACTCGCCAGGGGGCTAGACAGGGTCTCATACCGGACCCGATTGCAACGAAATGACCTTCCAGCTCAGCAATAGTTATTAGAGCCCTTTAATCTCGCGTCAGTCATCATGACTGTTAGATAGTTTTTTTTTAATTTAAGATTTTATATACTTATTGTTAGTCTCAATTCAGAGGAGATCCAATAAATAAAATGCATACGTAAAAAAAAAAAAAAAAAAAATGCTTGTCGGAAAGTTTCCGTGTGAATTTTTCGGAAGTAACAACAGAGAGAAATTCGAATCCGTGCAGTTCTTTTGGAAGTGAGTCTTGGAACAGGTCTGGGAAATTCAAATCCGTGTGAATCTTTCGGAAGTGAAAACTAGAACAGGGCCGTATATTTTTTTTCATCTGAAATTTCATTTGAAAATTTGTAGATGTATTTTTCGTCCTTGGCTACATCAGCTGGTCGTCGCCGGTTGGGTCGCTGATGCTCCTTCGCTAGCATAAGGAGCGTCCTTCCCATCACACTTGTTGTCTCAGCTGCAGATGTCCTGGGCCTATGGGTTCAGGCGGTACCGGTGCCGGTCATCGCACAGGTTTTTGGGCAAGTTGATTTGCAATGTGGGCTCTCCACTGGTCCCGGGCAATCCTTGGGACAGTCCTTGATCCTTTGTGGTAGCTGCTTTGGGATAGGAGGTGTTATTTTGGTTTCTTGGCACAGGTTTTTACTTGATAAGTGAGCTGGAGTTATTGGCTTTGTTTTTATAAGACGTGAATTTAAAAAATCAAGTTCTTCTTGTAGTTTTTGGGCTGTTGCCCAGGGGGGTGGCGGTTGGTTTTTAAATAATAGCCACTTAATGTGAGCTACTCTTTTGGCTATTTTGTTTTTCACTCACTCTCGTTTTGCCATAACTCCATCTCTACTCACTCAAATTTATTTTTCGTCGCACCTTCGCTGTCACGGTCGCCAGGCGGCTTGTGCTGAATGGGTAGATGAGATGCCAATATTCTAATAGACTACTTCTTGCCCATTAGTTTTATGCGATTATATTAATATTCGATATTTAAGCAAAAGGGGGTATGCAGTGTGCGCGACATATAAATCATATTCAAGTAAGTCGGCCTGTGTGTGTAACATACCATCACAGCGACAGTTGTCTGCTGGGGTGATCATATTACCAATGCACTTGAAAATGTGCTGGCCGTTGGACTTTTATATATTTATAAATTAACGTTATTAATGAACAGTATGTACCCGATATATGCCAAATGCGCGTACTACAGCAATATCTTAAGGAAAACACATCTGTTTCGAAACTATAGGCTTGACTGCAGTTAATTTATATACTCCTACACATTTTACAAATACCTGTGAAACCCTTCTTGACCTTTTCTTTGTAAATGCCCCTAGTACGATTTTGTTATATTACCAAGTCTCTGTCCAGTTTTCTCTAAGCATGACCTCATCTTTCTGACGTATGATTCGACCTTAGCTTGTAGTTCTGACACTTTCGAATTTAGGGATTACAAAGAATAGAATAGAATAGAATAGAATATTACAATTGTGATTGGACGTCCATATTTCTCCCTATATCGAGCATCAATTGAATATGTTTAACAGCTACATTGATTACCTTTATAACAAATGTGTGTTAATAAGGAAAAACACCCATAACATAACATAAAACCCATAACATAAAAAGAAATATAGCGATCCGTACCGCATACACTCGAGCGTGTGATAATGTTTGGCAGATCATTATATCTGCAACGTGTGAATTTCATGGGTCCAAAGTTCAATATTTATCAATTAAAACAAGAAATGAAGTTCGGCCAGCCGAAGTTTATATACCATTGCAGGTAAAATAAATATATTACTCCTATTTAAAATGATGTTTTTAAAATGTCCAAAATCAAATGGCTAGATGGACTCGGCTATTGGTGCTGATCAATCTAAATTAATAAAGGAGTAACAATAAAAAATGTCCAGTAGCAAATTCCACCCAGAACGGATTGACATAAAAATCTAAAAAAATTACATTAATTCGGAGAATAATTAGGAGCCGCGTGTGAGGTATACATTAGAACCAAAAACGACCCCCAAAAGCCCCAAAATTCGATTTGTTTTTTTTTTAATTCTTTCTTTTGCCATTTTTCTGTTATAAATGTTGTTAAAATGATTTAAAAATGTGATGTTCATAATCTTATGGCATACCCGCACATAACTGCATTTAAATTTTATGGAAATTCAGCCTCCTTTACCAAGTCCCTAATATTTTCAAATTTTGTTTTGCACTCTGACGTCACGGCCTCCACATATGTATGTATGTATGTTCTGCTGGCGCACTTTGCATATAGTCGTACATGTATGCGTGTATGTCATGCTGTCGCACTTTGAGTGTGACCGCGCAAGGGGAATTTAAGTGTGACCGCGCAAGGGAAACAAAATGAAAATTCCACAGTCACAGCAGATTTAAAATGCGCGGTTAAAATATCGATTATATCGAAAATCGATTCTTTTTGCGCCATTTTTTTGTTAGCCAAACGTTAAAAAAGATTTTCCTGTATGCAAAATTATGCTGCTCCGATCAGCTTTAGAATTTGGAAACAGTTATACAGTCGAAGTTTTCCTTAAAGTTATTTTTATTTTTAAAATCCAAGAACCCGATCAGCTCAGACGATATGTTTCCAAACTATCTATTAGTTTTCAAACGTTGAGTTATTGACAAACTGTGGATTTGTAAAAAACAAAAAAAAAACATTAATTCGCTCCGCTGCGTACACACACACGCACTAAATATGTATTAGCAAAAAAATGCGTATTTAACACACATCCACTAGATATGTGCGTGTGTACGTGTGTGTGCGCATTGCAGCTGACTAAGGAAGTGAGATTTGCTTAGATTCAAATTCATGATAATACTGATATCCTTTTGCTAAAAGAATATTTCATTTACATTCCCCAACAGATTTAATTTTCTTACAGATTTTTGTGTTTTAAAATTCAAATCGCATTGAAAATATTAAAAGAACACTAAATATTCAAATCAATTGATTCTCTTGCTCTTCCTTACACATGCCTCAAATTGTTTAAACAAATGGAAATGTTTAAACAATTTGATTCACGGCACCCCCTTCCACCTGCCTTCCTTATTTATTAATATAACTTATGCAAACAATCACTTGTCACACTTGTCGCGCTAGGAAAAATATTAATAAATAATCTAAAATAATCTAAATCCATTAGAATTTTAGAAAGATTTAAAAAAACACATAATGGTTTTTCAAGTTTTTGTATTTTTCTTAAGTAGTTTGCATAGGACAAAATACCGTTCTTTTTCCGAAAATTAAGGAAAAAAGTTCTGATCAAATTTTTTCTCGGCTTATAGGTTAAAAATTAGTCATTTTTTAAATTTAAAATAAGTAGCTTCATTTTCAATTTTAGTTTCCGCAGGCGAAGCTGCGGGCTACACACCCTGCTAGTAATATATATACGTTATGTGGTCGGAAACGCCTCCTTCACTGGGTTGCAAACTTTTGACTGGAATCATAATACCCTCTGCAAGGGTATAAAATAAAAAAGCAAGCAGCTGGCCCAACAACAAGTGGGCGTCAATGACTTGAACAGGAATTTATGCAATTCGATCTACCTGAAGCTACATGTAAGAAGTACCTGAATGAATGCCTTACCAGACTGGTGCAGTCAAATGCTGAAGCCCAAAATTAATTAAATTATTACTACCTTTACTTCTTAGACATATTATACATATTATAAACACAGCAATTACCACATCCACTTTTCCCTCTGCATGGAAGTACACGAAGATTGTCCCCATAACGAAAAGTCAAACTGAATTCAGACCCATATCCCTACTTCCTTTCTTGTCAAACATTTTTGAAAACATACTGGCGGCACAGATACAACCCTTTATGGATAACAATTCCTTGCTTAGTGAAAAGCAATCTGGTTTCAGAAAAAATAGGAATAGTGTTAGTGCAATTACTGAGGTAGTTGAGGACATTCGATCAAGGCTAGATAAAAATTGGATATCGTTTTTGACTCTACTTGATCACAGCAAGGCCTTCGATACCGTCAACAATAGTATTATATTCACCAAGCTAAAAATCCTCTTTAATTTTTCAGACTCTGCACTCTTGAGGTCGTATCTGACATGTACTTCTCGCTTTGTTTCGGTGTCTAGGGGTGTTCCCCAAGGATCTGTGCTAGGGCCTTTATTGTTTTCCATCTATGTTAATGATTTATCTAATGTTCTGTCCCCTTGTGATATCCATCTATACGCTGTTGATCTATGTTAGTAAGCCTCTACGTCAAGTTAATGATTGTATTAGTATGTGTAATACCCTGCTTTTTAAAATTAATAACTGGGCCACTGAAAACGGACTATGTCTAAACCCAAAAAAAAGCAAATGGGTAATTATCTACAAAAATCCCTTTTATACACCGCAACTCCCGAATTTAATAATTGGAAATAGCCCAATCAAATACGAAGAATCTGCAGGCAACCTGGGTATTACCTTTAATAACACGTTAACATGAAGCAAACATATTTCCGAACATATGGGCTTCTGAGACAGCTTTCTACTTCTCAGTCGTTCATGCCAGCCCAGCTTCCTATGCTAGTGGCTAAAACGATTTTGGTTCCTACCCTGTTTTACGGTGTTTAGATTTTTGGGTACTGCGACTCTCAAGATACTAAAAAATTAACTGTTGCTTGTCATTCAATCGTGCGTTACGTGTTTAATCTTCGTCGCAATGACCACACTTCCCACCTTGTTAATAATATTCTTGATCTTAGCTTTAGTCAGTGGATTGACCTCAAAACTTTAATTTATTTTTAAAAGATTGTGTGCACCCGTAAACCGTCTTACTTGTTTCAGAAACTTTTTCCAGCTCAATCGCAAAGTATATATATTCTTGACCAGGATCAGTAGGGAAGCCATGTCCGTCTGTCTGTCCGTTTCAATACCGTTTGCAAGCTCAGTTTAAAATCTAGTGATCTGAAACGTTCACTTTCGTCCTAAAACATGTGTACTCAGATCAAGTTTGAAAAGCTCTATAGGAACAATAGGATATAATTTGCAAGAATTAAAGATATTTCGCGCAGTGTAAAAGCTATTTTTCCAAATCTTATTTCTATGTGCATACCTTGATCAGGGTAAAAGCGCGTTCCGATCAGACGTCTATATTCTATTGCTCCCATAGGAACAACAAAGTAAAAAATTAAAAAAAACTATTTTCATTTATAATATATTTTGTTATTAATTAATAGTCTAATTTGTATTCGTAAAATCTGCAAGGGTATTAAAATTTCGGCTTGCCGAAGTTAGCTTCCGTCCTCGTTTTTCAATATAAAAAACATCAGTTCGTACAAAAGCCATGTCTTCGGTTTTAACGAACCTATCAGGATGATTGTTGGTATCCTTAGAACTATATTCTTACGAAAAATGCAATAAAAAAGAGCAGTCTTCATTTATTTAACCCTTTATGTGCAAGACCCTAATGCCTAATTAAAATGAACGAATGATTTAACTCATAATAATTATGCATTGCTTTTACTTAAATGCTGTTACCTAAATTTATATTTTTGTACAAATTTTTTAATTTCAGGAACTTGTTTCGGAATATCATAGATCCAAGTCAGCTAATCTTTCGCCTCATGTGTTTGCTGTAGCTG
This sequence comes from Drosophila pseudotakahashii, assembly GCA_035046095.1. Taxonomy (NCBI): domain Eukaryota; kingdom Metazoa; phylum Arthropoda; class Insecta; order Diptera; family Drosophilidae; genus Drosophila; species Drosophila pseudotakahashii. The sequence continues at coordinate 458,086 of JAWNOE010000060.1, forward strand.
AAGCTGCTTATACAAGTATTACCGCTGACCAAATAAATCAGGTAGGTTGTGTCTGATTCAGAAGTTTGAAATGCAGTGATGTATATAATTCCGACACTAAAAACTAGTCTTTCAGTGTTGCAAGGCTGATAACAGCTAAAAAAGCCGATTTATTTGAATTCAGAAATCAGTTTGCTTAACATATAAGTTGCATAACACGATTTGTCAGTGTGTACTTAAGATTGATAGTGTTTTCTTCAACACGCTTATGAAAGTTTAATATCGGCAATCCACTAGTGTTAGAAGTAAAAAAGGTAATACTCTAGTTTAGGGGTCTCACCTCCGGAATTCTCGAAAAAATAATCCTTGATGGAACGCGACTGCTGAAGAATTTACATGCAAAAATAAATAAAATAAAAATAATTTTTTGCTATAAAAAGCAAGTATGTAAGGAATGCTAGTTTCTTGGACTGCTTGTGTTTCCTAGAAGCTCGAATTGTTTCATCATCTTATGTTATTCCTCTTTGCTTGTGTGGCGCCACAAAAGTGTAGCGCGACACACAGCAGCGTTGCCACCTTTCATGATTTTGTCTTGTCATTTTGGAGAGGTACCGTTGTAGCGAGGCGTTAGCGTTGTGTCGCTTTCGCCGTGTGTGGTTCGAAGGAACATAATTGGCGATTAGAGAAACGAAGAGTCAGTCTCTCTAGATCGACGCCTGTGTTCAGACCGAAACTCACTCCGCTCTAATGGAACCCGAGAATAATTCGACATCAGAAGTGGGATCTGGCTCTCATCCTACAGCAATGGCGTGCCATCATGGAATTACAAAATACAAATTTGATCTTGTGCGAGCTATTAAAACAATAGAACCTGATGCAGTGCAGAGCAAATCGGTGCAACTACCCAAATTCAACCCAGACAAGGCAGGTGGCATCGCTTCATCGTGGTGTTCATCTGTGGAAATTATATTAAAAGAAAATACATTGAAAGGCAGTGCGTTGGTTGTGGCTTTAAGTGCAGCATTGGAGGGCAGCGCTTCGCAATGGCTGTCCCAAGTGTGCTGTGCTGATATAACCTGGCTCGAGTTTAAGGAATTGTTCATACAATACTTTAGAAACACCAGCCGCCATGTTTCTACAAATGCTGAGAAAACGACCGACCGATGGCGAGTGTCTCGCACTGCATGCATGCCGCATGGTTACAGAACTAACGACGAAATGGCGCGAAATAGAAAAAGAAGAAATTGCTGTGTTCGTGACTCTCGCATTGCTGGCGAGCTTTGATAACCGTGTGCAGCGTTTGACTTTCACTTCAAATGTTCGAACCAGAGGCGATCTACAGTCGGAATTAAAAGCGTTCACATTTAATAAAAGGAAAAGTGGCTTTGTGGAGCATCAATCTGAAGTTTATCCAAAACGGCAAAAGCTATCTTCGATAGAGTGTCATTTTTGTGGAAAATTAGGCCACAAAATGTTTGAGTGCAGACTCAAGAAACAACAACATCATCTTGCAAATGACAAAGAGCGACATGTCAGACACGATGAACATCGACGAGAAAAATCAAGTGTAACTTGCTACAAGTGCGGAGACAGAGGACACATATCTACCCAATGTACAAAGAAGGAAGCGGATAGGAAGAAGACGTTCAACTGGGAAAAACGAGTGGAGCAGTGCAGCGTTGCAGTACCTAAAGGAAGCATGAACCACAGAGGACGCATTTTTGAAGTCACCTTTAATTCCGGAGCGGATCGCTCACTGATGAAAGAAAAGCTAAGTACTCAGTTTTCTGGTAAAAGATTCAGTAATATTGTTATGTTAAAAGGCATAGGCAGTAATGGAATATGTAGTCCTGTACATGTTTTAAGTAACGTTAAGATTGATGACCATTTTATTGAGATTTTGTTTTATGTAATTTTGTTTTAGTATAGATTGATTGATCCAAGAAAAACAGTTCAAAGAAGGCCATATCGATTGAGGAGCTGTTGAGGTGTAATATAATAAGACCAAGCTGTTTACCTTATGCAAGCCTCATATTGTTGGTAAAAAAGTAAAATGGTTCGGATAGACTCTGCGTTGACTATAGAGAGGTAAATTCAAACACAGTCGCTGATAAATACCCGCTCCCACTCATACAGGATCAAATAAATAGACTTCGAGGAGTTAATTATTTTACATGTTTAGATATAGCTAGTGGATACTACCTAATTCCTTTGCATGCAGATTCCATTGAGTACACAGCGTTTGTGACGCCAGATGGCCAGTATGAGTTTCTGTCCATGCCATTCGGGCTTAAAAACGCGTCTTCTGTTTTTCAACGCTTAGTAATGCAGGCGCTAGGAGATTTAGCAAAATCTTATGGTATCGTCTATATAAATGATATCATGATAACTGCCACAACACAATGCGAAGCGTTTGAAAGATTAGAGATTGTTTTAAAAGTTCTGACAGAGCACATTGGGCCAGCGAGCCGATTTTTCGACGAAAATTAAAGTTTTAAAGCTAGGTTCTTCAAATTTGGTACGTATGATAGTGTCGATGCACATAAAAATATATCTAAGTTTCAGACCAATCTGACCACGCCCTCCCCAACCGCCCATATGAGATAGGTTTCCTCTTATTGATACTTGTACGGTAATAAATAATGCTAGCACTCGTTTAATTCAACAAATGTTTTTAATTCATGTTTTAAACACTTAACCTTAATAATAATAAGTATAAAAAAATAACAATGCATTCAAAATGACTATGAATAAGTATTTTACATTTAAAAATGTTCCTAACAGTTGTCTTCTACATCAATTTCTATTGAAAACGGATTTTCAGAGTCAGAACCTGAATCACTATCACTATTGCTAGTATTAAAATCGGGAACATTGTTATTATTGTTCATGTTACAAGAATATAGCAAGTTTGGTGATTCCAAAAGTTGTATTACGTCTGCTGGTAGGGATAGTTTATTTTGCTGAACCAATCTTTTTGTTAGATAGATGCTCGACACAAGAGGATCTGAGGAATCCATTGCTCCGTGGAAAACGTCTGCCATGTTGTTCTGCCGTGAACTCTTTCGAGCATGTAACCTCCTGTCACTCTTATAGAATTTGTTGCGAGCCTCTGAGGCGTTCTCGCCGAGATCACCTAGTGGAAGGATTGATGCTTCTATTATTTGGTAGCCGTGCATTAACACTTTATGGACTGTTGCCGACATTGGAAATCATGGATACAGGGACGTATATAGTGTTCATCCTTTCTGACAATATTTTTTAAATTTTATTGGATCAATTGGTAGGTGGCAAGAAATAGCAATTAAAATATTGTTAAAATATGCTATGAGAAATTCATCAAGACCTAAGATTTCAGCTGGTAGCTTAGGTTGTGCAAACGCCCTCCTTGCTGTATTGCCGTCGTTGGTATTTCCACTGCCATTCTGCTTAGGCTTATCCACATGTAAAACCATAGCATTCCACATCTGCTTCTGAATCCTCTTTTTTTGTTCCGCCATTTCTTTTTTTCCATTTTCATCTCTCACTTGCCATTTGTTAAGATTCAGTCTATATGCAATTTTAAGAACGAATTCAAAAAATCGAATCCAACCATGTAAAGGACTTATGCCATATTTTAATGATTCATGTCTTGGCTTAAATTTTGGTGAGTCTATTTCAGCATTTTCCATGAAGACTTTTGGACTCGCTCCACATATCGGACACAATTGGCAAGATTTGGTTTCAGTCAAAATGTTTAAAACCTTTCCATCTAAAAGTGTCATTTGAAGATCATATTTAACTGATATTGATTTTCCACTTACAACGGAGCAGACATATGAAGACAAGTCTTTTATTTGACTATCCAATTTTTTTTCTCATCAAGAATATGGTATTTTTTCTCTTTAACAAACTCAAGCTTGACTGGTCTACAAAATCTAATCGACTGAGGAGTACGATTCATCCAAAATACATTTCCAATATTGTCCATTAATTTTCTCTTCTGACGGGGACCGGCCTTAACATATTCAATGGGTGGGCGTCCAACTGGTCTTGATGTTGACGGCTTTGGATTTGAAGACAAGAATGAACTTACTGTTATAGCCATATTGGACAGAAGCCATTCGGTATGCTTTGTCTTAAATCTGGTCATACTTCTGTTACATTTTGCCAAGTTCTTATGTATGTAAAGGTGAAAGCTTCTGACTTTGGTGTTGATTTCATCCTTTTTCTCCGTGCTTAAGTCGAATTCTTTCAGTTGATCATAAATCCAACTCGAAACGGCAGATGCGCTACGATTGTTTTGTATGTAGACATCAAGCAGTTGCTCATAGGCGAACTCAACCATAGCTACAATATGTGGGATTTATACATATCGGGGCAAAATGGAGCAAAAAAGCTTAATAAAATTAGTATATATACACTTTGCACTTTAATGACACATAGTTACTTTTTGGCACAAGTTGGCACAAAATTTGTTATAATCTACAACAGACGGGTTAGCAAGTTAGCTTTTTTCTACTTTTGGACAACATAAACGCACACAAAGAACACATTATCAAACATGAACAAAGACTTTTTTAATACAAATATTCTACATACCTTTGGCTTTATTTTCCATAATTTTAGAACTTCAGTAGTTTTAAACCAGAACAATTTTGGCACGCTCGTAAGTAAACAAAATCTTTCCCGCGCTTTTTAGTTTCGCACGCATGCAATCAAACAGCTGACTTTGAATTGCTGCCAAAATTTCAGGGATGCATCAAAACAATTAAAATCTTTTGATTCATTTTAGTCAAAGTATATACTATTCAAATTTTATTATTAAAAAAGGTTTACTTTCTATGAAAAATTTGAATTTTCGTCGAAAAATCGGCTCGCTGGCCCAATGTGCAGAGGCAGGATTTTTATTCAACGTTCAATATCTAGGCTACAGTGTTAGTGCTAGTGAAATTCGTCCGAACCCTTAGAAAATTGTAGCGTTAACTGAACTTTACTGTTTATACCGACTGTAACTCATTGAAGGCGTCAAGAAATAAACAAGATTTGACCCCTAGAGCACAGCGTTGGTGGGCTTTCTTACAGTCATTTACATTCGATATTCAGTATAGAGCAGGGAAAAAAATGGCACATGTTGACTTTTTGTCGAGAAATCCAATCTCACCAGGGTCCACTTCTGCTCCAAACGTAGTTGATGAGAAAAGAGTTAAACTGGCAGAAATTTCAAGTAATTGGCTCATTGCTGAACAGCGTCGAGACTCAGACATAGCCGAAATCGTGACTAAATTAAAAGATTTTTCTCTTGATGAAGATATTGCGAAAACATGTCAAATAAGGGCAGAGGATCTTCACCGAAAAATACAGAGGAATGGCAGAACCCGCTGTTTACCTGTGGTGCCCCGTGATTCCAGATGGTCGGTTATAAGCAAGTTCATGAGTCGATAATGCATTTAGGTTTCGAAAAGACACTTGATAAAGTTTACGATTTTTACTGGTTTGACAATATGTCAAAATACATCAAAAAAATTTGTTGACAACTGCATCACTTGCAAAATGTCTAAATCAACCTCAGGAAAAATTCAGGCTGAACTGCATCCTATCCCAAAAGTAAATATTCCTTGGCACACAATCCATATCGACATAACAGGGAAATTAAGCGGCAAGAGTGACCAGAAGGAGTATGTTATTGTTCAAGCTGATGCGTTTACCAAGTATGTCTATCTTGGTTATACCCTTAGATTGGACAGTGAGAGTTGCATAAAGGCTGTCAAGTCCGCTGTTTCGTTGTTTGGAGTACGAAACCGAATAATAGCTGACCTAGGAAGGTGTTTTACTGGATCAAAGTTTAGTGAATTTTGTTCAGATCACAAAATAAACTTGCACTTGATTGCCACCGGCGCTAGTCGCGCTAATGGTCAAGTGGAACGAACAATGAGCACGTTGAAAAATATCTTAACGGCGGCTGAAACTGGAACACAGTCTTGGCAGGATGTTCTAATGAGATTCGTAATATTAATGTAAGCACAAGTGCAGAACAAACAAATGTTTGTTTTGATCATGGCGTGTGGTGCATTAGATATGAGAATGGATAAATTGAGTTAAACAATTTTTAAACCAATTGTTGTTTCTGTGAAATTGAAACATAATCCTTAAAGAACTGATTTGTTATTGAAACCCAAACAGAATGTTTATGTTAAGATATTTTTTAAGGAGGTCTGATTATATTTAGTAAAAATTGGTCATTAATGAGTTTACATAAATTAAGAAAAGAAAATTGGATTTCGTTGTGAAAATATTTGTTTAAGTTGTAGAAATAAAAAGAGAGCAAAAGAGAAACTGAAAATGTAGATTTTATACACGACGTCGTGTTAGAGTCAGAATGGCCGTGTCGGCGAATGGTATATCTCAGTGTATAAGGAATGCTAGTTTCTTGGACTGATTGTGTTTCCTAGAAGCTCGAATTGTTTCATCATCTTATGTTATTCCTCTTTGTGCGGCAGTGTAGCGCGACACACAGCAGCGTTGCCACCTGGCTTGACCTACTCCTGCAGACAGTGAGGGAATGTATGGCGGATCTGGCTATCGTCAGTGAACCGTACAAAGTAAAGGACAATGGCGACTGGGTAACAGACACAACAGGCAAGGCCGCGATATGGCTGTGCAGGAGAAACGGCAAATCATTCCTGGACATGCGTAAGGGATCGGGTTTCGTCCGAGCTCGAGTAGACGAAACGTGGGTCTACAGCTGCTATCTAGAACCTAGTCTCTCCAAGGTGGACTTTAGCTGTGCACTGGACACGATCGCCTTTGATGCAAGGGGCCGTCACCCTACCATCATAGCAGGCGACTTCAACTCGTGGGCCGAAGAATGGGGGTGTCCCAGCACCAATAGCAGGGGGCGCACCTTAATAAGAGCCTTTGCAACGCTAGACGATTTGCTGCTAAACGAAGGGACGCAGGAGACGTTTAATCGGGCCGGAGCAGGGTATCATAGACCTCACCTTTGTGAGCTCCCCGCTATCCCGACGTTCTCACTGGAGAATCGGCGACTTCTGCACGGCCAGCGACCACGAGGCAATACGCCGCCTTCAAGCAAGCCAGGATGTTCTTGAAGCACGCCATCCAGGACAGCAAACGGGAATGCTTCCTGAAGCTATGCGACGCAGCCGAACAGGATCCGTGGGGTGGGGCCTACAGACTCGTGGTTAAGGGTGTAAATGCAGGCAGCCGCTCTCTAACGGACCCGGAAGCCCTGAGTGAGATCGTTCGCACACTGTTCCCTTCGGATAGCGTCAAGGAGAGCACACTATGCGAAACGGGGCCTACGTGGGAGATCGAGGCAATAACGGAGACAGAGGTTGCTGAAGCAGGACGCAGCCTGCAGAACAATAAAGCCCCAGGACCCGACGCAGTGCCAAACAAAGCAATGAAGCTGGCGCTTGGGACTCTGCCGGGTACTTTCGCGGCGCTCTACATCGCCTGCCTGCGCGAGGGAACATTTCCCCGGAGATGGAAAGTCCAGAAGCTGCTGCTCCTGAACAAACCTGGGAAGCCACCTGGTGAAGCTTCCTTCTACAGGCCAATTTGTCTGCTCGACACAGTCGGCAAAGTGTTCGAAGCGGCTAAATCTGGCCATAGATGCGGCTGGTGGCCTCTCCCCCACCCAGTTTGGATTACGGAAAGGAAAGTCCACACTAGACGCGATCCAAACGGTCACCGGGATAGCAGCGGAAGCCATACGCGGGAAGCGATGGAAAGGCGGTACAAAGAAATATTGCCTACTGGTCACGCTCGACATCAAGAATGCCTTTAACACTGCGAACTGGACAGGGATTATGCAGGCCCTAAGGCGGCAACGTATCCCGGAATACCTCATCAGGAAAGTCGACAGCTACCTTGACGAAAGGGTGCTGCTGTTCGATGCGAGCGAAGTCCCAAAGGAGTACAATGTTACTGCTGGGTTGCCACAAAGATCGTTCCTGGGCCCCTTGCTGTGGAACGTAATGTACGACGCAGTGCTGAGGCTTCCCATGCCTGCCAACGTCCATGTGACTGGATTCGCAGACGACGTCGCCTTTACGATTGTGGCTAAGACAACAGCCGAAGTGGAGTACATGGCCAACACAGCGGTAAGGAAGGTGGAGTCATGGTTGTCACTTGCCAGGCTCCAACAAGACAGAGGCTGTTCTTATAAGCAGCCGGCAACTCGTCGAGACAGCAAAGCTGACGGTTGGCGGGGTCGACGTAGTTTCCCAAAGAGCTGTCAAATATCTAGGCGTCATTATCGACACCTGGCTGTCTTTTAAAGAGCACCTGGAGTATGCCATCAAGAAGGCCGCAACGACCGCCAGTTCACTCTCGCGGATATTCCTGAACACGAGGGGCCCAAAATAGGAACGGAGGAAACTCTTGGCGACCGTCGTTACGTCCCAAGTCTTGTATGCCGCTCCGATATGGGCTAAAGCCGCCACGACGCCCTCTTACATGAGTGGCTCGGCACGCACGCATAGACTGCGTGCCATTTGGATATCCTGTGCCTTCCGGACGATCTCCGAGGAAGCGGCGTTGGTCATCGCTGGTCTAGTTCCAATAAACGAGCTAGTAAGAGAGGCAGCAGAAGTGGAGGAAGCGGTTACGAGCACGGACGACCTATCTAGGCGTGAGGCGCGACAGCTCGCGAGACAAAGATCGATTTCTGGAAAGCAAGCATGGGCAGGTGGATTTCTACCTGACCCAGATTCTGAGTGGACACGGGTGCTTCCAGTCGTACTTGAAGAAGTTCGGGCACGACACAAGGGACGGATGCCGAACCTGCGGCTCTGGAATCGAGGAGGACGCAAACCACGACCTTTTCGAGTGCGTGCGGTTCTCAGAGGACAGGACCGCCTTGGAAACGGTGACCGGTGTCAGCACTAGCCCCAGCACGCTAGTGCCTATAATGCTAAGGGGTCAACTGCAGTGGGACGCGACGGCCAAATTCGCCGCGTCTTTAATGCAAAAACTCAGGAAAGCTGAGAGAGAGAGGAGAGAGCTGGCCACGTAAGCTGTCGCGGTTGTGCGAAGCATTGCTTTGCCGTACCGTACAACTTCTTCAGTTTATGTCCATTTTCTATATGTATATTTGTCAGTAGATGTAAGGTAATAAAGCACAAAAGGAATACAAAAAAAAAAAAAACCTTGCTTGATTTTGTCTTGTCCCTTTTGAGAGGAACCGTTATAGCGAGGCGTCAGCGTTGTGTCGCTTTCGCCGTTCGAAGGAACACAATTGGCGATTAGAGAAACGAAGAGTCAGTCTCTCTAGATCGACGCCTGTGTTCAGACCGAAACTCACTCCGCTCTAATGGAACCCGAGAATAATTTGACAAATACATATCGAATTTTAGAACAAATTTTTAAAATCGGACAATCCATTAAAAAGTTATGATCAAAAATGGAAACACCTACTAAATGGCGAAGTACTTGACTATAGCGTTCTCTCTTGTTTTTTACTTGATTCAAGAAGATATTCTTAAAAATTCTATTGCGCCAATCTTACAACTAGCTACTGCACTAAGATTTTTAGGAGTCGGCTCATTTCAAAAAGTCATTGGAAAAGACTTTGATATTTCTATCTCAAGACAAGTCGTATGCAAAACTTTGTGGAAAATAATTCCGATTCTAAAACTAGAGCAAACAGCGGATCAAATTTCATCTACAAAATTTAATGTTTTTTATAAAGTTTGGAATTCCCGGAATTATTGAATGCATTGATGGAACTCATGTTAAAATAATTAAACCAAGTCAAGACGAAACCCGTATAGGATATTTTAGTATAAATGTTTGTGAGGAGTTGAATAACTCCCCACAAATTCTTGCAACAGTGGATGGCCGGCCGTTTACCATTTACGCGGCAAGATTAGCGTAGTAGCAGCGCGGCAAAGAGCAAATGGAGAGAAACTCGCAGATAGAGAGTTTGGAGACCGCGAAGTGGAGAGAGAGAGAGTGAAGACTTCAAGGTTGAGAGAGGGAACTCTCACAAAGAGAGTTTGGAGAGTTGATGGCGGAGAGTAAGAGAGCGGAGACTTTGCGGGCAAAGCCAGAGTGCCGTGTGCAAAATGGAAATAACGGAACTGCACCGGACTTAGGACTCTCCCGGGAACTTTGGACCGCGAAGACAAGTGCCACATCCTAGCAGCGGAGCGGCACTCAGACGTGCCATGTGCTCCACAAGAACCGGCGGAATGGCAGCAACACGCAGAACTACAATTGGAGGCCGTGCGTTAAGGACAAGTGGGTCAAACAGGAACCACGGACTTTGGACCTGGATTGGAGAGATGCCGCGATCAGAGCGCAAAAGGGAAATAACGGTTCCCGGAGGCCCTATATAAAGCCGCCGTGCGCTGGCAGCTGGATCAGTCGATCAAGAGCGTGGATCAAGATCAGTCGATCACGATCAGTCAATCTATAAAGATCAATCAAGATATCAAAGTGAGCAAGTCAGCCAGTACAGTAAACTACAAGTGAACAACAACATGTCGAGTCGCCGGAAGCAACGCAGTGGGTGCCTACAACGAGCAAGATCGCTACGTCGAGACGTTCGGGTTTGGATCACCAGGAATCTCCGAATTGAGACACAGGTAGCTGAGGTCCGGAGGGGCGTCACACGGCTATGTCAAGGCGATCTGTTTTCATTCCTGTCTCAACTAAATCCTCGCATCTCGCCTGGAGAGTCGATCAGAGTTTGAGCGGTGTAAGCCTGCGACAAGAAATCGTGAACTCGGGGAGAAACCTATCTAGACCCAGTGTGCCTTGCTTAAGCAGGTCCTGGCGCGATCAGCCAGAAGGGAAATCGGTCAATCGTTTGTGGTCTCAAGTGGAGAACTCCAGAAGAGCCCTACGGTTTGAGTCGTGTAGTCCCGGAGCGGCGTATGTCTGAACCCCGAGTGAACCGAGCCAGAAGGGAGATCGGTCGATCGTTTGCGGTCTCGAGTGGAACGTTCGTTTGCACTAGGCGTAGAAGCGAGGTGAAGCGCTCGGCAGTATCCCTGGGTAACTTGGACTGCCAGCGCGATCTGAGTGGAACACTAGTGGGACCATCCGGGACAGAGCAAGGGACAGGCGGTGGTGTATTGAAAGGAGACACTCCTGGAGAGCGCGGCCACTGTTCGCCCTAGCCTGAGAACGGTGACGCTTCCCTAAACCCGAGCAGCTGATCTCCTGGTGAGTCCAAGGCGCTACAAGTAGTCGTCGATTCTACGCGCCAGAGACGAGCAGCGCACAGCGTCTTCAGGGATCTTCAAACGTCTTCAGGGAGTTTCAGGCGTCTTTAGGGAGCTTCAAGGATCATCGAGGGAGCTACAGGGAACTACAGAACCAGAGCACTCAGTCAACAAACGGAGCAATACCAATGCAATACCAATGCCAGCCGAGCCAGCCAGGTCACTGTACTATTACACCTGCAATAAAACACTCTACTAACCCGCAAATTCTGTGCTTTCTCACTGATCTACTGGGCGGTCACATTTATATAAATTTGGTGGTACGAGCACACAACTATACTGAGCTAGCCGCACGAATTCTCGTAGCGAGCAGCTTAAATAATCAGTTCGTTACATGTTATGAAGAAGTGGAGGCGCCTGGAGGGCCGGAGGATGGATATTCCAACAATTCCTAGCTAAGCAGGGAGATGCGAGCGCTGAGACCGACAATAGAAGACGTAGACCTGAGTGATACAGAGTACTGTGATACTGTGGTGGAGGTTTCACTAAGACTTCTGCAAATCAACCTTCATCACAGTGAAGCAGCGTCTGCTGCACTACAGCTTCGCCTGACCGAAGGCGGAGCCGACATAGTCCTAGTACAGGAACCTTGGGTGATAGGAGGCACCTGTTCGGCTAGATTGCTCTCGGAGTTTCCGGCAGCATTAGAGTCGCCCTTGTAGATTTTTATCTGGACGGCACTAAAACCGAAATTCAGTTTGCCCCGAGCCGCCTCGATTGGCGCAACTGACTCCTTATTCAGGCCCATAACCGCCTGGTTTTCGTCACCTTCATGCTCCTCCACCTTGACGACCCTCCAGTCCTTCATGGGGAGGTTCGGATTGCATACCTGCAGCATGTATAGGATGTCCTCCGGGGTCTTCATCGCTGCTGGGAGCCAGATCCGAGCTTGGGGCCTACTGGGGACGTCGCACCAGTCATGTGCGACAATGTTCGCAGACCCCACCGAGCTTGCACGCCGCAGGGCGGTGAGCCTGGATTCTCTCGAATCATGCGCAGGCATATGATAGACAGGTGGGACCCCACTGCCTTTCATTTATTCCTGGGGATCCTTCCCTCCGGATTGCCCCTGTCAATAAGACCGAGAAGGACTCGATTCTTGGTGATCTCCGCAAAGGAGACCGAAGGCTGGACCTTAGATCTCTTCGCCGAAGGTCCGAGTAGCTCGAGGGACCGTTACCGCTTCGTCTGAGCACCTTCTTGTGTGGGCTTATCCTGCCCATAGTTGGAAAGCAACCACCTTGCCCACTCAACCTACTTCTGCCATTTTGGCGAAGGTGTGGCAATGTTGCTTCTTGCCTGAGTCTGGGCGGCAGTTCTCCTTTCTGCGTAGGTATATTTGTTTGCAATAGTGGGTAGACCGATCGCCTTGGCTGTGCCTACCGTTGCCTTTGGTGCTATTGGTCCTGAGGCGGACGTATCGGCAGCCGGCTTTCTGCCACCCGTCATCCCCAATTTGGAATGCGGCCCTTTCTGGACCGTGCCGGTGTGTGAGTTGAATCCAGCGTTTAGCGTTTCTGTGGGTTTTTTTAGAGTTCCCGTCTCTGTTTTAGTTTTGTTTATTGTTTTGTTGTCCATAATAAAATCTCACGAGTTGCGGAGAAGGGGAGAGGTCCGCCCGGGCAGAGATCCGCGATGCCCGGGTAAGGCGATAGTTAGAACAGGGGGTCGCCATAACCCTGAGCTCACCGTTCAAGACTGGGCTAGTTTTTGATCCGGGCATCCAGCCAGACTGACTCTTGAGATGTTGTTTGGGAAAGGAAGGGGGTAGGTAGTGTGTAGGGTATTGGGTTTGTGTAGAGCAACTATTTAGATGCGGCTGAACAACACGCTTCGTCGGTACTGCTTCGATGCAGAATACCCGCTGGTTGTCTGTGACTGATTATTTGCTGGGGCTTCCGTCCACGATTCCGTGATTGACTTCTACCACCAGCTTATTCACTAAGCTTTACTACAACCGGAAATACAGATTTGGGTGATAGGAGGCAAGGTTGCTGGACTAGGAACGTGAGAGTATAAGCTAATGCTGACCCCAAAGATGGTAAAATTCGAACCTGAAACTTTTTTACCGTGTAGTGTTCAGAAAATAAGTAAATACGTGTATCAGAATTTGGCCGATAATAAATTATTTTGTAGAATAGAATTTTTTTTAGTTTGTCAAAAAACGTCAATTTTAAAAAAGTACCCCACTTAATGAAAATCTGTATCTCCGGTTGTAGTAATCCGGTTGACTTCGTGTCTTTTGCATTAATTATAAAAAAAATTTTAAACGTTGCCCCACAAAAAAAATGTATTTAATAAAAATAAAAATTATAAAATTATTAAATTATTAAATTATTAAATTATTAAATTATTAAATTATTAAATTATTAAATTATTAAATTATTAAATTATTAAATTATTAAATTATTAAATTATTAAATTATTAAATTATTAAATTATTAAATTATTAAATTATTAAATTATTAAATTATTAAATTATTAAATTATTAAATTATTAAATTATTAAATTATTAAATTATTAAATTATTAAATTATTAAATTATTAAATTATTAAATTATTAAATTATTAAATTATTAAATTATTAAATTATTAAATTATTAAATTATTAAATTATTAAATTATTAAATTATTAAATTATTAAATTATTAAATTATTAAATTATTAAATTATTAAATTATTAAATTATTAAATTATTAAATTATTAAATTATTAAATTATTAAATTATTACCCATTTTCCGAACACTACACGTAACAAGGCAAATCAAAAATGTGAAAAAATATTTTGGCCAAATCTGTTCAGTTTGTAAAAGAACTGCCCATATGGATCACAACAGGGATGGCGACATTACAGTAGACTTTGCTAACACTGCTCAATCCAGAATTCGCAATGAAATTGCGAACACCCTTAGCAATCTAATACTTTTTAAGAAATAATAGACAAAACTGTTAAATCCCTTTTATCATTTAATCAAATTTTTTTTATCAAATTATCAGCAAATTAATTGAATTTTTTTTTTTCATTTACTCACGTCAACGTCAGCTTCAGCAGTGTGTGTATGTTGAGCACTGATGACCCGTAGCTCCAATGCTATTTGTCCAAATATCTGATTTTGTTCCTCCAAAAGATGCTGAACATTTGCATTTTGAGCTAGACGCTGTTGGCTGCTAGAGGTGTAAGGATCTTCCTCGTCTTCGACCTTCTTTCCAAATCTAAATCTTTAATTACAAAACTATAACTATAAAGTCCTTTCAGTACACACCCGACGCCATTCGCCGACCGTTTTTTTAAGGGCGTGCCAATCGAAATTAGAGAAGCACCCAGATCAGCCCATGCCTTGGTAACCATTACCCTGTCACCTATGATATAACCTTTGGCTATACCAGGGTGCTTCTCCGTGAATTTGACCACCAACTCATTCTGTTCAGGAGTTCTATACTTTCCCCAAAAAAGTTGGTAAAATGCAGATAGATGGCAAGAAAATACTTCAAGTTTACTTACATGTTGTCCAAACGAATTGACGATTTTTTCCGTTAAACATAAGGTTGACACTCTAAGAGCCGTAACAAACCCTTCTTTGTTATGTATCAACAAAAACGTATAAGAAAATGTATTTACATTTGAATGCAGCCCAAAAAAAAAATCTAGGAACCCAACAATTGCTTTGAGGTTGCTTTTTGGTTGTTAAAATTTTTAGGGACACACCTGAATATATAATGTGCCACTTGTGAAAAACTAATTCTTAGATAAAGTGCCAATTGAGCGCCTCATTTCAAATAAATTCGATTTTGCATTAACATAATGAAAATTAGAGTGACCAAAGGAAGTCAAAAATTACAATGAGAAAATATATAGGATAGAGGTCTGTAGGTTGGTACACCTTTTGTTTTTATACTGCCATTTCGACATTCGCTTATGTAATTTCATGCACTGAAAAAATGGTCTGTAAGTTGGGACACTTTTACTGCAAACTATTAGAAACTATTTATCTATGTAATTTTAATAAATTTTAGTTCGTTTTAACTTATTTCCCGTCCACTTTTACATAACTTAAACTAAATAACAATTAAAACCAGGGCTGTGAACCACTCCTGAGCTGAACCACTGCGAACCGGAGTGATTCACATTTTGTAGAAAAGAATCGAACCGTAAAACGGAGTGCCAAATTCTTTTTATTATTTTTGAAATTCGGTTCGGCTTACGAAAAAAATTTGTTTTATGTCTGTGAAATTTTGGGGGATATAATGTTAGTTAACCTTAACTGATGAACACTTTACAAATCAAAAATCTTGTAACTTAACTTATAAGGCTTAATGTTAAGGCACATAGTTGAATGAAAATACATGGAAATAAATATTGACTTTCATATTTAATTTAAAAAAATCGATTTATTTTGAATTTTATTTGAACCCTGGTTCGAACCTGAACCGTGCTCCGGCTCAGCAATGAACCGGTTCGCAAACCGGAACCTCATCAATCGATGCGGTTTGAACCAGGAACCGAACCCATGCCAAAATAATATGGGCTTACAGCCCCGATTAAAACCAAAAGGCTCTTTGGACGATCAGGGTCTTTGGCATCAAAAAATCAACTTACTTTGTTTTTATACCCGTTAGAGTAAAAGGGTATATTGTATTCGTGCAAAAGTATGTAACAGGGAAAGGAATCGTTTCCGACCCTATAAAGTATATATATTCTGATCATGGTCACTAGCCGAGTCCATCTAGCCATGTCCGTCTGTCCGTCTGTCTGTCTGTCCGTATGAACGATGAGATCTCGAAAACTACAAAAGCTAGAAACTTGGGATTAACCACACACATTCTTGTTCTTCCTATGCAGCGAGCGCCACGCCCCCTCTAAAGCCCACAATCGCCCACAAACGATTTTAAAAAGTGTCTGGCGCTTACATTTTTAAAGATTTCGGAGAAGTATAAATGCAATTTTGTTGCCTATCAAAAAATTTTTCAAATCGGACCATTCGTTTAAAATTTATGCCCGATGAAAGTTTTATATCTCCATCTCCCTCGCACTCTCTCTAGCTGAGTAACGGGTATCTGATAGACGGGGCACCCGACTATAGCGTTCTCTCTTGTATTTAGATGGATTTAATTCAAACCTTTTGTATATTATTAAGTGTCATTTAAATAACATCGACTAATTTTTAAAGCCGATACTATCGGATAATATGTCGGTGGCAAAAATGTTTTAAAAAAATGCGTTTTGCGGTGATCAATGTATCTCCGCTAAAAATTATCAAAATGGGTTTTCCAGCTAAAAATTTCGACTTTTAGAATAAAAATAAAATACTTTGATGTCCGTTGCTCTGCTCCTAGACGCGCTGGTCGTGAGGCTGGACGTAGCGTGGCTTCTGGTACTTGGGGTTACGGACACCCCGGTCCCGGGCTTGTAAAACCGTGGGTTTTTTCTGGGTCAGCGTCTTGAAATGACACCCGGACTACTGCTCGCCCTTTCTGGCTCGTACCACTCGGGGTTTGGTACAACCGCCGCACAGTGGCGCCTTTTGACTTTTTTTTGGTAATAAATCATAACTTTTGAACCAGTGAAGATAATTGAATGATGTAAACGGCAAATGATAGATAATTGATCCACCTTTCAAATTATTGCTTGAGACAGGGAGTGGGCGTGGCAGAGGCGTACTTACAAATCGGCAAAGTCAGAATTTAAAAACAAATCAATTTTTTTCCGACAAAAAAAAACTTTTTTTAAAAAGTTTTTGTTTTCTTTAGTTTCTTTTTTTATGTTGTAATTTTAAAAAATTATAAAAAAAAAATTGAGGTTTAAAAAAAAAAAAAATTTTTTTAAATGTTGTTTTGTTTAGTTTATTTTTTTATGTTTTAATTTTTAAAAACTAAAAAAACAAAAAAAAAAGTTGAAGTTTTTTTTTAAAAATAAAAATTTTTATATTTCATGTTTTTTGAAATACTGGTCACAATTTGGTAAACTTGGTAAATCCAATAGACTTAACATTTCTGGACTATAATTACTAGATTCTAACTCTTTTCCTGACTTAACATGCCGCAATGAGGAAATTAGGGGATCAGAAGATGCAGCCAACATATTGAACAGATCCTCATTTTCCCTCTTTCTTGATGTCTTAAATGTATTCAGCAATCTGTATTTTTTATAAAATTTGTTTAGCGATTCCTGCGCTTCTTCGGAAAGCTCTCCAATTGGCAAACACTGGTATTCGATTATTTCTTTTCCATGCGCCAATATCTTATGGACTGTCGGGGTCAATTTCTTTTGTGGATACAATTCCTCTAAAAGTGATGCCGTTTTTGAGGCATATTCTCCGTATTTTGTAGAGTTAACCTTTTCCTTGCAGTTTAAAACATTTAAGATGGTTCCCAACCTTTTAACTATTTCATTGTTAATTCCAGTGATTCGAGTAACAACTTCCATTTTTAACTAAAAAAAATAAGGAGAAAACAAATCAGTCATAGACTAATCCAGGGATTAAGCCTCCAATGCAATATATAGTGTGAGGTATTACCTGATAGGTACATACAGGTAAAGAGTTTATCAAACGCCTTAAAAAGTGAAACCCCAACCTTAGGTAGAATTACGCAATTTAAGTATTTTGCAGGTGTTCAAATTAAATTCCAGCCTACCTGTAGGAGACTGCAAGCTTATATTTTTCTGTCAATGAATGCCTACCTGTATGCACCTGCTAAATTAGAGGACAGTTATATGTTGTTTTGATTCTACATACTACTATATGTACCTGTACATTAGGGTGTCCCTTATATGAAAAAAATTTTTTTTTTGAATTTCAATAGGCATACCCTCTTATTTTTTTATAAATGCTTAAAGGTATTTAAATACAAAATTTTACCTTTCTAGCATGATTGCAACCCGTGCCGACCGCTCTACAAAGTTTATCAAAAAACATATTTTGGTTTAATATTTCGGTCTGCTACGTTATTACGATAAGTGAAGTCAGTAAAAGTTAAAATGAACTTGCATAGACAGTAGTATTTATTTAAAACAAAAATATCTTTGATCATCCAGGGTAACTTTTCTGAAGTGTGCTTTTTTACAGTCCGGATACAAATTTCTGTGTTCTTGAACACAGCGCAGCAAAAACTGTTTTTGTTCTTCTTCGACCGTGATAAGCCCGTTAAAATCCTGTACTAATTTAACAGCCCTTTCAGCAGTGTTATTTACCACCTTTAAATGACTTATTCTTTTTTTAGCTTCAAGAAAAGCAGCATTTTCATTACAAAAAGAAACATCTTCTTGAAGAAAGCTGTCGTCGATCTGCAGTCGAGATAGAAATTGTTTGCTCTTTTCTGAAACAAAATCATCGAGCGTTTTATCTGAAAGAAATAAACAAGTTAGGTAACAAGAAAAATATAATAATTAAACCTAAAAAAATATCTTACCAAACAACTCCTGCGATAATTCTTCCCTTGATGGAATATATCGTTTTCCAAAATTTGAACTTTTGGCCCTGTTTAAGCTGGCAATCATTTTTGTCTTAATTTGGTTATCGACTTCGTCATCAAAAAGTGATAGAATGACTGTCTCTTCACATAAATACCACAAGTGCTGGCTAAATTTGTTTAAACAAGCTTTAGAGATGGTTGCGTCAACTTTTTCATGCTCTTTTAACGCCTTCAAGAAGCATAAATCTTGATTTGGTGCTTTTGTTGCCACTGTGCATTCCAGCCAAGATTTAACATATAAAGTGACAATAAATAAGCACACGTCCTGTAGGGCATTTTTATCCTTTTTAGTTATTTTGAGTTGTGAATGAAGCAAACATATTTTTAATGAGTATATCGCTCTCGCCATCCATCGAGCCTGATGTATAGCTCCTGGGGGTTTGAGTTTTAATTTATTTTCGTGTCTCCTCCCAAAAATACTACGCATAATTCAACCAACTCGTGGTAATCGTCTCTTATAAAAACTGTGCTTAGTTGTGTCTTATAAAACGTTAACAAAGACGAAATTTTTGTTTCGGAAACATGTGCATTTATGAAATCAAGGCACAGTTTAATGTCATTTGAATCGATTTTTTTTAAATTATCTTTGAACTTTTTAAAGAGCGGAATATCAGGGCTAATAGTTATTTGCTTTACCTTGGTTTCAAAAGCAGCTTTTAGGACCAACTCATAAACATGATGACGACAAGCGAAAAGCAAAATTTCTCTTTCTAAGGTGTGGTCCAAAATAGCACAAGCTCCATTAAAACGACCAGTATTCGATGCAGTTGTGTCGCAGCACATTATTTGAACCTTATTGTGAAGGTTCCAGTCAAACAAAGTAGTTGAGATTGCTTTGGCCTGATCTTTTCCAGAAGTTCTCTCAAGTTTTGGTACTGCAAGAAGCTGTTCTCTACCATCAAATGAAGCTATGATTGGCAAGCGTTCTTCTTTTGAACTTCGAACATCCAATACGGGTAATAGTTTTCCATCCCAATGGATTGTGACGATGTCAGGTATATTTTCTTTCAGATTTAATTTCATTTCTTTCAGTTTAATTTCACTTATCTGTTTCGGTGAGGCCTAGGAAGTCAACAGATCGAAAAGGCAGGGGCCAGCCAATGTGAGGAAAGCCGCCTTTTCCCTAGCCTGATCTGTGACTCCGTTGGCCAAAACGTAGAGCTTGAAACGTACTCGCAGCGCACAGGCCGCCGGTAGCAGAAAGTTCGGTTGTATGGCACGTGATGTGGTCCAAGTACCGTGTCTGCCGAATCTACCGTTGGTTGGTTCGCGACCACGTGGTTCCAGCGATTGCTACGCAATTTCTTAGACTTGCGCAACTGCTGTAACTGTAATTCTCTAACAACGACTGTGGATCCCATCCTCGCCGCCAGTTTTATATATTTGGGAGCGTGTGTTGATCGAGTGTATATATAGTTTATTTAACCACGAGAATTACAAAGATAGATGTGTTCTACATGAGTGTCTGTATCGGGAAATGATGCTGGAAAACTTAAGGCTTAACGCCAGCAGGAGTATGTACGCATTTATGTGTACTGCCTAATGCCAAGATCAGAGCTGCCAACTTTGGCCGGGGCAAATACATAACAAAAATGAACTAAGGTATTTGCAGTTAATAGAGATGTCATTGCAAACTGTTCCAATAAGTGTCACAGAACGACGCTCTGAGAGATTCTTTACTGCATCGACCAGGGAGGGTCAATTCGTACACCTTTTCACCAGGAATGGAGGTACGTTAGCCCAAAGGAAATGCTTCTGCGATTCTCACGAATACACGCAATCGAAATCGATGGTCTCCTTGACGCTTACGATAAGCTCAGCCTATAAAAGCACTGCTAAAAGCTCCAATCTTGGAATGGTTAATTCCCTTAAGGAGCTACCCTCAATTGGTATACCTGATATTGTTTTGAAATTCAGTTTTTATTGCTTCGGCCCTTGATTTTCTAGTCTCAGTACGAATTCGTTGAATCGATGATTTGTTGATAGGAAATCCTCGCTGCTCATATCAAGCGCTTCTACTACCGCCTGAAGAATGTATACGGAGTCTCTTATACTCAGCTGGCATCGATCTAAAGCTGCGACAAGTTTAGGTGTGATGAGATTCTTTCTACCTCTTTTTATACTTTTTTCAGAGCAGGCAACGTTTAGCAAAACCAGTTCAGGATTTATAAGTTCTTCGTCCGATTCTTCCGAATACTGTAAGTTGTTTGGTATAGAAGTTGATGCAACAGCCAATAGCTCTTTTTGCTTTACATGCCTTTCCTCTTCCTTCAATCGTCTTTGCCTAGCTCTTTCTTCTTTCTCCGTCAATTTTTCGTCTACACCAACGGAGAGAACCTGGCGATTTGAGGGTAACTTTGCACCAGTGATTTGATGACTAGGTAGCCCGATAAGAAAAATATTTTCTTTATCACTTCGTCGTTTAGCGTCGCTTGTGAACGGTTGTGTTTACCTGTGCTCTGAGTTTTTGATTTATTTTTGTGATTTTTTCGCAAGTGTTTTGTGTTTAGCTTACTAACAAAGTTTGCCTAACAATCGCGTTAGTGTTTTAAATAGATCTCCCTGTTTAACGGGTATGTGGTTTTAGTTATTTTAACAATTTCCATTAGATTTGTTTAATATCTTGGCTTTGTTGGTGTTATTTTGCACTCTCTAAATTTGCTCTTGTATTCTCTCTTTCTCTCCCTCTCTTTTCCGCTCTATTATAACTGTAATTTCGCTCTCTCGGAACCTGCCAAATTTCTTGTAGACTCTTGGGTGCTTTTCTCATAGTCTCTCTCTCTCTCGCTTTACATTGTAACTGTTCGTTCGTTTAGTTGTTGGTGCCCCACAAGCCACGCTCAGTCGATTGAACATTTTTTCTCTCGCGCTCTCTTGCTCTCGACTTAATTCGCGATCTCGCGCTCTTATACTTTCGTGTTTTGTGTTTTTTTGCGGTTTTGGAATTTGATGCCAGTGCCAAATTTACTCGAGGTATATTTTCCAAATTTTATTTTCTATTTCTTTAAATAACCTTTTTTACCTATAAAATGGCCCTTATCTGTACAAAGAAAAGTTGTTCTCTTCCGACGTCAACCAAAGATTCTTTTGTTATCTGTTGGCTCTGCGATTCGGTCATGCACGTCAAATGTGCAGGATTTACTGGCAGAGTTAAAGACTTCATTGAAATGCGTACCGGTCTCATGTGGGCATGTGAGTCCTGCAAGGAAATGACAGTCGAAATGAGCAGCTTTATGAGGCAGACTCGAGACGGACTATTGAACCTTTCTCGAGTTTTTAAACAGCTCAATGACGGGTTCAACTCAGTTTGTGACCAATTTAATAATAAGAAATTATTATTAACCGAGTCGCCTAAACGCAAAAAAGCCAGCTCAGGGGCGGTTAATAAGACCGTGAAAGAAAACAAAACATTGAACTCGGTAGCTGCAGCAGTTCCGGTCGACACAGGGGTAAGCGAGCCACCTGTGCCTATGGTTACAGCCAGTTCCGGAGGTGACTCTGTTTCTGGATGCCAACCTGAGTCACAGAAGTCGGTGCTGACTGTAGATACAGTAGGAACCGCTTCTGGGTCCCAGCCAAGTGAGGTTCGGACTGCTGCTGGGGGGCGTAAGAAACTTTCAGTTGTTCCACATAGGAAGCAATTGTTTGTTTCTAGATTTACCCCGGATACCAAATCTGAGGATGTTATGGAATTCATACGTGAAAAATTCCCATCCGAGGACATTGAAGTTGAACAATTTCGATTTTCGTACGCCCGTAGGATATCTTCTTTTAAAATATTTGCTCCGCCTGATGTGTTTAATGTACTACTTTCTGAAAGCTTTTGGCTTAATGATGATTTGGTAATAAAAGAATTTGTTCCCAATAAACCGAGAACAAATAACAGGCCTCCCACTGTGCCTAATAATCGGCTTTCCACTGTGCCTAATAATAGGTCTTCCGCTGTGCCAAAAAACTAACAGGTTTATTTTTGGCTTATCAAAATGTTAGAGGACTAAATATGAAGCTACCAAAGCTTTATGCTGACTCCTCTGCATTTACTGAAGATATTTTGGCTTTTACGGAAACTTGGCTAAAACCAGAGATATCTGACTCTGAAGTTTTGTCAATGAACTTTAACTCCTACAGGACCGATCGCTTCCCGCGTAGGGGGGGTGGTGTACTGATTGCCGTTACCTCTAGTTTAACATCGGAGAGACTTAACATTCATATCCCTAACGATATTGAATTTGTTAGTGTCAAAGTTTCCATTCAATCCTTATCTATTTTTGTAACCTGCTCTTATATTCCTCCTGGCTCTGATTTAATAATTTATGAGCACCATCTGTCTGCTATAAAATCTGTTCTATCCTTTCTTTCCAACAGAGACCTTTTGATTGTTTTGGGTGACTTTAATCTCCCTAATATCTCTTGGTCTCTTCCCACTGACTCACTTGTCGCTACTCCTTTATCCGCCCATGATTTTGTGGATGGCCTTTTAGAATTATCGTTACAGCAAGTAAGCTTTATACGAAATTCATTAAATAGACAATTAGATCTAGTATTTGTTTTAGATCCGCATGAAGTCACTGTAGCTAGAATTGACGCACTTGTTGTACCTGAAGACTTATATCATCCAACTTTGGAATTGACAATTGGCCTCCCCTGTACTGATACCCTTTCTCCTTTAGTTCCTCAAACTAAAAGGAGATGCTTTCGTAAATGTGACTATAATAAACTAAACTACATGATTTCGCAATATAATTGGACTGATTTGTACAATTGCATGGATATTGACAGTGCAATTGAACTTTTCTAGAGCGTTTTAAACATTTTTTTTGACGAATGCGTTCCTGACAGTCTTCCTCCGAAGCTAAACAGGCCTCCTTGGTTTAACAATGCGCTTCAAAGACTTAAAAATCTTAAATCCAACACTTATAAAAAGTATAAAAAAACGGGTAAGCCATCTGATTTTGCGAAATTTGTTGTGGCTCGTTCAGATTTTAATGTTCTCAACAGTCATTGCTATTCCATGTATTTAAATCGATGTAAATTCGAGTTTTCAAATGATCCAAAGCAGTTTTATAACTTCGTTAATGCCAAGCGTAAGTCTTCGGCATTGCCTTCATCGGTTCGTTTAAACTGAAAAGAGGCATCGTCGGATTCTGAAATTGCGGATTTATTTGCCGAGTTTTTCCAAACAACTTATAGTTCGGCTGCTTGGTCAAACCCTATCTACCCTAACCCCTTAAATAGGGCTAATTGTATTTTTACCCCTGTAATTACCGAAAGTTCTCTTTTAAAGGATTTAGCAACAACAACGCCAACGTATTCTCCCGGTCCTGATGGACTCCCTGGGAGTGTGCTTAAGTTTTGTGCTTCAACCATTTGTAAACCGATTCTTAAACTTTTTCATTTGTCTATTTCATCATCAGTTTTTCCAACTATCTGGAAGGACTCTTTCATTATTCCACTCCACAAAAAGGGTGCGAAGGCGGATGCCCAGAATTATAGAGGCATTTCTAAATTGTCGGCAATTCCTAAAGCATTTGAATGTATTATTACTTCTCATTTGCAGCATTTATGTTCCTCGCTAATATCACCGTGTCAGCATGGTTTTGTTAAGCGAAGATCGACCACCACCAACCTTCTTGAACTGTCATCTATTGTAATAAATGGATATAAGAATAACATGCAGACTGACGTTATATATACAGATTTTAGTAAGGCCTTTGACTCTGTTAACCACTCTCTCCTTTTATTCAAATTAGATCAGCTTGGGTTTCCATGTAATCTATTAACTTGGATTTCAAGTTACTTGAATGGTAGGACTCAGAGGGTTATATTTAAGAGCGCTGTTTCTAAAATGATCAACGTGACATCTGGAGTTCCTCAAGGTAGTCATTTAGGCCCTTTGCTGTTTACTTTGTTTATTAACGATCTTCCCTCTATTGTAGCTCATTCTCGTGTACTAATGTACGCTGACGATGTTAAGCTTTGTTTATCATATAAAGATGTAGGGTCCGGTTTCAACTTACAGTCAGATATTGATTGTTTTCAGGGATGGTGTGAGTACAATCTTTTAAATCTGAACTGCCTTAAATGCAACGTTATGACTTTTTATAGGGGTACTCCTACGTTTATTAGTTATTCTCTTCAAAATACACCACTCGACCGTATATATTCAATTAACGATTTAGGTGTTCTTCTCGACCCAAAACTTAAATTTGATTGCCACATAATGGCCACTGTCAATAAAGCTATGAGTGTTTTTGGGTTTATAAAGCGTTGGTCAAAGGAATTTGATGACCCTTATACAACCAGATTATTATATACCTCCCTTGTCCGTCCTATTTTGGAATATTGTTCTTCAGTTTGGAGTCCACAATATCAAGTGCACATCGACCGTATTGAGTCGGTGCAAAAAAAATTTCTCCTTTTTGCCCTTCGTAGTTTGAACTGGGATCAAAACGTAAGGCTACCTTCCTACCAGAGTAGATTACTATTGCTTAATTTACCTACACTTGAAAACCGTAGAATAATGCTTGGTACTATTTTTATGCAAAATCTTATAAAAGGTGATATTGACTCCGTAGAACTGGTAAACCGTTTAACTTTTAATGTTCCCGTTAGACTAACACGAAATTATTACCCTCTTAATTTGCCTCGATGTACATCAAATTTTACTCTGCATGAGCCCTTTCGTGTTCTATGTAAAAATTATAACAATCTTTATCATTTAATTTGCACTTCAACATCTATCCCCGTATTAAAAACTAAAATTTTATCTCATTTGCTTTAATCTTAGTTGTAGTATTTGTAGTACTTGTTTCATATATTTTCCTCGCGAACTCGCATTTTTGCCCTAATTGATAAAGGGTCCCGCGCGTAACAAGCACGTGCTTGGTATCGTTGGGCCACTTGTTTGTACTGCTCGTAGTGCATCAACGTCCATCATATGTCACTGACATCTTTACTCAACAAACAATAGTGCACCAATAACACCAAAACTTGGGAATGAAATGACGAATGAAGCGTAGTCCATAGTCGCAGCGCTGTAACCGCGCCAACATGTACGGACAAGCTTAAATTGCAAGTCGACACGGGTTCTCTTGCATGAAACGGGCTAATATTTTTTTATAGAACATATTGAGTTATTATGAAAGTTTTAAGAAGGTATGCGTAAAAATATATCGAACATGAAAAATAAGGGACACCCTACTGTACATGTATACCTGCATAATTTACCTTTGCATACTACCTGAAGGTAACGCCTCGGTTTTTCAATATTTTTGATATATAAACATATAAAAATTTTAAAATAAAATCCCCATTTGACAATCAATAATAACATAAAAAACGTTTCCCATGAATAGAGATGGTCATTTCACAAGGTAGCGCCATATGCAATTTCTTGGACCATGACTTTTTTCCCTTTTTTGGCTCTTAAAACCGCGGACGCAGGCGGACGCAGCTACAACTTTCGTAATATCAAGAAGAAAGTCCAAATAACGTTTTACGGAAATATAAAAAAATAGTATTAAATAGTTTTTTTTTTATTTTCCATTAAAGTTGAAAAATATGGAAAAAATGGACGTTTCGCAAATAACGCATAACTAAGAGATACGGATGGCAAACTGCAATATGTTTTACTTTTTTTTTACTCTTAACTAACACACCAATCCGTGAAAAAAAGAAGCAAAGCGATTCGATGCCTAGTTTTTAAGAAAAACCCCCCGGAAGTGCGAAAAATTACCTAAAAACGGTGTGTTTTTTTTAAGTGAAAAATTGTTTAACTTTGAAAGGGCATATCTTTTACAACAATTTTTTGATTTGAAAAAGGGTTACATATTTGTAATAGTGGATCAATTACCTGTCGATTGGCATGGGTCGCAACTTTCTAGGACAAAGTCGAAAAAGTGATTTATTGCACGTTTTTTGGCCCAAGGCGCCACTGTGCGACGGCGATGACTTAATAGCTTGTATTGCCTCGTTGGGGTGTCGGATGGCTAGCGCGCTTATTGCTGCGGCTTCACTGGTGGTAGCGCGGTCCACAGCACGCTGAACGGAGAGTTCCGTCTCCGCAAGGAAAGCTCGCTGCAGTCCCTCGTCCTTCATGCCGCACACGAAACGGTCCCTTAGCATGCGATCCAATGCCGCTCCGAATTGACAGTCTACGGCCAACGCGCGTAGCGCTGCAATGTAACTGCTGACTGTTTCGCCTGGTTGCTGATCTCTCTTGTGAAATTGATAAAATGCGGCGATTACGGAAGGCCGGTTAATATATCGTAGATTTCTTTCAGTTTAATTTCACTTATCTGTTTCGGTGAGGCCTAGGAAGTCAACAGATCGAAAAGGCAGGGGCCAGCCAATGTGAGGAAAGCCGCCTTTTCCCTAGCCTGATCTGTGACTCCGTTGGCCAAAACGTAGAGCTTGAAACGTACTCGCAGCGCACAGGCCGCCGGTAGCAGAAAGTTCGGTTGTATGGCACGTGATGTGGTCCAAGTACCGTGTCTGCCGTATCTACCGTTGGTTCGCGACCACGTGGTTCCAGCGATTGCTACGCAATTTCTTAGACTTGCGCAACTGCTGTAACTGTAATTCTCTAACAACGACTGTGGATCCCATCCTCGCCGCCAGTTTTATATATTTGGGAGCGTGTGTTGATCGAGTGTATATATAGTTTATTTAACCACGAGAATTACAAAGATAGATGTGTTCTACATGAGTGTCTGTATCGGGAAATGATGCTGGAAAACTTAAGGCTTAACGCCAGCAGGAGTATGTACGCATTTATGTGTACTGCCTAATGCCAACATCAGAGCTGCCAACTTTGGCCGGGGCAAATACATAACAAAAATGAACTAAGGTATTTGCAGTTAATAGAGATGTCATTGCAAAGTGTTCCAATAAGTGTCACAGAACGACGCTCTGAGAGATTCTTTACTGCATCGACCAGGGAGGGTCAATTCGTACACCTTTTCACCAGGAATGGAGGTACGTTAGCCCAAAGGAAATGCTTCTGCGATTCTCACGAATACACGCAATCGAAATCGATGGTCTCCTTGACGCTTACGATAAGCTCAGCCTATAAAAGCACTGCTAAAAGTTCCAATCTTGGAATGGTTAATTCCCTTAAGGAGCTACCCTCAATTGGCGCAGAGAATATGAGCTGCTATGCTAAAATCTCAGAATCCGTGCAACTCGACGGAAGCCAGCGGCTGCATTACGAATCGTGGAAATTTTAAGTTCTGAACGATCGAAAGAAGTGGCTCTGGAAATGTGTCGTCCCAGTCCACGTTGGAATTCCATAGGGATTGCAAAAAAGATTTTAGACTTCGTAACAATTTGTGATATTAATCAAAGTGGATCATAGAATTTAGCTATTGTTGACAAAACAATCCCTTAAAGAGGAGATGATCAGAAAACTTTGCCTGCGGAAACTAAAATTGAAAATGAAGCTACTTATTTTAAATTTATACAAACTACTTAAGGAAAATACAAAAACTTGAAAAACCGCATTATGTGTTTTTTTTTAAATCTTTCTTAAGAAATAAATAAACTTAATTTCTTTAATAAAAATGAAAACGAATTGCTTAAAGATATACTTAGCTCTCCAACAACAAATATGATAATTTTGGTTAAGATTTACGATTTAAGATTTTCGCAGTTGAAATATTATTGTCTCCAATTCTAATTTTAATAAATTGAAGCAATACTATTGCCCTTAAGTGGACGGACACTCATATTATAAGTCTAAGAACATTTTTGAAAGGAATGAAAATTTAATGCTGGATTTTATTTTATCGGTCCTTCAAAACAAATCCTGTTGATCTTGGCCTTGCTACCTCCTTCTACCTTTTCGCCTTTGTTAATTGTCTAAATTAAATTTTAAAACTATTTAAACCGATTTCCGTTTACTTCTTTTAAAGATGATACTTCTTGATAATTAATTAATTACATAAGAATGAAGCTAAGGTAATTTATGCACATAGGTAACGAAAATGTAAATAATAACCAAATACTCTTGGCGATTTTGATACCACAGTAGACAACTCTTATAAAGGAAATAAATATGTATGCGAAGCAATGTAAAAAAATCAATTGGATATTAGCCGCATTTTAGAATTATTATTTCTGTTATCATTCATTTTTCACCTTAATTATAATTATATTAATAACG
Organism: Drosophila pseudotakahashii; assembly: GCA_035046095.1. NCBI lineage: Eukaryota > Metazoa > Arthropoda > Insecta > Diptera > Drosophilidae > Drosophila > Drosophila pseudotakahashii. Next base: position 486,936 of record JAWNOE010000060.1, read on the forward strand.
ACAGATATACAGGTGGAAGGGGGTGCCGTGAATCAAATTGTTTAAACATTTCCATTTGTTTAAACAATTTGAGGCACGTGTAAGGAAGAGCAAGAGAATCCATTGATTTGAATATTTAGTGTTCTTTTAATATTTTCAATGCGATTTGAATTTTGAAACACAAAAATCTGTAAGAAAATGTTTTAAATCTGTTGGGGAATGTAAATGAAATATTCTTTTAGCAAAAGGATATCAGTGTTATCATGAATTTGAGTCTAAACGAATCTCAATTCCTTAGTCAGCTGCAATGGGCACACACACGTACACACGCTCATATCTAGTGGTTGTGTGGAAGCAGCATGATTTTGCAGACAGGAAAATCTTTTTGAAAATTTAACGTTTGGCTAAAAAAAAATGGTGCAAAAGAATCGATTTTCGAAATAATCGATATTTTAACCGCGCATTTTAAATCTGCTGTGACTGTGGAATTTTCATCTTTTTTCCCTTGCGCAGTCACACTTAAATTCCCCTTGCGCGGTCACACTTAAAGTGCGACAGCATGACATACACACATACATGTACGACTTTATGCAAGTGCGCCAGCAGAACATACATACATACATATGTGGAGGCCGTGACGTCAGAGGGCGAAACAAAATTTGAAAATATTGGGGACTTGGTAAAGGAGGCTGAATTTCCAAAAAATTTAAATGCAGGTATTTACGGGTATGCCATACGATTATGAACATAATTAAAAGTGCCCTTAATGTGTTGGCCGTGGTCTACTTAGTATATTTCCTGACCACTTTTATAGCCAACCGTCTTAAGATCAAAGAAATCGGAGTTCGAGTTTTATTTTCAATCAAAAAATAAAACTCAAGGAATAAGTTTTATTTTTCAATCAGAAAATAAAAATCAAAAAGTAAGCGTTATTTGTCAAGCGGAAAATAAAACTCAAAAAATAATCATTATTTCTAGATCTGAAATAAAACTCAAAAAATAATCATTACTTTTTGAGTTTTATAAAAAACTCAAAAAATAATCATTACTTTTTAAGATTAATAAAAAAATTCAAAAAATAATTATTATAAACTGAGTTTTTTGTTAAAACTTATAATCATTACGGTCCCTGGAACTACTAAAGCTACAGTTATGTGCTATGCCACTTTAACCCACCTTATCCCCGCCAAAGTCCACACGAAGTCAATCGGATTACTACAACCGGAGATACAGATTTTCAATGAAATGGTACTTTTTCAAATTTGACGTATTTTGGCAAACTAATAGAACTCTAATTTAAAAAATCATTTATTTTCGGTCAAGTCTTGAACACGTGTTTACTTATTTTCCGAATAGTACACTTACACTTGGTGGTCCTTCTTCTAGAATTGTCATCCATTGTAATAAATGGATTTATGGAAAAAATGCAGACTAACGCTTTATATACAGATTTTATCAAGGCCTTTGACTCTGTTAACCACTCTCTTCTTTTATTCAAATTAGACTTGCTTGGGTTTCCATGTAATCTTTTAGCATGGATTTCAAGTTATTTGAATGGGAGGACTTAGAGGGTTATATTTAAGAACGCTGCTTCTAAAATGATCCACGTGACATCTGGAGTGCCCCAGGGTAGTCATTTGGGCCCTTTGCTGTTTACTTTGTTTATTAACGATCTTCCCTCTATCATAACAAATTCTCGTGTACTAATGTATGCTGATGATGTTATAGGCCAATTTAAAAACACCGATTTATTGAACCTTAAAGGTTGCGTATTAACTTAACAGACCACAGGCTATGTATATTTAGAAGTATATCGTTTGCATATTTTCAGTAGGTAGTGCTAAAAAGAGTAGTTCAGCACAGGGGCCGACTTCGGAATAGATTATCGCTTAGATCTTGGCAATGCCAATAACGCCGCAGCCAATTCGGGCGCCAGCGTTGCCCGTGGACTTGCTCAGCTCGTGGCCACCCTTGCCGAGATCATCGGCATCGGCGTGGACCACCACGGTGCGGCCGATGATGCTGTCTGCGCCAAAAAGCGTGATCTTGGAGTCGGTTATGCTGACCTTGGTGGGGCAGACGCCGGTGGCCTCAATGTTGACAAGGTCGCCCAGGTGACGGTTCTCGTCGGTGGGAGCTCCGTGCTCCTTGCCCTTGGGATTGAAGTGGGGTCCGGACGACATGCAGCCGTTGGTGTTGTCCCCAAACTCTTGCACGTGGAATCCGTGCAGGCCAGACCGCAAACCTCTCCGGTGACCGTCACGGGAGTCTCGCTGCTCTGCTGCTCAAAGAAAACCGTGCCCTTGGCATCGCCATTAATTACGCAGACAGCTTTAACCATTATTTCGACAATTGATTATTTATCAAACGAAAAAACTAACTTTTTTTCAGGTATCTCGAACAGTGTGTTAATGTTAAGCTTTGATTGACATACAACAATATAGAGTCTGGGTTCCGCTTACAATTAGACATTGATAATTTTTAAGTATGGTGTGAGTATAACCTCTTAAATTTGAACTGCCTGAAATGTAACGTAATGTCCTTCCATAGGGGTACTCCAACGTTTATAATTTATAAATACAATACCAAGTGCACATTGACCGTATAGAGTCGGTACAAAAACAATTTCTTCTTTTTGCCCTTCGTAGTTTGAACTGGGATCAAAACTTAAGGCTACCTTCCTACCAGAGTAGATTATTATTGTTTAATTTACCGACACTTGCAAATCGTAGAAAAATGCTTGGTACTATTTTTATGCACAATCTTATAATAGGTGATATTGACTCTGTAGAACTTGCAAGCCGCCTACATTTTAATATTCCCGTTAGACTAACACGTAATTATTTTCCTCTTAATTTGCCTCGATGTACATCAAATTTTAGTCTGCACGAGCCCTTTCGCGCTCTATGTAATAATTATAACAACCTTTATCATTTCATTTGCATTTCAACTTCCGGTATTAAAAACTAATATTTTAACTCATTTGCTTCACTCCTAATTGCTTCTTTATTTTCATTATGTGTCCCGTTTTTTTTGTTTTATGTATTCTTCTCGCGAACTCGCATTCTTGCCCAAATTGATAAAAGGGCCCCGCGCGTAACAAGCACGTGCTTGGTGTCGTTGGGCCACTTGTTTGTACTGCTCGTAGTGCATCAACGTCCATATATATATATATAATCCTACGTTTATTATATATTCTCTTCAAAGTACGCCACTCGACCGTATATATTCAGTTAACGATTTAGGTGTTCTTCTGGATCCGAAACTTAAATTTGACTGCCACAAGTGCATATTGACCGTATTGAGTCAGTGCAAAAAAATTTCTTCTTTCTGAACTCCGTGGATAGAACTGGGATCAAAACGTTAGACTCCCTTCCTACCAGAGTAGATTACAATTGCTTAATTTACCTACACTTGTAAATCGTAAAATAATGCTCGGTACTATTTTTATGCAAAATCTTATAAGTGGTGATATTGATTCTGTAGAACTGGTAAACCGTTTAACTTTTAATGTTCCCGTTAGACTAACACGAAATTATTATTTATTTATTTATTTCATTGACTCCATAGAATAGATAAACCGTTTAACTTTTAATGTTCCCGTTAGACTAACGTGCAATTATTATCCTCTTAAGGAAAACTTTAAATATAGACAAAAGAAAATCAATTTTTTCCTCAGTTGCGGATCGTGTATTTCAAAAAGTAATGCTTCGATCATCATGCTTCTTTTACAGAAATGATTGTAATGAAATACACTGTCTGAACCTACCTTATGTAGAAATTTGTAAGTATTTTTTGTAAAGCGAAAACAATAAAAAAAATATGAACAAGATTTATTATGTATTTGTATTTCTTTTTTTTTGTCTATTTGGCCTATTTATACCCGATACTCGTAGAGTAAAAGGGTATATTGTATTCGTGCAAAAGTATGTAACAGGGAGAAAGAAGCTTTTCCGACCCTATAAAGTATATATATTCTTGATCAGGATCACTAGCCGAGTCGAACTAGCCATGTCCGTCTGTCCGTCTGTCTGTCTGTCTGTCTGTCTGTCTGTCTGTCTGTCTGTCTGTCTGTCTGTCTGTCTGTCTGTCTGTCTGTCTGTCTGTCTGTCTGTCTGTCTGTCTGTCTGTCTGTCTGTCTGTCTGTCTGTCTGTCTGTTTGTCTGTCTGTCTGTCTGTATGAACGCTGAGATCTCGGAAACTACAAAAGCTAGAAAGTTGGGATTACCCACACATATTCTTGGGCTTCCTACGCAGCGCAAGTTTGTTTCAAACGGTGGCCACGCCCCCTCTAACGCCCACAATCGCCCTAAATCATTTTTTGAAAGGTGTCTGGCACCTTTTGTAGAAGAAATTTTTGAAATCGGACAATCCATCAAAAAGTTATGAGCAAGAAATGAAACAGCCACTAGATGGCGCTAGTAGCTTTGACGCGTGCATATATTAATCTCTCTCCCACTCCCTTTAGCTGAGTAACGGGTATCTAATAGTCGAAGTACTCGACTATAGCGTTCTCTCTTGTTTTTTAATGTAGCCTGACAAAATAATTCACACGGCCACCATTTTGAAAGATTAAAAAAAATACAATTTGGTTAAAATTATATAAGAACAAAGTAATAAACATGCAAAAAAAAAAAATTACGAAAAACATGAAAAAAAAGAAAGGAAGCTAGCTTCGGCCAGCCGAATCTTATATACCCTTGCAGATCATTATTATTTATTTACAAAAACATTAAATTTAAATTCATTTGCGTATATGTTACAACAATCCAAATTTTAGCTGCTTTCGTATTACTTTGGCATTAATTTTTTGATCCTTTCTGTGGCAGATATATAATATAGCCGTCCGAATTTTTTATATATTTAATACGAAATTTCGAAATGTTAATAAAAAGCCATATCCCAGAGGAGAAGAGAATGTTATAAAAGTCAACAAAGATATAATTATTTTCCTATTAATTTCCATTTAATTTTCCGACCGTTCCTATGGCAGCTATATGATATAGTCATCCGATTTTTTAAAATAGTATTCCCAAAAGTAGAAGGTAGTATTTCAAAAAACACCAAAGCTAAAATTTTTTAACGTTTTTTTTCGATCCTTCTTATGGGAGCTGTAAGATATAGTTGTCCGATCCGGTCGGTTCCGACATATATACTACCTGTAATAGAAAGAAAACTTTTTGAGACCGATAGCTTTAATACTGAGAGACTAGTTTGCGTAGAAAGAGACGTACGGACAGTCGGGCAGACGGACAGACGGACGGACAGACGGACATGGCTAGAACGACTCGTCTTGTCATGCTGATCAAGAATATATATACTTTATGGGATCGGTAACGTCTCCTTCACTGCGTTGAAAACTTCTGACTGAAATCATAATGCCCTCTGCAAGGGTATAATTATAAAATTATTATTATATACAAGCAAATCCGGACACGCAGATAGATATGAACCATGAAAACGCGCAATCTCCAGATTTTGCAATCTTGGTGTCCTAGACCGAAAAACATCCGCATTGTTAATTATGTCGAAAGATGTAGAATTGGCAGCTGTGGACACCGCCAACAGCAGCTTGCGTTGAGCCGCTAAACCACGATTTAGTTTTGCCATAACATTTATAAAAAATTCGGAAAGTCAATTTTTCAGAAGGGTTTGAAGAACATTGTGACATATTGACTTGCCCTGACTTATTTGATATCTGACGGCATATAGGAGTTTATAATTAAACCAAAAATCGGTTTTATTGGTATATTATATTGTCACCTATCCCTGCCTCCGCCCACTTGATGTGAGTCGGAGCATATCTATAAAAAGAACTCCTAAATTCGGGCGGTGGTGGGAGTTAGGTTATTATATTGGCAGATATTTGCCAATTTTTTTTTTTGAAATAAAATAAAATAAAAATAAAATGTCTCCATCTCCCTCGCACTCACTTTGGCTGAGTAACGGGTATCTGATAGTCGGGGCCCCCGACTATAGCGTTCTCTCTTGTTTTGATTTTATTATCTACTCCTAAATGTTGTCAAATTTGAAAAAAGTCAAGGCATCCTATAGAATGCGAGTAAACATGTACATTTCAACGTATTTAATTTCGCAGTTCTAGAGGTTGCCATGACTTATTTCAAATTTGACAACATTTAGGAGTAGATAATAAAATTAAAAAAACGGTTTTATTGGTATAATATCCAATAAAATATCCTCATGAAAACGCTTTAAACTAAAATCATGGAAAAGTTAAAATGGTTCGTGGAAATTTCACACATTTAAATTTTGTGTTCCTGTGTTATCTGTCGATTGGTGTGGGTTCAACCTTCTAGGCCAAAGTCGAGATTTTGATTTATTGCACGTTTTTTGGCCCAATGTGCCACTGTGCGTCGCTTGTGAACGGTTGTGTTTGCCATTGTGCTCTGAGTTTTTGTTTTATATTTAGTTCTGGTTATAGTTCTCTCTCTTTCTTCCGCTCTAATATAAGTGTAATTTCACTCTCTCTGCACCTGCCGAATTTCTGGTAGACTTTTGGGTTCTATTATCATAGTCTCTCTCTCTCTTGCTTGCTTTACATTGTAAAGCAAACCAAGTTTAGCCTAACAATCGTGTTAGTGTTTTTAATAGATCTCCCAGTTAAGGGGTTATATACCTTTTTGAGCGAAAAAATTAAGGGAACTTTGGATTTTTTTTCAGGTGTGTAGCAATTATTTTATGAAACTGAAGTTATTATTTATTGATAGTACATGTTTTTATCGAAACAACAAGCGTTTGATCTTGAAAATATATGAATATTTTACAAAGTTATGGCAATTCTCTCGGAACCCTTTTTATACCCGTTACTCGTAGAGTAAAAGGGTATATTGTATTCGTGCAAAAGTATGTAACAGGTAGAAGAAAGCGTTTCCGACCCTATAAAGTATATATATTCTTGATCAGGATCACTAGCCGAGTCGAACTAGCCATGTCCGTCTGTCCGTCTGTCCGTCCGTATGAACGCTGAGATCTCGGAAACTATAAAAGCTAGAGGATTGGCATTTTGCATGCATATTCTTGGAGTTCCTACGCAGCGCAAGTTTATTTCAAAATGGTGCCACGCCCCCTCTAACGCCCTCAATCGCCCTACACCATTTTTTTAAAGGTGTCTGGCGCCCACACCATTAAAGATTTTGGAAAACTAAAAATGCAGTTTTATTGTGACTATCAATACCTATCGAAATGTAGAAGAAATTTTTCAAATCGGACCATTCGTTAAAAAGTTATGCCTGATCAAAGATTTTATATATCTATCTCCCTCGCACTCCCTTAGCTGAGTAACGGGTATCTGATAGTCGGGGCACCCGACTATAGCGTTCTCTCTTGTTTATTATTAAATTGGGAGCAAACAGAATTGAACCCGTCATTAAGCTGTTTAAAAAATTATACTATAGAAGAAATTTTTCAAATCGGACCATTCGTTAAAAAGTTATGCCTGATCAAAGATTTTATATATCTATCTCCCTCGCACTCCCTTAGCTGAGTAACGGGTATCTTATAGTCGGGGCCACCGACTATAGCGTTCTCTCTTGTTTTTTTTTTTAATTATTCGTAATGATTGTGCCGAGTTCGTGAACGATTCAGTTTTTATGCGTCAATTTTGATTTCGCAGAAAAAATTTTTTTATAAAATTTTTAGTACTCGAAAAATCAACTTTTTTAGAAAAAAAAATGCTTACTGTATGCAGAAAAAAGCAAATATTCTTGAAAATAATCGTTCACGAACTCGGCACAATCATTACGAATAATTTAAAAAAAAAATGAAGAAGATCGATTAAAAAGTTCTTGTGCAATCGTGGTCACCGCAAGCCGCTATAAAAAAAAGGGTTCCGAGAGAATTGCCATAACTTTGTAAATTATTCATATATTTTCAAGATCGAACGCTTGCTGTTTCGATAAAAACATGTACTATCAATAAATAATAACTTCAGTTTCATAAAATAATTGCTACACACCTGAAAAAAAATCCAAAGTTCCCTCAATTTTTTCGCTCAAAAAGGTATATAACCCCTTAACGGGTACGTGGTTATAGTTATTTTAACATTTCCATTAGATTTATTTAATATCTTGGCTTTGTTAGTGTAATTTTCAGTCTCTTAATCTGCTCTTGTATTCTCTCTTTCTCTCTCCCTCTTCCGCTCTATTATAACTGTAATTTCTCTCTTAACCTGCCGAATTCCTCTTCCGCTCTATTATAACTGTAATTTCTCTCTGAGCCTGCCGAATTTCTTGTAGACTTTTGGGTCCTATTCTCATAGTCTCTCTCTTTTGCTTGCTTTACCTTGTAAATGTTTGTGCGTTAAGTTGTTGGTGCCCCACAAGCCCCGCTCAGTCGAAAGAAGACTTTTATCTCGCGCTCTCTTGGTGTGATCTCGCGCTCTTATACCATTCGTGATTTGTGTTTTTGCGGTTTTGGAATTTAATCCCAGTGCCAAATTTACTTGAGGTGTTTTTCATATTTTCATATTCTTTATTTTATTTTCTTTAACTTACTTAGTTTCTGATAATGACTCTTATCTGTACTAAGAAAATTTGTACTCTTTCGACTACATCCAAAGACCCTTTTATTTACTGTTGGTTCTGCGAAGCGATGATGCACGTACAATGTGCAGGTTTTACCGGCAGATTTAGAGACTTCATTGATCTTCGTACTGGCCTCATGTGGGTATGTGAGTCCTGCAGGAAATTGGCAGTGGAGATGAGCAGCTTTATGAGGCAGACTCAAGACGGCTTATTGAACCTTTCAAGAGTTTTTAAACAGCTCAATGACGGGTTCAATTCTGTTTGCTCCCAATTTAATAATAAACAAGAGAGAACGCTATAGTCGGGTGCCCCGACTATCAGATACCCGTTACTCAGCTAAGGGAGTGCGAGGGAGATGGATATATTAAAACTTTGATCGGTCATAACTTTTTAACGAATGGTCCGATTTAAAAAATTTCTTCTACATTTCGATAGGTTTTGATAATCACAATAAAACTGCATTTTTAGATTTCGAAAATCTTTAAAGGTGTGGGCGCCAGACACCTTTCAAAAAATGAGGGGGCGAATAGAGGGGGGGTGGCACCTTTTTGAAATAAACTTGCGCTGCGTAGGAACTCCAAGAACATGCATGCAAAATGCCAATCCTCTAGCTTTTATAGTTTCCGAGATCTCAGCGTTCATACGGACGGACAGACAGACGGACGACACGAGCGTAGGAACTCCAAGAATATGCATGCAAAATGCCAATCCTCTAGCTTTTATAGTTTCCGAGATCTCAGCGTTCATACGGACGGACAGACAGACAGACAGACGGACAGACGGACAGACGGACAGACGGACATGGCTAGTTCGACTCGGCTAGTGGTCCTGATCAAGAATATATATACTTTATAGGGTCGGAAAAGCTTCCTTCTCCCTGTTACATACTTTTGCACGAATACAATTATTATTATTACCCGAGTCACCCAAACGCAAAAAGCTAGCTTAACGACAGTAAATGTAGAATACACCTTAAACCCGAACTTGGTAGCTTCAGCAGTTTCTAGTGACACAGGGGTAAGTGAACCACCTGTGCCAATGGATACAGCTAGTTTCGGTGTAAAATCTTCAGAGCCGGCGGAGGCAACTAATTCGGTGCCAGCCATACCCATAGGTACTGTAGGTGCTGTTTCTGTCACTTAGCCGAGTGTGGTTCAGACTTCTGCCTGGGGGGCGTAAGAAACTCTCAGTTGTACCCTTAGGAACTGTAGGTGCTGGGTAAGAATTTCTCAACTGCGCATATGAAAACTTAGATTTTCTTCAAACTCGAGTACCTCGTAGAGTTCGTCTTGGTTATTATCTGGGATTTTTTTGAAATTTTTTGGTGTCCATTTAGGGGCGCTATGAATTTTCGCAAACTTCAAATTAGTATATCTCGGGAACGGCTTAGAGGAACAACGTACAACTTTACACGATTTTAAATGTGTTCTAGAGGAATTAGCAAAATATTTTATTAATTTTTTTGTTGGCCAAAAAGTATGAATTTTAATTATTAGAAATTTCCTATCGCGGTTTTGGAAGTCTTCTTCATCCTATATAATCAGCTCAACTATCCAAGATTGTCCATCTTATAACCAACTTAATTTACCCGAAAAAACATTTTTGTTCCCTTTCATTATTTTTAAGATATCTAATTCTTTATGCTAATCTAAAAAAACCATATTTATATTTCTAACGAGTAAAACACTTACACGTTAAGGCTGAAAGTTTGCACAACTCAATTACTCACTCATATTATGCACATATGTTAATCTCTTAATTTTACCACCGTTCCTTCATATAGCTGCCATAGAAATCGATGGGTTTTCTTATTGTTTAAAAGGTATGCTTTGAAAATATTCTATGTTTCATATTATAATTTTAATTTTTCAAAGCCTACCTTTTAAACAATAAGAAAATCCATCAATTTCTATGGCAGCTATATGAAGGAACGGTGGTAAAATTGTGAGATTACAATAAGAGGTTCAGACTAATGCTGGGGGGCGTAAGATACTCTCAGTTGTACCAGTTGTAAAAATCGTGAAAAATTCCCATCCATTCCTACGCCCGTAGGATATCGTCTTTAAAAATTTTTGTTCCGCCTGATCTGTTTAATAATATAATCTAGTAATAAAAGAATTTGTTCCTAATTTTGGCTAACCAAAATGTTAGAGGGCTTAACATGAAGCTACCCAAGCTTTATGCTGACTCCTCAGCATTTACGGACGATATCTTGGCTTTTACAGAAACTTGGCTGAAAGCAGAGATAACCGACTCTAAAGTTCTGTCAAACAACTTAAATATTTACAGAACCGATCGCCTTTCCCGTAGGCGGGGGCGGCGTTCCAATTGCCGTTACCTCTACCCTAAATTCTGAGAGAATTCACTCTCATGTCCCTAGTAACATTGAATTTGTTAGTGTGAAAGTTTCCCTGAAATCCTTGTCTATTTATACCCGTTACTCGTAGAGTAAAGTATGTAACAGCTAGAAGGAAGCATTTCCGACCCTATAAAGTATATATTCTTGATCAGGATCACTATCCGAGTCAATCTAGTTATGTCCGTCTGTCCGTCCGTATGAACGCTGAGATATCGGAAACTACAAAAGCTATTCTTGGGCTTCCTACACAGTGCAAGTTTATTTCAGCCGAAGCCACAATCGCCCATAAAAAGAAACGATTTTAAATTGTGTCTAGCGCCCACATTTTTAAAAATTTCGGCAAAGTATATATGCGTTTATTTATACCTATCGAAATGCATATTTTTCAAATCGGACCATTCGTTAAAAAGTTATGCCCGATCAAAGTTTTATATCTCTATCTCCCTCGCACTCCCTCTAGCTGAGTAACGGGTATCTGATAGTCGGGGCACCCGACTATAGCGTTTTCTTTTGTTTTATTATATGTTCATAGGTTCCACCTGGCTCTGACCTAATAATTTATGAGCAACATCTATTAGCTATTAAATCTATTCTTTCTTTCCAATAGGGACCTTTTGATTGGGTTGGGTGACTTTAATCTCCCGGTTATTTCTTGGTCCCCTCCTACTGACTCACTTGTCGCTATACCTTTATCCGCCCATGACTTTGTGAATGGAGTTTTAGAATTATTGTTACAGCAAGATAGCTTTATACGAAATTCATTAAATAGTGTGAGAGTCAGTATATTTTTGCCTAAGTATTTGCTAGGACATTCCAGCTAAGTCATTCGCCCCAAATGCAACCCAGCTATTAGCGAGGATCCGATCCTCACACGAAATACCCGATAATACCATACGTAGGGATTTTGGGATTTCATGCATACTACGTCCACTCTAGAAGCCATAATTTCCGCCTCTTTAATATCAGCGTCTCTCGTGACCAGTTCGTTCGCTCCGCAAAAATTGTTTAATTCGATTGCATCCAACCATCCGCGAGTGAATTTCCTGCTAATCTGTGCATATTTCATCATATTATTGTTCCCATTCTTGGTGGTGAGTTAATTTCTCCGAAATATTGTCTTTTTTTTTTACTGGAATTCCCCAGAACACAGAAACCACCGACCACGTGCGATTTCTAGGAATTGCAACAGTTTTGCGAGCCCTCCCTTTGCGCACAGCAAGGAGCTGGAGCCGCGTAAAGCGGTTATCTTCCTTCGAAAGTACATCCCATCAGCGCGACGCCTGGATTTAACATTTTATCAGAGCCTACGCCTGGACTGCATTTCATCATCGTCACGCCTGAATCTAAATAAAGGATTCCTTTAAAGGCGCACACAGCGTGAAGTGGATCTTTTCTCCTTGCCACGCCTGGATCAGCGGCACGCCAGTCCGCTTCAGCGGCGCCAGTCCGCAACAGCGGAAAAAATAATTGTTAACACACACAGCTTACTTGTGTTTTTTACACAATGTGTTATTAACACGACGTGTTTTTTACACAATGTGTTTTTAACACAAATGAAAATTACATTTCACGACATTAACGTGTCGAAGGAAAATGAAAAAACTAATATGGGCAATGATATCTTATATGTTAGTTTTAACCATTTTAAAGCATATATGAATTCTTATACTTTAGAAAACCGTGAATTTTTCAGTTTAACATATAATTCTGACACTTTAATGTCAAAAACTCATTGTGTTAAAAACACGCTGTGTAAAAAACACTTCGTGTTAATAACATGTCGTGTAAATAACACAAATGACATGTGTGTGTTATTTATGTTTCTAACATATGTACGATACAATTTTTTACACACATGTCAATAACTTTTTTTGAACTTAACACTTTGACATTTAACATGTTAATAACACAAGTTTTTTACAGTGTGTGTTATTTTCCGAACCCTGAAATTATTATTTATTATTTAGCCAAAATTAATTCGTGTGTGCTTATGATACAGATTGACAAATATAACCATTACATAAACACTTCAAAGTTCTACAGCGCACATCGATCGTCATCAGGCCTGCTGACTTCGTTGAAGAGTTCGTAAGTACGGCATAGCCGTAAAACATTTAACTTCCTTTACATATATATTCATTCTTGTCTGAGCCCACACATTTTTAATATATATATTTTCATATCTACAATTATTTAATCATATATTGGAAAATTAAATTGTTCGTTGAACAAGAATATCGTATATCGATAACGTAATGTAAGCAACCAACAATTTAACGTAATACAAACTATATCCCTTTATTTTCTTTTGATTATCGTACATACAAACACGATCGAATAGAGAGAGTTGTTAAACGTAGATAACGTTTAGGCTTAAGGTCTTAGTGTTAATAATTGTAGCATTAAGAATGAACCATACTATCGAATTTGCTGTATTAAAGATGAATTTTAAAATGCATTAAACTGTTGTCTTTTGAGGTCCCCTGATGTAATGTAGAGCAGCGGTTGTAAAGGGTGGAGTCTGATTAGGCTTCACAGGTAGGGTGGGTATAGAAGGAGCCCATTACCATCTGGGCCTCCATCTTCGATAGGTACACTATGTCGTCCGAGTCTTAGCCGTTGGGTTAAAATTCTTATCGTTATCGTCTCTCTGTCTACTACTGTTAGTTCTGTGACACTCTTGTTCTCTCTTAACACAAACCCACACCCAGCTCCCTGAGTAGGCCGGTCGAAACGTAGGCAGAGGTGTTCGTTACTAGCTATCGGGCTCAAACTTTTCCAAAAGATTCGGCCGGATCGGACAACTATATCATATAGCTCCCATAGGAAAAATCTGAAAAAACCGGAAAAATTCTAGATTTGGTGTTTATTGAAATATTACCTTCTACTCTTGGGAATATTATTTTTTAAATATTTATGAATTTCGAATTAGAAAATTAAAAAATCGGATTACTATATCATATAGCTGGGATATACCTTTTTTTAACTTTTTAAAATTTTGAATTAAATTTAACAAAATTCGGACGGCTTTATTATATAGCTGCCATAGGAAGAATCAACAAAATTAATGCCAAAATAATACGACCACAACCGCGAATTTAATATCCTCGGTGGTCAGTGATTCTTCAAGAACTCGAGTGACCATGGATGACCAACATATACATAACTTATAAAAGTAAAGTTCAAATTTTTTAAAAAATCTCACTTCTTCTTTTCTTTTCTAAAGTACATGTATTGCAGTTAGGGTTATCCATTATTGATGTAGCCTTTTCTACAATTTTTTATACAAATTCAAGTATAAGAGCTTTATGACGGCTAAGACCGCGAAAATGTTAAAATAGATGATCTTCCTTGGACCGCGATTTCTTCAGATTCATTTAAAAAGTTAATTTTGTCATCCATGGTCACTTGAGTTCCTTTGGAATCGCCGTCCATCGAGGATACTTAATTCGCGGTTGTGGGGATGGCCTGCTATAAAACAATTACACATTTTTGTCGATTTTTTTTTAATGCTATTTATTTTGATGCATGTAGAATAAAAAGATCATATGTTTTATAGCAAAAAACGTCAAAATCATAGAAAATTCTACTTCGTTTTTGAAATGCAATTGCAAGAGAACCATGCATTTCCGCCGATAATCTTTCGCACGTAAATTCTTAGGAAAGCGCGGTCCATCAAGGATAATTTTTTCGTGATTTTCGGGGCACAGGCCCGTCTCCTAGACTATTACCGAATTTGTTCACATGTATTGGAAATGTATTCATATTGTGAATTAAAAGCTATTTATTTGTCTACTACAAGAATTACAATAGGATAGGTTCGGAGCCATACCAGCAAAAATGTTATACTTTAGTAATAGGTTTTTCTATCAGTTCGGTCATACTCGAACATTATAGTTAAAAACATTTGAATTTGATCATTTGATACTTAGGATTTATAGTTCTGATTTATAGTCGGTTCTATTTCAGGTTTTCAGTTTTCAAACAACACCTTCTTTCCAATATAAAATCAAGATTTGCTCTAGCTGGATAGGTTCGGCTACAAGCCCCCCCACAAGCCCCGCTCAGTCGAAAGAAGACTTTTCTCTCGCGCTCTCTTGGTGTGATCTCGCGCTCTTATACCATTCGTGATTTGTGTTTTTGCGGTTTTGGAATTTAATCCCAGTGCCAAATTTACTTGAGGTGTTTTTCATATTTTCATATTCTTTATTTTATTTTCTTTAACTTACTTAGTTTCTGATAATGACTCTTATCTGTACTAAGAAAATTTGTACTCTTTCGACTACATCCAAAGACCCTTTTATTTACTGTTGGTTCTGCGAAGCGATGATGCACGTACAATGTGCAGGTTTTACCGGCAGATTTAGAGACTTCATTGATCTTCGTACTGGCCTCATGTGGGTATGTGAGTCCTGCAGGAAATTGGCAGTGGAGATGAGCAGCTTTATGAGGCAGACTCAAGACGGCTTATTGAACCTTTCAAGAGTTTTTAAACAGCTCAATGACGGGTTCAATTCTGTTTGCTCCCAATTTAATAATAAACAAGAGAGAACGCCCCGACTATCAGATACCCGTTACTCAGCTAAGGGAGTGCGAGGGAGATGGATATATTAAAACTTTGATCGGTCATAACTTTTTAACGAATGGTCCGATTTAAAAAATTTCTTCTACATTTCGATAGGTTTTGATAATCACAATAAAACTGCATCTTTACATTTCCAAAATCTTTAAAGGTGTGGGCGCCAGACACCTTTCAAAAAATGAGGGGGCGAATAGAGGGGGGGTGGCACCTTTTTGAAATAAACTTGCGCTGCGTAGGAACTCCAAGAATATGCATGTAAAATGCCAATCCTCTAGCTTTTATAGTTTCCGAGATCTCAGCGTTCATACGGACGGACAGACAGACGGACAGACGGACAGACGGACATGGCTAGTTCGACTCGGCTAGTGGTCCTGATCAAGAATATATTTACTTTATAGGGTCGGAAAAGCACCTTTTTGAAATAAACTTGCGCTGCGTAGGAACTCCAAGAATATGCATGCAAAATGCCAATCCTCTAGCTTTTATAGTTTCCGAGATCTCAGCGTTCATACGGACGGACAGACAGACAGACAGACGGACAGACGGACATGGCTAGTTCGACTCGGCTAGTGGTCCTGATCAAGAATATATATACTTTATAGGGTCGGAAAAGCTTCCTTCTCCCTGTTACATACTTTTGCACGAATACAATTATTATTATTACCCGAGTCACCCAAACGCAAAAAGCTAGCTTAACGACAGTAAATGAGAATGTAGAATACACCTTAAACCCGAACTTGGTAGCTTCAGCAGTTTCTAGTGACACAGGGGTAAGTGAACCACCTGTGCCAATGGATACAGCTAGTTTCGGTGTAAAATCTTCAGAGCCGGCGGAGGCAACTAATTCGGTGCCAGCCATACCCATAGGTACTGTAGGTGCTGTTTCTGTCACTTAGCCGAGTGTGGTTCAGACTTCTGCCTGGGGGGCGTAAGAAACTCTCAGTTGTACCCTTAGGAACTGTAGGTGCTGGGTAAGAATTTCTCAACTGCGCATATGAAAACTTAGATTTTCTTCAAACTCGAGTACCTCGTAGAGTTCGTCTTGGTTATTATCTGGGATTTTTTTGAAATTTTTTGGTGTCCATTTAGGGGCGCTATGAATTTTCGCAAACTTCAAATTAGTATATCTCGGGAACGGCTTAGAGGAACAATGTGTTCTAGAGGAATTAGCAAAATATTTTATTCATTTTTTTGTTGGCCAAAAAGTATGAATTTTAATTATTAGAAATTTCCTATCGCGGTTTTGGAAGTCTTCTTCATCCTATATAATCAGCTCAACTATCCAAGATTGTCCATCTTATAACCAACTTAATTTACCCGAAAAAACATTTTTGTTCCCTTTCATTATTTTTAAGATATCTAATTCTTTATGCTAATCTAAAAAAACCATATTTATATTTCTAACGAGTAAAACACTTACACGTTAAGGCTGAAAGTTTGCACAACTCAATTACTCACTCATATTATGCACATATGTTAATCTCTTAATTTTACCACCGTTCCTTCATATAGCTGCCATAGAAATCGATGGGTTTTCTTATTGTTTAAAAGGTATGCTTTGAAAATATTCTATGTTTCATATTATAATTTTAATTTTTCAAAGCCTACCTTTTAAACAATAAGAAAATCCATCAATTTCTATGGCAGCTATATGAAGGAACGGTGGTAAAATTGTGAGATTACAATAAGAGGTTCAGACTAATGCTGGGGGGCGTAAGATACTCTCAGTTGTACCAGTTGTAAAAATCGTGAAAAATTCCCATCCATTCCTACGCCCGTAGGATATCGTCTTTAAAAATTTTTGTTCCGCCTGATCTGTTTAATAATATAATCTAGTAATAAAAGAATTTGTTCCTAATTTTGGCTAACCAAAATGTTAGAGGGCTTAACATGAAGCTACCCAAGCTTTATGCTGACTCCTCAGCATTTACGGACGATATCTTGGCTTTTACAGAAACTTGGCTGAAAGCAGAGATAACCGACTCTAAAGTTCTGTCAAACAACTTAAATATTTACAGAACCGATCGCCTTTCCCGTAGGCGGGGGCGGCGTTCCAATTGCCGTTACCTCTACCCTAAATTCTGAGAGAATTCACTCTCATGTCCCTAGTAACATTGAATTTGTTAGTGTGAAAGTTTCCCTGAAATCCTTGTCTATTTATACCCGTTACTCGTAGAGTAAAGTATGTAACAGCTAGAAGGAAGCATTTCCGACCCTATAAAGTATATATTCTTGATCAGGATCACTATCCGAGTCAATCTAGTTATGTCCGTCTGTCCGTCCGTATGAACGCTGAGATATCGGAAACTACAAAAGCTATTCTTGGGCTTCCTACACAGTGCAAGTTTATTTCAGCCGAAGCCACAATCGCCCATAAAAAGAAACGATTTTAAATTGTGTCTAGCGCCCACATTTTTAAAAATTTCGGCAAAGTATATATGCGTTTATTTATACCTATCGAAATGCATATTTTTCAAATCGGACCATTCGTTAAAAAGTTATGCCCGATCAAAGTTTTATATCTCTATCTCCCTCGCACTCCCTCTAGCTGAGTAACGGGTATCTGATAGTCGGGGCACCCGACTATAGCGTTTTCTTTTGTTTTATTATATGTTCATAGGTTCCACCTGGCTCTGACCTAATAATTTATGAGCAACATCTATTACCTATTAAATCTATTCTTTCTTTCCAATAGGGACCTTTTGATTGGGTTGGGTGACTTTAATCTCCCGGTTATTTCTTGGTCCCCTCCTACTGACTCACTTGTCGCTATACCTTTATCCGCCCATGACTTTGTGGATGGAGTTTTAGAATTATTGTTACAGCAAGATAGCTTTATACGAAATTCATTTCACACGAAATACCCGATAATACCATACGTAGGGATTTTGGGATTTCATGCATACTACGTCCACTCTAGAAGCCATAATTTCCGCCTCTTTAATATCAGCGTCTCTCGTGACCAGTTCGTTCGCTCCGCAAAAATTGTTTAATTCGATTGCATCCAACCATCCGCGAGTGAATTTCCTGCTAATCTGTGCATATTTCATCATATTATTGTTCCCATTCTTGGTGGTGAGTTAATTTCTCCGAAATATTGTCTTTTTTTTTTACTGGAATTCCCCAGAACACAGAAACCACCGACCACGTGCGATTTCTAGGAATTGCAACAGTTTTGCGAGCCCTCCCTTTGCGCACAGCAAGGAGCTGGAGCCGCGTAAAGCGGTTATCTTCCTTCGAAAGTACATCCCATCAGCGCGACGCCTGGATTTAACATTTTATCAGAGCCTACGCCTGGACTGCATTTCATCATCGTCACGCCTGAATCTAAATAAAGGATTCCTTTAAAGGCGCACACAGCGTGAAGTGGATCTTTTCTCCTTGCCACGCCTGGATCAGCGGCACGCCAGTCCGCTTCAGCGGCGCCAGTCCGCAACAGCGGAAAAAATAATTGTTAACACACACAGCTTACTTGTGTTTTTTACACAATGTGTTATTAACACGACGTGTTTTTTACACAATGTGTTTTTAACACAAATGAAAATTACATTTCACGACATTAACGTGTCGAAGGAAAATGAAAAAACTAATATGGGCAATGATATCTTATATGTTAGTTTTAACCATTTTAAAGCATATATGAATTCTTATACTTTAGAAAACCGTGAATTTTTCAGTTTAACATATAATTCTGACACTTTAATGTCAAAAACTCATTGTGTTAAAAACACGCTGTGTAAAAAACACTTCGTGTTAATAACACGTCGTGTAAATAACACAAATGACATGTGTGTGTTATTTATGTTTCTAACATATGTACGATACAATTTTTTACACACATGTCAATAACTTTTTTTGAACTTAACACTTTGACATTTAACATGTTAATAACACAAGTTTTTTACAGTGTGTGTTATTTTCCGAACCCTGAAATTATTATTTATTATTTAGCCAAAATTAATTCGTGTGTGCTTATGATACAGATTGACAAATATAACCATTACATAAACACTTCAAAGTTCTACAGCGCACATCGATCGTCATCAGGCCTGCTGACTTCGTTGAAGAGTTCGTAAGTACGGCATAGCCGTAAAACATTTAACTTCCTTTACATATATATTCATTCTTGTCTGAGCCCACACATTTTTAATATATATATTTTCATATCTACAATTATTTAATCATATATTGGAAAATTAAATTGTTCGTTGAACAAGAATATCGTATATCGATAACGTAATGTAAGCAACCAACAATTTAACGTAATACAAACTATATCCCTTTATTTTCTTTTGATTATCGTACATACAAACACGATCGAATAGAGAGAGTTGTTAAACGTAGATAACGTTTAGGCTTAAGGTCTTAGTGTTAATAATTGTAGCATTAAGAATGAACCATACTATCGAATTTGCTGTATTAAAGATGAAGTTTAAAATGCATTAAACTGTTGTCTTTTGAGGTCCCCTGATGTAATGTAGAGCAGCGGTTGTAAAGGGTGGAGTCTGATTAGGCTTCACAGGTAGGGTGGGTATAGAAGGAGGCCATTACCATCTGGGCCTCCATCTTCGATAGGTACACTATGTCGTCCGAGTCTTAGCCGTTGGGTTAAAATTCTTATCGTTATCGTCTCTCTGTCTACTACTGTTAGTTCTGTGACACTCTTGTTCTCTCTTAACACAAACCCACACCCAGCTCCCTGAGTAGGCCGGTCGAAACGTAGGCAGAGGTGTTCGTTACTAGCTATCGGGCTCAAACTTTTCCAAAAGATTCGGCCGGATCGGACAACTATATCATATAGCTCCCATAGGAAAAATCTGAAAAAACCGGAAAAATTCTAGATTTGGTGTTTATTGAAATATTACCTTCTACTCTTGGGAATATTATTTTTTAAATATTTATGAATTTCGAATTAGAAAATTAAAAAATCGGATTACTATATCATATAGCTGGGATATACCTTTTTTTAACTTTTTAAAATTTTGAATTAAATTTAACAAAATTCGGACGGCTTTATTATATAGCTGCCATAGGAAGAATCAACAAAATTAATGCCAAAATAATACGACCACAACCGCGAATTTAATATCCTCGGTGGTCAGTGATTCTTCAAGAACTCGAGTGACCATGGATGACCAACATATACATAACTTATAAAAGTAAAGTTCAAATTTTTTAAAAAATCTCACTTCTTCTTTTCTTTTCTAAAGTACATGTATTGCAGTTAGGGTTATCCATTATTGATGTAGCCTTTTCTACAATTTTTTATACAAATTCAAGTATAAGAGCTTTATGACGGCTAAGACCGCGAAAATGTTAAAATAGATGATCTTCCTTGGACCGCGATTTCTTCAGATTCATTTAAAAAGTTAATTTTGTCATCCATGGTCACTTGAGTTCCTTTGGAATCGCCGTCCATCGAGGATACTTAATTCGCGGTTGTGGGGATGGCCTGCTATAAAACAATTACACATTTTTGTCGATTTTTTTTAATGCTATTTATTTTGATGCATGTAGAATAAAAAGATCATATGTTTTATAGCAAAAAACGTCAAAATCATAGAAAATTCTACTTCGTTTTTGAAATGCAATTGCAAGAGAACCATGCATTTCCGCCGATAATCTTTCGCACGTAAATTCTTAGGAAAGCGCGGTCCATCAAGGATAATTTTTTCGCGATTTTCGGGGCACAGGCCCGTCTCCTAGACTATTACCGAATTTGTTCACATGTATTGGAAATGTATTCATATTGTGAATTAAAAGCTATTTATTTGTCTACTACAAGAATTACAATAGGATAGGTTCGGAGCCATACCAGCAAAAATGTTATACTTTAGTAATAGGTTTTTCTATCAGTTCGGTCATACTCGAACATTATAGTTAAAAACATTTGAATTTGATCATTTGATACTTAGGATTTATAGTTCTGATTTATAGTCGGTTCTATTTCAGGTTTTCAGTTTTCAAACAACACCTTCTTTCCAATATAAAATCAAGATTTGCTCTAGCTGGATAGGTTCGGCTACAAGCCCCCCCACAAGCCCCGCTCAGTCGAAAGAAGACTTTTCTCTCGCGCTCTCTTGGTGTGATCTCGCGCTCTTATACCATTCGTGATTTGTGTTTTTGCGGTTTTGGAATTTAATCCCAGTGCCAAATTTACTTGAGGTGTTTTTCATATTTTCATATTCTTTATTTTATTTTCTTTAACTTACTTAGTTTCTGATAATGACTCTTATCTGTACTAAGAAAATTTGTACTCTTTCGACTACATCCAAAGACCCTTTTATTTACTGTTGGTTCTGCGAAGCGATGATGCACGTACAATGTGCAGGTTTTACCGGCAGATTTAGAGACTTCATTGATCTTCGTACTGGCCTCATGTGGGTATGTGAGTCCTGCAGGAAATTGGCAGTGGAGATGAGCAGCTTTATGAGGCAGACTCAAGACGGCTTATTGAACCTTTCAAGAGTTTTTAAACAGCTCAATGACGGGTTCAATTCTGTTTGCTCCCAATTTAATAATAAACAAGAGAGAACGCTATAGTCGGGTGCCCCGACTATCAGATACCCGTTACTCAGCTAAGGGAGTGCGAGGGAGATGGATATATTAAAACTTTGATCGGTCATAACTTTTTAACGAATGGTCCGATTTAAAAAATTTCTTCTACATTTCGATAGGTTTTGATAATCACAATAAAACTGCATCTTTACATTTCCAAAATCTTTAAAGGTGTGGGCGCCAGACACCTTTCAAAAAATGAGGGGGCGAATAGAGGGGGGGTGGCACCTTTTTGAAATAAACTTGCGCTGCGTAGGAACTCCAAGAACATGCATGCAAAATGCCAATCCTCTAGCTTTTATAGTTTCCGAGATCTCAGCGTTCATACGGACGGACAGACAGACAGACAGACGGACAGACGGACAGACGGACATGGCTAGTTCGACTCGGCTAGTGGTCCTGATCAAGAATATATATACTTTATAGGGTCGGAAAAGCTTCCTTCTCCCTGTTACATACTTTTGCACGAATACAATTATTATTATTACCCGAGTCACCCAAACGCAAAAAGCTAGCTTAACGACAGTAAATGTAGAATACACCTTAAACCCGAACTTGGTAGCTTCAGCAGTTTCTAGTGACACAGGGGTAAGTGAACCACCTGTGCCAATGGATACAGCTAGTTCCGGTGTAAAATCTTCAGAGCCGGCGGAGGCAACTAATTCGGTGCCAGCCATACCCATAGGTACTGTAGGTGCTGTTTCTGTCACTTAGCCGAGTGTGGTTCAGACTTCTGCCTGGGGGGCGTAAGGAACTCTCAGTTGTACCCTTAGGAACTGTAGGTGCTGGGTAAGAATTTCTCAACTGCGCATATGAAAACTTAGATTTTCTTCAAACTCGAGTACCTCGTAGAGTTCGTCTTGGTTATTATCTGGGATTTTTTTGAAATTTTTTGGTGTCCATTTAGGGGCGCTATGAATTTTCGCAAACTTCAAATTAGTATATCTCGGGAACGGCTTAGAGGAACAACGTACAACTTTACACGATTTTAAATGTGTTCTAGAGGAATTAGCAAAATATTTTATTAATTTTTTTGTTGGCCAAAAAGTATGAATTTTAATTATTAGAAATTTCCTATCGCGGTTTTGGAAGTCTTCTTCATCCTATATAATCAGCTCAACTATCCAAGATTGTCCATCTTATAACCAACTTAATTTACCCGAAAAAACATTTTTGTTCCCTTTCATTATTTTTAAGATATATAATTCTTTATGCTAATCTAAAAAAACCATATTTATATTTCTAACGAGTAAAACTCTTACACGTTAAGGCTGAAAGTTTGCACAACTCAATTACTCACTCATATTATGCACATATGTTAATCTCTTAATTTTACCACCGTTCCTTCATATAGCTGCCATAGAAATCGATGGGTTTTCTTATTGTTTAAAAGGTATGCTTTGAAAATATTCTATGTTTCATATTATAATTTTAATTTTTCAAAGCCTACCTTTTAAACAATAAGAAAATCCATCAATTTCTATGGCAGCTATATGAAGGAACGGTGGTAAAATTGTGAGATTACAATAAGAGGTTCAGACTAATGCTGGGGGGCGTAAGATACTCTCAGTTGTACCACTTAGGAAGCAATTATTTGTTTCAAGATTTCCGCCTGATACCACATCTGAGGATGTTTTGGAATTTGAAAAATTTGAAAAAAATCGTGAAAAATTCCCATTCATTCCTACGCCCGTAGGATATCGTCTTTAAAAATTTTTGTTCCGCCTGATCTGTTTAATAATATAATCTAGTAATAAAAGAATTTGTTCCTAATAAACCGAGACCAAATAACAGGGATTCAACGGGGCCAAAAAACTGAAAAGTTTATTTTTGGCTAACCAAAATGTTAGAGGGCTTAACATGAAGCTACCCAAGCTTTATGCTGACTCCTCGGCATTTACGGACGATATCTTGGCTTTTACAGAAACTTGGCTGAAAGCAGAGATAACCGACTCTAAAGTTCTGTCAAACAACTTAAATATTTACAGAACCGATCGCCTTTCCCGTAGGCGGGGGCGGCGTTCCAATTGCCGTTACCTCTACCCTAAATTCTGAGAGAATTCACTCTCATGTCCCTAGTAACATTGAATTTGTTAGTGTGAAAGTTTCCCTGAAATCCTTGTCTATTTATACCCGTTACTCGTAGAGTAAAGTATGTAACAGCTAGAAGGAAGCATTTCCGACCCTATAAAGTATATATTCTTGATCAGGATCACTATCCGAGTCAATCTAGCCATGTCCGTCTGTCCGTCCGTATGAACGCTGAGATATCGGAAACTACAAAAGCTATTCTTGGGCTTCCTACACAGTGCAAGTTTATTTCAGCCGAAGCCACAATCGCCCATAAAAGGAAACGATTTTAAATTGTGTCTAGCGCCCACATTTTTAAAAATTTCGGCAAAGTATATATGCGTTTATTTATACCTATCGAAATGCATATTTTTCAAATCGGACCATTCGTTAAAAAGTTATGCCCGATCAAAGTTTTATATCTCTATCTCCCTCGCACTCCCTCTAGCTGAGTAACGAGTATCTGATAGTCGGGGCACCCGACTATAGCGTTTTCTTTTGTTTTATTATATGTTCATAGGTTCCACCTGGCTCTGACCTAATAATTTATGAGCAACATCTATTAGCTATTAAATCTATTCTTTCTTTCCAATAGGGACCTTTTGATTGGGTTGGGTGACTTTAATCTCCCGGTTATTTCTTGGTCCCCTCCTACTGACTCACTTGTCGCTATACCTTTATCCGCCCATGACTTTGTGGATGGAGTTTTAGAATTATTGTTACAGCAAGATAGCTTTATACGAAATTCATTAAATAGTGTGAGAGTCAGTATATTTTTGCCTAAGTATTTGCTAGGACATTCCAGCTAAGTCATTCGCCCCAAATGCAACCCAGCTATTAGCGAGGATCCGATCCTCACACGAAATACCCGATAATACCATACGTAGGGATTTTGGGATTTCATGCATACTACGTCCACTCTAGAAGCCATAATTTCCGCCTCTTGAATATCAGCGTCTCTCGTGACCAGTTCGTTCGCTCCGCAAAAATTGTTTAATTCGATTGCATCCAACCATCCGCGAGTGAATTTCCTGCTAATCTGTGCATATTTCATCATATTATTGTTCCCATTCTTGGTGGTGAGTTAATTTCTCCGAAATATTGTTTTTTTTTTTTACTGGAATTCCCCAGAACACAGAAACCACCGACCACGTGCGATTTCTAGGAATTGCAACAGTTTTGCGAGCCCTCCCTTTGCGCACAGCAAGGAGCTGGAGCCGCGTGAAGCGGTTATCTTCCTTCGAAAGTACATCCCATCAGCGCGACGCCTGGATTTAACATTTTATCAGAGCCTACGCCTGGACTGCATTTCATCATCGTCACGCCTGAATCTACATAAAGGATTCCTTTAAAGGCGCACACAGCGTGAAGTGGATCTTTTCTCCTTGCCACGCCTGGATCAGCGGCACGCCAGTCCGCTTCAGCGGCGCCAGTCCGCAACAGCGGAAAAAATAATTGTTAACACACACAGCTTACTTGTGTTTTTTACACAATGTGTTATTAACACGACGTGTTTTTTACACAATGTGTTTTTAACACAAATGAAAATTACATTTCACGACATCAACGTGTCGAAGGAAAATGAAAAAACTAATATGGGCAATGATATCTTATATGTTAGTTTTAACCATTTTAAAGCATATATGAATTCTTATACTTTAGAAAATCGTGAATTTTTCAGTTTAACATATAATTCTGACACTTTAATGTCAAAAACTCATTGTGTTAAAAACACGCTGTGTAAAAAACACTTCGTGTTAATAACACGTCGTGTAAATAACACAAATGACATGTGTGTGTTATTTATGTTTCTAACATATGTACGATACAATTTTTTACACACATGTCAATAACTTTTTTTGAACTTAACACTTTGACATTTAACATGTTAATAACACAAGTTTTTTACAGTGTGTGTTATTTTCCGAACCCTGAAATTATTATTTATTATTTAGCCAAAATTAATTCGTGTGTGCTTATGATACAGATTGACAAATATAACCATTACATAAACACTTCAAAGTTCTACAGCGCACATCGATCGTCATCAGGCCTGCTGACTTCGTTGAAGAGTTCGTAAGTACGGCATAGCCGTAAAACATTTAACTTCCTTTACATATATATTCATTCTTGTCTGAGCCCACACATTTTTAATATATATATTTTCATATCTACAATTATTTAATCATATATTGGAAAATTAAGTAAGAATCAGTTGCACGTTACGTAATCTGCCTCACTGCCTTTTCGTTGAACAAGAATATCGTATATCGATAACGTAATGTAAGCAACCAACAATTTAACGTAATACAAACTATATCCCTTTATTTTCTTTTGATTATCGTACATACAAACACGATCGAATAGAGAGAGTTGTTAAACGTAGATAACGTTTAGGCTTAAGGTCTTAGTGTTAATAATTGTAGCATTAAGAATGAACCATACTATCGAATTTGCTGTATTAAAGATGAAGTTTAAAATGCATTAAACTGTTGTCTTTTGAGGGCCCCTGATGTAATGTAGAGCAGCGGTTGTAAAGGGTGGAGTCTGATTAGGCTTCACAGGTAGGGTGGGTATAGAAGGAGGCCATTACCATATGGGCCTCCATCTTCGATAGGTACACTCTGTCGTCCGAGTCTTAGCCGTTGGGTTAAAATTTTTATCGTTATCGTCTCTCTGTCTACTACTGTTAGTTCTGTGACACTCTTGTTCTCTCTTAACACAAACCCACACCCAGCTCCCTGAGTAGGCCGGTCGAAACGTAGGCAGAGGTGTTAGGGTGGACAACGCTCATCGAGTGTGTTCGTTACTACCTATCGGGCTCAAACTTTTCCAAAAGATTCGGCCGGATCGGACAACTATATCATATAGCTCCCATAGGAAAAATCTGAAAAAACCGGAAAAATTCTAGATTTGGTGTTTTTTGAAATATTACCTTCTACTCTTGGGAATATTATTTTTTAAATATTTATGAATTTCGAATTAGAAAATTAAAAAATCGGATTACTATATCATATAGCTGGGATATACCTTTTTTTAACTTTTTAAAATTTTGAATTAAATTTAACAAAATTCGGACGGCTTTATTATATAGCTGCCATAGGAAGAATCAACAAAATTAATGCCAAAATAATACGACCACAACCGCGAATTTAATATCCTCGGTGGTCAGTGATTCTTCAAGAACTCGAGTGACCATGGATGACCAACATATACATAACTTATATAAATAAAGTTCGCCTTTTTAAAAAAATCTCACTTCTTCTTTTCTTTTCTAAAGTACATGTATTGCAGTTAGGGTTATCCATTATTGATGTAGCCTTTTCTACAATTTTTTATACAAAGTCAAGTATAAGAGCTTTATGACGGCTAAGACCGCGAAAATGTTAAAATAGATGATCTTCCTTGGACCGCGATTTCTTCAGATTCATTTAAAAAGTTAATTTTGTCATCCATGGTCACTTGAGTTCCTTTGGAATCGCCGTCCATCGAGGATACTTAATTCGCGGTTGTGGGGATGGCCTGCTATAAAACAATTACACATTTTTGTCGATTTTTTTTAATGCTATTTATTTTGATGCATGTAGAATAAAAAGATAATATGTTTTATCGCAAAAAACGTCAAAATCATAGAAAATTCTACTTCGTTTTTGAAATGCAATTGCAAGAGAACCATGCATTTCCGCCGATAATCTTTCGCACGTAAATTCTTAGGAAAGCGCGGTCCATCAAGGATAATTTTTTCGCGATTTTCGGGGCACAGGCCCGTCTCCTAGACTATTACCGAATTTGTTCACATGTATTGGAAATGTATTCATATTGTGAATTAAAAGCTATTTATTTGTCTACTACAAGAATTACAATAGGATAGGTTCGGAGCCATACCAGCAAAAATGTTATACTTTAGTAATAGGTTTTTCTATCAGTTCGGTCATACTCGAACATTATAGTTAAAAACATTTGAATTTGATCATTTGATACTTAGGATTTATAGTTCTGATTTATAGTCGGTTCTATTTCAGGTTTTCAGTTTTCAAACAACACCTTCTTTCCAATATAAAATCAAGATTTGCTCTAGCTGGATAGGTTCGGCTAGTTCCTCTTTTATTTGGTTAGACCACAAAATTATAATTTGATTATATGATACTTAGGATTTATAGTTCTGATTTATGGTCGATTCTATACCAGGTTTTCAGTTTTCAAACAACACATTCTTTCCAATATAAAATCGATATTTGCTCTAGCTGGATAGGTTCGGATTGTTCCTCTTTTAATTGATTAGACCACAAAATACCATTTTTATAATTAATTCCGCAAACATTTTCAGTTCATATATTGTACCTATCGAATAAAAATCAACCTGCTGCTGCATTACTCCTCAGGATAAGCCCCTCATATTTTTATGATATTATCGCATCCCGTATTTCTCAAAGATTTCTCTCGTTTGTCATTGTTGAATGATTGCCGATTGTCCCTTATCGTACCATTATCTTTTTTAGTTAGATCTATTTAGTCCATATTTCGAATTCCTTTAAATCATCCGCTCCAAGATATTCTTCCTTAAGATTAGTTAGTTGTTTCGCTTAGTCAATAATCGTTTAAAGATGCCGGTTAGGCGCAGCAACGAAAATCTAGTTTCTCTAGAGGATAATAATTCAGTGACGTGCACCCTCTGCAATGGAGTTGTTTTCGATTTGGATTTAATTGAAACTTCTTGTAAACATTGTTTTCACAAGGCTAGTCTACAACAATGGTTGCAGGACAACAACACTTGTCCGACTTGCTCTCAACCATGTTCTCAGTCCCAGACAGGACCCAATCTCAATTCTGAAATGGAAAATCGAATGATGACCAGAATCTATGCTTCGTAACGCAGATAGTCAGAACAACGTAATCACCACTCAGAATGCTAACCTCAATTCTCAGTAAGACAATGGACAAGCCAATAACCCAAATACAACCGAAGAGCCGGAACAACAAAGCCTCGCGAATCAGTTACGAGCATTGTCAGAGAACCAGAGGGCATTCCAAGTAAGGATGGTTGAAAGTCAGAGAGAATTTCAAGTAAACATGACAGAAAACATGACTCAGATGTTTAGCCAATTAAATAGGTCCACATTTGTTGATAACAGTGCAATTCAACCTCAGCACGAATTCCACAACAATTCCGGACAAGTCAATATCCAGAGCGGTCAAGCTCAAAACAGTCTGCGAGTCAGAAACTCTCCAGATGTGCGAAGCGATCGCAGCGACCTTTCTTTGGATCGTCCTGACAGGATTTCAAACGTTATTTCGAATTGGCGAATCAAGTTCAGTGGTTCAGCAAACGACATCGCAGTTGAGGACTTTATATACCGTGTAAACTGTCTCACTACGCAAAGCCTAAACGGAAATTTCGAGATGCTATCGCAGTTTGCAAATTTGTTATTTGCAGGTCGTGCCTCATCTTTTTACTGGCGTGTTCATAGGTCGGTAGATGATATGAGTTGGCATGTATTGTGCAGGCGATTAAAAGAGAGATACTCGGATCAGAGATCAGACCGCGAGATCAAAAGCGTAATGCGTCGTCGTAAGCAGGGTTCAAACGAAAGTTTTGATGACTTCCTCGACGCAATGCTTATCATAGCCAATTCCCTTCGAGAGCCCATGCATGATAGCGAGTTAGCCAGCGAAGTACGACACAATCTGAAGCCAGATTTGAGTCTTGAGTTATTACATGTTGACACCCGTTCGTTGGGAACTTTGCGCAAGGCATGTCACCGCCACGAAAAATTCTATCGCAGCACTCGTTCGAAGCCGGTTCAACGTCCGAATCCAATCAAACGGTTTGTCAACACGATTCTTCACGAATACGACTCGGAAAATCAATCCGAAGAAGAAGCGGATGTCGAGAACGAAGTCTGCGCAGTTAGGACTGCAGATAATTTCGTATGCTGGAACTGTGATGAAAAAGGTCACAGGTACCACGATTGCCTCAAACCTCGCCGTATTTTCTGTTACGGTTGTGGGACACCCGATGTGAACAAGCCCAATTGTGCTAAATGTAATTCGGTATCGGAAAACTCCAAGCAGGACATTCGCCAATTCCAGAAAGTGGATGTCCGCCGTTAGCCTCGGATAAACAAAGTACTCCGGATGCTGCGGCAACGGTTAATCTACCTGATTTGTCTATTCCTAAACCTGACGTAACAACTACTCCAACCTTCAAGCCATATTACATTCGTTTACAGGATTATCTAAAACGAAGGCTTCAACTTTTTAAAGTCAATTCCATTTTCGCTTACAAACGTCGTTCTTCCATGCGTATTCGCAAATTCTGGATGCGTAAAAGAGTTTTTAACCGTTGCATCGTTTCATCTATCATTCATAAAATGAATGACATTCGGCCTTTCATAACTCTAGAGATATTCGGTTTCAAATACTCAGCTCTTCTAGACAGCGGAGCCAGCAAAAACGTCATTGGCGGAAAGCTTGGCCAACAAATAATATTTGAAAAGCCTTATAACAAATTCAAAAGCATAGTGCGTACCGCAGACGGTCAAATACAATCCGTAGCTGGCACAATTTCTATACCCTTGACGTACAAGTCAATAGATTCAAATTTTGAATTCTTAATAGTACCTTCCATACAACAGAGCGAGATATGCGGTATGGATTTCTGGGAAACCTTTGGCATTACCATCCAACATTCGTTTTCAGTCAATGAAATCGATTGCCAACCCGAGGACGACTCCTCTCACATCTGTTTGTCCAACGCACAGAAATCCAAGTTGCAAAAGGTGATCGACTTCTTCCCATCTTTCGAGAGTGAGGGCTTAGGTTTGACCAGATTGTTAGAGCATAACATTGACACATCTACCGCAAAACCAATAAAGCAACGGTTTTATCCTTTATCGCCAGCTAAGGAAAAGCTGTTGTGTGTCGAAATCGCATGATTGAAATGGACGTCATAGAAGAGGCACCTTCATCGCCTTGGTCTTCTCCCGTTACCTTGCACGTCAAACCTGGCAAGGTACGTTTTTGTCTCGACGCGAGAAAGCTCAATGCTTATCCGATTCCTATAATGGATGGTCTGCTTAGTCGTCTCCCGCCAGTGTATTGCATTTCAAAAATAGATCTTAAGGATGCATTTTGGCAAATCTTCCTGGATCAGGAATCCCGTGCGAAGACAGCGTTTACGGTACCGAATCGACCGCTGTACCAATTCAAAAGGATGCCGTTCGGTTTGAACAACGCTCCGCAAACCATGTGCCGTTGTAATTCCTTATCAGCTGAAGTCGCATGTGCTTGTCTACCTTGATGACCTTTTGGTGTTGTCCAACAGTTTCGAAGATCATCTCCTACATCTATTTGAGGTAGCCTCCCAACTAAGAAAAGCAGGGTTGACAATAAACGTACAAAAGAGCCAATTCTGTCTAAAACAGGTTGATTACTTGGGTTATCTGGTAGGCGAAGGAACACTTCAAGTGAATCCAAACAAAATTAGCGCTGTCAGTGAATTCCCGGTTCCCAAAACTCAGAAACAGCTGAAAAGATTTCTTGGTATGACTGGTTGGTACCAGCGCTTCATATCAAACTATTCCTCAGTCATATTCCACCTAACAGAGTTGCTACGCGGCAAGGCCTATCAATGGAATGAACTCGCTCAAGACTCCTTTGAGAACATCAAAGCCAAGTTATGTTCTGCTCCATGTCTTGTTCACCCTAATTACGAGAAACCATTCATTCTGCAGTGTGATGCCTCACTACATGGCGTGGGTGCAGTGCTAGCCCAATGTGACGAGTCGGGTTGTGAACGACCAATAGCGTTCATGTCCAAGAAGCTCAACAAAGCCCAACGTAACTATACAGTTACTGAGCTCGAATGCATGGCTGTAGTCTTTGCGATTAAAAAATTCAAATTTTTTAGCCAAAAACGCATTTTTGACTGGAAAATCAAAAAAAAAATTGTAAAATTTAAAAATTGAACTTCCCAGGGGGCGGGTTTTTTTTCTTAAGGGGAAAGCAACATTTTTGTTTGATTTCCTAAATTGGAATGTGTCTTGAAAGTTTCACGAAGAAATTCGAACTATTTTGGAACTTATACCAGGATGAGGGCACCAACCTTCCTTGTGCAATATATATACTATATTACTTTAAATGCGCTTTTCTCGAAACCATGTTTTCCTCAGCTGCGGATCATGTATCTCAAAAAGTAATGCTTCGATCATTAAGCTGCGTTTACAGAAATGTTTGTAATGAAATTGCCCACTGTCTGAACTTACCTAAGGTAGACATTTTTAAACTTAAGAAATTTTTGCTAAGCGAATACCACAACAAAAATATGACAGAAATTAATTTTTGACTTTGAAAAAGTGGCACAATCAGAGCTTTTGAGATATTTTTTGTAAGTTAGGTTCAGACAGACTCTACATTATTTCTTTGGTTTCATAAAAATCGGATCAACACAGCGACCTGTGGAAGATCCGCAGCTGGCCTACTTTTTTTTTTAATATACCCTGACAAAAAAATTCCCACGGCCGCCATTATAAAAGATAAAAAAAATACAAATTAGGTAAAAATTTATAATAACAAAGTAATCAACATGCCAAGTTACGAAGTCCCAGCTCAATCCCTTATTGGTTAAAAAAATAATGGAAAACATTGAAAAACAAGAGAGAACGCTATAGTCGGGTGCCCCGACAATCAGATACCCGTTACCCAGCTAAAGGGAGTGGGAGGGAGATGGAGATAGAAAACTTTGATCGGGCATAACTTTTTAACGAATGGTCCGATTTAAAAAATTTCTTCTACATTTCGATAGGTATTGATAAACACAATAAAACTGCATTACTTTTCCGAAATCTTCAATGGTGCGGGCGCCAGACCACTTTTTAAATCGTTTTATTGTGGGCGGTAGGCGATTGTGGGCGTTAGAGGGGGCTTGGCCCTCGGCCAACAAACTTGCGCTGCGTAGGAAGCCCAAGAATATGTGTTGGTAATCCCAACTCTCTAGCTTTTGTAGTTTCCGAGATCTCAGCGTTCATCCGGACAGACAGACGGACATGGCTAGATCGACTCGGCTAGTGACCCTGATCAAGAATATATATACTTTACAATATTCCCTTTTACTCTACGAGTAACGGGTATAATCAAAGTTCTATATGTAGCTCCCCCTTAAGCGAAATGTAAAAGCAGATTGGAAATCCGATCATTTTTGGCGGCAAAACGCCTTTTGTTAATAGTGTTCCACCAATCGCTTTGCCACCGATATATTAGCCGATAGTATCGGCTATAAAAATTGGTCGATGTTATTAAAATGACACTTAATAATATACAAAAGGTTTTGAATTAAATCCACCTATCCAGTTTTTATAGAAAAAATGGCGAATTTAGTTGGTTTTTTGATGCCAAAGATATCTCAAGAGTCGAATGAAATTTTATTTGTATGTATTCAAGATTATTATAGGTAATGACCTAAGGTTAAAAAATGCTAAACAACGTTTATAGAAAGAGTGCACCTATCGTGAGATAGGCTTCAAAATGTCTTAAAAAATACCAGATTGTATTTTAATATCAGATACTATGTTTTATATGTCTACAGTCTTATATTCACCGTTTTAACCAAATTTAACAACTTGTTGTACCTTTAAATGTATTTACCAATAATAAAGTTCAGGCCGCGTACCTAAAACTTGAATCGACTTAAGATATATTGCATCTATATATAAATTTGTCCACCAAATATTTAAATCGCTGTAATATCCAAACGTGAGCTAAGCCAGAAGATCGTGTCGATGATGAGTACTTACAGGTGAGAAGACCGGTGAAACCCAATGAACATTAATTTTAATTTTAAGTTATTCTTTATTAAAATACGCGTCGATCGGATTATCCATTGAAAAGTTATGCATTTATTTTAGTTTTTTTTGGTAATTGTTAAAACTCAGCGACCTACATAATATAATTATTATTGCATTTACACAAGTCGAACAAAGAATCATATATCATAAAACTTGCTGCCTATATTGGAATTCTACAGCCAGACCGTCAGTCTGCTTAACAGTCTGATGCAGCGAAAATAGCTGACACCACGACTCGGAAATAGAGCAATAACTTTGATTAGCACTACATATAGCCCTTTGACCCACTGGCAGTTATGAAGAATAGCTGTTATTTCATTTTCCCTTTCTATATACCTTGTTACCGTAAGCACTTTTGTACCTATAAATACCGTTAAATTTGTTGTCTTTTAATTGATTAGACCACAAAATACCATTTTTATAATTAATTCCGCAAACATTTTCTGTTCATATATTGTACCTATCGAATAAAAATCAACCTGCTGCTGCATTACTCCTCAGGATAAGCCCCTCATATTTTTATGATATTATCGCATCCCGTATTTCTCAAAGATTTCTCTCGTTTGTCATTGTTGAATGATTGCCGATTGTCCCTTATCGTACCATTACCTTTTTTAGTTAGATCTATTTAGTCCATATTTCGAATTCCTTTAAATCATCCGCTCCAAGATATTCTTCCTTAAGATTAGTTAGTTGTTTCGCTTAGTCAATAATCGTTTAAAGATGCCGGTTAGGCGCAGCAACGAAAATCTAGTTTCTCTAGAGGATAATAATTCAGTGACGTGCACCCTCTGCAATGGAGTTGTTTTCGATTTGGATTTAATTGAAACTTCTTGTAAACATTGTTTTCACAAGGCTAGTTTACAACAATGGTTGCAGGACAACAACACTTGTCCGACTTGCTCTCAACCATGTTCTCAGTCCCAGACAGGACCCAATCTCAATTCTGAAATGGAAAATCGAATGATGACCAGATCTATGCTTCGTAACGCAGATAGTCAGAACAACGTAATCACCACTCAGAATGCTAACCTCAATTCTCAGTAAGACAATGGACAAGCCAATAACCCAAATACAACCGAAGAGCCGGAACAACAAAGCCTCGCGAATCAGTTACGAGCATTGTCAGAGAACCAGAGGGCATTCCAAGTAAAGATAGTTGAAAGTCAGAGAGAATTTCAAGTAAACATGACAGAAAACATGACTCAGATGTTTAGCCAATTAAATAGGTCCACATTTGTTGATAACAGTGCAATTCAACCTCAGCACGAATTCCACAACAATTCCGGACAAGTCAATATCCAGAGCGGTCAAGCTCAAAACAGTCTGCGAGTCAGAAACTCTCCAGATGTGCGAAGCGATCGCAGCGACCTTTCTTTGGATCGTCCTGACAGGATTTCAAACGTTATTTCGAATTGGCGAATCAAGTTCAGTGGTTCAGCAAACGACATCGCAGTTGAGGACTTTATATACCGTGTAAACTGTCTCACTACGCAAAGCCTAAACGGAAATTTCGAGATGCTATCGCAGTTTGCAAATTTGTTATTTGCAGGTCGTGCCTTATCTTTTTACTGGCGTGTTCATAGGTCGGTAGATGATATGAGTTGGCATGTATTGTGCAGGCGATTAAAAGAGAGATACTCGGATCAGAGATCAGACCGCGAGATCAAAAGCGTAATGCGTCGTCGTAAGCAGGGTTCAAACGAAAGTTTTGATGACTTCCTCGACGCAATGCTTATCATAGCCAATTCCCTTCGAGAGCCCATGCATGATAGCGAGTTAGCCAGCGAAGTACGGCACAATCTGAAGCCAGATTTGAGTCTTGAGTTATTACATGTTGACACCCGTTCGTTGGAAACTTTGCGCAAGGCATGTCACCGCCACGAAAAATTCTATGGCAGCACTCGTTCGAAGCCGCTTCAACGTCCGAATCCAACCAAACGGTTTGTCAACACGATTCTTCACGAATACGACTCGGAAAATCAATCCGAAGAAGAAGCGGAGGTCGAGAACGAAGTCTGCGCAGTTAGGACTGCAGATAATTTCGTATGCTGGAACTGTGATGAAAAAGGTCACAGGTACCACGATTGCCTCAAACCTCGCCGTATTTTCTGTTACGGTTGTGGGACACCCGATTTGAACAAGCCCAATTGTGCTAAATGTAATTCGGTATCGGAAAACTCCAAGCAGGACATTCGCCAATTCCAGAAAGTGGATGTCCGCCGTTAGCCTCGGATAAACAAAGTACTCCGGATGCTGCGGCAACGGTTAATCTACCTGATTTGTCTATTCCTAAACCTGACGTAACAACTACTCCAACCTTCAAGCCATATTACATTCGTTTACAGGATTATCTAAAACGAAGGCTTCAACTTTTTAAAGTCAATTCTATTTTCGATTACAAACGTCGTTCTTCCATGCGTATTCGCAAATTCTGGATGCGTAAAAGAGTTTTTAACCGTTGCATCGTTTCATCTATCATTCATAAAATGAATGACATTCGGCCTTTCATAACTCTAGAGATATTCGGTTTCGAATACTCAGCTCTTCTAGACAGCGGAGCCAGCAAAAACGTCATTGGCGGAAAGCTTGGCCAACAAATAATATTTGAAAAGCCTTATAACAAATTCAAAAGCATAGTGCGTACCGCAGACGGTCAAATACAATCCGTAGCTGGCACAATTTCTATACCCTTGACGTACAAGTCAATAAATTCAAATTTTAAATTCTTAATAGTACCTTCCATACAACAGAGCGAGATATGCGGTATGGATTTCTGGGAAACCTTTGGCATTACCATCCAACATTCGTTTTCAGTCAATGAAATCGATTGCCAACCCGAGGACGACTCCTCTCACATCTGTTTGTCCAACGCACAGAAATCCAAGTTGCAAAAGGTGATCGACTTCTTCCCATCTTTCGAGAGTGAGGGCTTAGGTTTGACCAGATTGTTAGAGCATAACATTGACACATCTACCGCAAAACCAATAAAGCAACGGTTTTATCCTTTATCGCCAGCTAAGGAAAAGCTGTTGTGTGTCGAAATCGCATGATTGAAATGGACGTCATAGAAGAGGCACCTTCATCGCCTTGGTCTTCTCCCGTTACCTTGCACGTCAAACCTGGCAAGGTACGTTTTTGTCTCGACGCGAGAAAGCTGGTCTGCTTAGTCGTCTCCCGCCAGTGTATTGCATTTCCAAAATAGATCGTAAGGATGCATTTTGGCAAATCTTCCTGGATCAGGAATCCCGTGCGAAGACAGCGTTTACGGTACCGAATCGACCGCTGTACCAATTCAAAAGGATGCCGTTCGGTTTGAACAACGCTCCGCAAACCATGTGCCGTTTAATGGACCTTGTAATTCCTTATCAGCTGAAGTCGCATGTGCTTGTCTACCTTGATGACCTTTTGGTGTTGTCCAACAGTTTCGAAGATCATCTCCTACATCTATCTGAGGTAGCCTCCCAACTAAGAAAAGCAGGGTTGACAATAAACGTACAAAAGAGCCAATTCTGTCTAAAACAGGTTGATTACTTGGGTTATCTGGTAGGCGAAGGAACACTTCAAGTGAATCCAAACAAAATTAGCGCTGTCAGTGAATTCCCGGTTCCCAAAACTCAGAAACAGCTGAAAAGATTTCTTGGTATGACTGGTTGGTACCAGCGCTTCATATCAAACTATTCCTCAGTCATATTCCACCTAACAGAGTTGCTACGCGGCAAGGCCTATCAATGGAATGAACTCGCTCAAGACTCCTTTGAGAACATCAAAGCCAAGTTATGTTCTGCTCCATGTCTTGTTCACCCTAATTACGAGAATCCATTCATTCTGCAGTGTGATGCCTCACTACATGGCGTGGGTGCAGTGCTAGCCCAATGTGACGAGTCGGGTTGTGAACGACCAATAGCGTTCATGTCCAAGAAGCTCAACAAAGCCCAACGTAACTATACAGTTACTGAGCTCGAATGCATGGCTGTAGTCTTTGCGATTAAAAAATTCAAATTTTTTAGCCAAACTGACTGGAAAATCAAAAAAAAAATTTTTAAATTTAAAAATTGAACTTCCCAGGGGGCGTTTTTTTTCTTAAGGGGAAAGCAACATTTTTGTTTGATTTCCTAAATTGGAATGTGTCTTGAAAGTTTCACGAAGAAATTCGAACTATTTTGGAACTTATACCAGGATGAGGGCACCAACCTTCCTTGTGCAATATATATACTATATTACTTTAAATGCGCTTTTCTCGAAACCATGTTTTCCTCAGCTGCGGATCATGTATCTCAAAAAGTAATGCTTCGATCATTAAGCTGCGTTTACAGAAATGTTTGTAATGAAATTGCCCACTGTCTGAACTAACCTAAGGTAGACATTTTTAAACTTAAGAAATTTTTGCTAAGCGAATACCACAACAAAAATATGACAGAAATTAATTTTTGACTTTGAAAAAGTGGCACAATCAGAGCTTTTGAGATATTTTTTGTAAGTTAGGTTCAGACAGATTCTACATTATTTCTTTGGTTTTATAAAAATCGGATCAACACAGCGACCTGTGGAAGATCCGCAGCTGGCCTACTTTTTTTTTAATATACCCTGACAAAAAAATTCCCACGGCCGCCATTATAAAAGATAAAAAAAATACAAATTAGGTAAAAATTTATAATAACAAAGTAATCAACATGCCAAGTTACGAAGTCCCAGCTCAATCCCTTATTGGTTAAAAAAATAATGGAAAACATTGAAAAACAAGAGAGAACGCTATAGTCGGGTGCCCCGACAATCAGATACCCGTTACCCAGCTAAAGGGAGTGGGAGGGAGATGGAGATAGAAAACTTTGATCGGGCATAACTTTTTAACGAATGGTCCGATTTAAAAAATTTTCTTCTACATTTCGATAGGTATTGATAAACACAATAAAACTGCATTACTTTTCCGAAATCTTCAATGGTGCGGGCGCCAGACCACTTTTTAAATCGTTTTATTGTGGGCGGTAGGCGATTGTGGGCGTTAGAGGGGGCTTGGCCCTCGGCCAACAAACTTGCGCTGCGTAGGAAGCCCAAGAATATGTGTTGGTAATCCCAACTCTCTAGCTTTTGTAGTTTCCGAGATCTCAGCGTTCATCCGGACGGACAGACGGACATGGCTAGATCGACTCGGCTAGTGACCCTGATCAAGAATATATATACTTTACAATATTCCCTTTTACTCTACGAGTAACGGGTATAATCAAAGTTCTATATGTAGCTCCCCCTTAAGCGAAATGTAAAAGCAGATTGGAAATCCGATCATTTTTGGCGGCAAAACGCCTTTTGTTAATAGTGTTCCACCAATCGCTTTGCCACCGATATATTAGCCGATAGTATCGGCTATAAAAATTGGTCGATGTTATTAAAATGACACTTAATAATATACAAAAGGTTTTGAATTAAATCCACCTATCCAGTTTTTATAGAAAAAATGGCGAATTTAGTTGGTTTTTTGATGCCAAAGATATCTCAAGAGTCGAATGAAATTTTATTTGTATGTATTCAAGATTATTATAGGTAATGACCTAAGGTTAAAAAATGCTAAACAACGTTTATAGAAAGAGTGCACCTATCGTGAGATAGGCTTCAAAATGTCTTAAAAAATACCAGATTGTATTTTAATATCAGATACTATGTTTTATATGTCTACAGTCTTATATTCACCGTTTTAACCAAATTTAATAACTTGTTGTACCTTTAAATGTATTTACCAATAATAAAGTTCTGGCCGCGTACCTAAAACTTGAATCGACTTAAGATATATTGCATCTATATATAAATTTGTCCACCAAATATTTAAATCGCTGTAATATCCAAACGCGAGCTAAGCCAGAAGATCGTGTCGATGATGAGTACTTACAGGTGAGAAGACCGGTGAAACCCAATGAACATTAATTTTAATTTTAAGTTATTCTTTATTAAAATACGCGTCGATCGGATTATCCATTGAAAAGTTATGCATTTATTTTAGTTTTTTTTTGGTAATTGTTAAAACTCAGCGACCTACATAATATAATTATTATTGCATTTACACAAGTCGAACAAAGAATCATATATCATAACACTTGCTGCCTATATTGGAATTCTACAGCCAGACCGTCAGTCTGCTTAACAGTCATCAATCTGATGCAGCGAAAATAGCTGACACCACGACTCGGAAATAGAGCAATAACTTTGATTAGCACTACAATTAGCCCTTTGACCCACTGGCAGTTATGAAGAATAGCTGTTATTTCATTTTCCCTTTCTATATACCTTGTTACCGTAAGCACTTTTGTACCTATAAATACAAATGTTTAATAAAACCAGTCTCAGAATAACCACTATCTGTTACTCATCTACCATCGCAATCAACAGAGGCTGTCACTGTGTCTTCAGATCCTCATCTAGCGCACAATTCTCCGACGTCCACCTAGTTACAAGTGCTTGCGACAACTATCCAGTATACTACTCAACCCCCCGATACACATATACTGTGACCACGCAAAGTAACGCCAGTCACACTAAGGATCCACCATTTGCAGCACGACGCATGATCTTCGTCCATTTGGTAAACTAACGTATTAACATTTGGTGAAAGAACAACTAAGGAAGTCTGAGCGAAGTCAACTCAGGAATTTGAAGATTGGTCAACAAGGCTACCATCATGCATCAAAGATTGGTTAAATCGTTTTTGATCCCAGCAGGAAAGGATTCGTGAATCCAATCCCGGCAATCACAGCAAGTGCCATCGTGGCCACAGAGGGACACCTGAGATCGAACCTATCGATTCAGGATCAATAAAGGACCGGTCAACAAGAGAACATTTTTATCAACCATTGTTTACTGTTCAGTTTCTTGGCCAAATCTGGTTGCGAATCGACAAGCAGCTTTCCGCAGAAATTAGTGACAAAAGACTAGCCGCACTATGCCGAAGACAAGGACAGGTAATTGAATCCCTAAACAGCGCGCTACAGGAGTACGTGACATTAAAGGGTCAAGCCTCAAATGACTTCATAAAATCATTGTGGACACAAGTACAAGAGGGCCATTTAAAAATTTATGAAGTATTTGACAACCCGATTGAAAAGGGCTACAACAAGGAACCCTACGGGAAGTTACAAACGGAAGTGCAGAGGATACTCATGGCCGCGCCAAGCGCATCCGCCACAAACAGCACTGAACTACCCAGAAACACCATCTCAAATTTTGATGGAGAATTGTTAAAGTGGAGACAATTCTTCGATTTGTTTTCATGCATGGTTCATAAAACAAACATGCCCGCAATAAAGAAAATGTGGTACCTTAAAACCGCACTTAACGGGGATGCAGAAAGGCTAATCCGTCATATAGAACTCAAGGAAGAAAACTAAGCCTGGGAAATATTAGTTGATTCTTTTGATAAGCCAAGACAGATTGCAAACACAGTAATTCAAAGATTACTGCACCAATATGCATCTTGCGACAATGCAAAGTCATTGCAAAAATTGTATATCACGACGATTGAGTCCCTCGCCTCATTGAGGGGTTTAGGCATCGACGTAGCCACATGGGATACATTTTTAGTCGTCCTGCTTACAGACAAGCTCAGCATGGCTAATCGGGCCCTGTATGATCAATCACTTAGAAGCTCATCAAAACTACAGCAATTACATTAGGTTAGGTGAGTATGGTTGGG
Source organism: Drosophila pseudotakahashii (assembly GCA_035046095.1). NCBI lineage: Eukaryota > Metazoa > Arthropoda > Insecta > Diptera > Drosophilidae > Drosophila > Drosophila pseudotakahashii. The sequence continues at coordinate 528,547 of JAWNOE010000060.1, forward strand.
GATTAGAGACTTATCCCCCCACTTTGGCCGCATTGAGCCCCTTGTGATACCATGTGATCTCAAAATAGATCCATTTCCCTAGCTCATGGGTTAGTGGGTTTCTCGAAACAGTTGGTTCTTTTTAGAAAGCAAAGGAGTTTGGTGATGCTTGTGCCTTCTATGTCCGCAAGGTTTGGAAGCGTGTAGCTTCCTAGTATTTGAAATATTTTGAGGTTGTGCGCTGGGCAGAAGCAAAGGAGTTGTTCAATGTTCTCCTCTTCTTCTATCTGTTTACAGCTGCGACAGTAATCGTAGCTGTTGAGTCCTAGCCAGCGCGCGTGTGTCCCTAACAGACAGTGACCCGTGAGGGCATTAATTAGAGCGGAGATGTCTGCTCTATTGCATTGTAACAGGGTTTTGGTTCTTTTCGGGTTATAATTACCCCAGGTGAGCCTGGAAGTGTGACATGTTGAGATCGCATTCCAACGGTCATTGGAGAGGTTATACAATCTTTGCATGAGGAGAAGCTTACAGGTAGCTAAGAGCATGCCCACCGTGTCCTTATAACGAAGGATGTCGGCTATACAGTTGCCCTCAATGCTTTGGTGTCCAGGCACCCAAATGAGGTTGATTATGAGATGAGTGGCCGTCTCGTTCAGAGATTTGCCGCATTCAGTGATGGTAACTGAGTTAATTGTAGAGGAGTCGAGGGCCCTGAGGGCTGCTTGACTATCCGAAAAGATGAAGATGTCTGTGTCGCAGTATTTTGTGAGACATGGCTTCATGGATTGTCATAACTTCCGCTTGGAAGACACTGCAGTGATCTGGTAGACGAAATGAGACTTTTATGTCTAGTTCAGGCTAGAAAACTCCCCCAACTGTTTACAAGTTGAGCTCGGAGCCATCTGTGTATATATTGACGGCGTTCTCGATCTGGTGAGGGAGGTGATCCCAGTCTGTGCGGGTGGGTATGAGGACCTTGTATCTTTTTTCGAAGTTGACTATGGGTGGGACGTAGCGCTGTTGCTGATGCCCAGCTTTTGACAATCAGGTCTAGAGGTTCAAGGTTGAGAATTGTATTCAATGCTTCAGTGGCGGTGGTGCGAAGCGCCCCACTTATGCAGAATTCTGCGCTTCTTTGGATCTTGTGAAGATTCTTTAGGTTGCAATTCTTTTCTAGGGAGTGCCACCATACGATGTTTCTATAAAGAAGGATGGGTCTGACTATTGCAGTGTATAGACAGTGGACTATTGCGGGGGAGAAGCCCCACTTTCTCCCTATGACTTATAGTGAGTCCCACTACAGGACGCTCAATGCCCAGTGGTGTCATAGCGCCAGTGATAGCCTTTGGGGTGACATTGCTGAAGGCTCCTTCTATGTCTAGGAAGGCTACCAGGGAGTATTCCTTGTTACGGAATACTCTCTCTATACAAGATACTAAGGAGTGTAGGGAGGTATCTGTTGATCTACCTTTTCGATACGCATGTTGTGCATTGGAGAGTAGGCTAGGGCTGGTAGTTAGTCTGATGTGTGTGTCGATTAGCTTTTCCAAGGTCTTCAACAAGAAGGATGAGAGACTAATTGGACGGAAGTCCTTTGGAGAGGTGTGAGAGGGCTTGCCGGCCTTTGGTATAACTGACTTTTATCCGTTGTAGTTGGGCTGGGAAGAAGGCGTCAGGGGCAGGTGATTTGAAGGGCTTAAATGAGTTGATAGCCCGTTTAGGGTTTGAAATGTTAACTATGCTCTGCTCATCGAGGTTCTCCCTTATGTGGAGGTCCTCCACTGGTTGCGTGTTTTTAGGGAAATGGGTGTCAGGCAGGAGTTCAAGGGTTTCCTGACTGTTACCCGTCCAAGTGTCTTTATTGGCTTTTAGGTATTCAACGGTTAATGAAGATTTTGCTAAGATTCTTCTGAGTCTGGACGCTTCCGCTATAATTCTATGCTACTGCAGAAGTTGGTCAATTTGTTCGTTTTGATATTCTTATTTCCATTTTGTACTGGCAAAGCTTCGTATGGTACGTGTTCCAAGAAGCATTCTACAGATATTGTAAATTCTATATATCGGTGGTCGGAAAAGGAGTGTTCGGCTCCCACTTTCCATTCTTCAAGTTGATTGAGTAGCGTATCCGATATTAGGGTAATGTCTAAGACTTCCCTCTTATTTCTAGTGATGAAAGTTGGGTTATTACCTTTGTTGCAGATAAATAAGCTGGATTGAAGGAGATAGTCATAAAGTAAGTAACCCCCTTGCATTTGTGTTTGTACTTCCCTATTGTGTGTGGTATGAGTTGGCGTCTCCACCCAGGATGAGTTCCTTGGATAAGTGTGTGTGTGAGTCGTTGTGTTATGATGTTTTTTAATGGCCCCTCGCGGTCATGAGCCAGGTAAAACGATGCTATGGTGTGATGTGTGTGTGTGTTTAGCTCCAGCCTGACCGTGGTGAGGTCGCCTTCGCTAAACTATGGGATTAGAAATCCGTAAATGTGTGTTTTAGTGTTTTGATGTAAAAAAGCTTGAATATGGAGGTTGATAAGCCACAGATGTTGTCTCCAACAATCAATGGCTCTTGGATAAGGACTATGTATATATTGCCCGTTGTCAGGCGGGTAAGGAGGGCAGCACATGCTGCCTTGCTATGATGCAGATTAATTTGGAGGTCCTGCATCATTTTGGGGGCTGGATTCGGACTGGGTACTCTCTGCTTAATCCACTATGTCCTGAATCACACTCCGCCCCAGTGGGATGGTGCCGTGGGTACTCAGCTACTTCAGATTCTCGGCGAGCTCCGAGTCAGTCGACACGTACCCTGTATGGAGGGCCTCCTCGTACTCCATTTCGTCGTCGCTCGGGGGTTCGTAGGACGCGCAAGCAGCCAGATTTTCTGCCGCTAGTTTGTCCGTATCGTAGATGCGTAGTTGCACCTTGTCGAATCCGTATTTGACCCGGTTTTGTAAGGCTGCCAGGGGTTCCTGGCATGTCTGGTTAAGAAGAATCCCCACGTTCATGGTGACGCGCTCATTCTTCTCAACCTTTACAACCTTCCAACCTTCTCTTGGAAGCTTCGGGTTGAACCTTGTCAAAAGGCTACGAATAGCCTCTGGCTCAGAGGGTTCAGACAGCAGCCACACCCTCGCCCTTGGTCTGGACGGCATATCTGCCAACTTTGGTGATGGCAGCCTTGTAGAGTGCTGCCGATCTCTCGTCCTCGCAGGCGATCAACTTGACGTTGCCCTGGTACCAACTTGCATCTGAGCAGTCGGGGGGCGGTCCTGGGTTTTCGTCCACCACTTTCAAGGCCACCGTCGCAAGAGCCCGCCTAAGCAGACCCCACTGCTTCCTTGGAAGCAGACCCCCATCATTGTTCTGGTCGATAACGCCGATGATCTTCCGATCCTTTACCACTTCGGCAAAGGACCTAGACCACGTGCCGCGGCTGGTTGTCTTGGCCTTCTTGCTCTCTGGTTGAGCTAATTCGATCGACCTCTCCCGCTTGTTGCTGCCGCTAGGTATCTTTGCGATTTCGAAGTCTGGTATAACCGCCATTGCCCAGGCTATGTCTTCTTGGATCTTTTGGTAATCCTCCTTTGTCGTCTGATCCTCTCGTATAGGGTTGGTGGCCAGACGTTTTAGAATGCGGTATGCCTTTTTTCGTTCGAGTGGTCCTGCCTGGCTGGTACGGCACCCTTTCTATTTTGGTCGTCGATGGTGGTGACTTCCGACTTTTTATGAGTGTCGGACTCTATTGTATCTTTATTGTTTTTATACCCGTTACTCGTAGAGTAAAAGGGTATATTGTATATGTAACAGGGAGAAGGAAGCTTGATCAGGACCACTAGCCGAGTCGAACTAGCCATGTCCGTCTGTCTGTCTGTCCGTCTGTCCGTCCGTATGAACGCTGAGATCTCGGAAACTATAAAAGCTAGAGGATTGGCATTTTGCATGCATATTCTTGAAGTTCCCACGCAGCGCAAGTTTATTTCAAAAAGGGGCCACGCCCCCTCTAACCGCCCCCTCATTTTTTAAAAGGTGTCTGGCGCCCACACCTTTAAAGATTTTGGAAATGTAAAAATGCAGTTTTATTGTGATTATCAAAACCTATCGAAATGTAGAAGAAATTTTTTAAATCGGACCATTCGTTAAAAAGTTATGACCGATCAAAGTTTTAATATACCCATCTCCCTCGCACTCCCTTAGCTGAGTAACGGGTATCTGATAGTCGGGGCACCCGACTATAGCGTTCTCTCTTGTTTTTTGTTAGATTCTCCATAACTTTCATACCGGGTAGAGATCCGCTGTACCCGGGTAAGGCTGGCTTAGAACAGGCGTTCGCCACTTTCCTGAGCCCACCGTTAGAGACTGAGTTATTTGTTTGCTGACTGTCCCGGGCTACTTATTTGCGCTTTTGTACTGGCAAAGCTTCGTATGGTACGTGTTCCAAGAAGCATTCTACAGATATTGTAAATTCTATATATCGGTGGTCGGAAAAGGAGTGTTCGGCTCCCACTTTCCATTCTTCAAGTTGATTGAGTAGCGTATCCGATATTAGGGTAATGTCTAAGACTTCCCTCTTATTTCTAGTGATGAAAGTTGGGTTATTACCTTTGTTGCAGATAAATAAGCTGGATTGAAGGAGATAGTCATAAAGTAAGTAACCCCCTTGCATTTGTGTTTGTACTTCCCTATTGTGTGTGGTATGAGTTGGCGTCTCCACCCAGGATGAGTTCCTTGGATAAGTGTGTGTGTGAGTCGTTGTGTTATGATGTTTTTTAATGGCCCCTCGCGGTCATGAGCCAGGTAAAACGATGCTATGGTGTGATGTGTGTGTGTGTTTAGCTCCAGCCTGACCGTGGTGAGGTCGCCTTCGCTAAACTATGGGATTAGAAATCCGTAAATGTGTGTTTTAGTGTTTTGATGTAAAAAAGCTTGAATATGGAGGTTGATAAGCCACAGATGTTGTCTCCAACAATCAATGGCTCTTGGATAAGGACTATGTATATATTGCCCGTTGTCAGGCGGGTAAGGAGGGCAGCACATGCTGCCTTGCTATGATGCAGATTAATTTGGAGGTCCTGCATCATTTTGGGGGCTGGATTCGGACTGGGTACTCTCTGCTTAATCCACTATGTCCTGAATCACACTCCGCCCCAGTGGGATGGTGCCGTGGGTACTCAGCTACTTCAGATTCTCGGCGAGCTCCGAGTCAGTCGACACGTACCCTGTATGGAGGGCCTCCTCGTACTCCATTTCGTCGTCGCTCGGGGGTTCGTAGGACGCGCAAGCAGCCAGATTTTCTGCCGCTAGTTTGTCCGTATCGTAGATGCGTAGTTGCACCTTGTCGAATCCGTATTTGACCCGGTTTTGTAAGGCTGCCAGGGGTTCCTGGCATGTCTGGTTAAGAAGAATCCCCACGTTCATGGTGACGCGCTCATTCTTCTCAACCTTTACAACCTTCCAACCTTCTCTTGGAAGCTTCGGGTTGAACCTTGTCAAAAGGCTACGAATAGCCTCTGGCTCAGAGGGTTCAGACAGCAGCCACACCCTCGCCCTTGGTCTGGACGGCATATCTGCCAACTTTGGTGATGGCAGCCTTGTAGAGTGCTGCCGATCTCTCGTCCTCGCAGGCGATCAACTTGACGTTGCCCTGGTACCAACTTGCATCTGAGCAGTCGGGGGGCGGTCCTGGGTTTTCGTCCACCACTTTCAAGGCCACCGTCGCAAGAGCCCGCCTAAGCAGACCCCACTGCTTCCTTGGAAGCAGACCCCCATCATTGTTCTGGTCGATAACGCCGATGATCTTCCGATCCTTTACCACTTCGGCAAAGGACCTAGACCACGTGCCGCGGCTGGTTGTCTTGGCCTTCTTGCTCTCTGGTTGAGCTAATTCGATCGACCTCTCCCGCTTGTTGCTGCCGCTAGGTATCTTTGCGATTTCGAAGTCTGGTATAACCGCCATTGCCCAGGCTATGTCTTCTTGGATCTTTTGGTAATCCTCCTTTGTCGTCTGATCCTCTCGTATAGGGTTGGTGGCCAGACGTTTTAGAATGCGGTATGCCTTTTTTCGTTCGAGTGGTCCTGCCTGGCTGGTACGGCACCCTTTCTATTTTGGTCGTCGATGGTGGTGACTTCCGACTTTTTATGAGTGTCGGACTCTATTGTATCTTTATTGTTTTTATACCCGTTACTCGTAGAGTAAAAGGGTATATTGTATATGTAACAGGGAGAAGGAAGCTTGATCAGGACCACTAGCCGAGTCGAACTAGCCATGTCCGTCTGTCTGTCTGTCCGTCTGTCCGTCCGTATGAACGCTGAGATCTCGGAAACTATAAAAGCTAGAGGATTGGCATTTTGCATGCATATTCTTGAAGTTCCCACGCAGCGCAAGTTTATTTCAAAAAGGGGCCACGCCCCCTCTAACCGCCCCCTCATTTTTTAAAAGGTGTCTGGCGCCCACACCTTTAAAGATTTTGGAAATGTAAAAATGCAGTTTTATTGTGATTATCAAAACCTATCGAAATGTAGAAGAAATTTTTTAAATCGGACCATTCGTTAAAAAGTTATGACCGATCAAAGTTTTAATATACCCATCTCCCTCGCACTCCCTTAGCTGAGTAACGGGTATCTGATAGTCGGGGCACCCGACTATAGCGTTCTCTCTTGTTTTTTGTTAGATTCTCCATAACTTTCATACCGGGTAGAGATCCGCTGTACCCGGGTAAGGCTGGCTTAGAACAGGCGTTCGCCACTTTCCTGAGCCCACCGTTAGAGACTGAGTTATTTGTTTGCTGACTGTCCCGGGCTACTTATTTGCGCTAGGCGCTAGGCTAGGCGGTGTATGGGCCGTGTCAACATTCACGCTTATTCGTAGCTAACCTGGAAAACCAGGGCGTTCGCTATCCGCAACCTGCAACCCTTTCGGTAGCCTTCAGCTCGGCACCCTCCAAGCCATCCCACTAGCTCATTAGCCGGTTCTTAGTTTAGTGTAAACGTAAGGCAATGCATTAAATGCTCTCTCCAACGAAACTTGTGTCGCCGGTACAGAAAATGCTCCTTCTGCTATTTTGGACAAAATTGGTTGTTTTTACGAATTTTGCTTCCAGAATTGTACCACATCGTCGTCAATTTTCATTCTATCTGAATATTGAACATTTTCAATCTATGGTCTATGGTCTCATTGAATTTCAAAAAGTTGTAAATTGAAAATAATTTGTTCTTAATACAAAATATAAATAATTAAAGATTTAAAGTTCTCCATAAATTAAGTATTCAGTCCCATTAAACATCTGTCGTTGCGCGAATCTACATAGATATGTAAATTTTCAAGCAAAGCATTTTGTTTTTAGCTTTTATAGAAATTTCTTCTCGTACTTTCTGCGCTGTCACATCAAGTTGGGTTACAACGGTCCTTGAGTAAAATTTTTCGTTATATGTATCATATATTATATGGCTGCAAAATTGCTTAAAAATGGTCGAACTTCGAAAAAATTTTAAAGTCTTGAAGTTACTTTTCGAAAAACAGGTTAAAAACACTTATGTTTTAAACATTAAACAAAGCACAATAAAATAACTTTCTGTTCGATTTGGAATATAATGATCCATTACTTTTAATTTTATTTTTATAGGCATGTGTTATATCTGGTGAATCTGGAGCTGGAAAAACTGAGACAACAAAATTTATATTGCAATATTTGTGTACAGTCACTTCAAACGTTTCTTCGTGGATACAACAGCAGATTTTAGAGGCTAACACCATTTTGGAAGCGTTTGGTAAGTTTTTTTTTCAATAACCAAATCTCTAAAGATTATAAAATGAAAGTCCGATTTTTAAGGGGATACGACCACAGCCCAAACCCCAAGAGCTAACCAAAGTTTCGCACAGTATTCAACTAGGGGCTACTAAGATACGACAGGTCCCCCCAGTGGCCCCAATCAGCTCCAACATCCATATTTTGAGCAAAAAAAAGTTGATGTATTCAATGCTTAACCTCTAAATTGGTTGGAATTTCGAAATTTGGATTTAGCCGAATATTAGGTTTTGAAAAGGCCTAATTAGAAATCTAAAAGAAATTTCGATATCACCTATAAGTTGGGGGCTACGTTTAAAATTAATTTTTCGATTAAAAAAAATCTAAACTGCTGCTCCGATCAAGATGATTTTTGGATCATTAGTTATTCCATGGCCCAAATGCTTAAGTTTAATTTGTCAAGTTTCTAACATTTTTTTAGTATTTTTTAAGAATTTATTTAGATTTTCTAAGTTCTAAACGAGGGAGCGACGGCCGAAAGAGCAACAGCCAGAATTCAGGGGCAGACTTTGATGCTAGTAGTGTACATATATATGCGGATTCTGGACTGTATTTAAATGGGGGTTCTGGACCTATATGGGAAGGGAAGGCAATTAATTATGCTAATAAGGATAATAAACAGCTGACTATTTTTAAAAAATTTCTAAAGAATCATTGCTTTTCCACACCTTTACAAATAATTTGTTTTCCGTTTGTAATTGACTTTAGATACTTTCGAGTTTGAGAAAAACTATTTTATGCATCGTTCCAAAAGTTAATTGGTCCAAATTGCAGTCTTTCAAAACGTTGTATTTAGTAAAGTTAAATCCTATGATGGTTCTATTATAAAACTATTATTCAAGTTAGGATCTTGTTTAAAAACTATTCATATTTCCTTTAGAATGAAATTAGTATTATTATCTCAGAAGCCTTGCACATCATTTGAAACCATATCTTTCAACATTTTCCTAATGTTAAACAATCGTTGTACAAGTCCGTTTAAAGGGTTATACTCTACTTAACGATCATGTATGAGGAGACAATAAGCTTGAATATTTTCATGACTTGGTGTCCTCAGTTCTGTTGAAAATCTCACATCAATAGAAAAAGTTTTCATTGATTCGTTTTGATATAAAAGATCAATAACAATGATAAGGGGATTTCAATTTAAATTCATTTGGTGCTGATCAAGTGACCTTTTCCTCATTATGAGTAATTAATAATCAACTGGGTCACACACCCACGTGAGAAATGTAACGAAATGTATGAATACTGATCACGTGACTTTTCCTCATTATGAGCAATTAATATTCAACGGGCATTTCTATGTACGTGAGAAATGTCATACACCCAAAGTATTAAAAGATTGTTATCAAAGACAATCATGTCCGATCATTTTAGGAAAAGATGTATCATATGATTGTAAAACTAATAAAGAAATTAAAACAACGTCCAATGAAATAAATCTCACAAGGTAATAATTCTCAGATGTAGGAAATATTTTCCGCTCAACAACCTTTAACTGCTAAATTGATTCTAAAATTTCTTTTCTTTTCACAAATGGCTCATAAAGATCTCATAAAAGGGACTCGCATAAGAGCTTGTAGGAATTTTGTCGTATTCAATATAGTATTTTTGTTTGTTTTTTTTTTAGATATTTTTGCTTATTAATTTTAATATTTAAATATTTATCAATTTTAAATATTTTACTTATTAATTTATTTATTGATATTAATCTTCTTGTTCTATTCTGTTGATTTACATTAAAAGAGGTAGACACATGTTTCCGACGGTAATTCTGGATTATAGAATGAAAATAATAATAAATCATAATAAATCCTAGTTTGCGATCTTCTCTATCTAAATTATGATTTTAGTTTTTATACTTAGGCGATGTTGAAAATATTGATCGAAATATTGATAGTAAACAACTATAAATCAGCTAATAACAGCTACTAGTAAAAAGGCATCAGTTAAACCAATTCTTGAACATATTAATCAATTTAATAGTTACATTTTTTATCATATCTGGTCTCATATTTATAATAATGTATAAAACATTAACCTTACATTACCTTACATTACCTTACATTACCTAACATTACCTTAAAAAACCAATGCTTAGAGAAGAAAAATCGCCCTTAACATGTATACACAATATGGAAACCGGTTTCCTTAGACCTGTCTAACACAACACATTTTCTCGTCATTGATTAGCTAACAATTATCAAAAAACTTAACATCAAAATTTTTAACATACAGAATAACACTAATATTTGAGATATTATTACTACTAAAACTAATAAATGAATACTGAAATCAAAATACAGATAGAGTATTAATATCAAATACTACTTTACCTACACCGACTCAATACTCATTACATTGTTGTAACGAAACAAAAAACAAGAAAGTTTGAAGCAAACAATCGAAATATCACGTTGATAAATTTATCATAAAAATCATTAAATCCTTTCATTCCTATTATTTGCAAATATCTTCCAAAAAGATTTAAACGTATCATGTATTCTTATTCCACAAGTGTATTATATCAGGTATTATTATTTTAGCAATTTATTATTTTCATTCTTCCGTCCTATATAAATCTCAGATCGTATTACGGATTCCATCATACATTTTTCAATATTGTCACTTTGTTCAGTCCCATGGTACTTGGTTTATCCACACAGCTGATAGCCCTGCCAACTGACTACGAAGGTCAAGACATCTGGCAACCTAACGAGACGAGAAGGAGAACAAGAAGAGAGAAGAACACGAACCAAAGTGAAGTGTAACCGTTATAACTTAATGAATTAAAGATTGAATTGTTATATTTGAACTTCAGTCGTTTTAACTAATCCCAAGAGCCCCTTTTACTATGACAGCCGTGTATATTAATTTCGGCACGGCGTCACACTCGAACATGGTGGCCCATGAGGGGACTCTTGCTTGAAGTTTAAAATCTCAGTTTGATCCTTCATTTGTTAAATTATAAAACATATCACTTATCCCGCTATCTCACACAAATTGCGATCGTCTCCGTTTGTGTCCCCAACACGTGCTCTCACACCGACAGAGCACATTCATCAATACCAACGCACCAGTCGTCTGACAGCGCTCCCACACCACACACACGCGTGTTCCAAGAGGGTCCGTTACAATTTCGCAACCAAGGCGAAAAAGAATCCAAAGGGGAATCGGAAACCAGTACAGCCGGCACTCACACTACATTCAACATTACGTAAACTCAAGCGTAAGCAAAGGGAAAAGATCACCTGAGTACGGGTGCTATTGATTTACCAAATTGGAGCTAGGTTAGGTTGAATATAAACTGGTAACACAAATCTCACAATATGACTGACACCGAAGCTGATAATCCATCATTAGAAGGGTTTGTTACACTTCAAAAGGAGCGTCTTCTCAGCCTTACACGTCTGCTACAGAATTACAAGAAGGAACGCCTGCAGCAAATCGAGTGTTTAAATTCGGCTTTTGAGACCACCCATCAAGTAATCATCTGCACAGAGGGATACGCCACAACGGACAAGAAGATCGCCGTCAGTTTTAAGGATCTGTACATGGAAACCTACTGTCTAGTAGCTGAAGACCAACGAATCAAATTCCCTGTGTTGCCGTCTTCAGGCTCGTCGCCGCCCTCCGTTTCCACGGTTGCCGACTCACGTGTCCACATGCCACAACTGCCAGTGCCCAAGTTTAGCGGAAACTGCGTTGATTGGCCAGGATATTATGACGCCTTCACTCTGATAATTCATAAAAATGAGCGGCTGGACAATATTCAACGTTTTCATTTTCTCAAAGAATCTTTGCCAGCTGGTCGGGATTGCGATATTAGTCAGAATCAAATTACCGTAATCCCTTAAATAGGGCAAATTGTATTTTTTCCCCTTTAATTACCGAAAGTTCTCTCTTAAGAGATTTAACATCAACAACGCCAACTTACTCTCCCGGTCCTGATGGACTTCCTGGGTGTGTGCTAAAGTTTTGTGCATCAACCATCTGCAAACCTATTCTTAAACTTTTTCAATTGTCTATTTCATCATCAGTTTTTCCAACTATCTGGAAGGATTCTTTTATTATTCCACTTCACAAAAAGGGTGCGAAGGCGGATGCCCAGAATTATAGAGGTATTTCTAAATTGTCGGCTATTCCAAAAGCCTTTGAACGTATTATCACTTCTCATTTGCAACATTTATGTTCCTCGCTAATATCACCGTGTCAGCACGGTTTTGTTAAGCGAAGATCGACTACCACCAACCTACTTGAATTGTCATCAATTGTTATAAATGGATTTAACAATAAAATGCAGACTGACGTTGTATATACTGATTTCAGTAAAGCCTTTGACTCTGTTAACCACTCTCTTCTTTTATTCAAATTAGATTTGCTTGGGTTTCCATGTAATCTATTAACTTGGATTTCAAGCTATTTGAATGGGAGGACTCAGAGGGTTATATTTAAGAACGCTGTTTCAAAAACGATTCATGTGACATCTGGAGTACCTCAGGGTAGTCATTTGGGCCCTTTGCTGTTTACTTTGTTTATTAACGATCTTCCCTCTATTGTAACACATTCTCGTGTACTAATGTATGCGGATGATGTTAAGCTTTGTTTGACATATAATAATATAGAGTCTGGTTTTGGCTTACAATCAGACATTGATCATTTTCAAGTATGGTGTGAGTATAACCTCTTAAATTTGAACTGCCTAAAATGCAACGTAATGACCTTTTATAGGGTCACCCCTACCTTTATAAGTTATTCGCTTCAGAATTTGCCACTTGACCGTATATATTCAGTAAATGATTTAGGCGTTCTTCTGGACCCGAAGCTTAAATTTGACTGCCACATAATGTCGACAGTCAATAAAGCTATGAGTGTTCTTGGGTTTATAAAGCGTTGGTCAAAAGAATTTGATGACCCTTATATAACCAAATTATTATTTACCTCCCTTGTCCGTCCTATATTGGAATATTGTTCTTCGGTTTGGAGCCCACAATACCAAGTCCACATTGACCGTATAGAGTCGGTACAAAAAAAATTTCTCCTTTTTGCCCTTCGTAGTTTGAACTGGGATCAAAACGTAAGGCTACCTTCCTACCAGAGTAGATTATTATTGCTTAATTTACCGACACTTGCAAATCGTAGAAAAATGCTTGGTACCATTTTTATGCATAATCTTATAAGAGGTGATATTGATTCTGTAGAACTTGTTAGCCGCCTAACTTTTAATGTTCCCGTTAGACTAACACGTAATTATCATCCTCTAAATTTACCTCGATGTACATCAAATTTTGGTCTGCACGAGCCCTTTCGCGTTCTATGTAATAACTATAACGTTCTTTATCATTTAATTTGCACATCAACTTCTATCCCGGTATTAAAAACTAACATTTTAACTCATTTGCTTCACTCCTAACTGCATGTTTTTTTTTTTTTTATTATTTGTCCCGTCTTTATTGGTTTTATGTATTCTTCCTCGCGAACTCGCATTTTTGCCCAAATTTACAAAAGGGCCCCGCGCGTAACAAGCACGTGCTTGGTGTCGTTGGGCCACTTGTTTGTACTTCTCGTAGTGCATCAACGTCCATATATATATATATTAGGCAAATTCCGTTGACGGCCGCTAATTATACGGTGGCATGGGACACCTTAGTTAAACGTTATAATAATCCACGCGTGTTCTTCTCTAACCACATGAACATGTTGTACCAGTTGCCAAGCCTAACCAAGGAGAAGCCCGATGATATCCAATCCATGATAAGTGCAGTGAACGTCTGCGCAGCCGCCTGTAACAATATCAACGCATCATTGCAGGACGGTGATCAGTGGCTCGCCCATTTTTTGACATCAAAATTACCGAAAGAAACGCACTCCGCCTGGGAGCATCATCTAGGCAATCAAACCCACATTCCCTCGTACAAGGATCTTGAACAGTTTCTCAACAACCGTTTAATCACCCTAGACGCCATTGAAAACAGAAACTGATCAGGCACAAGCAAATCTGGATCAGCCCAACCAGACACTAACAAACGCATCTCGGTTCATAACACCCATGCGCAACCAAGCCCCCCTGTGCTTCGTTGCCCACACTGCAATGGTAATCATATCCTTCGTTGATGTCAGCGATTCCTAAGCTTAGATTGCTACCAACGTAAGGGGGTCGTGAGTAAATCAAACCAATGCCTGAACTGCTTGAGCAAATCGCACATGCTTGCCCGCTGTCAAAGTGTAAAGAATTGCTACCACTGTGGACACCGCCACCATTCTTTACTACATCCGGCAGCGGGGCCAAGCATCACTCAAGCACCCCAACCCAACTCCACGACCGTATCATCCAGTCAACCCCATAACGCTTCGATTATGAACAACAACACCATACCGGTTAGCCCCCCTGCTAACCCAAACCTACAATGTTATTCTTCCACAGCCTCCCATGCAACGCGACAGAATATCTTGTTAGCAACCGCACGGATTATTGTCTGCCATCCCCAGAGCGGCGCTCAAGCAACAATAACTGCCCTCATCGACCAGGGATCAGAAGCTACAATAATATCAGAGCATGCAGTCCAAGCTCTCCAACTTCCACGATGTAGAATTCGCGCTTCCATCGCCGGCGTCGGCCAAACTCCTGGTCAACGGTGCAACTATACGGCAAGCTGCTGCATCCGAACGTCGCTAAACCCAACGTTCAACCTAAATGTCGACTCGGCGTACGTTCTAAGCTCGCTAACCTCACATTTACCAAAACAGTCGTTTTCACCTCAAAACTGAAAACACATCAATGGACTCCAACTCTCGGACCCTCAGTACTATCGCTCAAAGCGCATAGATCTCATCATCGGAGCCGACCTCATGGCGGGTCTACTCCTTCCGGGAACCCAGATCGGAACTCCAGACGAGCCCATTGCACAAAATTCTCATCTGGGTTGGATGATACTTGGCAAATTCCAGGATTCAATCCACACATTTACTATTCGCTGTCATCGAACCGCTCTAGACACGGAATCGCTGTTAAGGAATTTCTGCGAAATAGAATCCGTCCCAAGCCGATCCCTTTACTCTGACGAAGAGCGGTGGTGTGAGTCCTTCTTTAAGGAAACGCACACACGTCAACCAAACGGTAGTTTAATGGTTCGACTACCTTTCAAGTGGTATTTCGATCCCACAATGACCCTTGGAAAATCGCATCAAGTCGCATTAAACAGGTTCCTTCAACTAGAACGGCGTTATCAACGGGATCCCAACAAATGGATTCGCTACAAAGAGGGAATAGAAGAGTATTTTGAATTGGGACAATTTACACCAGCGACCTCAAGTGAGACATCAACAGTTATTACCTCCACAAAATCCTGTCGGGTCGAATCCTGCGTTCTGCCTCATCACGCTGTCTATAAAGAAGACAGTCTCACCACCAAATAGCGCATTGTATTCGACGCATCGGCAAAAACCTTAAACGGTCGATCTCTAAACGATGTTTTGTCCGTAGGACCCACGCTACAAAATGATCTCTCTGCAGTGTTGTTAAATTAGAGACAGTACCGATACGTGTTCACTGCCGACATCCAGCGCTTGTACCGTTGCATCGACGTACATCCTGACGACGCACAGTATCAGCGTATTTTATGGCGGGCGGCGGATGGAAACATCAAGCAATATTGTCTATCAACTATAACGTTTGGTACCGCTTCGGCTCCATTTACCGCCATCAGAGTAATTCGGCAAATTGCTGAAGATGAACTTGAAAATCATCCACTGGCAGAAGAGGTATTACAACACGAAATTTATGTCGACGATATTCTTTCCGGTGATCACACTATCTCAGCAGCACAAAACACGAGCTTACAAATCCAGAACGCTCTAAAATCCGCCAATATGGAATTAAGAAAATGGTCTAGCAACGACACAATGCCCCTGGACCACATTCCTTCATCAAGCAAATGCAATCAATCTTCACGGAGCTGGGACAGCTCTGACACAGTCAAAATCTTAGGCATGCATTGGTTACCTAACCAAGACTGTTTCACCTATAAACTGCAAGCGAGCCTTCCCACAGGTTCAACGAAAAGAGAAATTCTTTCAAGCATCGCCAGGCTTTTTGACCCTTTAGGACTTATCGCGCCTATTCTCATTTCAGCCAAATTAATTCTAAAAGAAGTCACACTGGCACACCTATATTCCGAAAACGAACACACCCACTTATTAGGATGGGACGACCCAGTGCCCGCTTCCATCGCTACCAAATGGAAAAGGTTTCGTGTCAATCTGGAGGACATCAGCAATATCCGAATACCTCGCAGCCTACGGTATACGCCAGATTTTAGTCAGGATATCCAGTTACACGCTTTCTGCGACGGGTCCACTCACGCATACGCAGCTGCGGTTTACATACGCATACCCCAACCAGATTCATCATTTTGCACCACTCTCCTCACTGCGAAATCCAAAGTTTCTCCAACGAAACCTATCACGATCCCGAGGACCGAATTATGCGGCAACTAAACTAGTCAAGTGGGTAATAGCGACCAATCGTTGGAAAAACGCTAAAATCACAATGACATACTGGACGGACGCCACAATTGTTCTCCACGGGATCAAAGGAGATGTCACCAGATGGAAGACGTTCGTCGCCAATCGTGTTGCCTACCACGGTGATCCACACCAATGGAGACATGTTCCCACAACGGATAATCCAGCAGACAGCGCTACGAGAGGACTATCCCCATCAGAAATCTCCACCTTCGATCTCTAGTGGCGCGGACCATCATGGTTAAGTCAACTCCCCAGTGAGTGGCCTGACACAGAAGTTCCAAATATAAAGTCTGATGAGCAGTCCCTAGAAGCAAAATCCATACGAGTCCATTCGCACCCGACCCAGGTAGACTTTAATATCATTGAGCGGTTTTCAACGTACACCAAACTCTTCCGAGTCATCGCATACATACTGCGATTTTGTCACAACGCTCAATCGAAGAAAACCAAATCTTACAATCAGTTGTCGACGGTGGAACTGGATAATGCACTTCGCTGCGTTGTGAAAATCGTACAAGCCGAAACCTTTCAATCCGACATCTACGGGATCCTCACAAAAAATCATTTGCCCTCCAAAAGCATCTTAAGAAATCTTACCCCCTTTCTTGACGACGGCATCTTGCGCGTTCGCGGTCGTCTCAAGCATTCCAGTCTTCCTTTCGATCGCAAGCATCCAATCATCTTACCGCAGCGTCATTTCTTTACAGAATTGGTAATTCAGAACTCGCATCAGGCTACCCTGCATGGCGGCGCTAGTCTTACTCTGGCCCACACAAGGTACAAATTCTGGATTCCAAATGGAAGAAAGGCCGTCCGGACCATCCTTCGAAAATGCATAACGTGCTTCCGCGTGTCACCTCGCATCGGAAGTCAATTGATGGGTGACCTGCCGGTACACCGGGTCAACCCACCGAACCGCCCATTCATTGCGACCGGCGTTGATTATACCGGGGCAATCTTCAATAATAAATTCTGGCCAATATCAGTTAAGGTGGGACATTTCGTTCAACGAGAGAGGCCCAAAGCGGATCACGTTGCTCTTCGAATTCCAGCAACAGATGAATCTTCTACCCCCGTAAACTCCCCTTCAAAAAACTTCTAATAATCGGCGTCACTGGCATTGACGTCTGTTGCGGGTTCTTCGTTTCTTATGGCTGCAATTCTCAACTGTATTATCAACAACAACGGCAGAAGCGAGCGGTTAATCTGCTTGCTCTCTGCATCCATCTCTCTCATCAACTCACGCACCAGCAGCTGCATTCACAACAACAACAACACCAGGTGATTTTGCCGTTTGCTTTATGCACCTCTGGACTGTTGTTTACGTCGTCTGCCGTGTGTTATGTGTTAAGTTCTCCCGCATGCGAGACATATGCTCGTAGCGTGCTCTTCGGAGTGGCGCTCCCCTCACCTCCCGCTGTATTGGCGCAGCATACCACAGATCGCAGTGTGCTCTTCGGAGTGGCGCTCTCTTCACCTCCCGCTGCCTGGACGCAGCATCCATTATCTCGCAGCGTGCTCTTCGGAGTGGCGCTCTCTTCACCTTCCGCTGCCTGGGCGCAGCATCCATCATCTCGCAGCGTGCTCTTCGGAGTGGCGCTCTCTTCACCTCCCGCTGCCTGGGCGCAGCATCCATCATCTCGCAGCGTGCTCTTCGGAGTGGCGCTCTCTTCACCTCCCGCTGCCTGGTTGCAGCATCCAGAATCTCGCAGCGTGCTCTTCGGAGTGGCGCACTCTTCGCCGCACACTACATTGGAGCTGTGGCCAACACCTGGGTGGCTCAGCGGTTTTAATGGAGTATCACTCTCGGCTACACAGTTGGCAACATTGGATTGTAATACCATTTATGATCCTTGGGATGATGATTTCAACCCACCAATACGTATTCGTACAGAATACTGTTGCTGCTGCTGCTGATTTGACTCTCCCGGATTACCGCCAGGCATCCATGGCAAGAGTTCCTGGAAAGTCGCCTAGCCGTAGAATTGGAAACCTTCTTAAAATTTTCTTTCAAAATGTATCTGGAATGAGGACCAAAATCCAATCTGTTTTCATGAACACATCCAATAGTGATTATGACGTAATCATATTGGTGGAAACCTGGCTTAACCCTAACTTTAACGCCAACGAGTTCTTCGATGCAAATCTGTTCAACGTCTATCGTAAGGACAGAGACTTTAGCAGAATGCAGTGCGATAGAGGTGGTGGTGTCATCGTGGCAGTACGCCATACTTTCTTGTGCATAGCCGTTAAACTTGAAAACGAAGACTCTCTTCTGGACCAGTTGGCTGTCGAGGTAGCTGGCTCGTCAGGAAAGATTGTAATAGTTGCTTCCTACATTCCCCCTGGTAGCGATTTTACGCTTTATCAGGCACATTTTAATAATATTTCCAGTATAAATGACAGTTTAGTTGACGGTGTGGGTATCTGTGTGACAGGAGATTTTAATTTAGGATCGCTCTTTATGGTGCCTGGTAATGTTCACCAGACACATGAAATTATTGTCCTTGACGATTGTTATAGTATGGGCCTCAGCCAAATAAATAATATCTTTATTGATTTGCATAGGCTACTAGATTTAATTTTCATCAATTCGATTGTTCATTCCTCGGTAAGCCTTGCTAAATATACTTTTTCTAATTGTAATTCTCATTATAGGCCCATTTGCTTTAATATTGAATTTTATAATTTTTTACCAACAGTTAATGTAGTTCCTATGTATAACTTTGATGATTCCAGCCTGGCTGCCGTAAGTGATTGCCTCTTATCAATTAATTGGGTTTCTTTACTATCGGATGCATGCATTGAGACCAATTATAATAATTTTCTAGTTGCACTCAAAAATACTCTGGATAGCATTGTCCCAACCAAGATGCGGGGTTCTTATAGTTAGTGTACCACGGAAGCCTATAGGAACCCCTCCAGAAGTATAAAAATTTAAGGAATAAGTTCTATAAAAGGTTCTTAAGATGGGGTAATCCCGTGGATGGCGATAGATACAGGCAACATAAGCGTGAATTTGAGTTTTTTAATAAATGTTATACATAATCAATTCATTTCTGATATTGAAAATAGCTTAAAATCCAATCCTAATTCGTTCTGGCGCTTCGTTAATTCTAAAAAGTCATTATCATCCATACCTTCAACTATGACATACAAGAATATGGTCGCTAACTCTGGGGCTGATATTGCCAACTTATTTGCTTCATTTTTTTCTGCCAACTTCGAGCCCGCTTCTAGCTGGAATAACCAGGAAGTTTTAAACAATATTCCAGAATTTAGTAGTATCGGCTCCCTTGATATAACTGATGGGGACATCTCTGAAGCTATAGTTGATGCAGCATCCATACTCCATCATGGATCTTCGTTCTTTCTAAAACATTGCTATTCTGGTCCTCTTAAAATCTTTTTTTCTGCCTCTCTAGCTCAGGGAAATTTTATATCTAGATGGAAAATGGCTAAAATTCTACCGGTTCATAAATGTGGATGTAAGTCTGAGATCTCAAACTACAGGCCTATTGCCAAAATAAGCAATATTGCTAAGCTGTTCGAGAGAATCGTAGTTAAAAAAAAAATCTTTCCATTTAAATGCCTATAATGACCCAAATCAGCATGGGTTTATGCCTGGACGTTCTACGACCACGAATCTTTATAATCCTTTGAGTCCCATTCGCAGGTGGACACAGTTTATACTGACTTTGCCAAGGCTTTTGATAAGGTCTGTCACTCTGCCTTTCAAGCAAAGC
The DNA here is from genome assembly GCA_035046095.1 of Drosophila pseudotakahashii. Taxonomy (NCBI): domain Eukaryota; kingdom Metazoa; phylum Arthropoda; class Insecta; order Diptera; family Drosophilidae; genus Drosophila; species Drosophila pseudotakahashii. The sequence goes on from JAWNOE010000060.1 coordinate 548,605, forward strand.
TTTTCATCTTGGCTTTCACTCTTCACTTCTAAAATGGATTTCGTCTTTCATGGTTGAAGTCAGTGGATCAGTATCAAACTCATATAAAGCGACATCTGGGCTTCCTCAGGGAAGTTCTCTGGGCCCCTTGCTCTTTATCATTTTCATTAATGACATTTGCTTCTGCATTCAGTCAGCCAAAGATCTTCTCTATGCATTCGACTTTAAGGTGTACCTATCGGTGAATTCGTTAAGTGACACTTATTTGCTGCAGTCTGATCTAAGCAAAATTAGTTTATAGTGCACTCGGAACAAACTGTCACTTAATCAAGACAAATGTCATGTGGTCCGCTATAGTAAATGTTCATTATCTATTATTTCAACGTATTATATTTACGATCACCCACTGCTTGCGCTGAACGAAATAATGGATCTTGGGGTCCTCTTTGATAGCAAATTCCTTTTCAATCACCACATTAATTACATCCTGCCCAAAGCATATGCTATCTTAGCTTTTACTGAAACTTGGCTGAAACCAGAGATAACAGACTCTGAAGTTCTGTCTACCAATTTTAATACCTACAGAACCGATCGCCTTTCCCGTAGGGGGGGCGGCGTTTTAATTGCCGTCACCTCCACCATAAGTTCTGAGAGAATTCACTCTCATGCCTCTAATGACATTGAATTTGTTTGTGTGAAAGTTTCCCTGCAATCCTTGTCTATTTTTATTCCATGTTCGTATATTCCGCCTGGCTCTGACCTAATAATTTATGAGCAACATCTATCTGCTATTAAATCTATTTTATCCTTTTTATCCAATAGAGACCTTTTCATTGTTTTGGGTGACTTTAATCTCCCTGATATATCTTGGTCCCCCCCTGCTGACTCACTTGTCGCTTTACCTTTATCCACCCATGATTTTGTGGATGGTCTTTTAGAATTATCGTTACAGCAGGTTAGCTTTATACGAAATTCATTAAATAGACAATTAGATCTTGTGTTTGTTTCAGAGCCGTCTGAAGTCACAGTATCTAGAATTGACGCTCTTGTGGTACCAGAAGACCGATACCATCCAACTATGGAATTGACAATTGCCTCCCCTACCTTGATACCCTCTCTTCTTTAGTTTCTCCAACTAAAATGAGATGCTTTCGGAAATGTGACTATAATAAACTTAATTTAATGATTTCGCAATACGATTGGACAGATCTTTATAACTGTGTGGACATCGAAAGTGCAACGGAACTTTTCTACAGCGTTCTATACACTTTTTTTAATGAATGCGTTCCTGATAGGCTTCCTCCCAAGCCGAACAGGCCCCCCTGGTTTACAAATGCGCTTCAAAGACTAAAAAATCTTAAAACAAACACTTATAAAAAGTATAAAAAATCGGGTAAGCCATCTGATTTTTCGAAATATGTGGTGGCTCGATCTGATTTTAATGTTCTTAACAGTCATTGCTATTCCATGTATTTAAATCGTTGTAAATTTGAATTTACAAATGATCCGAAGCAATTTTATAACTTTGTCAACGCAAAGCGTAAGTCATCAGCTTTGCCTTCATCGGTTCGATTTAACTCAATGGAGGCATCGACTGACTCTGAAATTGCTGATTTATTCTCTGACTTTTTCCAAACTACTTATAGCTCTTCTTCATGGTCAGAATCAAATTACCGTAATCCCTTAAATAGGGCAAATTGTATTTTTTCCCCTTTAATTACCGAAAGTTCTCTCTTAAGAGATTTAACATCAACAACGCCAACTTACTCTCCCGGTCCTGATGGACTTCCTGGGTGTGTGCTAAAGTTTTGTGCATCAACCATCTGCAAACCTATTCTTAAACTTTTTCAATTGTCTATTTCATCATCAGTTTTTCCAACTATCTGGAAGGATTCTTTTATTATTCCACTTCACAAAAAGGGTGCGAAGGCGGATGCCCAGAATTATAGAGGTATTTCTAAATTGTCGGCTATTCCAAAAGCCTTTGAACGTATTATCACTTCTCATTATGGAATGGAATATGCTCCATTTATTTGGAATCCCTCAAGCGAAGTGCATAGCAATAGGGTTGAGCGGCTTCAGAAAAAATTTCGGAAGTTTTCACTCCAGCCGTTGCATTTTTCTGATCCATTCCCATCTTACTCCAGCCAATGTCGCCTACTACATACTTGTAGTCTTAAAGACAGGCGTTCAATAGCGGGCCTACTTTTCGTGAACGACTTAATTATTGGTAACATTGATAGTCCTTTCCTTTTGAGTTTAATTACCTTCAATGCCCCAGCCAGGAATCTCCGTACCATGGTCCCTTTTTTTGAAAGTGCTGCTAGGACCAATTATGCTCGGAATGAGCTACTTTTAAGGGCTTTGCGTTTATTTAACTCCCTGCCAGCCAGCATCCGGTTATGTTGGGGATCCAAGAAGGATATGCTTAGGCAATCACTTAGGGAATATTTTTTATGTAGTTCTTAGTTTTAAGTTTATAACTTACTAGCCAGATAAGGATTTAATCCATTGGCGGAATAAATAAATAAATAAATAAATCGAAATCAAAGCGGCACGGCTTCGTGGGACAAGTACCTACAAGGGATACTTCACGATTTTTGTCTGCCTGGCTACGAAGGCGGTCCAACTGGAAGCGGTTACCCGACTCTCATCGGAACACTTCCTACTCGCATATTCTCGGTTTACTGGTCGCCGAGGACCAGTCCAACACATGTACAGCGACAACGGAACAAATTTCGTTGGCGCCAATAAGTTATTAACAAGCGCACAACAAGCTGATCGCGACCAAGCTACATGCCCGACATGGCATTTCACTCCGCCATACTCCCCCAATTTCGGAGGCCTCTGGGAGGCCAGTGTAAAATCCGTCAAGCATCACCTAAAGAGGATCGTCGGCAATCACAAGCAAACTTATGAGGAACTCGCGACGGTGCTCATCAGGATAGAAGCTTGCTTAAACTCTCGCCCACTGTGTCCGCTAACAGCCGATCCAGATGACTTAGAAGCTCTTACACCGGCACATTTTCTCATCGGCGACACACTGCTCGCACCTGCCCATTGTCGCCCACAAAACGCATCGTTTCGTGAGCACTTTCTATCTCATCAAAATTTGATCCGTCAGTTTTGGACACAATGGAGACGAGATTGCCTGTCCCATCTTCAAACTCGCCCAAAATAGTGTCAGGAAAGGGATAATTTTGAAATCAACGAATTGGTACTTATCAAGGACGATCAACTGCCACCATCACAGTGGACGCTCGGTAGAATCACCAGTCTACATCCTGGATAGGATGTTCGAGTCGTAACGTTAAACACCAAATCAGGCAGTCAGAAGCGCTCCATCTCCATAGTCAATTGCATCCGTATGTCATTTTTTTCTTTCTCTTAGCAGCTACGAATACCAAGGAACTCTAGAAGCCTGAACCACAAGTATCATGCTGATTTCGCACTGGCGGGCGGCATGTTCAGACCTATGGTACTTGGTTTATCCACACAGCTGATAGCCCTGCCAACTGACTACAAAGGTCAAGGCAACCTTACGAGACGAGAAGGAGAACAAGAAGAGAGAAGAACACGAGCTTCAGCGACCAGACCAATAGCACTCTTATCTTTCTATTGCGAATATTTTTGTACTAAATATTAAAAGTAAAATCATGAACCAAAGTGAAGTGTTAATGAATTAAAGATTGAATTGTTATATTTGAACTTCCGTCTTTTTAACTAATCCCAAGAGCCCCTTTTACTATGACAGCCGTGCATATTAATTTCGGCACGGCGTTACACTCGAACACACTTACTATCCTTGTATCCCAAAACCACAAACACATGATATTATTGTCTATTTAACGATAATTCTAAAACTTCATCCACATGTAACAAATATAGACAAGGATTGCAGGGAAACTTTCACACTAGCAAATTCAATGTCACTAGGGACATGAGATAGCAATGACTGTTAAGAACGTTAAAATCAAATCGAGCTACATATTTCGAAAAATCGGATGGCTCACCCGATTTGTTATACTTTTTGTAAATGTTTGTTATAAGATTTTTAAGTTTTTGAAGCTCATTTGTGAACCTGCTCCCTATGGGAGCCTTAAGATATAGTGGTCCGATCCGGCTCGCTCCGAAGAAGACTTTTGGGAAAGTTTCATCGCGATAGCTTTAAAGCTAAGAGACTAGTTCGCATAGAGACGGACAGACGGACATGGCTAGATGGACTCGGCTATTGGTGCTGATCAAGAATATATATATTAGTAGCTATATTAAAGGCTATTTCACATCTCTTTCATGGTTTAAAAAGGAAATCACCCACACACCAGGGGTTTTCTCATAAAACTGGATACATTCACTTTCTATCCCAGATTTCTGGTAACAGAACACACACACAATTATTACTCCCATACATAAAAAACAGGTCTTTGAGTAGGCAAAGGTTTCAATTCTTACCTGCATTGTCTCCAAAAAACAACCTCACATCTAGCGAACAAAAAAAATCCTTGAATACACATATTATAGCGTTACAAAAGGTTTCAATCTTTCAGAGCAAGGGCTTGATAGGTACAACTTTACATCACGCGACTTTGACGATTTTTTGCTTATTTTTTCCGCAGAAGGGGGGAGATTGGAGGAGCGTCCTTGATGGAGCTGACATCAGCTATGTCGAAGCTGCTCGATATAAAGTTAAAAAACCTGTCAACTAAAACTGACGTCGAAGGGCTAAAACAGGATCTGGAGAGCGACATTGGTGCCATTTTGCTGCAGGTCAAACAGCTAACCGACGACTTTACGCGGCTCAAAGAAGATGTGATAAGCCTTCGTGCAGATAGAGAAGCCGATAGGCGTACAATAAATATGTTGCTTGAACAACAAAAGAAAAAAAAGTAGTGGTAAAAGGGGTAACGGTAGACAAAAACTGCAAACTGGATGTTAAAACTCTAATTGAAGAAAGAATGCAATTAAAAGGTTCTAGAGTTTCCGATGTGCGAAAGCTTAATGAGCGGGATGGAAAATGATGGTTCTGGTGGAATACAAATCCCAAGCAAAAGCGGAGAATATTTTAAAAAATGGTCATAATGGTCCTTGACAAGGTTTTTACAGTGGAAAAACAAGCAAACAATGTGGCTCCTTTAGAGCTAAAAAAGATTCTTATGGCCATTAGCAGGGAAACAAAAGTAAAAGTCCAGCACGACAGCATCGACGTAGACGGAAATTGGATGTCGTTTAATAACAATAAGGATGGCAAGGAAAACCAGCTGAACATAAATTAAAGGAAATATACGAAGACATTTTGGAAATATCTCAAATTACGTATGCGTTCCTAAGCTAAAAGTCCAAGTCAAAAAACTAAATAGAAACAAAAATAAATGTATTAAATGTAGTCCTATGTATTGCGATTAAAAAGGCCGATGCCATAGAGAGACTGGAGATCAGAATCCTATAACGTCGCAGGAATAAAAAATATGCTTATATATAAATATTTCTTCCAATACATTGAATCCAAATTGGATGTTTTCGAAGTAAAATTCCAAGACTTTGTGCTTAGATGGGTGCCCGCCATCCGAAACAGCGCCAGAGGACGAGCAAGTGGTGGATTGATATATGGTATAAAAAAAGAAATGTAGTTGAGACCATTATTATCCAACTGAGGACTGTAGAAAATGAAAACCCGCACCTACTGCCAGTGTACATTAATTGCAATCATTGGAAAAGAGATTCTGGAAAGTAATATGCGGTTTTAAACCATGTCCGATTAAATGAAAGTGCAAAATTCGCTCGGTACTACTCGAACGCCTTAAAAACTGGTTAAAATGCTGCGATATTCTTGCTGAATTCCATGCCGGTTTTAAAAAGGGATATTCGACAGTAGACAATATTTTCAGTCTAACAAGTATAGCAAGGTCATATATCGACAGTGGAAAAAGTTATACGCAGTCTTTGTAGATTTTTGAGCTGCCTTTGACTCAATAGTGTAGTATGCCTGTATCATTCATCAAATATGAATGCGCCCAAAACCCAACTTATGGAAAACGCTTGTGTCAGCATATTCCCTTGGCATGAGTGCAGACAAATACAATGAATGCATATACAACTTCTCTCGCTGCTATCAGCCCAATACATTTGTGAGCATATATACTTTAATAAATACATGCAGCGCAGCCGTGAACAGCTAGTTGTAAGTCACTCTACTTTTGATCATCGAAGAATAAAGATCTTTTGCCTTGGCCGATGGCCACTAAAACCAAATATAAGTATTTCTTCTGGGTTCAACATATAATGGGATTTCAGCTTAAATAATACATCCATGGTTTTTATTAACTTTATACCAAAACATGGTGACCGTAAATATACAAACACTTGGCGTACCTAAATGATGTCAAAACAATAGACAGAAGAACTCTAACTTACAAGCTCAGCAATATCGGCATATTAACCACTTTTTTAAACGTCCTTCAGAGCTTGTATACGGATAACTTGGCGGCAGTATGGGATGGAGAACAACTATCCGAGTGGTTTACCACTGAAGCTGGAGTCTAGCAAGAATGTCTACTCAGCCACCTACTGTTTTCCCTGTTTTTAAACGACATTACAGATTGCCTGCCTGGCGGTATTCAAATAGGCAGATGCGCGATTAAGGCGCTGCTGTATGCATGATAAATGCTATGCACAAATACTGTCTATTGTGGAAACTGTTAGTAAACACCGAGAAGTCAAAAGTTCTGATCTTCAAGAAGCATTGGAGAAGGCTAGCTCAAAACGAAAAGTGGAATTTAGGGTATACTCAGCTAGAAATTGTCAAGACATATAAGTATCTGGAAGTGTAGATTTACCACAACGGTTGTTTTAACCACCACTTACAGGAAAAACTTCGAGATGCATAACTGGCCATAAATTGCGTATGGAAATCGCTGCTAAGGAAAATGGATGATTCCAATGAGTAGCAAGTACAAGCTGTTAAGTGCAGCAATGCGGTCAATCCAATGTTAGGACCCGCAAGTCTGGGACATCTCACCTTATGAAAAAGTTGAAAGCCTTCTAAGATTCTTCTTAACCTTAACCACTGCAGGGTGGCCCAGGACCTTCTCACCCAAACAATTTCCGAGCTCAAAATTGACCTGGCAATTCTGAGCGAGCCCTACAAAGCAATTAGATCCAACACGTGGGTCAAGGATCAAATGGGAAAAGCAGCAATCTGGACATGTGGGCAACCGGCCCAACATCTAGCTTGCGTAAAGGCATCAAAAGGCTACGTAAGGGCGAAGCTAAAAGACCTTTGGGAGGAAGAGTAGTCACTGAGACGTTCGCATCGCTGGACGTATGTCGAGGCGGTAAAAGCACTACAAAGATGTTAAGGGTCATGCAGCTAAACCTTACCCACTGCAGGGTGGCCCAGGACCTTCTCACCCAAACAATTTCCGAGCTCAAAATTGACCTGGCAATTCTGAGCGAGCCCTACAAAGCAATTAGATCCAACACGTGGGTCAAGGATCAAATGGGAAAAGCAGCAATCTGGACATGTGGGCAACCGGCCCAACATCTAGCATGCGTAAAGGCATCAAAAGGCTACGTAAGGGCGAAGCTAAAAGACCTTTGGGTTTTTAGCTGCTACTTTCCACCCAGCTGGGCACTAGAGGAGTTTAGTGACACGATAGACAGCCTGGCAAACGACATACGAGCACATTCGCCTGCGATTATAGCCGGGGACTTCAATGCGTGGTCAACGGAGTGGGAGTCAGCCTTAACAAACGCCAGAGGAAGAGTAGTCACTGAGACGTTCGCATCGCTGGACGTAGTCCTACAAAACACGGGCTCCACCCCTACATTTAGGAGAGCGGGAGCGCAGTCCATAATCGACCTCACCTACGTAAGCGCATCCTTGGCGGCGACGGCGACATGGGAGATTAGTGAGATCTACACGGCGAGCGACCATAGTGCAATTATAAGCACCATCAGCACGCGAAGAACAGCCGCACCGACAATTACTCGAGGACACTACAAAGAAAATACTCTCGACATAGCAGCATTTAGAGCGGCCCTGGTTGGGACGGAATTAGCGGACAACGAACGGGCATTGATGGAAAAGGTCAAAGAAGCCTGCGACGCCAGCATGCAGCGCAGTAAAAGCTTCAAGGGGCGCAAGCCAGTCTACTGGTGGAACCAAGCGATTGAGAAGGCACGCCGCGAATGCATAAGCGCTAGGAGAGCCTACCACAGGGCCCGCGGAACCGAAGACTTCCATATACTTAGGGAGGTTTTCACCCAAAAGAGGAAGATCCTAAAGCGGGAAATAAAATGCAGCAAAAAGCAGTGCTTCCTGCAACTTTGCGATGAAGCAGAAAACGACCTGTGGGGAAAGGCCTACAAGGTGGTCATGAAAAAAACCAACGCCGTTAAAAACGTGACCCCAACTGACTCTGAGAAACTGGGAGTGATTATAAGGCACCTATTCCTAGCGCAGGAAACGAGGCAAGCGGAAGTGCTCGCTGTTCCGGACCATCAGATACCGCCGGTGACCCTACAGGAGTTGGACAGCATAGCCCAGAAGGTACCAAACAACAAGGCACCAGGGCCAGATGGGATCCCAAACCGGGCACTCAAACTGGCCATCAGCATGTACCCGAGCACCTTTGCCAGTGCATACACTAAGTGCCTGGCCCAAGCCCGCTTCCCAGAACGGTGGAAACAGCAAAAGCTGGTGCTTATACCAAAGCCAGGAAAAGATACGGAAGAACCGTCGGCATATAGGCCCATTTGCCTTCTAGACACGGCAGGCAAAATACTAGAAAGCATTGTCAGTGCAAGACTCGGAAAAGCAATTGAGGCTGCCGGAGGGCTCTCAGAAAGTCAGTATGGCTTTAGAAAGGCCCGCTCAACCCTAGATGCACTGGAAGCCGTGGACCGCATAGCCAGGCAGGCCATAGAAGGCAAAAGATGGCTGGGAGGAAAGAAACAATACTGTTTGGTGGCAACTCTGGACATCAAAAACGCCTTCAACTCTGCATCCTGGAGCAAAATAACGGCCGCACTCGGGATGTTGAACACCCCAAAGTACCTGCAGGCGATCGTTAGCGACTACCTGAGCGACAGGTGGCTCCACTACGATACGGACGAAGGACCTCAACGCTACAAAATCACAGGAGGAGTGCCACAAGGGTCTGTCCTAGGCCCATTATTGTGGAACACCATGTATGATGGTATCCTGCGACTAAACTTCCAGCATGGCGTGAACGTTGTTGGATTCGCGGATGACGTCGCGGTCATAGTGGTAAAAAAGTCGATAGCCAAGGTAGAAAGATCTACAAACGCAGCCATCAGCAGGATAAGTGAATGGCTACAAATCGCGGGACTTGAACTGGCTGAGCAGAAAACCGAGGCGGTACTCATCAGCAGCAGGAAAAAGGTAGAAACGGCACGAATCACTGTGGGCGGAGCCCAAGTGGAGACGAAAAGGGCTATAAAATACCTAGGGGTCATGCTGGACACCAGGCTGTCCTACAGGGAGCACCTGCAGGCGACTCATAAGAAGGCACGCGGAGTTACGATGGCAGTGTCCCGAATGATGCTTAACCATAGAGGCCCAAAATCCACGAGCCGGAAGCTACTATTTAACGTAGCAAAGTCGTCCATCATGTACGCGGCACCAATATGGGCCAAAGCGACAACAAAAAAGAGCTACACAAAGGGAATAGAGTCGGACTACAGAATAGGAGCCCTCAGGATAGCCTCCGCCTTCCGCACGGTCTCTACTGAGGCCATTTTGGTCATCAGTGGAATAACACCAGTCGAGCTCGCAGTTGTGGAGGCCAAGGAGAACTTCGAAGCGAGAAAAGTAGCCGACACGCAGGCGGACTTCCGCTTGGCAAAACTAAGGTCAAGAACCAAGTCCCTTGAAAACTGGCAGCAAAGATGGGATAGGGCAGGAACCGGCCGGTGGACGCACCGACTCATCCCCAATATAGCAGCTTGGGTAAACAGAACACACGGCGAACTAACGTTCCATCTGACGCAGGTGCTGAGCGGACATGGATGCTTTAAGGAGTATCTACATCGATTTGGCCACGAGACAAGCCCAATCTGCGAGGCATGCGGAGCAGTGGAAAATGCCGAACACGCACTAACCAATTGCGTCAGGTTCGGAGAAGAACGCCTAAGAGCCGAACAAACCCTGGGGACCCGATCACAGTGGAGGGACTGGTACCTAGTATGCTGGAGAGTCAGGATAACTGGACAGCTGTATGCAGCCTGGCTGCGGAAGTCACGACGGAACTGAGGCGGCTAGAACGCATAAGGAACGTGAGGCCCTGCTTCACGGCAGTCCCGCAAGTCTGGATATCATATGTATATTTATTTTTGCCTATGTATGTAATTTTCGAAACGGAATCAAGGAGAATCGCAACTCGGCTGACTCATAGGTCTCTTGAATACGATCTGGGAGTCAAGAACTATTGAACTGACACTTTCACTGTGGAGAAGATCCTTAACATTTTCATGGCCAGAGGAGAAATAATCCCTCTAAGCTACATCTCAAACGTGACAGCCAACGACACTGTGTGCCCGATCTGTAATATTAGGGAGCAGGAAAACATCGTGCTTTTTATAGGACACTGTCCCGTTTTACGCGAGATCCGCCTGCTGCATTTCGGTAAGGCTCGGCTGCAACCGCGTGATGTATGCGATGTATGGATGGGCAGTGCTGGTCAACTCTCTACAACTACATTAACCAGTCTCTGGAGTACCAAAGCAATATTTTAATGGAAAACTTTAAAGTACTTAATTTTATAATTCTAACTCATAACTCACCTCTTCTAGTTGTTAAATTGATTGGTGGAATGATCTGATATATGGGGAAGACCCGGGAAGTCAGGTGTAGTACACTGTGCAGCGAGATCGAACGACGGTTAAAATAACCAAGTCGATACTTTCTATTCCATTTTTCTTTATAAAAAAAATAATAATTTGTGAATCCCTTTAATTGTACATGCCGTTTACTCAATGTTTTTTTTTATAAATAAAGAATTATACTACTACTACTATTTAAATAATCTTGTTATACTACTACTACTATTTAAATAATCTTGTTCGAGGTCGTCCAGGGCTTGGACATGGTGGTGCCCATGCTGCAGGTCGGCGAGGTGGCTCAGGTCAGCGTGGATCCTCGCTTTGGCTACGGCTCCCTAGGACTTAAAAAGGACGGCGAGTCCGATTACCTGGTTCCGCCCGATTCCCACCTTACCTACGAAATAGAGCTTTTGGATATCAAATACGAAGACTTTGCGGACCTAAAAAGCTTTGAAACACTGCGCAAATACGGGACCCGCAAGGAAGAACGTGCCAACTTCTTTTACAAGCGCTCGGAGTTCACCACCGCCATTCATTTGTACAGACGTGCTCTTGACTTTCTGGACAATCGAGACGGGGATCCGGAATCCGAGTTCGACAAGGAGGATCTTGAGCTTTCCAACAGGGACACGCAGGCCCTGCTAGAGGATCGGTTGATAGTCTATAACAACTTGGCCATGACTCAAATCAAAATCGCCGCCTTTGACGCAGCTCTGCAGTCCGTGGAGCACGTCCTGCGGTGCCAGCCAAATAACTCCAAGGCCTTGTACCGCAAAGGCAGGATACTAGAGGGCAAGGCCGACACCCAGGGCGCCATTAAGCTGCTGCAAAAGGTGGCCACTCTCGAACCCGACAATCGTGCCGTTCAATCGGATTTGGCCAGGCTTTTCATCAAGGCTCGCCGCGAAGAGTACAACGAAAAGGAGATGTATTAGAAGATGCTGGGCCAGGCTAAGAAAATGGAACAGAAGACTGCCACCATGCAAAAGCAGCCCCTTGTAGATAATTCCAAGCTAAAGCTACTGGGCTACCTGATGGGTTCCATATTAATTGGAGTAGCTGGCGTCGCTATTTATCGTTACAAATACTAAGGACAAACATTGCACATTGAACTACTGGTTACTTTAAGCAATTGAAAAGCATTTTTTAAGGATATACATATATATAGATGGCAAAATTATGAATGTTGGAAAGCCACAGTTGCTTATTATAACGATATGGCTCTTGTTGTACATTTAATACTATGCACACTTCACAATAGTATGTATCTTTCAATCGGTATGGTTTTGGACATCGTACATATAATGTTAAAGCTTACTTTTAATCAACTACATTCTGTCAGACATGTACCGGGAATTGTTAAATAAACATTATAATGAAGTTGGCATTGTCACGAATCAGATGTTTCGGTATATATTTGACATAAATAAAAAGAGTCAATATTTTTATGTCGAACCATACAAAAATATTATCCTGTTTTTCACAAGGTACATCATCGAATATCATAATGGAATTGTTTTTAGCTTCACTAGGGTCTAGTACGCCATCATTATGAGAGAATGTATGATTTCCCATTCCTTTAATCGGTTTCATTAATTTCTCCACGTACTCATATTTAGGTTGATATAAACTTTTCGAATTTTAATCCATTTGGACTCTCGATCAAACTTAGCATAATATTAGTTTTACCGCAATTCGAAGGTTCAACAATTAGATCTCTAATTGTGTTCGGTAAGAGAGCACCATGACGGGGAGGTAGATTTTTTTTCATTTGCATTATTAATATTACTAACTACAATTTTTGGTTTTTGGCTTATTAAACGCATGTTTCAAACAAATGTACTTCCTTCAATGAGAAATCTTTGATGATTAAACATGAATAAAATAGGAAACCGTTTTTATAATCGTTTCAGTCGTATTTTCAATTGTAAACACGGTGGTGGTCTTGTTGATAAGCTTATCAATACATTAACGTTTAAAACTCATATTCCGGGTTATAATTTTTGTGGACCGGGTACAAAGTTACAGAAACGTTTAAAACGCGGTGTTCAAGAAATAAACCCACTGGATGAAGCTTGCAAAGAGCACGTTATTTCTTATTCTCTAAACAATTCATTGAGTGAACGACACAGGGCAGACTCCATATTGATTGACAAAGCCTGGTCACGTGTCAAGGCCCCAGATAGTAATCTTGGTGAAAAAGCAGCAACTTATTTTGGGATGGGATTGATTAAAACGGAAACAAAAGGGAGGAAAAGGACAACTAAAAATAAAATGTAAAAGGCAAACCTTTCAACTATTATTAATCTTGATACTAATTTCATTAAACAAGCAAAAACCATTAGACATTTTGAGTGCAATTAAAGGTGTACATTAGGGTGGACTTTTTTAAGGTCGATTGAGCTCAGCGTCTGAAATAATAGGTTTCTGTGTCCAAAAAATGTATGTGAAAACAGAAAAATTGTATTTCACTTTAATGCAATGGTCCTAAAGTTTTAGTAAAATAACTTGTACGAATCGTAATATATTTCTTCCTTCCTTAACTTGTCAACTTTTTTGTTCCGTTCGAATAAAAGAGTAGAGAAGAAGTTTATTTCATGCCTATTAACAGTTGGACGTAGCCTAGCGTGTAGAGCTTATGTCTCCGAACAAAAGGGGACCGAGTTCGATCCCCAACCCACCATCTTTTTTTTTCTGTGACTCACACTAAAATATTATATTTATTTATATCTATATTATCTATTTATATCTATATTATGATTTTGAAGATTAACTGTAGCTTTTGCGTTCGCCAATAAAAGTTATGGTGAAATAAATGGTGACTATTATTTTTAAGTTGTTTAAGTTTAGTCTTAGATCCTTTTTAAAACACTGTCAAAGTATAAAATCAAGTTTACGGCATCTAGATGAATCTGAAATATGTGTAATATACTTTAAAGCCGTTGTGCACTGCCTGAAACTAATTATTTTTTACTTTTGCTTCCTTTTATGGATTATGGATACCTTAGAAATTGATTCAACAATCAAAGAGTTCTAAGAAAAATGTTAAAATTCCTCGTCTAATTAATGTAATCAAAATTGGAGGTTTTCTACCAATCGTGCCGACCTTGACAGTCCTTAGCGCTTTTGGTAATTTAGCAAATGGTAGTGCAGCAATTGCAAAATCAATTGACAATGCTCGTATGGCCAAAGAGGATTTGGAGGATAAGAGACGTCACAACAGGAAAACTGAAAGTGGTGCTGTCGGAGAAGGATTATATCTCAAGCCCTACAGAAGGGTTATGATTCTATCTTAAGCCCTACAGAAACGAAAAAACTAGTTGCTCTGCTACCCAATAGAACACTATCAAATATCGACATTATAAATTTCGCTGAAAAATATATCCCACATTTTCGAGGGGTATTCATGAGAGATCTACTCCCAGAGCCAGAAGCTCCAAAAAGTCGGGAGTGTGGTATTGTAAACCTAGATAGTGCACAATCAAGTGGTACTTATTATAAAAAAAAGAAAGGAAGTTAACTTCGGCAAGCCGATGTTTATATACCCTTGCAGTTATAATAAGTACCCAAAGTTTAGTCCTCACTCGATCGGTGCTGTTTCTGGGATTCCAAATATATATATTATATTGTCAAAATGTCCTTTATATATTTATTGAGATTATTCCTATGGGAGCTATAAGATATAGTGGTCCTATCCGGCTCGTTCCGTAATATATACTACCTGTAATAGAAAGAAAACCTTTGGGAAAGTTTCATCAGGATAGCTTTAAAACTAAGACACTAGTTCGCATAGAAACGGACAGACGGAGCGACGTACAGACGGAAATGGCTAGATGGACTCGGCTATTGGTGCTGATCAAGAATATATATACTTTATGTGGTCGGAAACGTCTCCTTTACTGCGTTGCAAACATCTGACTGAAATTGTAATACCCCTGCAATGGTATAAAAGAATATGTATTCTTCCTCGCGAACTCGCATTCTTGCCCAAATTGATAAAAGGGCCCCGCGCGTAACAAGCACGTGCTTGGTGTCGTTGGGCCACTTGTTTGTACTGCTCGAAGTGCATCAACGTCCATGATAATTATATATATCATATATTATTTCGATAGTTTTGGAAATCTACAGCCACTAAGAGAAGTTGTGAAATACTTGGGGGATAGAATACAATACAATTACGATCGGGTTCAATATTTTAGCACGTATACATACATACAAGGATTTCTGATCCCCAAGGCAAAGCGCAAAACAACAAAGGTTGGACAATCTATTGCACTTGAGTTGGAGGAGCACAGGAAGGAAGTCATATGGATTCGAAGAGGGAAGTTAAGTAAATTCGGTAGATAGCGAGCATTCTAACCAAGAAATAAATAAAACTTGCATGCACTACCGATTATAATTTTGATACATACATCCATACACATATACACATTTCTAATTATAAATACATATATACATAAGTGAATCGTTTTGGACCAAAATCAAATAAATATTTGTCGGCATCCTGGTTGTTTAAAAAACAAAATTCCCCCACTTCTCGTAGTAGTGAGCACCAATTATAGCTTTGCAAAAAATTAAAAGGGTAAAAGTTGAGAATTGTGAAAAGATCTAATTCCAGAATTAAATCCTCGGCAAATTTTCTGCCGCGCATTTTTCTCAAATTTCCCTCGCTTTTCGCCATTTCCCGCGCCTTTAAGCGTCAGGTTTATATATTCGACCTTAGTTATCGGTCAGTGCATCATTTTCCGTTAGCATTGCGTTGAGCACCGCCAGCCGTACACATATACACACACACACAGACAGCGCAGCCCGTTCTTTCGAGTTGTCTTTCGTTGTTTTCGTTTTCGATCGCTGGAACGGTGCAAGCGCTGCCGCTGCCTAAACGCTTGTTCGTTTTTTGGTGTTTGAGCTTAACGTGTGCTTCCATACACTACGTGCGCTCGGCATATTATAATTATTGAATTGTTAAAATAAATTAATTCATTTAAATAACTCCCCCTCACTGCTTGCGTTCAGCTTATTAAAGTTATTAAAGTTTTTAAAATGAGGGTCGATTCTCATTAAATGCGGTTGAGTTAGAATGTCGACTAGAAATCCTAAATACGCTCATTGAAAATGCTTCGCTTATACAAAACAAAATCGAAGCGAAAGATGGAGATGATGGGTACCGCGAAGAGTTCGAAGAGACAGCAATTATAGCAAAATCGTTGCTAATTTCCATAATTGCCGAAGCAAAGCGCAAGAGCGTTGACAATTCTGCCCCGCCGGCAACGCGCACACCCCAATGCCGTTTGCCGAGCGTCGCTCTTCCAACCTTCAGCGGAACACATTCCGAATTTAAAAATTTTATAAGCATTTTCGAAACTTTTGTTGACAAAGATGACACGCTGCACGATATCGAAAAATTTAACCATCTAATATCCTAATATCGTGTTTGGCTGGAGACGCGCTGGGAACAGTCAGGGCATTCCAAGTTACCGCGGATAATTATCCAAAAGCCCTGGCTAGCCTAAGGCGGGTGTACGATAATGATTGTTTAATTTTCTTTGACAATATATCGACACTGTTTAATCTGCTAAAGATTTGCCACCCATCAGCTACAGCCTTGAGAAACCTGATCGACGCAGTCACAGCGCTGTACGATTCTCTTTTGTCCATTGGGGATGACAAACGTATTACGAATGCCATCCTCATCCATCTAGTAATGGGCAAAGTCGATGCAGGAACTAAAAGAAAATGGGAAGAACAGTTAGATTATACCTCGCTTTCTCTTTGGAGCGAGTGTGAGTCGGCCCTGAACAAGCGCTATCAGCATATGGTTGCCGAAGAAGCGTGTAAGCCAAAAGTTGTTCAGCAGAGCCAGGCTTATCCTAAGAAGAATGGAAACAGGAGTTTTTCGTTTGTTGCTGCCATGGACGACCCCGAAGTGTGTGTATTTTGCAACTCAGCAGAACATCAAGTAGGAAATTGCACTGCTTTTGCTGCCCTAACAGTTCAGCAAAGATTCGATTTCGCAAAAAAGGCTCCCTTATGCATTAACTGCCTCCGTAAGGGACACACGGTAAAAAGATGCAAATCGAAAAGATGCAGGGTGTGTAAGTCCTCACACCACACATTGCTGCACATTTATTCGCCATCAAATCTCGCGTTGCCACCTGTAGCGTTCAACTCGAATCCTACTGGTTCTCAAGCTGAGTTGCGGTATGCTGCCGTAGAGGTCGTGCACTTCTAGCGATGCTCTGCGCTATGCTCGTCGGACTGGCGTGGGTTCTTTCCACTTCAGACATACCTTAACATAAAAACAAGAAAATAAGTTCACTGTCTGAAACTACTAAAATGTACCTAAAGAAGTTAAAATCGACTATACCCACTACTGAGTTTACGCTAAGAGGAACAGATCTCTAAACGATCTCGGATTCAGGGAGACTTGTAAGTTGTTTGTCCCCTATTCTTCACCCACCCTTCCATGGTAACTTGTACATTATTCTGGGTTACCCCTTATCTGACATCAAATTGCAGATTAATACCCCTCGATCTTCATGTTGTTCCGGTGACGATCCATTTAGAAATTAAATTACTCGATCATTTCGTTGCGTAATACAGAGACTTTCATTTCATTTATTTCACAAGTAGCAGTTATTTCTAACCCACAGTTTGCTCTAGCGCAAATTAGGCACAGGTTGATATTCTATACTTAGGGTCTAAACTTCAAGGAAAATTCAAATCATTTAAGCGGTATCTAACCGAAGTTAACTATACGAATTATTTCTAATAAAGGTTTACGCAAGGGGGTTCAAGCTATCGAGAGATTCGCATCGACGGTATATATATATATAACACAAACATACTCATATGGAAACAATTAAGGGTTTACTCACAAGCGTTACTTTTTAGGAAAAATCCATCGAAGCGTTCGTTTTGCCCAATGAAGCTGTTGTTGGTTCCTTTAAGGTGGATTAGAACATGTCGTATATATATGTATGTGTGTTGATTATGACCTTAATTCGACGCGCTTCCGGCTTACATAATAAGCTTCCCACCCATTTGAGCGTTTTTTTAAAGACTATTAGTAGACTATTACAAATAAGTGCATTTATGCAGAATCAACCAAAGAAAAATAAGAAAAATATATATAAAGAAAAGAAAAACTACAAAAGATTACCGCCAACCAGGCGGTGTGACGGGCTTCGGTATTAACACTCCCTTCTCCGCTGAATCAGCAGCCGCCGAATCGCATCTGGCAACGCCGTGCGGCCGGTGTCTCCTGTTCTCTAGGCCGCATGCCCTAGCTAAGTTGAGGCAGCGGGGTATATTAGGCTACACGTATGTATAGTTGCTGACGAGTGGCGTTGAAAAGGGCTGAAGATGCACTCCGCTGTCGATATTCACTGTTGAAATGCGGCGCTTCCGCGTCCGGTCAGAACTCCACAGTCAACTCTATTAAAACTGCTCTTCTCGTTGGTTACGATATACTCGCCTAAGAACTGTCGATCAAGCTTCTTAAAACCACCCCCGAATTGCGATCATTTCACGGTCTTAGAGCCTGCATACAGCGTGGGCCAAAAAGATGCACCACGTGTGCGGGCGTACCAACCATCGGCTGGCAGCGAGGGTATGAAAACGCCGATGGCGTTGCGCTGGGTGAAAGATCGATCGGGTGGTTAGGTTCTGAAAAAACGTTCGGATATTAATCTATCAGCTCCCAAGAAACAATAACAAAATTCACCTCTGACTATGGATTCACACTGTTCACTTTTGTTAACACTTTATTGGCTGGCCTCGTCGCACTCTGGTACAGTTCTGTTAAACAGTTTCGCACGTGGACTTTTAAAATTGTACTTGTCTTTGAGTTTAAGCGCACGTCTGTTGGCTTTGGCGAGAGAAAATCAAGTGAACGAGCTGCGCACAGAAGTTTGCCTACGTGGCTGACTTCGCTTCCAGGAATTTAAGTAGGAAGCGCAGAGACGGAAAATAAGGGCGTTGTGGCGTGATACTTTCGTCGTCGAATCGTTAGATTCGCTAGATTTTCGGTCGCCGCTGCGTAGATCGTGCAAGCTAGAGGGCAGATGTGCAGCAGAGAGAGGCTGGAAGGCAAATTCGGGAATTCTACCGCTGTCCGCGTTAAAGAGATGCGAACGAGAAACGACGTAAAATCAATGTCTTAACCCTTATGCGTGCGTCTGCTTATTGTACCCTACACACTCTCTCCTGAGCCCACGCTCTTGCAGAATACTCCATCCACTTCGCATATTTTTTATGCGACTGCATCGGATAGAGTTAATCTTGCCACAGCTATCGTGAGCGTCCAAACAAAAAGTGGCGAATTAGTTTTGGCTCGAGCGTTGCTCGATTCTGGTTTGCAAGTAAATTTTGTGACCGATAAGCTCGCTCAGAGACTTCAAATTTAAAGAGAGAGGACGTGTGTTTGAGCTTGCGGGGCATTGGTGGAACTAATGCTCAAGCAACCAAGAAAATACACGATGGTCAAGTCGCGAGTGGGTAGCTGTCAATTGTCGTCCGAATTTTACATATTAAAAAATATTTCTGGTTATCATCCGGATCAAACGGTGAACACCAGCGGCTGGAGGGTGCCTGAAAATATTCAATTGGCAGATCCATTTTTCTTCAAGCCCCAAATATTAATTATGCTCATTGGCGCAGACTCGTTCTAAAGCAAGGGCCTGAGTTTCCCATTTTGCAGAAAACAGTTCTCGATGATGTGCCTCTTAAAAAAATAAGAAATGCTGAAAAGTTGGAGTGTTGGAGTCAATAGACACAACCCTGTCTATACAGAAATTTTGGTCTGTGGAGGACTTGCCGCCCAAGGCCAATGTCCATACTCCTGAGCAGCAACTTTGTGAGCCATACTTTGAGAAAAATACTCAAAGATTGTCGTTCGGGAGATTTTCGGTTCGTCTGCCTTTCAAATCTGACCCAAACACTCTTGGTTCATCACATAAAGTTGCGAAACGTAAATTTTTGTCGCTTGAAAGAAGATTATCCAAAAATCCCTCTTTAAAAAAGATGTATCTGGAATTCATGGAAGAATATGAAGCCATGTGCCACATGTCTTCTACGAACAATAAAATTCCAGACAGTCCGCACTATTTTATTCCGCACCAATGCGTGCTGCGACCTCAAAGCACCTCGCGAAGTTGAGAGTGGTATTCGACGCCTCGAGCCGTACATCGACGCCGGTCGCGTTGAATGACATCTTGATGGTTGGCCCCACCATTCAAGAGGAGCTGCTTCGGTTCAGACTGCACAAGTTTGCGCTTGCAGCAGACGTAAAGGAGATGTATCGTCAAGTAATGGTTGACGAAGCTGACTGAAACTTTCAGCTCATAGTGTGGAGACGAGATCCATCTGAGTCTCTAAAAATCTTTAAGCTGAACACCGTAACTTATGGAACTTCTAAAGCACCCTATCTGGCGATTCGGTGTTTAATGCGGCTTGCAAAGATCGCGCAGGATTCGTGTCCAAAAGCTGCTAAGGTCATTCAGAATGACTTTTATATTGACGATTTGTTGACTGGCGCCAGATGTGTTGAGGACCTGTTAAGACTTCGAGACGAAGTTTCTCAGGTATTACAAGAGGCAGGATTTGAATTGGCAAAGTGGTTTTCTAACTGCCCAGAGTTGTCCGCATCTGAAAGCGCTGTCATGCCGCTAACGGCAGACTCTAACGTAACTAAAACCCTTGGCGTGGTTTGGTTACCGTGTAAAGATTACTTTCAATTTCGGTTGGATGACTCTTTCCAGGATCTTCGTGCGACAAAACGAAACATACTGTCGGTGACTGCCCGACTTTTCGATCCGCTTGGCCTATTGTGTCCTCTAGTGACTAGGGCAAAAATGTTGTTGCAGGAACTGTGGCTTCGAAAGTTTGACTGGGACGAGTCGCTGCCGATGCAACTGCAGACATCTTGGGAAGCGTTTAAGGGTACGCTGTTGCAGCTGCCCAAGATCAAGGTATCGCGATTCGTTCATACAGACGCCAAAGTCCCGGCAGAAATACATGGTTTCGCTGACGCTTCCATGCGAGCATATGGAGCGTGCATCTACGTTCGCACTAGTACCGCTGAAGGTTTAAAAGTATCTTTATTGACAAATCCAAAGTTGCTCCCGTCAAGACGAAAACTTTTCCCCGCCTTGAGTTGTGCGCACCTCACCTTCTTGCGGATCTTTATAATCGTGTAAGACCATTGCTTAATTTTCCGATCACAAAGGTGTTCCTATGGACGGACTCGGAGATCACTCTGCATGGATCAAAACGCATCCGTCGTCGTTGTCGGTTTTCGTCTCAAACCGAGATGCAGAGATCCAAGAGTGGTCGGAAAAAGCAATTTGGCGACATGTCCCCACGAAAGTAAACCCAGCGGACATCGTGTCAAGGGGTTGTGTCGTTGAGGAACTCACAGCTTCCATTTGGTTCGCTGGGCCGTCGTTTTTGCTTGATGCTGAAAAAGATTGGCCTGTAAATCGACACCTTGAATTACGCAAGTCAGCATTGGCGCTTATGGTAATTCCAGGGCCCAACTATGTGCTTCATAAAATAAAATCTTTTTCGTCGCACATAGGGCTTCTAAGAGTTTTCGTGTGGGTCTTTCGGTTTATTCAAAGGTGCAAACAAGTGTCACAGCCCTTTGAAAAAAGTATTACGCCAAGAGAACTCAATTTTACGTTCGAGAAAATAGTGGAAGTGATCCAATCGCACGAGTTCAGTGACGACATAGCCAAAATTCGAAAAAAGTGACGACATAGGCAAAATTCAAAAAAACAAACCGGTAGCAACGAATATTCAAAAACTAAGCCCTTATCTCCAGGAGGAACAATTAGATTGGTGTTCCTCGACATTGCTGCGAGTTGGGGGTCGGTTATTGAATGCTCCTATCCCGTACGAAGCCAAATTCCCGTTGATGTTATCGAAAGGCTCACAGTTTGTTAAAACCTACGTGTCCTACCTGCACGTTACAAATTGTCATGCTGTTCCTCGAGCTCTTGTAACTCTGTTGCGAGAAAAGATATGGTTGGTTAATGCGCAGGACGTTTGCCGCAGAAAAGTTCGTTCTTGCATTCGTTGCTTTCGGTGCAAGCCGCAACTCTTGACGCAAATCATGGGGAACTTGCCATTAGACAGACTTCGAGCTCTCCGCCCTTTTAATATCTGTGGTGTTGATTTTTGTGGCCCATTCAACACAACGTATCGTATCCGTGGTAAGCCACCGTACAAAACATACGTGGCATTGTTTGTATGTTTCGCGTCCAAAGCGGTCCACTTAGAGTTAGTGTCCGACCTCACCACTGATGCGTTTTTTTTGCCATTCCAAAGGTTCGTGAGTCGACGCGGGATTCCGGAGAAGGTGTGGTGCGACAACGCGATGAACTTCGTCAGAGCCGATCGCCACATGAGAGAGATCAGGGCCCGTCTGGAGGAGCAGGGAGGCGGTATCGCAACATTCGCATCAAGAAGAGGATGCGAATTTGCGTTCATACCGCCCAGAGCACCTCACTTCGGCGGACTTTGGGAGGCAGGTGTGAAGTCTGCCTCCCTGTTCCTTTGGACGGTCGGCGAAGACATACTGACCGCGGAGGAGCTCGGAACTCTCCTCACCAGCGTGGAGGCCGTTCTCAACGGCGAAGCTCTAAGCCCAGGCCATCTCCTGATCGGCGGGCCCCTCATAGCTCCACCCTAAGCAGCGCTCCCGGACCAAGTCAGCCCAACCTGCTTGCGACGATGGCGCAGTGTCTCGTCTCTCAGGCACAGGTTTTGGCAGCGATGGTCCCGGGAGTACGTCTCGAGCCTCCAGGCGAAGAACAAGTGGCACCAGGAGGTTCCAAACGTCGACGTGGGAGCTCTCGTCGTCGTCGCCGAGGAAAATCTTCCGCCGCAGCAGTGGATGATCGGGCGTCTCTCGCCTTCTTCGTTAAGTTAGGCCTAAGCGTTTTTATACTGAAATTAAAAAGTTAGTTGTTATTTGAACTTCATTGCGCAAATTCCCTTTCGTCGTCGAAACAAACGTTAAATTTTCCCTGCAATCACACGTTTTCGCGTTTATAATACAAAACAGTATGAAATTTTCATTGTGACCCCGACGTGATTAGCAGTGGAACTCGAAATACAATTTTTTTGGTGAAACAAACAAATTAAAAATCAAACAAATCGCGCCGGCCCCTTTTTAAAACATTAAAGTGATCTGTTGCCGCCGATTTAATTCGTCGTTGCTGCCGTTGTTGCTGTTGCCGCTGCTTGTCGCCTGTTGCTGCCGATTTAATTCGTCGTTGCTGCCGCTGGAAAATTTTGACCGCTGCAGTTCTCAACCGCCGTTATCGCAAATTCACCGCTTTAATCCCCTACGCATGGAAACGGACAGACGGAGCGACGTACAGACGGACATGGCTAGATGGACTCGGCTTTTGGTGCTGATCAAGAATATATATACTGGTCGGAAACGTCTCCTTTACTGCGTTGCAAACATCTGACCGAAATTATAATACCCCTGCAAGGGTATAAAAGAATATGTATTCCTCGCGAACTCGCATTCTTGGCCAAATTGATAAAAGGGCCCCGCGCGTAACAAGCACGTTGTCGGGAGCAGACAAATCTTTACAGCCAAATTAAAATTAAAACGTAAACAATCGATTGTTATCTATTGCACTGTAAACTCCAGCTGCCAGCATTAACTGCTCTCTCACTCTCACTCTCTCACTCTCTCACTCTCTCACTCTCTCGCTCTCTTGTCGTTGTTCTTTTTCTTCGTCGTTAACATTACCTTTTGTCACTCTGGTTGTTGCTCGTTTGATCGAAAAGGAAATATACATTGTCGTTGTCGTTGTTGCCCCGCAATTTAAACTCAAATAAATATATATTATAAGGATTAAATATACGAGTTTGTTATTTGAATAAATAAAGCTGCCAAAAAGCTGGCAGCGTCATCATTGGTGACCCCGACGATATTGTGGTTTTGGAGTTTGTTGAAAAAATTGAAATTGAAAATAATTTTGGAGCCCAAGCTTAAAGTGTTGTGCAATAAAGTTTATAACAGCCAGTGGATTTACCAATAATTGGATCAAATTTGTTCACCAAACGGAGACTCCGTTATTTTGCACGTCTTCTTTAACGCTGGTTTGGAACGGTTCAACTGCAAACACATACATACATACCAACATAGGAACAAACTTCAATCCGTTTATTGGCGCTTGCACATACAGTCTCCTGAAGAAGTTTTCGTTCAGATAACTTTAAAATCCATTTTTTCTGAATTTTGTTTAACAATTACAAAAAAAAATGTCGAATTCTGAATTGCCTCTGCTGCCATCGGTTCCTGAGAAGATCGCCTTTCTGAAACGTAAAACTGAAGTTTCTTTTGATCGACTGAAGGTCATCGGCAGTGAACTAGCTCCTGACAAAATTGGATCAATCACTGTTATTGATTTAGATGTCCGCTTGCACCTAATTAATCAAATTAAAACCACTTATACCCGTAATCAAGACTTACTAGAGTCTCTTGATTTTAATCAAATTGGACAACCGGGTCGAGATGAATTTGATGAAATGGCGTTACTTCTTGAGTTACGCTTAAGAGGTCACATTCAAGAACGGAAAGGTGAACATCAAACGAACTCTACCATGTGCAACGATGATTCGTCAACCTTTAGAGTGTGTAATCGCTCTCGTGTTCCCGAACTAAAGTTGCCATCCTTTTCTGGAGGATATACTGAGTATGCAGATTTCATGTCGATGTTCTAAACAATCATAGATAACGATCCCGAGTTAACCAACATCGAAAAGCTGCAACACTTGCGTTCCTGTCTACTTATCCCAGCGCTGGATGCCATACAGTCGTTAGATATATCGTCAGCCAACTATCCAGTGGCTTTAGATCTGCTTAGTAAACGGTATTCTAATAAACGTCTTGTTTTCCAGTCTCACGTAAAGGAGATACTTGGTCTCAAAAGGGTGGACTCTTCGGCAGCACATAAACTTCGGGAGTTTTCGGACAAAATCAACTCACACATCCGGGCTTTGAATTCGTTGGGATCAGCTCAGGAAATTGCTGACTCCTTCATCATTTACATGCTCTTGCAAAAATTGGATTTTTCCACGCAAACTGGTTGGGAAGAGGCCACCTCCATGGACAAAATACCCTCGGCTAAGGAATTTTATGATTTTTTGGAGAATCGGTGCCGAAAACTGGAGAACCTTCAACATGCTATGGGGAATTATGCCTCAAACTCTCAGGTGGGAACAAACAGTAGAAGTAGCTCTATTAATAGTAGAAGATCATTTGTTGCCTACCAGAGTAACAATCTACCATGTGCATTTTGCAATGCGTCTGAGCACCCCATTCATCTCTGTCCTAGGTTTGAACATTTATCTCCCTCCTTGCGACATGCTGAGATTAAAAAGCTGTTTTTGTGCTTCTACTGCTTAAAACGTGGGCACCATACTCGAGCTTGTACAAGCGGAAATTGCCGCGTTTGTGGAAATAGGCACCACACATTACTGCATTTTTATACAAACTCTTCGCAGCTAGCAATTGAAACTAATTCTGCCATTATTTCTGAAGTTAACGCCTCCAGTTCTCAGCCAACTACATCTCTAGTCGTTCAAGGTCCAGCTTCTGATTTTACGCTATTGGCCACTGCTGTTGTACTCGTAAAAAGCCGATCAGGTTTATTCATTCCATGCAGGGCATTACTTGATTCAGGCTCCCAGCTGCATCTTCTAACTTGTCGTTTCGCACAGCAGTTACAGTTAAAAGGGACTCGCTCAGCATCTCTGGTTTCGGGACTCGGTGAGACAAAGGTTTTAACTGAAGGTTATACCGTCGATATTTCCTTAAAATCTCTGGCATCTGATTATTCGGCGTTCCTATCTGCACTCATCACACCTACTATCGCTGATAATCAACCAAGCATTGCCCTGAACATAAAGAACTGGAATATTCCGGCAAAAATCCAATTAGCAGATCCCTTTTTCCACAAGCCTAAACGGATAGACTTACTAATTGGAGCTAGCATGTTTTATGAATTATTATGTGTTGGGCAGATTAAACGGATCCCTGGGCTACCGCTTCTTCAGAAAACTCGCCTTGGTTGGGTCGTTTCTGGAGGAGGACAAAACCATTTTAACACAAAAACTTTGACTGCTTGTTGTGTTTCAAATGGTAAACTAGAGGATCATCTTAATGATGTTGTTCGTCGGTTTTGGGAGTTAGAAAGTTCAAATGAAGCAGTTTCCATCCGAACAAAGGAAGAGCTTGAATGCGAAAGGCATTTTGCCAGCACGTTTGTGAGATTAACTACAGGTGAATACTCGGTTAATCTGCCATTTAGTTCCAAATCCATTAACTTAGGCGAGTCATACGCGCAAGCGCATCGTAGATTTTTAAATCTGGAGCACAAACTACATCGTCAACCTCACCTTAAAGAGCAGTATTCATCATTCATTCATGAGTATTTGGATCTTAATCATATGTCTCTAGTTGACCCGGTGGATATACATCTGTGTCGGTACTTTCTCCCACATCACTGCGTTATTAAGGAGGACAGTTCAACAACCAAACTACGTGTGGTTTTTGACGGATCGGCTGTAGCTTCATCTGGTCAATCCCTTAATGATTCGCTGTTGGCAGGCCCAGTTATTCAAGCAAAACTCTTTGACATTTTGATTAGATTTCGTTCATATACAGTTGCTCTTACTGGAGACATCTGCAAGATGTATCGGTGTGTCCGCATGAGTGCGCCTGATAGCTTCTACCAATGTATATTATGGAGTGACTCTCCTCATGAGGAATTGCGAGTTTACAAGCTAGATACAGTAACTTATGGAACAAAACCAGCGTCATTTTTGGCTATAAGGACCATGCACCAGCTGGCTCGGGATGAAGGCCCTAACTTTCCAATTGGATCCACTGCCTTGCTTGAAGACTTCTATGTAGATGATTTTATTTCTGGTGGCAACTCAATTTCGGAGGTTATAAAGAAAATCCAACAGACTTCTAACAAGCTTTCTCGTGGGAACTTCAAACTTCGCAAATGGTGTTCTAGTTTTTAATACTGTAGCTGAGGCTGATAAGGAGCAGTTTCTACAATTTTATGACGGAGGTGATATAACCAAGACACTGGGTCTTGCATGGGATCCATCTAGTGACAATTTATTATTTTCATTGTTATCGCTACCCCAAAGTACAAAACCCAGTAAGCGTTCCATCTTATCAACTGTGGCCCATTTCTACGACCCCCTTGGCCTTATCGGGCCTGTAATTGCAAAGTGCAAGATTTTTTTGCAGAATCTATGGAAGGCTAAGCTGACTTGGGATGAGAGTCTTCCTTTAAACTTGCAATCAACTTGGATGGATATTAGCAGCAGTTTCGGGAATGTTCGGCGGTTTGCCTTTCCTAGACTAGTATTAGATCCAAAGGGTACCGTAGAAGTTCATGGGTTTTGTGATTCCAGTATTGAGGCCTATGGAGCTTGCGTGTACATTGTCTCAAAGTCTGTTGAGGGAATTCGTCACTTGCTGTGTTCGAAGTCAAGAGTAGCCCCGTTAAAAACGATTACCGTCCCAAAGCTGGAATTGTCTGGAGCGTTATTGTTGTCTCAACTAACGAGTTCAGTTAAGCAGATTGGATGCTTCAATGGAAAATACTTTTGTTGGAGTGATTCATCCGTGGTTTTGTCTTGGATTAAAGAGGAACCTTCAAAATGTAATGTATTTGTCGCCAACCGAGTGGCATCTATTCAGGAACTAACAAGCAACATGAAATGGCGGTATATTCCCACAGATCTCAATCCTGCTGACATCCTTTCTCGGGGAGCCACTCCTGATCAGGTTCTGCAATCCAGACTTTGGTTTCATGGTCCAGCATTCCTTAGTCAAAGTGAAGGTAATTGGCCTGCCTCTTGTTTCCTCCAAAAACCATCTACTGAACTTAGGAAGGAACGTATTGTTGGTCAATTCTGCTTTGGATTACACGACGAACTGCAAGTATATAAATTCATTTCCTGTCATGCAACGAGTTTTTGGATACGTCTCGAAATTTATTCGCCGTCGTCGTCATTATGGGCTTTTCGTTTCGGATGTTAAACATGGAACTGAAATTCTTATTCGACTTGTTCAGCGTGCCCATATGTGGGATGATATAAAGGAGCTGTAAGCTCGCGGCGCTATTACCGTTTCCGGATGATCATGGCACTTTGCGGGTTGGCTGCAGACTTCAAAATTCTACACTTCCATTCGAAGCTCAACATCCAATAATTTTGCCTAAGCACCATCCTATCACAATAACTATCATTCGAAGCTTTCATGAACGAAGCTTGCTTTCTAATTTGCGCTTGCAGTTTTGGCCCATTGGTGGGTTAAAGAGCGTAGCAAGAGCTGTCAGTAAATGCATTAAGTGCTTCCATGCTAAGCCAAAATTGATTAAACATGTCATGGGTAGACTCCCGAAGGAGCGACTAACAGGATCCCGAGCATTTGAAGCTAGTGGAGTCGACTACTGCGGTCCCTTTTACACGGGTCCTTTGGTCGCAGCAGGCTTCCAGTAAAGTGCTACATCTCAGTTTTTATTTGCTTTACAACCAAGGCTGTGCATTTAGAGCTTGTTCAAGACCTAACAACAAGCTCGTTTCTCGGTGCACTAAAGCGATTCATTGCTACGCGAGGCAAGCCTAACCAAATTTGGAGTGATAACGCCACAAACTTTGTTGGCGCAAAAAATGAATTGCAGGACTTAATTCGATTAGTTTTAAGCGACTCTCATTCTGCTGCTGTTAGCCAATTTTGTCTGGCTGAAAATATTGACTGGCGCTTCATTCCTCCTCGATCGCCCCACTTTGGAGGTTTGTGGGAGGCAGCAGTAAAATCGGCCAAGCATCATTTTTATCGCACAGTTGGAACTTCTTTGCTCAGATTCGAGGAACTGCGAACTTTAGTGTGTCAGATTTCTGCAGTCATTAATTCTGGGCCTTTAGTTTCGGTTTCAGAAAGCCCTGGTGATCTAGACGTTTTGACTCCTGATCATTTTCTTCTTGGTGGACATCCTGAGGCACTGTTAGAGCCTGATTTAACTACATTAAACTACAATCGTTTGGACGGCTGGCAACGTGTGACCCATCTTCAGCAAATCTTTTGGGCTCGTTGGCGTCAGGACCCCCTTGGGGCACTCCAGATGTCACGTGGATCATTTTAGAAGCAGCGTTCTTAAATATAACCCTCTGAGTCCTCCCATTCAAATAACTTGAAATCCAAGTTAAAAGATTACATGGAAACCCCAAACCCATCGAAGAGAGCGGTTAACAGAGTCAAAGGCTTTACTAAAATCTGAATATATAACGTCGGTCTGCATTTTATTGTTAAATCCATTTATTACAACAGATGACAATTCAAGTAGGTTGATGGTAGTCGATCTTCGCTTATTGAAACTATGCTGACACGGTAGCAAGGAACATAAATGTTGCAAATGAGAAGTGAAGGAATTTTGGAATTGCCGGCAATTTAGAAATACCTCTATAATTCTGGGCATCCGCCTTCGCTCCCTTTTTGTGAAGTGGAATAATAAAAGAGTCTTTCCAGTTAGTTGGAAAAACTGATACTGAAATAGACAAATGAAAAAGATTAAAATTCGGTTTACAAATGGTTGATGCACAAAACTTAAGCACACAACCAGGAAGTCTATCAGGACCGGGAGAATAAGTTGGAGTAGTTGTTGTAAAATCCCTTAGAAGAGAACTTTCGGTAATTACAGGGGAAAAAATACAATTTGCCCTTTTTAAGGCATTAGGGTAGTTAGTATATATAAATAAATCAGCAATTTCAGAATCTGTCAATGCTTTTATTGAGTTTAAACGATCCGATGAAGGCAAAGCCGATGACTTACGCTTAGCGTTGACGAAGTTATAAAACTGCTTCGGATCATTTGAAAATTCCAATTTACAACGATTTAAATGCATAGAATTGCAATGACTGTTAAGAGCGTTAAAATCAGATCGAGCCACCACATACTTCGAAAAATCGGATGTGTTACCCGATTTTGTATACATATTATAAGTGTTTGTTTTAAGATTTTTAAGTCTTTGAAGTGCATTTGTAAACCAGGGGGGCCTGTTCTGCTTTGGAGGAGGCCTATCAGGAACGCATTCACTAAAAAAAGCGTTTAAGACGCTATAGAACAGTTCAGTGGCTCTTTCGATGTCCATACAATTATAAAAATCAGTCCAATTATATTGAGAAATCATTATGTTAAGTTTATTATAGTCACATTTCCGAAAGGATCTCATTTTAGTTGGAGAAACTAAAGTAGAGACGGTATAAAGGTATGGGAGGCAAACTGTCAATTCCAAAGTTGGGTGGGATCAGTCTTCTGGTACCACAAGAGCGTCATGTAGTAAGAACGCATCTTTTACGCATCTTTTTTTACACTGCAACAAACTATTACAGTGTGTTTACTTCAAGTACCCTTGGTACAGTAGATATTCAATATAGGCGCATACTACATCTCCCTCCTTTTGAAAAATAACGTAATGTTATGAAGTTATTATTCCCGTTACTCGTAGAGTAAAAGGGTATATTGTATTCGTGCAAAAGTATGTAACAGGGAGAAGGAAGCTTTTCCGACACTATAAAATATATATATTCTTGATCAGGACCACTAGCCGAGTCGAACTAGCCATGTCCGTCTGTCTGTCCGTCTGTATGAACGCTGAGATCTCGGAAACTATAAAAGCTAGAGGATTGGCATTTTGCATGCATATTCTTGGAGTTCCCACGCAGCGCAAGTTTATTTCAACCGCCCCCTCTAACCGCCCCCTCATTTTTTGAAAGGTGTCTGGCGCCCACACCTTTAAAGATTTTGGAAATGTAAAAATGCAGTTTTATTGTGATTATCAAAACCTATCGAAATTTTTTAAATCGAACCATTCGTTAAAAAGTTATGACCGATCAAAGTTTTTATATATCCATCTCCATCGCACTCCCTTAGCTGAGTAACGGGTATCTGATAGCACTCCCTTAGCTGAGTAACGGGTTCCTGATAGTCACCCGACTATAGCGTTCTCTCTTGTTTTATTTGTATATTTTACTTTAGGGGAAAATTATTATTTATTTTTTTTTTAATCCTTTTTTCTTTTAATTTTTTTTTTTTTTTTACAAAGAGAGTGGAGTGCGGAATAATATTTGTATTTAAGGAAAAAGTATTTCTAAGCATGGCCATGCTAAATGCACTTATGGAATAAACGTTTTTAATCTATCCTTATGAACTGTTTGTTTTTTGTTCTTATTATTCGTTATTAAAATGTTATTTCTTTCTCCTATTTCCGTTACTTTATACGGACCGGTATATTGATAATCTAACTTATGACCTGTTTCATTTCTTAAAAGGACTTGATCGCCTACCGATATATCTATATTGTTTATTTTCTGATCATATAATTTCTTATTATTTTCCTTATTTTTTTCTATCATTATTCTAGCTATTTTGTATGCTACTTCTAATCTATATTTACTTTCCTTAGTGTTGTGTTCCGATTGAAAGGAGACGACAGATCGGGTTGAGATTAAATGTCCAACTGACTTTATTAGGCTCTGTATAGCTGTGATATTTTTGGTATATTAGAGTGTACAGAATAGCAGAGAATATCGATAAAGAATACGGCAAATGGCGAAGATTTCGTGATTATGATACATATCACATCTCTCCCCTAAATTTGCAATTTGTTAGTAGTTTTACGCTTTCTGAAATCTGGGGGTTGGAAACAGTTGACTTCTTTGCGCGAGCGAGTACTGCTGCGGATGGGGATACCAGATCGACGTAGCTGTGACTGTTGAGGCTCATCTTGCTGTATTGGTGGTGGTCCTTCATTGGAAGCCTGGGTGGGTTGAAGAGGCTGTGATGGGATAGATGGCTGATGTTCTTCATGTCTTGGACTTGGCGGAGTTGTGGGTGGATTGGAAGTGTCGGGCATCCACCAAAACGAAGAGTTGTCATCTTTGGAGCTGCTACTGAGGTCATCTTGATCAGATCTCGGCTTAAATTGATTTATGTGGCGCTTAATAACACCTGTGGATGTTCGAAGAATAAATACCATACGGCAAATGCTTTTATCCACTTTTCTCCACTGGCGTAATTTTTGGCAAATACTTTTTGGTCCGGGGAATACTTTTTTGGTTCGATGTGCTGGCTCTCAGTTTGTTTTTCAAAAAGTTGACTTAAGATCGTACGCACAGGGCGACCATGTAGAATTTCGGCAGGACTTCTTCCTTCAGAATTTGGAGTGAACCGATACGAACTGAGGTATTTTGTAACGGCTGTTTTCACTGAATAACCGTCCTTTATGTTTTTCCCGACAGAAGTTTTGAAAGTTTGGACGAAGCGCTCAGCAAGTCCATTTGATGCTGGGTGAAAAGGTGCGGTTGTTAGGTGGTTAATTCCATGCTGAAGGCAAAATTCCTTAAAGGTTTCTGCAGTGAGTTGCGGTCCATTATCGCTGACAATTGTTTTGGGGTAACCCTCAATTGCAAATATAGCTGTAAGCGCTGAGATTGTATTTGCAGTTGTAGTCGACGGCATTTGAGTTATGAACGGAAACTGAGAATAAGCATCGACGCATATTAACCACATTGAGTCAAATATAGGACCCGCAAAGTCTATGTGTATCTCTTCCCATGCACTTGTAGCTTTTGGCCAGCTTTGAAACTCTTTTACTGGGGCTGGGTTGCCTACCTTACAAACGCTGCAACTCTTAGTTAGTTCTGCTATGTCGTCGTCGATCCCTGGCCACCAAACATGCTGCAGTGCTAGTTGTTTCATGCGAACTATCCCCAGTGACCGTCGTGAAGAAGTGTTAGAATATTACTTCGAAGCTTGCGAGGAAAAATAATTCGGTTGACTTCAGAATGGAAACATAGCAGCTTGTTGTTGATCGTCAATGCAAATCTACGGCTGAAGTAAGGTTGTATTTCGGGATCATCCTGTTGTTCTGGCCAACCAGTTGATACGAAGTTGTACACTCTCTGCAAAATTGTATCGCTTTTTAGACTTTCGATGATAATATTGGCATTTACTGGACAGGATATATCGACTATGTTATAGCATTCCTCTTCCTTATCGAAAAGGGGATCTGAGCTTATAGGAAGACGTGAGAGTGCGTCTGCGTTTCCATGAGCTGTGGCTGAGCGATATTTAATATCAAAATTGTAAGCCATCAATATTTTAGCCCAACGCTGGAGTCTGTTTGAAGTCATTGTTGACAAATGCTTGCTAGGATTAAAGATTGTGACCAACGGCTTGTGATCAGTTATGAGAATAAATTTCTTGCCATATAAATACTGATGAAACTTCTTTTCCCCAAATATGATTGAAAGGGCTTCCTTCTCAATTTGGCTGTATCGAGCTTGATGGACGTCAAGGGTTTTTGATGCGAAGGCTATAGACTTTTCCTTGCCATCTGGATGTATGTGTGACAATACAACACCAATGCCGAAAGAGGATGCATCTGTGGCTAAAACAAGCGGAAGATTCTCGTTGAAATGAGCTAGCTCAGTAGCATCGAGGATATGCTTTTTCAAAGCTGAGAAAGCTTGTTGTTGCTCAGGTCCAAAGTTGAAGGGAATGTTCTTTCTACGCAATTGATTTAGGGGTGAAACTAACTGAGAGTAATTTCGAATGAAATTGCAGTAATAGTTCACTTTTCCCATGAACGCATCTAGCTGTTGTAGATTAGAGGGCGGCTTTAATTCCTTAACGGCTTTTAGTCCTGACGAATCCGGAAGGATGCCCTTAACACTGACCCTTCTCCCAAGGTACTCAATTTCATCCCTTAGAAAGAAACATTTCTCTTTCTTACATTTTATGCCATTCGCCTGTAAAATGCATAAAATTTGTTCGGGTCTGGCTCTACTGTAGGAGCCGAAATAATTATGTCGTCGAGCTAATTTTTACAACTTTCTATTTCGCTTAGAAGTTGCTCAAGGTGACGCTGGAATTGGTACTGAAAGAGACCCAACGGCGTGTTGACAACCATAATTTCTTTCGCTGCATCGTCTAACTCCACTTGTAGGTAAGCGTCTTTGAGGTCAATTTTGGAAAAAAAGTGTGCCGTGACGAATTTTGTGTAATAAAGACTCACGTGTCGGCAATGGATATTGCTCGATGTCCAATTGGGAATTGACGCCTTGCTTGAAATCTCCACCTGGATTCGGTGCTAGTACTATTGGCGATGCCCAGTTGCTAAATTTTATGGGTTTCCAAATACCTGCTTCTGTGAGACGCTGCGCTTCCTCCTTGAACTTATCCAATTGGGCCAACGGAATTTGCCTGCTTTTGTAGAATTTTGGTACGGAATTAGATTTAAGGTAAATGCTTGCCTTAAAGTTTTTAATTGTACCAATTGCCGGCTCAAATACTTCCTCAAACTTTTTTCAAAGATCTGTCATTAGAGTACCCTGCTCTTCACTGATGTTTGCGATTTGCTGAATTTCAAAATTGAATGTTTTAAACATATCCAAGCCGAACAGATTATTGGAGTTATCCACGTTAGCCATAATAATCACCACATTTGCCAGTTTGTTGCCACACTTCGCTACAGTGTGTAGCTCACCCAGTACAGGAATTTGTTGTTGGCCAAATGCGTGCAAGATTCGATCGCACTTCTGCAGTCTCGGGCTGTTGAGCTTTTTGTATGTATTGACATTCAATACTGACACAGTTGCACCAGAATCCATTTGAATGGATACGATTGTATTGAAGAGCTCCACTTCAATCACAGTTTTGTTTCCTTCAAACTTGACCAGGCTGGAAACGTTGTAAATTGTTTGAATTGACTCTGCGTTTTTGTTTCGGGTTTTTTGTTGATCGGTGTCTTTTTTGTCTTTGCACTGCTTGGATAAGCAAACGACAGCAATGTGTCCTTTTCTGGCACATTTATGACAAATTGCCTCCCGAAATTTGCCATTTTCGCGGGAATGAGAGTGACCACAGCCAGAGCACAATTTTAAAGCAGTTTTTCCGCCTTTACCATCAGA
Source organism: Drosophila pseudotakahashii (assembly GCA_035046095.1). Classification (NCBI taxonomy): domain Eukaryota; kingdom Metazoa; phylum Arthropoda; class Insecta; order Diptera; family Drosophilidae; genus Drosophila; species Drosophila pseudotakahashii. The sequence goes on from JAWNOE010000060.1 coordinate 583,451, forward strand.
AAAATTGCGTTTTTGCTGATTTGCCTTTTGTGTGTATACTGCGTTGTATCGAGAGTTTCGGCAATTGAGAGAACGTCTTCGAGTGACGGCTGCAACTTCTGCAAAGCGGCTGTGCGAATTGCGTCGAATGGAGTGTGCACAATTATTTGATCGCGTATCATTTCACTAACATAGTTCAATGAACAGCGAGTACTGCTGCGGATGGGGATACCAGATCGACGTAGCTGTGACTGTTGAGGCTCATCTTGCTGTATTGGTGGTGGTCCTTCATTGGAAGCCTGGGTGGATTGAAGAGGCTGTGATGGGATAGATGGCTGATGTTCTTCATGTCTTGGACTTGGCGGAGTTGTGGGTGGATTGGAAGTGTCGGGCATCCACCAAAACGAAGAGTTGTCATCTTTGGAGCTGCTACTGAGGTCATCTTGATCAAATCTCGGCTTAAATTGATTTATGTGGCGCTTAATAACACCTGTGGATGTTCGAAGAATAAATACCATACGGCCAATGCTTTTATCCACTTTTCTCCACTGGCGTAATTTTTGGCAAATACTTTTTGGTCCGGGGAATACTTTTTTGGTTCGATGTGCTGGCTCTCAGTTTGTTTTTCAAAAAGTTGACTTAAGATCGTACGCACAGGGCGACCATGTAGAATTTCGGCAGGACTTCTTCCTTCAGAATTTGGAGTGAACCGATACGAACTGAGGTATTTTGTAACGGCTGTTTTCACTGAATAACCGTCCTTTATGTTTTTCCCGACAGAAGTTTTGAAAGTTTGGACGAAGCGCTCAGCAAGTCCATTTGATGCTGGGTGAAAAGGTGCGGTTGTTAGGTGGTTAATTCCATGCTGAAGGCAAAATTCCTTAAAGGTTTCTGCAGTGAGTTGCGGTCCATTATCGCTGACAATTGTTTTGGGGTAACCCTCAATTGCAAATATAGCTGTAAGCGCTGAGATTGTATTTGCAGTTGTAGTCGACGGCATTTGAGTTATGAACGGAAACTGAGAATAAGCATCGACGCATATTAACCACATTGAGTCAAATATAGGACCCGCAAAGTCTATGTGTATCTCTTCCCATGCACTTGTAGCTTTTGGCCAGCTTTGAAACTCTTTTACTGGGGCTGGGTTGCCTACCTTACAAACGCTGCAACTCTTAGTTAGTTCTGCTATGTCGTCGTCGATCCCTGGCCACCAAACATGCTGCAGTGCTATTTGTTTCATGCGAACTATTCCCCAGTGACCGTCGTGAAGAAGTGTTAGAATATTACTTCGAAGCTTGCGAGGAAAAATAATTCGGTTGACTTCAGAATGGAAACATAGCAGCTTGTTGTTGATCGTCAATGCAAATCTACGGCTGAAGTAAGGTTGTATTTCGGGATCATCCTTTTGTTCTGGCCAACCAGTTGATACGAAGTTGTACACTCTCTGCAAAATTGTATCGCTTTTTAGACTTTCGATGATAATATTGGCATTTACTGGACAGGATATATCGACTATGTTATAGCATTCCTCTTCCTTATCGAAAAGGGGATCTGAGCTTATAGGAAGACGTGAGAGTGCGTCTGCGTTTCCATGAGCTGTGGTTGAGCGATATTTAATATCAAAATTGTAAGCCATCAATATTTTAGCCCAACGCTGGAGTCTGTTTGAAGTCATTGTTGACAAATGCTTACTAGGATTAAAGATTGTGACCAACGGCTTGTGATCAGTTATGAGAATAAATTTCTTGCCATATAAATACTGATGAAACTTCTTTTCCCCAAATATGATTGAAAGGGCTTCCTTCTCAATTTGGCTGTATCGAGCTTGATGGACGTCAAGGGTTTTTGATGCGAAGGCTATAGACTTTTCCTTGCCATCTGGATGTATGTGTGACAATACAACACCAATGCCGAAAGAGGATGCATCTGTGGCTAAAACAAGCGGAAGATTCTCGTTGAAATGAGCTAGCTCAGTAGCATCGAGGATATGCTTTTTCAAAGCTGAGAAAGCTTGTTGTTGCTCAGGTCCAAAGTTGAAGGGAATGTTCTTTCTACGCAATTGATTTAGGGGTGAAACTAACTGAGAGTAATTTCGAATGAAATTGCAGTAATAGTTCACTTTTCCCATGAACGCATCTAGCTGTTGTAGATTAGAGGGCGGCTTTAATTCCTTAACGGCTTTTAGTCCTGACGAATCCGGAAGGATGCCCTTAACACTGACCCTTCTCCCAAGGTACTCAATTTCATCCCTTAAAAAGAAACATTTCTCTTTCTTACATTTTATACCATTCGCCTGTAAAATGCATAAAATTTGTTCGGGTCTGGCTCTACTGTAGGAGCCGAAATAATTATGTCGTCGAGCTAATTTTTACAACTTTCTATTTCGCTTAGAAGTTGCTCAAGGTGACGCTGGAATTGGTACTGAAAGAGACCCAACGGCGTGTTGACAACCATAATTTCTTTCGCTGCATCGTCTAACTCCACTTGTAGGTAAGCGTCTTTGAGGTCAATTTTGGAAAAAAGTGTGCCGTGACGAATTTTGTGTAATAAAGACTCACGTGTCGGCAATGGATATTGCTCGATGTCCGATTGGGAATTGACGCCTTGCTTGAAATCTCCACCTGGATTCGGTGCTAGTACTATTGGCGATGCCCAGTTGCTAAATTTTATGGGTTTCCAAATACCTGCTTCTGTGAGACGCTGCGCTTCCTTCTTGAACTTATCCAATTGGGCCAACGGAATTTGCCTGCTTTTGTAGAATTTTGGTACGGAATTAGATTTAAGGTAAATGCTTGCCTTAAAGTTTTTAATTGTACCAATTGCCGGCTCAAATACTTCCTCAAACTTTTTGCAAAGATCTGTCATTAGAGTACCCTGCTCTTCACTGATGTTTGCGATTTGCTGAATTTCAAAATTGAATGTTTTAAACATATCCAAGCCGAACAGATTATTGGAGTTATCCACGTTAGCCATAATAATCACCACATTTGCCAGTTTGTTGCCACACTTCGCTACAGTGTGTAGCTCACCCAATACAGGAATTTGTTGTTGGCCAAATGCGTGCAAGATTCGATCGCACTTCTGCAGTCTCGGGCTGTTGAGCTTTTTGTATGTATTGACATTCAATACTGACACAGTTGCACCAGAATCCATTTGAATGGATACGATTGTATTGAAGAGCTCCACTTCAATCACAGTTTTGTTTCCTTCAAACTTGACCAGGCTGGAAACGTTGTAAATTGTTTGAATTGACTCTGCGTTTTTGTTTCGAGTTTTTTGTTGATCGGTGTCTTTTTTGTCTTTGCACTGCTTGGATAAGCAAACGACAGCAATGTGTCCTTTTCTGGCACATTTATGACAAATTGCCTCCCGAAATTTGCCATTTTCGCGGGAATGAGAGTGACCACAGCCAGAGCACAATTTTAAAGCAGTTTTTCCGCCTTTACCATCAGAAAAATTGCGTTTTTGCTGATTTGCCTTTTGTGTGTATACTGCGTTGTATCGAGAGTTTCGGCAATTGAGAGAACGTCTTCGAGTGACGGCTGCAACTTCTGCAAAGCGGCTGTGCGAATTGCGTCGAATGGAGTGTGCACAATTATTTGATCGCGTATCATTTCACTAACATAGTTCAATGAACACCCATCAGATTGGCAAACAAATTGACACTCTCGAGCAATGCCACGTAGATCGGCGACCCATTCCTTATGAGTCTGTGAGTCCCACATCTGACGCTTGAAAACAATGTGACGTTTCTGCTTGAAATGATCTGTTAGTTTCTCCGTTATTTGTTCGTATGTCTGCTGGTCCAAGTTTTCGCTACCAAACAGATTTTTTACAAGCTCAAATATGTGAGTGCCTGCCCACGAAAGAAAATACGCTTTTTTCCTATCTGCTGCTTGCACCGAGTAAGCGGAGAAGTGCTGTGACAATTGTTGGAGATTCGTTTCCCAATTTGGATTTTCCTTATTAAAGTTTGGAAACGGCGGGCAAAATGACGATTCTCCCGATCTGGCCATGTTCACACCACTGCTTTGTGAGAGTATGGACTCCATCCACTTTTGTTGTTGCTGCATTAACTGCTGCGCAAATTCTTGCTGTTGAGCCAATAATGTTTCAAAATTAACTTGGTTGTCAGCCATTGTATGTCTTTTTGCGCTCGATCACTATTGTTTTAGTCTACCGACACAAATTACACAAAATAAAATTTTGCGGCACTTTTTTTTTCACTCGTCGCCAGAAAATGTTGTGTTCCGATTGAAAGGAGACGACAGATCGGGTTGAGATTAAATGTCCAACTGATTTTGTTAGGCCCTGTATAGCTGTGGTATTTTTGGTATATTAGAATGTACAGAATAACAGAGAATATCGATAAAGAATACGGCAAATGGCCAAGATTTCGTGATTATATGACTTATACATATGACATATGACTTAGCATAGTCATCTATATTATATATGGGATCTATATTTTCTATATTATTTAATTGTTTTGGTAAGTTATTTGTTTTACCAAATACTAGCTCGTATGGACAATAGTTATGTGCCATCGAAAGGGTCGTGTTAAAACAAAAAACGAAATATTGAAGCCATACGTCCCAATCAGTTTTATCAACCGATATATATGAGCGTATGCATTCATTGAAAGTTCTATGACTTCGTTCTATTGTTCCGACTGTCTGGTGGTGGTGTGCCTTAGATGTTATACCTTCGATTTTTAGGTATTTGCATAAATCATTTATGATTAAATTCTTATACTCTGTACCCATGTCCGTAATGAACGTCTTCATTGGACCGTACTTCAGAATGAATGATTGAAAAATTGCTTTAGCGACAGTGTTTGCGTTCTTATTTGGAACTGGTATTGCAACTAAATATTTAGTTAGGTCAAATATTATAGTGACTGCATATTCATTGCCATTTTCTGATTTTGGTAGAGGACCAATAGTATCCACTATCACTCTGTCGAAAGCATTTATGGGCGTATTAGTTAGTATCAATGGAGTCGTATGGTGCTTAGTTATTTTATCTTTTTGGCATTTCTGACATTTTCGTATATACTCAGTAATATCTCGAGTCACACCTTTCCAAAAATAATGTCTTTTGACCTTGGCCCAGGGTTTTTGTTATGTAATTTAGACAGTATAGCTTCTTTATCATCTTGTTTTTCTATAAGGGCCACCGGGTTGAGTAGCGCTACTCTTAATGTATTCAATATTTTATTGCCCATTTGTTTAAAATTACCTATTGAAACATGTTCAAAGATATTTTCCCACGGTGCCATTTTGAGTTGGCTGATTTTATTTATACCGGCTTGCATTTCAAGCCTCTAGAGTCTAGGATTCCATTGGTATATAAATTGCTAACGTCATATCTTGCAGTAATTTTCCTACCATGTTTAAATAAACATATCATATTTTTTACCTGCAAGGTGACTACTTTACGTACTTCGTCATTGTTTATGACTTCATATACGTTGGGCCTAGAAGCTTTTTCTATAGATTGCGTAGGCAATTCTTTTTGATTGTTTTCCGCGCGGATTTGCGGTCTATTTTGATATCTAGTAGTGACTTTCCTTATATTTCCAGTAATGTTTGCAGATCTTTAATGGTTATTCTTGATAACGCATCAGCTACATAATTGTTTTTTCCTTTTAGATATTCAACTGTAAAATTATACTCTTCTAACTCTGGCCTCATACGTGTCAGTTTAGAACTCGGATTTATCATTGAAATTAGATATATTAATGGTCTGTGGTCTGTTTTAATTGTAAAGTGATTTCCATAAATATATGGTCGAAAATGTAATATTCCCCAATGAATTGCAGCTAATTCCTGCTCAGTTGTACACTTATTACTTTCTCCCTTAGTGAAAGCTCTTGATGCATATGCAATGGGAAGTTGGAGCCCGTTATGGTTTTGAGTTAAAACCGCTCGACACGCTTGCTTACTTGCATCAGTAATTATACAAAATTCTTTCCTGAAATCGGGATATTGACCGAGAAAAGTCATCTCATGCATAAAAAATGAGCATTTTTCTGGATGTTACTTTAGATTGTATTTCCTACATTTTTCAAAAACGTCTGTTAAGTTTTTAAGCATATGTTTTTCTGAACAACCTATAACTATTAGTTATAGTTGGAAGTTGGACGATTCCGCGACCCTTAGCATCATCAGCGTGCTGCATGTTAGGGACGGTTGACGAGCCCCCGGCAGTTGACTCCCTTCTAAAGAGATTTTGGGAAATCGAGCTAGTACCAGAACTTACAAAATCCCAGTTGTACACACCCGAGCAGGCGGCGTGCGAAAAAGCGTTCGCTGATACAATACGTCAACATTCTTCTGGCCGATTCATAGTAAGCCTTCCCTTCAAATCGAGCCCCAATAGCTTAGGGCACTCGTACGAAACAGCCCGCAGACGATTCTTAGCGCTCGAGCGACGCATGTATGCCAACCCTACAATGCTTGAGATGTATACAGATTTCATGCAAGAGTATTTGTCATTAGGACATATGTCAGCAACAGACAATGTCATTCCCAGCAAACCTCATTACTTCATCCCCTACCAGTGCATACTCAGACCTCAAAGCTCGTCTACAAAGCTTAGGGTGGTGTTCGATGCTTCTTCAAAAACAACCTCACAACTATCACTGAACGACCTCCTTATGGTGGGTCCAACAATCCAGCCTTGCGTGTATGCAACCTTGCTGAGATTTCGCTTACGGCCATTTGCCATGACCGCCGACATCACCAAGATGTACCGACAAGTGTTAGTAGAGGAGAATCATCGAGTTTTTCAAATGATTGTCTGGCGGCGCAGCCGGGAAGAGCCATTACAACTGTATCGACTTAACACAGTTACATATGGCACCGCTAGCGCTCCGTTTCTCGCCATACGTTGCTTAAACCAGTTAAGCAAAATATTTGCCAAATCGCATCCGAAAGGATCGCAGGCAATAGTCGACGACTTTTATGTCGACGATCTCCTATCAGGAGCAGATTCCCTGGACGATCTTAAATCACTCAAACAGGAAATTTCACAGATCCTCGAATCTGCTGGCTTTGTGCTGGCCAAATGGGCAGCGAACTGCTACCTTAGCGAAAGTCCGTTGCAAGAAGCAAAAATTCCTCTTGGCGACACTGGAGACACTAAGACTTTAGGGCTTACTTGGAGTCCAAAGCAGGATGTGTTTAAATTTAATACTCTCGAACTGGATGGAAACGCCCCACCAACAAAACGTTCGATCCTTTCATTCGCTTCTCGCCTGTTCGATCCATTAGGTTTGATTTGTCCTCTCGTAACGCTTGCCAAAATCTTAATTCAGAAACTTTGGTCGCTGAAGATAGATTGGGATGAAGAAATTCCGCCAGAGATGTATAAGCGTTGGAATGCAGTCGCTTCCTCCTTTCAAGAGATAGGGTCCATTCAGATTCCCAGATACGTCGGCACAAGTCAAACAGGCAGCTATCAAATACACGGATTCGCGGACGCATCAGAAGATGCATATGGTTGCTGTATCTACGTCCGTGCTGTGACTACAGAGGGCATCAAAACATCTTTATTGACAGCAAAGTCGAAAGTCTCGCCAATAAACCGCCTATGCATACCGAGGTTAGAACTTTTCGCAGCCCATTTACTTGCTAAACTTTGGAGTGATGTCCAGAAATTGATCAATTTTAGTGTAAACAAAGTAGTAATGTGGTCAGATTCCGAAGTAGTTCTTTTTTGGTTACGCACAAGTCTCTCAACCCTCAAAACCTTCGTAGCCAACAGGGTCTCAGCCATTCATGAACTCGCCCCAACTGCAACTTGGAGACATGTTCCAACTAGTTGCAATCCTGCAGACCTGCCATCGCGAGGCTGTACGGTCAAGGAGCTAGACGCGTCCTTCTGGTTTGATGGACCACAGTTCTTGAGTGCTGACCCCAGTACTTGGCCAATCAATGAACTTTTGGCGAAGGCTCTAAGAGACGCCCAGGTTGAAATTCGAGCTAATGCTGCAACACACACCACCTCAACGGTTGAGTCGAATCCAATTCTTCGCGTCGTTGAAAATTTCTCCTCGTATCTAAAAACAATACGAATCGTCGCCTATATTTCTCGCTTTACAAGAGGCCGAAATTGGATTCTGTGGACTAGCACTACACTCTCAGCTTCCGAATTAGCTTTCTCGTTTTTAACGATCGTTCAGTCTGTTCAACGTAAATCATTTGCAATCGAATTTGAAAAGTTGTCTAAGAACCAGTACGTACAAAATTCCTTACAAAAGCTAAACCCATTCATTAGCACTGAAACAGTTGGTAATTGTACGTTACAATTAATGCGAGTTGGTGGCCGCTTGTTGCACGCTCCATTAGAACATAATGCTAAATTTCCTTTATTACTGCCGAAGGGAAATTATTTCGTAAGGTTGTACATCCAGCATCTTCATCGCACCAATTGCCACGTTGGGCCACGCGCACTTGTCGGCTTGCTTCGCCAAAGTATTTGGCTGATCAACGCCCGTCGAGAATGCAGCGCTGTTGTACGGCAATGCACTCACTGCTTTCGATACAAGCCTAGGTTGTATTCGCAAATAATGGGCAATCTACCGGCTGATCGCATTCAAAGCAATCGGCCATTCCGAGTTAGCGGAGTAGATCTTTTCGGCCCAATTAGAGTGTCATTAGGAATCCGCGGCAAAACCCCACTTAAAATGTACGTGGCAGTTTTCATCTGCTTCTCGACAAAAGCGATTTATATGGAACTCATAAAGGATCTTACGTCTAACTCCTTTCTACTTTGTCTCAGCAGATTCATTGGTCGCCGCGGACCTCTCGAAAAATTGTACTGCGACAACGCAACAAATTTCGTAGGTTCGTCAAGAATGCTTCAGGAGATCAAAGCCAATCTCGCAGATAACAAGGAAACGCACAGCACTCTCGGCGGCTCTCACCACTTCGATTTCATCTTTATACCCCCTCGAGCACCCCATTTTGGGGGCTTGTGGGAAGCGGCTGTGAAGTCCGCCAAACATATTTTCATCAAAGCAGTCGGAAACGCTCTGTTGAAGGAAGACGAAGTCAGACTGTGCTCGTCGAGGTCGAAGCGGTGCTAAACTCACGTCCATTGGTCGCAGATAGCAACAGCCCTAACGATGGGGAAGCTATCACTCCTGCACACTTTCTCGTTGGCACCACCCTCGCTACATTGCCACCAGTACAGTTACCTCCATCGATGGAGGATAAGCTTAGTTGCCTGAAGCGGTGGCAACTCGTATCAGCAATCAAGCAACGTTTCTGGCGAGATTGGTCTCGCGACTACCTCACAAGCTTGCAACAAAGGGCCAAATGGACAAAGGATCTCGCAAACATCAAGACTGGAACCGTCGTCGTTATCAAAGAGGATAATTTGCCACCCCAGATGTGGTTACTCGGCGTTATCACAGAAGTGATCGCTGGGACCGACGGCAAGGTGCGAGTGGCAGTTGTCAAGACTAAATGCGGAACCTACAAGCGAGCAATTCACTATCTAGCCCCATTACCATTGGATTG